>CM038215.1:167430349-168125884 GCA_021442155.1 Cymbidium sinense
TTTACTTAGCATTTTCTTTTGTTCCATTTAGCTTACACCTAAAAACTAAGTGTTATAAAAAGAAGAAAAGAGATTATCACTCTTTTTTATCCCTACCTTAAGTCACATCTAAAGCAAATTAATTAATCAATTCTCTTTAGTGAATGGCTTATTATATATTTTAAATTAATCATAAGTTTAGGTTTACTTTAAATAATATCATTCAATAAAAGACATCTTAAGATTAATTAAAATTAATTACTATCACATGACACATATTCATTTATTTCTTTCCATCATATGTAACATGCACATGATTAAACTAAGCACATACTATAAAATATATCTTAGCACGCTTAAATGATGGATGTAAACATGTACTTTTAGAGTTTATATTTTCCTTTTGATTGAATTATTTTATCATATTAATTTAAATCTCTATCTAAATTCTCATACAAAAAGACATAGGAATGAAATTAAATAGGTACGTGTCATTGTTAATTAGGAAAGTGAGATAATCAAATGACTTCCTTGGGGCTAGCTAAAGCCCCGTATTCCTGGGATGTCCAAACTACATACACATTACATTCTAACATATGTAAATTTGCATACATGAACATAAGAAAGAGAGCTCCAAATCATATGATTAATTAATTTAACAACTTAATCATTGATGAAAGCATGGATTTTTGATAAAATATAATGGGTTCTAATTCCATAATTAAATACACACACACATATATAAGAGACATAAGCTAGTACATGTCATTATTAACCAGGGAAGTGAGGTAATCAAATGACCTCCTTGGGGCTACATTAAAGCCTCGTATTCCTAGGATGTGCAGACTAAATATTTGCTCTTCTCAAATACATATGGATGTATACATAAATAAAGGAAAGGAAACCATGCAAAAGTTATATTTTTATTTGATTGAAATATTTATGCATATGGAGTAAAGTCTTATCCAAACTCTAATATTAAAATACATAAGAATGAAATTAAATGGATTATGTGTCATTGTTAAACCAAGAAGTGAGGTAATCAAATGACCTTATTGGGGCTAACTAAATCCTCTTTATTCACGGGATGCCCAAGCTATATACCCATTAACATTCTTACCTATATAAATCAATACATGAATGGAAGAAAAGAAACTTCACTTCATACACTTAAGCTATAATCACATACATCTCTTATGTATTCATAACTAGCATTCATAACATATGTAATCATTCATTTATAAGTTTTGGAAAATAAATTTGGATTTAATAATGATAATAGTCACACATATATTAATTTAAATCAATGCATGCAAGCTGGACATAAAGAAAACCATTTAATTTAATTAACTTTGGAAAAATATGAATGCATGATCGCAAGTGACATACAATATTTAATATGATTTGAAATAAATAAAGGGACATAAGCACATGATTTCATTCAATCCAACTAATTCCTACGAACAATCATATTAAATAAACTCATTTAAAACAAACTAAAATTTCTTAAAGTCATTTTTAATCTTATGTTTGATTTGATTAAGGAAATGTGAGAAAGGTTTGCTAATCTTAATCACATTCCCCATGTGTGAGTTAATTTGATTTAATGAAAAGCAATTAGGTTGATTTTATGAATTAATTAGGTTAGGGTATGACTTAAATCAATTAATTAAACCCTTACCTATATGACCTTAAGATAATTAATTAAATGATTATGAGCCAATGTACTACACAAATGAATTGAAAGGTAAATAACAATTCTCCTATGAAATGAAAGGGGTCTAATGCAATTAGCTCACAATCATTAATTAATTAGGCTTAAGATACTCACTTAATTACTTTTATAGTTTTCTCACACATGTGAGCCAACCATAATTTCATTAACTCTCTTTAGGTTATTAAATGCCTAAAGCTCTACCCATAGATCAATTAAGGAAAATCAGATGCAATTACCATTTTAATTAGGTTAATTAAGTTATTAATCCATTAATCCATTTCTCTTTTTAATTACCAAATTTAATTAATTATCCTTTGAAATGAAATGGGCTTAAGGGGGAAAAGGTTGGAAAAGAGGTCCCAACCTAATTTCATAAGCCCTCTCATTCAATTAAACATGATTTA
This sequence comes from Cymbidium sinense, assembly GCA_021442155.1. NCBI lineage: Eukaryota > Viridiplantae > Streptophyta > Magnoliopsida > Asparagales > Orchidaceae > Cymbidium > Cymbidium sinense. The sequence goes on from CM038215.1 coordinate 167,432,450, forward strand.
AAATGATTTCAATTTCAAATTAACCAATTAAGCCACTAATTAGTTGATTAATCCTTATTTAGCATTTTTGTTGAAAAAGAGAAGGGAACTTAGGGAAAAGATTAGGAGGGAGGCTCCAATCCAATTCCCTAAATCTCTCCACTATTCAATAGTGATTAAGGGGTCCAAAATGTTGATTAATTACTATTCAAATACTTAATTATCACTTAATTAAGTTAAAAGAGTAATTAAGGCTTAAGCAATCAATCCCTCCAATTAATCAATCAATAAATTCCAAGAAAAATAGGGGAAGCAGAGGTCATCCCCCTAAACATTATCAGAAAGTTTGAAATTCATTAGTTAATTAATTAAGGAGTAATTAGGCTAATTATAATTTAAATTAAACCCTAATTAAGCCAAAATCACTATTCATAAATAATTAAGAATAATTTTAATGGATTCCCCTTGAAATACTATAAAATGAGCCATTATTTATATTTTTTAGATTTTTTTATAATTAGTTATAAATTATGGAAGTTTTAGCCTTAAAACACATTAAATAACCTTAATTAAGCCTAATCCCATCGATTCCATGTGGCGCACTGACACGGCGCACTTTCCATGTGACGCCATGGGATTGGCTATTTAAGTTGTCACATCTGTACGTTGAGTCAGCCGACGACGGACGCAGTATTGATCTCCGCTGTTCAATCTTGGATCGGATGGAGTGGATCAAACCCACGATGTAAGGGGAAAAAATGGATGGATCTAACGTGATCTGATCAGAGTTGTCTGTTCCAATCACAAAATGGATAGCCCATGATCCTCCTTCCTGCGAGCAACGAATGATGGAGTCTGTCCGCCATAGATCGCTCAATCCGAACTCACTTGAGCTCGGATTCACTCCAAAATCAACCCACACCTTCGGAGGTATCCACAAGGATTCAATGGCTAGAATGAGCCCACATGCGAATTTCCTTTACAATAGACTAACACTACTTAAGCTAGAGATTAGTTTTTATGGAAATACCTCACTAGAGCTAAGACCGGCGGCTTGCATGCTTAAGGAAGTTTTGTCTAATTAAGATGAAGCCCTGTTGAGCAGCAATTAAGTTTGTTCTAAGTGGATAGCTCAGAAGGCCAAGGATCGAGCTTTGGAGCTTCTGTCTTGATCGAAGCCCCTCCTCTAATAGCTTCGGAGCTTGGGAAATGGCTTGGGTTGTATTGACCTCACTTTTGGAGTGAGTTCACAACTTCTTCTTCATAGATCTAGGACTCTTATAGACACTAAGAGCTCCTTAGTCTTAAGACACTCCTAGTGATTAGGTGAACACTTAACCTAAGCCTAGAAACTTAGAAGGGTTAGCCCTAGAGATAGGTTATCCCTTAGGGACTTAGGAAAACTTGTCTGCCCTATAGCCTAAACACAATCCATGCTTTCCATCTCAAACCAAACCTCAAATTCATACCAATCCAAACCAAAATTCCAAGACTCATAATCAACCTCATGATCAAATTCAAGCTCAACATTTTCCATGAACCTTATGATTGAATTCAAAACTCTTTCTGAGCCCTTTGATTTCATCTTATGGACTTAGCCTTAACCAAATTCAAATCAATCACAATTCAATTGATTTTCTCAAATATTAATTCAATCTCTCAATCATTTATCAAATTCCAATTCAAACCCAACTCCAAATGATTCAATCCTAAAATCAAATCCAAAGTTCCAAAATTTCTTACTAAGCTATATGACCCATTCTCACAAACTTAGCCAAATCTCCACCTAAATCAATCCAAAATCAAATGGTTTCTTTATAAATCAATTACTCCTTCATTTATATTCATAAATATAAATGAAACCCATCCTCCAATGGCCAAAAATAAATCAAACTAAATTGGTTTCCTTCTTAGCCCTACATCCTTGGCAAATTTGCTTTCAAATCACTCTAAACTCAAGTTATTTTATCATTAATCATTTATATATTCATTTATATTTCCAAATATAAATGAAATATAAATTCAAATAGCCAAAATCAAATCCAAAATCAAACCAAAACCTAATTTAATACTTTTAAGCCATTTCCTTAAACTTGGCCAAATCCTATCCAAATCAAGCCAAAACCAATGGATTTTTCTTGAATCAATCATTCAATCAATCATCTATCCAAATCTAAATAAAAACTATAACTATCAAACCAAACTCAAGTCAACTCAAGTTAGCCCTCTGAACTTGAAATTTTCAAATGAGCCAAAATCCATTAGACTCAAAATTGATTGCATTTGGATTTATATTTCAATCATCGGCTCATATATGAGTTCAACTAAACTTGAATCAAGCTAAAACCAAACCAATTGACCCATTTAGGTCCACTTGACTCAAAGTGGCCTAAAAGACCTTTTTGAGCCAAGTTCAAATCCAACCCAAATTAGATTGAACCAAGTCCATCCAAGCCTCATATCATGATCAACAATCACCTTAGGATGATCAACCATCTTGAATTTGGTCAAATGAAGCAAACTTGGTCCTTTGACCAAGTCAACCTTTAGCCCAAATGAATCCTAAACTAGCCAAAATCCATCATACACCAAATCAATTGAAACCATTGATTCAAACCATCCCATATCAGTAATTGAACATGACTAAACCCCCGATTAAGCCAAACCAAGTTTAATTGGTCATTTGACCCAAGTTAACCCAAATTGCCTTGAAAGGCCAAAATGGGTCAAATCATAATCTAACCCAAATTGATTGCAACCAATGGATCAAGCTCATTCTAAATTGACTCTTGAACTTGACCAAAGCCATAATTAAGCCCAATTTGCCCAATTGGTCAACTTGACCCAACCTAGCTCAAATTGACCTAAAGGGTTAAATTGGCCAAAATCTAATTTAAATCCAAATTGATTCAAACCAAAGCCTATAATCATTTTCAATTGACCAATTGAACATGAATCAACACCTAACCCAACCCAATTTGATCAAATTGGTCAAAATGATCAACTTTACCCATTTGACCAATTTGATTTCAAATGAGCCAAAATCAAACCTAAGTTAAATTGATTGAAACCACTTGAACCAAAACTCTTCAAATCATCATTTGAGCCTAACCCAAATCTTGGTTTGACCCAATTTGATCAATTGGCCAACTCAACCCAACATGAACTCATATGAACCCATTTGACCAAATGAAGCTAAAACCCATAAAACCAACCCATGGGACTTTGATGGCTGATCAAATCCAACCTAAACTGACCCTAGGTCAACCCAAAAGCCAAGTGGGCCCCATCCAAGCCATGATCCATTGGTTAAGCCCTCTTCACTTATAATTCCACCCATAAATGGCAAAGTCCACTCTCCCATCACCTTGGCAGCCCTCGCTCACCCAAATGAGGATTCACCTAACCCACCTAGGCCACCTAACCCATGCTAGGTCAACCATGGACCAAAAGGAGGTGAGTTAACTCACCTCCCATACAAGCTGAGCACCCAAGGGATCAAGCCAAAGAGATCTCCCCACATCAAACCTTGAGCCACCTCCCATGAGTTCCTACAATCGACCCATGTAGACCATTGAGACCCTCAGTACTCAACGGTCGGCATGAAAAATGGGAAGCCATCCCGTTCATCTAACTCACTAAATCAATGGTACACCCCCTAAATATGAATGAGATTTGCATCAATTCACTTTGTGTGAGCTTCCTAACATAATTTTGAGCTTCTTTGTGAGTTTTAGAGTGATCCCAAGCTTCCCACCTTTGGTATTCCCTCTTCCTGTGTGGAACTGAAATAGGTGAGGCCATCTTCGATCCAAGCTCCCTCAATTTGCCACCAAAGATCATTACACGTTCATACACCATCTCCATACCTCATCGAGGCTACCCGAAGCTTTCCCTAAGTTCCAAATCCACCGAAGCAAGGAGTTCAATCAAGTTCAAAGCTCTAAAATACCATTCTTGTCCAGCAATCCACTTAGAAAATTGCTTACTTTAATTAAGAGTATTCCTAAGGAATTCACTTTTCTTAAGATGTAATTAACTATGGAAGCTTGCTCCAATAGGGAACTTTAGAACCTGCTTTAAATAAACCCTACTTTATTCATCCATATAATATAAGAGAAAAATCTCGGTATATTCGAAGACCCATCATGCCTTAGGAGTTCTCATTAGGTGATTAGGTCCATTGGAGGGTAGTGATTTCTATCTTTCAAGGTAGTGCACTATTGACCTCATTTTTAGAATGAGCTCTCAACCTCTCCATCTTAGACATAGGACTCCTCTTAGACACTAAGAGTTTCTTTAGTCTTAAGACACTTCTAGTGATTAGGTGAACACTTGACCTAACCCTAGAGACTTAGAAGAGTTAGCCATAGGAATAAGTCATGCCTTAGGGGTGTTAGGAAAACTTGCCTACCCAATAGTTTGAACCAAATCCTCACTTCCTTCCTTCAAGTCAAATTTCAAAATTCAAATCAAACTCCAAATCAAATCAACTTCAAATTCAAATCAATTCCAACTTAATTAATTTTCTAAAATCTGAAATCAACACTAATAGATTTTCTCAAATCATGAATCAATTCCAAATGATTGAACCCAAGATTGAAATTCCAAATTCAAAGAATCTTTCTTAAATCACTTTGATTCCATCTTATGAACTTAGCTCAAATCAAATCAAATTCAAGAAATTTTCTCATAACCCATTTATATTCTCATTTATATTCACAAATATAAATGAAATATAAATTCAAATACCCAAATCCAAATTCAAAAAAATCAAACCCAAATTCAACCAAAATTCAACCTAAGCCTTTCAAGTCAAATTCTTGAACTTAGTCAAACCCAACTTAAATCAAGCCAAACCCTTGATTTTTTTTCATGATCAATCAATCCTTCAATCATGAATCTAAATATAAATACAAACTTCAATCATAAAAAAAAAACTAAATTCAAAAATCAAACCCAAATCAAACTCATGTTCACCCTTTGAACTTGAAATTGTCAAATGAATCAAAACCCATTTGACTCTAAATCACTTACAAATGGATTTATATTTCAATCATAGTCCATATGTGAGTTCAATCAAACTTGATTCAAGTCTTGATCAACTCAATTAACCCACTTAGGCTCACTTGATCCAAAGTGACCTCAAGTACCCTTTTTGAGCCAAATTCTAATCCTACCCAAATTGGATTGAACTAAGCCCAGTTAAGCCTCATATTGTGAGCAACAATCATCATGAGATGATCAATCACTCAAATTAGGTCAAACCAAGTCAAACCTAAGGGTTGACCAAGTCAACATTTAGCCAAAATGAAACCTAAAATAGCCAAAATTCACCATAGGTCAAATTGATTGAAACCAATCAAAACCAATTCATGATAATGTTTGAACTTGACCAAGTCATCATTTTGAGCCTAACTTAGCAATTGGCCACTTGTTGATTAAGTTAACCCAACTTGACCTAAAAAGCCAAAATGGATCAAATCTTTATCTAAGTCAAATTAACTGAAACCAATGGGTCAAATTTATTCTAAACCACTTGTTGAACTTGACCAAAGCCTCAATTGGCCAACTAGAATTGACCATGAACCCAACTTGACCTAGTCAAATTGAGTCAAATCAAACCAAACTAAAATTGATTGAAACCAAAGCTTGCAACCTATTTCAAATGACCAACCAAACTAAACCAACCTATGACAAGTTAGGTCAAATGGTCAATTGGTCAACCCATTTGACCTAAATGAATTCAATCGAACCAAATCCAATTATAAATCCAATTGAACCAAACCAATGATGCTAAGTCATATGAACTTGACCCAGCCCTTAGTTTGACCCAATTTGATCAATTGGTCAACTTCACCCAAGTTGACCCATTTTGACCTAAATGGGTCAACATGAGCCAAATGAAATCAAATTAACTCTGAGTTTCTTAAAATTTGGACCAACCCAATTTCAAACTATTCTAAATCTGACCAAAGTAAAATCAAAGCCAAATGACCATTTTATCTAGGTCAAGGGATAACTTATGGCCAATTCCACTTGGAATTTGGTCAAATCATTTTCATGGCCACATGGCACCCTCTTAGTAGACCAAGTGGACACTAGTGAGTGTGGTGCACATGACCCAATGGGTTTGGGTCATCCAAACCCAACTCAAGTCCAAAACTGACCACCCACTTAAAAATTCTGCATGGGATCCCTCCTCCACTCTCTTGAGCACATGGGAGCTTCACCACTCCACTCCTCTAGCATAACAGAATCACATGCCACCTCAAACAACCTAACAAACTCAATCAACCTGATCAATTTAATCAAAATGGCATGTGCACTCTTAATCATCTTATCCTCCTAGGGGGGATATACTCCCCTTAATTTCACTTGAATTCCATTCTCTAGCATTTGATTGAGTGATAGGAAGCCAAAGTAAGCATTCCTAAGCTTCTCCAAGCATCCTCTAGCTCTTTGTGTTTCTCCATTTCTCAGTTTATCAAAACTAAAAATAAGGGAGGCAGCAAGATTTTCAAACTTACTCAATTCCTCCTTCAAGCACCTTGAGGTAACCCAATCGAGCTCACCCAAGTCTTCATCCAAGCTTCCAAGGCACAAGAAGGGAGAGTTTGATCAAGGTCGCAAGCATTTGAAGAGAACTTTGGTCAATAGGGAGATCTACTCAACATCAACCCCTCAAACCTTCAATAGGGCTTTGTCTCCACTAAACAAAGCTACCTCAATGGTTGGGAGCACCGGTGATAGCCTCCGACGAGGTATGGATCAAAATAGAGCCTATGTGTAGATTTCTTTGGTCCTTTTTGAAAGGAATTGTAATCCCATTGCATTTTGACCATTGGATGTCTTGCTCCATGCATGTTGATGGTGTGGGTTCAATTTGAGCTCAATCGAGCTCGGATCAAGCCCTAAAGGATGGACAATTGCCCTCTCTCATAGGTGAGCTCAGAGATGAATCATGGACCATCCATCCTGCGTGTTTTGGATGGATGGTCCTGATTAATCAAATTAGATCCCACATTTTAATCCCCTCTGATCCACGGGTTTAATCCAGACCGTCCCATCTTTGATCGGACGATCCAAAGAGAAACCGCGTAGTGCCGCCGACTAACGTGCACTTGATTTGACTACTTAAATAGTGAATCCCATCGAGCCATGTGGAAAGCGCGCGCCACGCAGTGGTCCATGTGGCGCCGACGGGATTAACTATATAATTAAGCTATTTAATTAAGTTTTAATCATAGAATCTTTAAACATACATAACTAAATGTAAAAAAAATTAGAAAAATACAAACTCAAATGAATTTTAAAGATAATTCAAAAGGGAATAATCTAAAATTAAGTTAGATTGATTTTAAATAGTAAATTTTTTGTAATTTAAGTTTTATTTGGAATATAATTATGTTTATTACTCCCTAATTATTCCATTGATTAATCCCAAACTTCTTAGGTATATTTAGTGGGACAACCTCTGCCTCCCTTAATTTTTTTGGGATTTATTAATGGTTTAATTAAAAGAATTGCTTGATTCACCTAATCACTCCCTTAATCAATTAAATGATTAATTAACCTATTAAATAGTGATAAATTCATTAATTAAATTTGCTAATTATCTTAGAACATTGAATGGACTTAGGGGGTCCCTAAGTTTATTTAAATTGGATAAAAATCTAATTAAGATGCAAATTAATTAAATAGTTTAATCACTTTATTAAATGAATTAATTAATCAAAATTTTAAAATCAAAATATTCTAGAACTTAATCAATTCCTTCTTAGGTAGATACTTAGGTGTTTAATAACCTAAGTAGCTTAAGGAAATCATATCCAACCCATATGTGTGGGAAGGGTTATGAAAGTACTTAAATTAAATCCTTTAGCTTAATTAATCATTAATCATAAGCCAAATGCATTAGGCCCCTTACTTTCTTAGGTGCATTACTGATTTAAATTCCTTGTGATTTTATGTCATACATTGGCTCATAATTATTTGGTTAAATATGTTAAAGTGGTGTAGGTAAGGGGTAATTAATGAACTTAATGTACACCTTAACCTAAGAAAAATATAAAATCAATCTAATGGTTCTAAAAACAAACTAAAACAACATACACATGTGAGAGATGGGTTAGGACCAGCAAACCTTTTCACATTTCCTAAATTCAAATCAAACTCAAAACCAAATAAAATTTTTGTTAAAATAATTTTATTTCAAAAGATTATCTTTAGGAATTAATTAGGGTGAATGAATTTACATGCTTTCATCACTTTATTTCTTTCCTAACATGTTAAATGTGTATGCCATATGAGAATCATGCATTCATTCCTTTTATAAATCAAATTTAAAATGGAATGTTTCCTTTATGTAAAATTGCATGTTTTGGCTAAAGTAAGAATATGAATAGCTATTATCACTACTAAATCCAAAATTATTTTCAAAACTTATAAATCAAATATCATAACTGAAAGTATGCTACTTATAAATATTTATAAGCTTGAATGTGGTTATAATATAAAGATATGCATTTTGTGACTTTCCTTCTCTTCTCTTTTAACATGGTTTTGAATAGGATTTGCAAAGTGTATAGTTCATTTGAAAAGAACACAACACTTGCTTAAATCCATTCCTATTCATTCCTATGTTATCATATAAGAAGAACCTTCACACTTACACATATAAATTAAACAACCAACAAATCAAATAAACATAAACTTTTTGCATGACTCTTTTTCATTCATTTCTTCTTTTTTTATACATGCACATGTATTTAAAAAAAAGTGGTATATTAGTCTGGACGTCCTAGGGTTGCGAGGCTTTAATTAGCTCCAAGTAGGTCTTGTACCTTACACCCCTATTGTAGAAAACAACGGCGTCGTACTCACTTACACCTTTCATACATGTAAATGTGCATATGAATAATGGATAAAAGAATCCCTCTTTTCTACTTAATCAAAATAATGCATACATGAAACATTCCAAATTTTCTTAAGCAATATCTCTTAGCATTCATCATGAAGGTGTGTTAAACATTTCTATTTGCATGTATAGATATGCTTAGGATTCATCCATATGCATGTTACACATGTTTGGAAAGAAATAAAGTGTTGTGTATTTTGTGATAGTAATTCACTTTACTTAGAAAACTTCAATCTTAAAGCCTAGCTAAGCATACCACATTAGACTAAGTCACCACTTATAGTCCTATGTTAGGGTGGTGCATGTTTTGATGTTTGCTTTTATTTTGTGATGTATTATTTTAGACTAGATGTTAGGGTGTATGTGCGTAGACTGAATGGTAGGGCGATCTTATTCTAATCATTATCTTTTGTAGGGGATTGTGCTTAAGGGACATTGTAATAAAAATATAAATACTTTTGCTGTGCAGGTTGCTTATACCCCTAAGCATAATCCAAAATAGGCCAGGTGGACTTGGTTACCCATGTGTGGGATGTTAAATCTAATTTATACATACACATGCTTGGGATTGTATGGTTTGTTTAGTTAATCTTTATTTTATAGGTTTTAGTTAGATTTTCTTTTTCTCATTTTGATGTAATTTTGAAATTAGGATTTGAAATGATTGTTATGAGGGATTAGGATAAACATTAATTATAAGACTATGTCTTATATACCATGTGAATCCTTTGGAGCAACCACATTCCAACCAACTAAAAGAAAAAAGAAGAAATAAAGAATGAAGACCCCCCATAATAATGAATTCTTTCTTTATTGTATTTAATTTATTTGTAATCCAAGTTATATAAGGGTAGAGTTCGACTATGCAATTTATTTATTTATTTTGGGTTTGTATGGTGAAGCCCGATCAAAATGGCCTCTTATTCTTTGCTGGCTTTATAAATTGATTGATGTTTGTTTAGCTTGTATATTAAGATGACATATTTTCTTAATTTATTTCTTGGTTTGATGTATGGTCTGGATGACGATTAGGCTCTCAGAAAAATAAATTTTTTATTCAACTAATCAATTCAAACTAAAAATAAATAACTCATAACCTCATCTAAAGCCTAGGTTATAAACAAGATAAAAAAATTAGCAATCCCTTAGTTGGATGTTGTATTTTATTTCTCACATCATGCATAAAAAACATCTTATTTCACTCTTAATTTGGAGGGCTTCCACATTTGTCAGAGAACTTGGCTTGACCTTTGAGAGCCATGGTGGAAACACACCTCCTTTCTCGCGATTTTGGCCCATAATCTAATTTATCATGCATTAGGCATATGAATCCTAAAGCATGTGTCAAATTGATTATCTAAAATAAAAATAAAATGTAATAAAAATTTACATTATATTTAAGTCATTAATCATGCCCTACATGATCTAGTATCTTAGAGAGTGTGTTTAAGGACTTAGCCTCTTTTTAAATAAACAACAACTTAGTTTTTTTTGCAAAAGCATATAACTTACCTACATGTATTTAAAATCGTAGGAGAAGTTAGTTGGCGGCCACCCCTAGGCGATTATTAGTCTAACAGTCGGGTGATTTATGCTCTCTTGTGGAGGTAAACCAAACACCCATTTTTTGTCTTAGATTTAGGTCTTGCTTTTGACCCTCGCCAAAGCTCCCTAAATTTAAGTTCAGAGGTTGCTACTTTCCTTTGTGGGCTATGAGCATAAATTCTCACCTCTTAGGAATTTCCATGACCTTGTATCATGGAATTGTAAGCCTTAGATTTCTAATAAAAATTCAACTCAAATAAATAAATTAATTCAATTTCAAAATGTAAAGCCCAGCAATAGGATAGTTTGGGATGTTTGTTAGGCTTCCTAGTATCCTAAGCATCCCTAACTTATCTTCATTTGGCTTCAATAAGAACTCCCTCCTCTTGATCAATCTCATTCAATCTTCTAAAAATAAACCAATTAATTGATAATCCTACATTCAAAATCTTTGGAGACAATGATCATGTACTTTAATCGAGAGTATTCCTAAGGAATCTCATTCCTTAGGATGTAATTAACTATGGGAGCTTGCCCCTGTAGGGAACTTAATGAACCCAATTTAAAATAAACCCTGCTTTATTTTTTCATGTAAAGTATGGGAAGAATCTCTATTACATTCTGAAGACTCATAATCCTTAGGAGTCCTTATTAAGGTGATTAGGTCTATTTGTAGGATGGTGACTTCTGTCTCTCGAGATAGTACATCATTCCTCAATGTCATGCTCGATCACCCTAATAAGGACATATGTGGATCTGCGTGGTGTCCTACACAAGAAGTGTTGTTATTTACTTTTATTTTTTTGAAGAATTATTTTTGTTCTTCATTTTATTTCTTTTGTCTCTCTGAAAAGATTAGAATGAAGGATGAAAATATATTTTTCTTCACCATATGCACTATTCCTTAATATCATACATGATCACTTTAATGAGTACCCCCTCAGATCTGCGTGATGTCCCCCCATATATATATCAAAAATAAACATCACATGTAGCTTCGATGCTTGCTTGGAAGGTGTGTATAAGAGGAATTGAAGTTTTGTTTAGAAATGAGCAAGCTTGAATCAAGGATGAGCTCCCCTATTTTGGTTAAACACAAGAGGAGAAATGTCAAGAAGAAGCTCAAAATCGCTCCAGGTATTGTAATGAGGCTTGAAATCATGCAAAGAAGCTTTCACAAATCAAAGTGGTTCATTTCTCATGTGAATTAGGGGTATACCCCTCAGTTTGCTGAGGTGGACGATGGGATGGCTTCCCATTTTTCGGCCAGCAAGCTGTCGTCAGAGCGTATGGATTAGGAGAGGCCATAACAAGAGGCTCCAAGCTAGATATGGGCTAATTGTCTTTTCTTGATCCCTTGGTTCTCGGGTTGCATGGGAGGTGAGTTGGCTCACCTCCTTTTGGTCCATGGTAAGTCCTATCCCCTTGTAGACTGGGCTAGGAGGCTTAGGGATCTCATTTGGGTGAGTGAGGGCTGCAAAGGTGAAAGGAGGGTGGACTTTGCCATTTTTGGCAAAATCCCACATGGGGGAGAGGATCCATGGAGGATTTACATTGGTCTTGACTCCAAATGGGTTTAGGCTGATTTTAGGTTGATTTATAATGGGTTTGGGTCTAGTTTGGTCAACCTCCAAGGTCCCATGGGTTGGTTTTATGGGTTTTGGCTTTATTTGGTCAAATGGGTTCATATTGGGTCATGTTGGGTTGGGTTGACCAATTGGTCAAATTGGGTCAAACCAAGGCTTGAGTTAGGTTCAAATGATGATTTGAAGAGTTTTATTTCAAATAGTTTCAATCAATTTGGCCTAGGTTTGATTTTGGCTCACTTGGATTCAAATAAGTTAAATGGGCTAAGTTGACCAATTTGACCAAATTGAATAAATTGGATTGGGCTTGGTGTTGGTTCATGTTTAATTGGTCAATTGAAAATGATTGTAGGTTTTGGTTTGAATCAATTTAGATTTAATTTGAGTTTACTAACCTTTAGGTCAATTTGGGATAGGTTAGGTCAAGTTGGCCAATTGGTCAAATTGGGCTCAATTATATCTTTGATCAAGTTCAATCATCAATTTTGAATGAACTTGAGCCATTGGTTACAATCAATTTGAGTTAGATTATGATTTGACCCATTTTGGCCTTTTGGGCCAATTTGGGTCAACTTGGGTCAATTGGCCAATTGGACTTGGTTTGGCTCAATTAAGGGTCAAGTCATGTTCAATCATTGATCATGAGTTGGTATGAATCAATGGTTTTCAATCAATTTGGTGTATAGTGGTTTTGGCTAGTTTAGGTTTCATTTGGGCTAAAGGTTGACATGGTCAAAGGACCAAGTTGACTTGGTTTGACCTAATTCAAGGTGGTTGATCATCCTAGGGTGATTGTTGATCATGATATGAGGTCTGGATGGGCTTGGTTCAATCCAATTTGGGTTGGATTAGAACTTAGCTCAAAAAAGTCATTTAGGTTACTTTGGACCTAAATTGGTCAATTGGTTTGGTTTTGGCTTGATTTAAATTTAAGTGAACTAATATATGAGCCTAGATTGAAATATAAATTCAACTGCAATCAATTTAGAGTCCAATAAATTTTGGCTCATTTGAAAATTTCAAGTCAAAAGGGCTAACTTGGAGTTGACTTGGGATGACTTGAGTTTGGTTTAATACTTGTAGGTTTCATTTATATTTGGATAGATGATTGAAGGAATGATTAATTTAAGAGAAAATCCATTGATTTTGGCTTGGTTTGAATAGGATTTGGCCAAGCATAAGGAAATGGCTTAAAAGGCTTGAATTGGATTTTGGTTTGATTTTGGATTTGGTTTTGGCTATTTGGATTTATATTTCATTTATATTTAGGGATATAAATGAAGATATAAATGATTCATAAGAGAATAACTTGAGTTTGGAGTGATTTGGAAGCAAATTTGACCATGCTTAAGGATGTAAGTCAAAAGGGCTAAGAAGGAAATCAATTTAGTTTGATTTATTTTTGGTCATTACAAGGTGGGTTTCATTTATATTTATGAATATAAATGAAGGAATAATTGATTTATAAAGAAATCAATTGATTTTGATTGATTTGCGTTAAGATTTGATTAAGCTTATGGAGGTGGGTCTATATGGCTTAAGAAGGTCTTGGCTTGGTTTGATTTAGTTTGATTTAGTTTTGGTAGTTGGGTATAGATTTCATTTATATTTGTGAATATAAATGAAAGAATAATTGATTTATAAAGAAATCAATCAAGTTTGGGATAGCTTAGGTGGAGATTTGGCTAAGTTTATGAGGGTGGGTCATAAGGCTTAGGAAGGAATTTTGGATTTGATAAATGATTGAGAGATTGAATTGATCTTTGAGAAAATCAATTGAATTGGGATTGATTTGAATTTGGTTAAGGCTAAGTCCATAAAATGAAATCAAAGTGGCTTAGAAAGGGTTTTCAATTCAATCATAAGGTTCATGGAGAACTTTGGAGCCTGAATTTGATCATGGGATTTGTTATGAGTCTTGGAAATCTGATTTGGATTTGGCATGAATTTGAGGTTTGGTTTGATCGGGAAAGCATGGATTGGGTTTAGGCTTTAGGGTAGGCAATCTCCCTAAGTCCCTAAGGCATGACCTAACCCTATGGCTAACCCTGCTATGTCTCTAAACTTAGGTTAAGTGTTCACCTAATCACTAGAAGTATCTAAGACTAAGGGCTCTTAGTGTCTATAAGATTTCTAGATCTATGATGAGAATGTTGAAGAATCGCTCTAAAAGTGAGATCAACAAATTGAAACTATGTAAAGTTACTAAAATTATTTTAAAACAAGTATGATACATATTTAATCAATTAAATCATATATATCTTTCATATAAACAAATCAATTACTCTAAAATTCAAGCTCATATGAATTTTGTTTTTTTACCTAAATAAAATGAATTCAATAGGTTTATTAATAGCATTGATAGGTAGTAATGACAACATGCGGTTGCATATGTAAGCAATGGTTTGTAGATGGCAATAAGTGATTATGATAGACAATAGCTTGTGGACAGCAGTAAGTGATGACGAGTGATTAGTGGAAATAATGTGGCAATAGGGATAGTGACCAATGATGAGTATTTAGTTATGGACAATAGCAAGTGATAATATGCAATACTACAACGCCCAATCAATGATATGCACTAATGGCAAGTGGTGGATGCCTAGATGATTGGCAACAGACAGTAATTGATGGTAACAAACAATAAATGTGATTAAAATTTTATTAAATCGAGTGAATTCTAAATATTTTTTTAAAAAAAAAACAAATGATAAATTTTAAATATACCTCAAATTATTTTATGTTTTTTTTATTATTTAAGCAAACAACTAAATTATAAAATTTTTTACTCTATTTTTTTTCAACAAACCAAATAGCCCTTTTTTCTATTAGAAAAAAAAAACTTTATAAAAGAAAATAAAATTTTTTTTTATTTCAACAAAGCTTAAAATACCCCCAATAATTAAGCTATTTTCAAAAAAAAAAATGGTCTCTCTCTCTCTCTCTTCCCCCCACTAAAAATTCGTCCTAAGGGTCAACCGGTCAAGATTATTCATTCTGTGTGACCATTTAATTTACGTGTCTTACTATTAATTTCATGATTTAATTTCATGATAACGGTGTATTGTCACCTAATAATTTCTCAAGCATTTTAATATTTCATTTTAACATTCTATAATAATTATAAAGATATTGATGCATTTCTTTAAGCAGCTTGAAAAGATCTGTCACTTGAGAATGACCTCAGAGAAATGAATTCATTAAGACTCAAGTGAAGAATGAAGACTTCCAAAATTAATGGTAACTTAATGTGTGTTATAATTAGAAATTAATTTATTTAATTATGTATGATTTTATCAAAAACCTTAATGGTTGTGGCCGCTCTAATAAAATCAATGTAGAATTGTACAAAAGTCATTTTAAATTTAGAAAAATTATCTTATAATTATTAAGATTTTGTTTTTGGGATATTTTAAATTATTTCATTATATTTTTTTTATTTGAATGAATGCAAATTTAATTTGTTTGAAATTTCAAATTACAATCATTATAATATTTGAATGCATCATCTATTTATTCATTTTGGAAACCAAACTTACTTATAATATCACTAATATTTCTTAATAACATGTTTTGTGTATTGACAAATATAATCAATTTTATTTTTTTTTATTGTTACTTTAATATTAGTTAAATAGGTTAATTACATGTTAATTTTAATTATATGATAATTTTTCACACTTAATGATGTTGATAATAACTTTTAGTTTATATCATATGTTGATTTTATATAAACTAAGCAATAAATAAGTAAAACATTGCAAAAATTATCATTCAATTATTATCAATTGGCCCTTGATGTGCCAAAACAAAGGCATTGAGTTTAAGCCAAGCATGACCTCACCAGTGACCCAACACTAGCAAATCTAACTAAATAATGATAGGTTAACTACTATGTGGGCTCCGAAAATTCGCCACCAACCCCTCGACAAATATTGAATTGAAGAGACTATGAATTAGATGTGTGTAATTTTTGAGCGATGAAATAGTAGATAAGACACTACCGAGATTTCACCCTCATTTTGTGAGAACTTTAGATCGGTTCTAGGTTTTCTATATGCAACATAGTTAATTACTCTAATAAGAGAGAGAACTTTTGATTAAGGCTAGTCATTAGATTGTTAAATGTGTGACGTATAGTAGTAGCATGTAGAGTTTTAGAATTTAAGATTTATGAAATTTATCATTTCAGCTTAAACTGGATGGTTGTAGGAATGATGACATGCTCGATTTAGATCCCATGGTTTCGTCATCCCGGGCAGTCGCGGTCCCTAGTCTATTTAGTCAGAGGAGGTAGTGACGCAGAAGATCATCATTCCACATATATTCGTCGTCCAAGAAATTCATGTAGATCTTGGGTAGTGTTTGTCTAAAGAGACGGTCTTAAGTCCACCTTAGCTGACAAAAGTTGTTTGTCCTATCAAGTATACCCTATGATTTACAACTCAATGGGAGAGCCTTAAGGAGCATATAGATTGTGATCGTAATATAATGAAACTGACGCCAAACCATGAGAACTCGGTTTAGCTTATCTGTGAGCCTCTTTAAAGCTCGGAGGACAGACGCCCTAGCATGAGAGATTGATTAAGTGAATATATGGAACACTTGATTTGACATTGCCTCATTTATTTAGAATTTTCTTAATTTGTCACAAAGCTTATGGAAGGTGGATAGATTGAGTTTTGACTTAAGCTTTTAATGATGGAATTTAATTTAAGAAATTTCAGGTTGCTACTTAATTTGATTAAAAAATTGATTAATTTGAATATGTTTAAGAGCTATAGATCATGTCAACTCTGTTTAGTTCTTTGCGAGGATTAGATTCTATCGTTGATAATCGGTTCTCGATATTTCATTTGAAACTCTTATTATATAGGTTTTAGATTTTGTTAACGGTTCTAATTAAGACTAAAAGCAACCCATGCAAAGATCCTCGACACTTGAATTTAAGCATTCAAGAGTTTGAGGCCCATGTGTCTTTATAAAAAGATAATTTACATAATTAGTGATTTCATTGATTTTTGAAAATCATAATTTAGAATTAAGTTCCTTAATTTGTGTATTTAAGGAAAGCTCATTCATTAGGCGATTTTGAGTTTAATATTGTCCTAAATTTTGCATTTTAAAAGAGTGTTATTCTTTCCAAAATTTTTTAAAAATTCTTCCTTGACTATTTCTTTTGAAAAAAAAAGCCTGTAAGACATCACTCATCTTTATGAGGCGTCTAGAAAACCAATACTCAATCTGCACACCTGCTCTTTATTCTCTTTGATTTGACATTTATCTTCAATTTATATCATATATTTCGTTTGACAGTTTAGGTGATTTATTGAATTTGTTTAAGTCTTGAATTTTAGTCTAAATTTTACTCACGTCATCCTGTACATCAGTATTTCTTTCTTGATTTTTAAGTAAAATGAGTGGTGTCTGACCGCATTTCTTTAAATCGCATTGAGCATTTACCAAACCTAAAGAAGACATAGAATCTAATATATATTCATCCCCCTTTTTTTCTAAGTCTAGAAATCAAATAAAATATTGGCAACATTTCATCTAGGGGAGCGACATCTAACAGATGTTGGCTACTCGATGCAATGTAGCGAAGCGATTGTCTTATGTATCATGAATTTCATCTCGTCATGCCCATGACGATGAGGCTTCAAACCTGAAAAGAAGCATGTATATATTCATACATCATCCCACATATTATTTTTTTCAGATCAAATGAAAGAGGCAGTTGATATCTGAAACCAAGAGAAGAAACACCTCATGATGGTGTTCCTCTCAGGTTCTGTGAAGGGTCGAGAAGAGGAGGCAAAAAGGAGAAGAACTCATCATGGCGTGTTCTCGGTTTTTCGTTTGCAAGAAAGAAAGAGGGGTTGTTTGGTGGGTAGTGGAACGTCGAAAACCAAGATGAATAATGTGTTGTTCTTTTTTTTTTGTCATTTGCAAGGGAAGAAAGAGGGATTGTTTGACTGCAAGGGGTAGTACTGAGAGGAAAGAAAAGAAACAATTGAGTATTTAATTATAAATAAAGTTTAAGCAAGACTTAGCCCAAATAAGCTAATCAATAAAATCGACAACTTCAGGCTTCACACACCCTGAAACCTCATTATTCCTTCACTTAATCTTTAAAGGATGCTAGATTGATAGAAGAATTCAAGTTGAGCTTGATTTGTTATACTAAGTAATGAAAATGATCGCACTAAATTATGAAGGAATTTAATTTTTTTCTCTGCTTTCCTACTAAATAATCAAAATAAAAATAACTTTGAACCTCATAATTTAATCTTCATCCTTCTTAAATAAGTAATGAGCTTGCTATCTAATAAATCTTAAGCAAAAATTTAGAGAAAATAAACTAAAATAAAATAAAAAAGGAGGCTTTTATTTTACTACCGTTAAAGGATAAAACAAAATTCAGAATCCTAGTTTTTTTTTGAATCCAAGAGAGAGAGAGAGTGGCGGTGAGGTTTTTTTATTATATATTTTTCCTTTTTATTTTTTGTGAATCCGAGAGAGAGAGAGAGTGAAAGAGAGTGGCGGTGAGGTTTTTTTTATTTTATATATATATATTGAATCTGAAAGAGAGAGAAACAGAGATAATTAGTATTTTTATTATAAAACTTACTGAATTTTAAATCCCGCTTCACCTCTATTCTCCCTTGAAGGATTTAAGAAATCATATTAAACAAGCAGAAGCTCGAGAAGGGCGGTGGAAGGAAACACTTACCTTCGTGACATCATCTCTTCGTTTCCTCAGTACACTGTGATCCCGTCCTCGGCTTCCTCTTAGTTCGTCGAGAGCGTAGGAAGGGCTTCGGGCAAGAGAAAGGGAAAGGGTAAGGTGACAGAGACTACTTTGTTCGACTGGAACAGGGATGATAGCAGGACGCGAGCAGAGAAAGGGAGTGTGTATGGAGACGGGAGAGAGTGTCGGTTGTGCAACCTTTCTTTCCTTTTTTTTTTTTTGCGGTTGAGGGGAAAAAATGAGCCAAAGCAGGAGGGAGGCGGGATCAATTACGGGAAATTGAACGAAGAGGATAAAATATTAGGAGAAGTTCACGTAGTATGTGTGAAATCCACACGTGCTTTCTCATTTTGACACGGGCTGACGGCCGACGATGCCGTTTATCCCGGACCCGGCCCGGCCGCTCGTTCAAACAATGGAAGAAGAAAAAGAGGCGGGCGTCGTTGACATTCCTCCGCGATGAGCTTTCCTGCTTAGCTCCTCTCGATCGGTGAAGCGTCGCTCGATGATTTAGCAAATCTTCGAATAACTCATTGAGTATTGTAGGACTACATGAGGTATTTACACATGTGTTAACTTTAATGAATTTAGAGTTTTCTCTCTTCTCATCCGTATGTGAATATTTTAGAACATTTGAGTTCTTTAAATGAAGCGGGATGTATTTTAGTAGTTTTGGAGATGTTTTGTACTCTGTCTTTATCAAGATGGTATGCGTTATTTTCAAATTTTGAACCGATTAGCCTTTTGAAATGTTTAGTATATACATGGTAGGATGTTTGGTCATATTTTGATGCTGATTAGGGATGATAGTATGTTGATCGATGGCATTAAAATTTATTTGTAGGTTGATTTTGGTTATTTTTTCTTGATTTTGCATGTGTACTTATTTTTCTTAGAAAGTACTGTACCATTTTGGCATTTTTTTAAAATACTTGTCCTTATTTGGATACAAAATGCTCGATATATGGCTTATGAAGCGATTGAAGGCTCATTTCTTGGTTTTAGTTTTTTACATATGAGTACGTGAGTATTTTGGTAATTTTTTTCTTATTTCTTTGGCCTATTTGGAGGAAATATGTTTATTACAATCTTTTAGGAATAATTTGGAGGCTGATTGGTTGGTTTTTTAGTGTTATGTTGCATCTATAATCTCTTGAGAGTACAGACAATTTTGGCTAATTTTTTTAGTTTTTTTAGCCTGGTTGTTCAGATTATGTTCATTACATTCCAGTGGAAGTAATTTGGTGGCTATTTGGATGGTTTCTGGGGGATTTCTACATCTATACTCTTTGTACTCTCATGAGAGTACAGAGCATTTTGGTTATTTTTTTTAATTTTTTGGCCTGTTTGGAGGAAATATGTTCATTACAATCAAATAGGAATAATTTAGAGGTTGATTGGTTAGTTTTTAGATTATTTTGTCTCAGTACTGTTGGATGATTTTGATTGATCAGATTCTCTCAGACTCATGAGAGCAGTATTTTGGTCATTTTTTCCGTACTTGGAGAATTTGGAGGTCGATTGGTTGGTTTTAGTGTTATTTTGCATCTATACTCTGCACTCGAGAGTATATATTTTGGAGTACTCACTCATTCTCTTTCCCCCATTTGTACATCTCATGCTTACACTAGGTAAGTTACCCCACAGATATGCAATGTATTACGATTAAATCCTTATTTGTATAGATGAAAACTACAATTTATAAATGTTCTCTTCTTTTCTTACAGAGCTATGCGAAATATGGCCTACACAAGGAAAGAAAAATGTTCATCCAAAGATGTCATCTGACAGTGTCAAAGGTCGAGCTACTCTTTCTTCCAATTATAGATAATCAAGATTGGACACTCGGTTGGGCATATTTTTAGGCTGATTTTTTATGACTCATTACCAAAACCAACCCATAAGGTCATTCATCGTGAGATTAGCTTTGGTTTCCATAAACTATTTTTTTGGACCCTTATTAACTATACTTTGATATGCGATCAAATTACTTGAAGATTTCTTTTTATGAGCGATCCCACAAAATGGCCAATCGAAATGGTGAGGGACCAAGATAATGTGTGGATGATTTGTCAGTACATGGAAAGAATGAAATCCCCACTTAACTAGGCTGACCACCAAGATTGGCTGAAGAAGATGAATTTTTTTAGGGTCGAGTTCGCTTACACTATCTTTTGTTTGGGAAAAAAAAAGCCAAGCTAAGAACTGTACATTTAAAGTTTGATAAGTAAGAAATAATTATAGGTATTTCTATTTTTTTTTCAATATCCAGGCTTGGATCTTTTATTATTATAGAGAACACCAAAGAATTTGGTTAACGCCGAATGCTTTATTGGGATGTGTTTCATCTACTCTCTTCTAGAGTACACAAAATATTTCATCTATTTTTCTTCAATTTTCCTTAGCTTTTGGATAAATTATGATTACAGTATCAACTGTCAAGCCGGATGCTCTACTGAGATGTGTTTTGTCTATACGCTCTGTGTTGTTTATGCTATCTATACTCTTTATACTCTCTACTTCATACTATCTGACTCTCTGTTTTCTGTACATCCTGTACTCCTGTATTCTTTTACTCTATTCCATTGCAGGTTGTTTAAAGGCTGACTATAAGAATATTTGAGGTGTTCTATAGCTTAACTCTTTGTATTCTCCTCATAGTACAGATTATTTGCTTATTTTTCCCATTTCCACTTTTGCTTTGTGACTGAGAGGAATTATTCACTATAACCTTAAAATAAGTTGGATGCGGTTGCTTTTTTTATAAGTTTTTGAGCAATTTTGCATGTGAACCCTCTCTATACTGTATCTCACTTCTCAGATTTTGTACTATCTCAGACTCTCCTTTTACTCTCGTACTCTCCAACTCTTTGGACTCTCCTGGACTCTATGGACTCTCTATGTACTCTTCTCTACTCATGTAGTTGATATATAATATTGTTTATGATTCTATGATGATTTCTTTACTTGTCTAGAGAAAATAAGCTTAATTTTGATATTCAAATTATATCATATTTTTAAATTCGGATCAACTAAAAAAGTGAAGTTAAAATTAACATTATCTAAAATTTATGTTATACTCAGGCATATTCAGAATGCATCAATTTGAAAGTATGCACGAGAAGCAATATGAACTACTTAGCATGTGAACGTAATATAAGTGGGTACAATTATTAAACTTAACTCTTTAATAAAGGAAATTATGATCTTTAAAAATGTGGTAGTATTTTGTGAATGCATAAAATTTTTTTCTACCAGTCAAAATCATGCTTCTTAAAACCTACTTTCAACTGAAACATGTGCATAAAATAGATAAATAAACTGTCGATGATGCGGCTTACCAACGTCTTATTTAGAAATATAAATTTTGAAGGCAGTGTGGAGCAAATTTTATATTTTAAGATGAGGAATTTTTTCAAATAATATAATAAAAGTATCATCGAATTAAATTAATATTATTGATAAATTTATAAATAATTACTAAACTAATATCATCAGTAATATCATCTTCATCACAGAATTTTTTTTTTCTTTGACTTCTACTAAATTTATTGATAGGAACATGCGGGCTTATCAAAAATTGTAATGCATGCAATAAAAATCATTTCATAAAATGTAGAGTACTTTACAGAGTATATATCAAACTATATAATGTCTGTAATGAAAATCAGCTCATCCTCGTAAGCAAGGTAGACTCATCAATCATAAACTATAATTTGGTAAAATATGAAAAATTTTATTGCCATAGTCTAAGGATTACAAAGTCTTTAATAAGGGGTAAACTCTATGCACTACTGCTTTAAGAGCAATAAACATCGTAGTGAGGAAAAAAACCAAGCAGAAAATAATTGACCCAAATTAAAGTCCATTTGGACCTTCCTGGTTTCAAGCAAGTTATGCACCCTCTCTACTCTCTATACTTACTCTCTCACTCTATGACAGAGCATTTTGGGCATTTTTTTCACTTTCTTTGGCCGGAGGATGTAAGTTCTTGGGCTAGAGTCTTGATTCATCTAGTAAATTGTACTCCACAATGGCGTAGGGCGTAATCACAGAAATTACTAAATAATACAATAAACTCAAATATGAGATACTAATGTATTAACAACAAATGTTTGATTATGACATAGAGTTTCGAAGTTTCTTCAAAAAATTGACCAATATTAATAAACCCTAAATAAAAGCGAAATATGAGATTATTATGTCAAAACCATTAAGTTGAAGATGCTTTGAAATATTGACTTAAATAGAATATGAGTATATATAGTGCATTGATTAGTAAATCTTAGTCATCAAATATCATAGTAAATTAATTCATTTTTAAGATAAATAGATAAATTTTATAATAATAGTATGTTTAAGAATAAAGATGCTCACAAGAAAGTCATCCTAACGAAGAAATGATTCTCGATGCGTAAGAAAGTCATCCTAATGCCGCACTGAGGCGCCTTCTAATGAATCCGTAGATGGTGGGTGCTAAAAAAAGAAAGTCATCTTGGAGACTCTAAAGCATTGCAAAAATGATTGCACAGTCGAAGAACAAATAACTAAATGATATCATGCATTGAAATATTTTCCTATAATAATATCCATCATCAACTTAGTGTACCCTTTAGCCGACTAACTAATTATTGAGCTCGAGTTAAATTCCTGAGGTAGAACATCGTACCAGTTAATGATTTTTTATAGCATCGATGTGTACTATTCTGTGCGTACCTCTAAAAAATACTCTGGCATAATAAAGAAAGGTGTTGCAATGGGTGACAAAACACGTTCTGCGACACTATCAATTTGTACTTTGGTTTCTGTAACAATAAAAATAAGTTGGTTTGAAGATTAGCAGTAATATTTTAAGTACTAAAAATAAAGAGGCAAATAGAGAATTACTCTTGGCTTTCTTGGATCTCTCTCAATATCCCTTAATCCTTGCGTTGGAAACACCCCTTTGATGCGTTAACCGGATCCTTTAAGATGTCTTTTCCATTTATATTGACCTCTTCTTCTTAGCTGTCAAAGAGAATTCTCACTTATTATAGAGTCAACATCGTCGTATAGTTTTTTTAAGGATTGAAGCATATAGTCCTCACCTCTATTATTACCCTGTGCCCTGACGCTTATTTGATATGCATATCGACTAATGTGATTCCGAAAAATAATTTCAGTAGCATTTCCATCTGTGCCTTCAACATCTCTTAATTTTATATATGCATTATCGATGTAAATATCCCTCTTTGCTCTGGTAGACCATCGCATGCGAAGATACTTATCTGGAATACACACTACATCTTCCTGACTAAGAACTCTGATACAATGGGCACAAAGTAATCCCATCATTTCAAATTTCTTACAAGTACAAGTTACATCTAGGGTAGTCCCATTGAAATGGATAGTCCATGTTTTGGTGAATTTTTATTCTCTATGTTTCTCACCAAATACTCCATGGGGTTGTCATCTGACATAGTTATTTATAGGCCTCCAACTCCATGTCTTCTTCCTCAAACATAGTATAAAGCTTTCTTATATAGCTTATTTTAGAATTGGACTTCTTAAACAGAACAATCGATGAGGCTACACTTGAAGTCTTCGTCATGTTCATTCCGGCATCATGTCTTTATAACCTTCTCCAACCCCAAGAAAAAATCTATGAGTGAACTTTTAGTTTAGAGATTCCATGGCATACGTTGTTCATTGACTCACTACATTGCGTTAACAAGATGCCCATATAAAATGAGTCTTTGCTGAATGTAGTGGATCACTTGGATTTAATTTTATAGAACTCGACCAAGCATGATCATGCAAATTAACTTCTAGCATGCACTGCTTCTTCTTCAAACTCTTCCTCCGAGTCATATTTGCTCATGCATGCATAAAATAGCTCTTGTACCTTTCTTATTACTATTAAAGCAGTGAACCTTGGAATGAGCTTTCTTCGAAATATGCCATTGGCATAACCTATGACGAGTATGCGATAATATAATTTTGATAGCCATGATCTTGATCAAGAATATTGTAGGATGTCTGTACATCAACTCAAAAAAATATCAAGAATAGCCATGAGAATGACCCATTCGTCTCTTATGATAAAAAGACTACTCTAAATAACACATTTTGCTTGTGATGATTCACTCCAACAAGAGAGCACAAACAAGATTATAAATTGATAAATTTTGTATCAAAAATTATCACATCACCAAAATAGTCATATTCTATCCTAGACATGCCATTGAAAAAAACTTACTAAGCAATCTCATCAACTTGTATCTCATGCAAATATCCCATGCTTACCTTTCCTTGAACAAGTATAATAAATTATCACATCGCATGCTCGATCTTTTCTTTTTTTGAATAAAATTTAAAGCATCTCTTTTTGTGAATCTAATATTCTATACCGCCAACTTCCTCACTTAGATAGAATGAATCAGTTTAATTTCTCTCCATTGTCTTCAATACTAAGCCTTTTCATCACTAATGACTGTGATCCGAGAAGATGTAGGTCGCATGCTTTGCCAATGAATAATTATGACTTTTTATATATTTTAACCATTCTCCTCAAAGTCAACAGAGAATCTAATCAAATACGACATTAGTCCTTATATCATTTTTCGAATTTTGCTAAGTCATTTTAGATTTCTAACTTTTGCACATAAAAATCTTTAATTTTAATGAGTTTGAATAACTAGTATGGTCCTTCCAACAGAATGTGAATACAAAAGCATACGCCCGCCATGATGAGTACAGATGCAAAAATCTCCCAAAAACCATCCAAATATCCCTCCAAATTGCTTCTAATGGAATGTAATGAACATATTTCCTCCAAACAGGCCAACGAAATTAGAAAAAAAGGCCAAAATCATCTATACTCTCAAGAGAGTATGAGAGACAAAATAATAAAAATCAACCAAACACCAAATTATTTATAATATATGTAATGAACATATTTCTCAACAAAGAACCGAAAATAATGAAAATGCTCAATTTCAGAGTAGAGAGCATGTAAAAAATCTAAACTATCAAACAAACCAAATTGCTTCCACTTGAATGTAATGAACATAATCTCAATAACCAAGCCAAAGAAATTGAAAAAAAAATGTCCATAAAATCATCTGTGCTTTCAAGAGAGTATAGAGAGTGCAGATGCAAAATAACACTAAAAAATCAATCAAACAGCCTTCAAATTATTCCTGATGGATTATAATGAACATATTTCTCCAAACAAAAAAAGAAAAAAAATAAAAAATGTACTCTCTCATGAGAGGAGAGTACGAGAGTATAGAGTAGAGAGTGATGCAAAATAACACTAAAGAAGTAACCAAACAGCCTCTAAATTATTCCTAATGGATTTATAATGAAGATATTTCCTCCAAATATTCTCATAGAAACTCGAAAAAATGCCCATAATATTTTTTACTGTACTCTCGTGAGAGACAGAGAGTACACATGCAAAACTCTCCTAAAAACCAACCTAAGTAGCCTCCAAGTTGCTTATAATGGAATGTAATGAACATATTCTCTCCAGCAGAACTCATGAAAATAATATGAAATTGGTCAAGATTCATGACAGAGATATACCCATGTAAAGCAGATCCTCAAAAGCAAAATCCTCTTGCAAAGAACTCCAAACAATGTAGAATATACATTAAAAAAGAATTTCAAGGAATAACACTAACAAACCATAAAAAAATTGTCAAACAACGAGAAAAAAATTATCGATGAATTTTTATTTAATACATCCTCGCCTATTTCCTCGCCATAACTTCCAAATTGTTCTCCATCTTCATGGTTCTTTCGTAAAAAGGAAATGAGATTTTCTATTTCTCCCTCTAAGCTCGGTTTGCAGGAAAAAAATACACCCTAAATCGTAAAGCTAGATATATAATTCTTCTAAATTCCTTCTGTGCATTCCAACGACGCTTCTTCTCCCGCTGTTTGAACAAGATGGGTCGGGTCGGGCCAGGGTAAGAGCATCTGATTGATGGCTCTACCTTGCTTATGAGGATGAGGTGATTTTCATTGCAGGCATTACATAGTTTGATATATACTCTATATAGTACTCTACATTTTATGAAATTCTTTTTTTTTGCATGCATTACAAAATTTGATAAGCCCGTATGTTCCTATCAAGATTAATAAGTCTAAGAAAAAAATTATGTAATGAAGATTATATTATTAATGATGATATTAATTTAGTAATTACTTATAAATTTATCAATAATATTAATTTATTTCATATGATACTTTAGATGGCATTATGAATGTTCTCAGTATAATGGTTTATTATCCATTTTGACATACCAAGTATCATTCAATCGTAATTATTAGATATTTCACAATACAAATTACTGTAATTAATAAATTTTAGATAACATAAATTTTAAATTCACTTTTTTCAATTGATCTGAATTTAAAATATGATATAATTTAAATATCAAAATTAAGCATATTTTCTCCAAACAAATAAAGAAATCATCATAGAAACATAAACAAGATTATATCAAGTTACCCATAAGTACAGTACGTATAGAGTATAGAGAGAGTATAGAGTACAGTTTCCTGCTAAGAGAGAAGGCTTCTTTTGCTGTGTTAACTTCAAGATGCTCTTTAAGGGCTTCCTCACTACGACCTCACAGATAGCATTTATGTCATAAGACCTCCCTCTGCTTGGCATCCCTATCACCCAACTTCATCGGGGTGATGCTTTTAAGGCTTCTTTCAGGCTTTTGCTTGTTTTTACCTTCAAGATGCTTTTTCCTCATTGGAAACTCATGATAGCACATTCTCTCTATATCATAAGACCTTCTCCCTATTTGGCATCCTTATTAACATCATCGTGAAAGGAATGCACCCACCCAAAAGAAAGCATGCTTCTATATCCCAAAGATAGATTGAGGTAATAAATTGAGTCTGTTGAATTCAAAGTCTAATGAATTGATGATGAAGCCTCAGAAAATATCAATGACTTCATTACTAAAGAGTGTAAGATATCAAACATTATTAGGCTAGGATCAGATCTTGAAGTTATCCATTTCGCATAAACTTCAAAATGAAAAGTCAAATGATGCAGATGCAAATCAACCATAAAACCAACCAAGTCCCCTACAAATTTACTAATGGATTGTAATAAATATATATTTCTAAAACAAAAATAAATATCAAAAAATCATGTACTCATGAGAGTAGAGAATACAAAAAACTATAGAACCCATCCAAACAAATTAAATTGCTTTTAGAGATGTATTTAACCTAGTCTCAAACTAACCAAAGAAACGAAAAAATGAAAATCAGTACTCTCATGAGTACAGAATCAAGAAAACACAACAAATCAACCAAACAAACAAATTGTGCCTAATGAATATATTTTCTCCAAAGGCCAAAAGAAAAAAAATGACCAAAATGCTTGTACTCGTGAGAGAAGAGAGTACATATGTGATGAAAATAATCTCAACAATCACCAAGAAATGGAGAAAATGAAAATTATTACTCTCAAGAGAGATGTGCAAAATAACACTAAAAAATAACCAAACAACCCAAATTGTTAGTGATGGATTGTAATGAACATATTTCCTCCAAATAGGCCAAATAAAATTATTTCTAATGGAATGTAATGACCATATTCTCTCTATCCAGGCAAAATAAACTGTAAAAATATTTAGAAAATCATCTATACTCTCATGAGAGTACAGAGAGTACAGATGCAAAAATCTCTCAAAATAAGCAAAGTCCTCTTGCAAAGAATTCCAAACAGTGTAGGAAATATACACTAAATAAAAGAATTTCAAGGAATAACACTAACAAACCATAAAAAAATTGTACGTATACAACGGTTGAGAAAAATTACGGATGAATTTTTATTTAATACATCCTCAGCTATTTTTTCAAGGCCATAACATCCAAATTCGTTCTCCATCTTCATTTTCTTTCAAAAGGATAATGAGATTTTCTTTCTCTGAGCGGTTTGCAAGAAAAAATCCACCCTAAACCCTAAATTTAGATATATATTTCTTTTAAATTCCTTCTGCACATTCCAACGATGCTTTCTCCCGCTTGTTGAACGGGGGGCCGTGAGCCAGATAAATCATGTCACCATGTCCAATTACGATGCCGCTAAAATGGGAAAAAAAATCACTGGACATGCTTCGGGCCAGGATTGGAGTCCACACGTAAAGCTATGTGCGAACTCCGGACATAATATTTTCTCATAGAAGAGAGGCGGTTGAGGAGTCGAAAGTCGAATGCGAGAGCGGGAGCGGTTTTTTGTTCCTTTGGAACCATCGGATGCAAAGAGGGTCAACATACTAGTCATTGTATGGACTTCGACTACTCATTGACTAGCTAAAGGGGATATTTTGGAGATATTTTCATATGCTTTTTAGGGTAATTTTAAGGGAGTTTGTGAGCCTATAAATATCATACCTAGTGTTAAAAAAATGAAAAATGGATAGGTGAAAGAAATGATTTTTATGCTAAATAATTATGAATGTTTTACAAGAAAAAATTATTAAAGTGTTCATCAACATAATGATTATCCAGCCATGGAAGCTTTCCTACTCCACTAATCTTACTCCTTGATCACTATATTTCATGTAATAATGATTTTAATATATATCATTCTATTGTTATAAAATAAAGATAGAATTATAATGGGAGGACATATACATTAGGTCTTCTACAAAGTTCAATAGTATTTCAACTTGATTTTTTAATTATAATTGAATATTGGGCAGTCCATCTCGTAAGAATAAAAATTTTATCTTGTACTTGCGAGATAAATAAAATGTACAGAGGCTAAAAGAGTTTCTTCACTTATTTGATTAATGAAATGATTAAGCTTGTGGTGAGAAGTTTTGGATAGCCTGAATCCTTAATCAATAGAGTGGATATATGTGGATACAGATGAACCTAATACTGTAAATGTGCTCTTTTATGTTTCTCAATTGTATCCTTAGTTTACTTATATCTTATTCTAATTTGATAATTCATTTTCCATTATTCCTTGTGTTATTGTGTAAGAGTAAAGTATATTCACACATACTTAACGTCCTACTCTCACATTTGACATAATCTTATTTAGTTTATCATTATATTATTTATTTGTGCACTTGCAAACATAAGCCATCATTTAAAAAAAAAATTTATAGCAATTAAATGAGCCTTTGACAAGAGAAAATTAATTAAGTCCAACATTCAAAGTGTATTTCTCCAAATTCACAAGTGGAAGGAAGGCAACTATACATAGTAAAATTAAATTTTATGTGGAAATGGGATGAATATTTTTTTGGAGAATACTAATTAGAGAGACATGAAGAATTTGGCACAAGCCTTTGATCAAATGATGAGTAGGTTGGATAGAAGAAAGTTATTCTTTGCTCGATTTGATCAATGACTTTGAAAGAAAATACTAAGAATTAAATAATGAGATGAAAACTACTGAATTTTTCGAAAAAAAAATATTTATAATACACACAACAATTTTTTTTCAAAAAGTTGCTTTCTCTATATCAATTTTACAATCAACTTTTTAAAAAACTACATATGTCCCAAACAGACTCTTAGTTTGATAGAATTGAAAGATAGAGAATGAAAATAGAAAATGTACATTGCTTGAATTCAACCTAATTTTTATGAACTTGTGTGGTTTAATTGCCGTTTGATTGCTTGTATGGGAAAAATGTTTAGAGGTCGTTTGAGATCATCTTTATTATTATTTTTTTACTTTTATTTTTTAAATTTATATTTTGATTTAAAATAAAATTTATTTGATTGTAATAGTAATTTTTAAGAGCACTCAAAAAATCTAAGAGTTGTTTTAAATATTTTTAAATTTATTGTGATTTATTTTCAAAAATAAAAAATAAAAAAAGCTTTAAAATATGTTAAACAAACGTATTTTTAATACTAACATAAAAAATAAAAACTAAATAAAATAATACTTATCCCAAATAGGCTCTTAAAATCTCATTTTAGAGAGAGCTTTGAGAAGATATTATAAATGCATGTGCATGGAGGACAAATCTTCCATATTATCTATGAATTATTCTGTCGGTCACCTATTAACATATAAAGTGTTAGAAACTATATTAAGGACCGGTTTCATGTGGCCGATAATGCCTTTGCCAATAATGCAAATACTTAGCTAATAGATAACTTGTATCTACTATTTATGATAACATAGGTGGGCCCAACACTTATTGGGAGAGAGAATAAATTTTAGACCAACCAAAATTTATAATCATTGATATTGTTAGATCCAAATTATCTTTAAAGCAAACTATTTAGTGTTGAGACTATTTCCAAGAATAGGAAATAGAGAGAGAGAGAGAGAGAGAGAGAGGGCAAAAAAAAAAGATTAGAGAGAGAGAAAAGTTATAAGATTTTGGCTGAGTTTAGACAACTTTCAGTCTAAGTTGTAATCAAAATCATGCTGCAAATGTCATTTTAAAGAAGTTGTGGATGGAAAACATAGAATGTGGTGGCTATCAAAAAGTTAAGATAAGATTTTATTAAAATAAAAAAATTATAATATCATCATAACTTTTTATGCAGAAATTTCTTCTACATAACAATTTCATCATTATATTTTCAAATCATCGCAATCATCTTAAACGAATATATGTTATCTTTAAGGTAAACTCGACTCATCTAAAAAATTGTTGAATTAACTTAATCAATTTGTCCTTGTACTAAATTTTATCCGCCTACTTTTAATGAGGCCTATGGATGTACTCGCTCATAAGTACTTAATTGATTTTGACATTAGCGGTATTTACCTATACAGATATATTTGAGATCAATATTTTATAAATTTTAATTGATTAATATATGATTATATGCATATCATATAATTTTTATGCATTTACATATCTAATATCTAAAAAATTAGATATTTACTTTTCTAATATTTTACTATGCTTAAAAAGATCATTTTATTTTTAAAAAGTGAATAATTATGATATTTTTGATATAATATTAAAGATTAAAATATATATATATATATATATATATATATATATATATATATATATATATATATATATAAATGAATCAAATGATTATTTAATTTGAATGACTCAAATTTTCTTTAAGATTAAAGTTAATAAATAGATTTTGAATCATTATATATGTAACACAATTCATCAATTGGACTTTGAGAACAAGCATTTTTTTATTTTTATAATATGAAGGGATCTTATTAGCATTAAATTTCCTCAAATTTATAAAATAAATTAAGTTTTATTGTAAACTATATACTTTTTGATATATATTATGAGTGCATATTATGGTTTTATATTTATCATTTAAAAAAAAAACTACACGCAAAGCAACGTTGACGTAAAATAGCTCCATATAATTCAACACTTAAAAATCAAAATTAATTCACAAAATTATAGTTCCATATTTCGATATCCTCAACAAGCAATTCTAAATTCACTCGCATAAGAAATTGAGAAATTAGCTCTCACTGATCTCCATCACAAATATCAAATATATATCAGCCGTCATCTTCGTCGTCAAAAGCGTCGGCATTCCGGCGTGAGGGAATGGTCGCGCTTGGGGTCGCGGCAATAGTCATAGACAAGTGAGCCGCGCTGCGCCCACTGCATGGCCGAGCGCTGAAGCCGGCTGAGTCCGAATCCAGACGGAGAAGAGGCTGGCGGCCGGCAAGCTGGTGGAGAGGCGGCGGTGCAGCCGCGGGCGACGAAGCGGGTGAAGCGAGCGACGAAGGGCTGGAAGCGGTAGTCGGCCCTGTACTTGCCGTCGTCCGTTGCCCATGAAGAAGCGTCCCAGATCGAGCCGTACAGCCACATCGGCCTCCCGGGGAATGTCCACGCGCTCCACTTCGCGTATCGTCGGATCGGTACGTCGTCCACGAAGAATCTGCGCATCGGATGCTGCTGAGAGCTATACATTTCGTGCGTAATTAAAAAAAAACGGGTGGGTGGTGTTAGTTTCATTTTGCATTTGACTGGTTTCTTTATTTAAATATTGCATAACTCCATTTGATCAGATTTAGAATTTTAGATCGACTTAAGATGCATTTGAGATAATTTTTTTACCGTTTCAATTTTTTAGAAATTAATCATAGTTACGTTTGACTATTAATTTTTGACTATTTTTTAAAAAATTTATGATAAAAAATTATTTTTGATAATTTTAAAAATAATTTTTCAAAAAATTATAACTGTCTCAAATAAATTTTTAAAGATGAAAAAAAAATTTTGGTTGAGATATCATCATTTAAATTTAATTAGAATATTTTTTTGAGAATATATATATATATCATTAGATTTTTTTTGTGTATTTATATATTTAAATTTTATTTTTTTATAAAAATTTAATGTTCAAATTATATTTAAATATATACTTGAAAAAATATATATTGTTTTAAATAAGTCAATATTAATGATATTATTTATGGGAATTAAAGATTAAAATATTATAAAAGTAGATATGTAAGAATTATTGCTTTCTTTTAAATATTTTCTCAACTAACTCATATTAAGTACTGATGAATCTATATTTGAGTGAAAATAATCTCACATTGAACATGAAATAAGACTTGAATTTTAATATATTAGTAGTGACCTTTACTTATTGGTTTAAAGTTCCAAGTTTATAGGTGCTTATACATTAGAATATTAGGGCTAATTTAGGCCTCCAATATTTTACCTTCCTAATAATCAACAATCAAATAATTTTTAAGATTCAACACTCTAAAGATCTTCCAAATTCTAAATCTTGGTATCAATGTCTCCTACTTTTCCTTCCATTTTTTTTTTTTTTTTTTTTGATATCCACCTAACCCATCTGCATGGATGAATGGACTAATCATATGTGCTCTAGCCACATTCATTCACACACGCGGTTACTTACTTTCCACCATTACGATAGCGCCCCTCAGATGAATCGAACTGTCCGTTCCTGCTTCACCCACCAACTGAAGCAAGTAGATGGGATTTTTTCCAAATCAGTTTTGTTTGAGTGAAGTTGGCTTGAAATGAAGGCTTGAGCCAAACTTTGCAATTTAGATTTAGATTTCATTAAGATTCATGACAATCTATAGCTCTAAACAACTCAGATCAATTGTCACACCTGTTGCTGATTAACCCAAAACAGAGATCTCAGCTTTTATGCTTTCCTAAAGAAAGAATACTAAGCCCAAGCTTTGAGCCCCAGACTACTCGATGGGAAAATCTGACACAATTTATTGCACTTATCTGCGTCTTGTACCTCTTACTATTAGTAATCAATGGCAACAGAATATTGGAGAAAAGCGAGTTTTGCAGGAAAAAAAAAAAAAGCTTTGGAGAGCAACAAGGCAACAGGACTGCTTCAAAGCTTTGATTTTTTACTCTTCATTTATGCTTTTATTTTATTTTATTTGTTGCTTGAGATCTATCATGATATCTTTTTGATCAGATGTTCTAATACATATTTTTTTCACACAACCAGGGAAGTATAATTTTCTAATATATTTCCTCAAAAACTTATTATATTCAGGTGAACCAAGTAAATTTTGTCTGCATTTTTCTTGGGATTATAATTTCCATGCATTTTTTTGCAATGGGTATCCACCACACATACATTTTAGATGTGACATATCATGACTAATCCCACGAGAGCCTAGTGCCACATTCATCACCACACACGTGTCTACTTACTTTCCTCACCAGGTATAGGCTCCCGGAGAGAGATTGAACTCAGAGATTCGTCACCACCACCAACTGAGCTAAGAGAAGGTGGGTAATTTTCCCGTATTTCTAATGCTCAAGTTTGGATGTGATTGAATCTTAATACAGGGAAAGGTCTTGACTTGCATTAATTGCCATCTAAGAGAGGTGGTGGCCTCTAACCTACCATCCTGTTTATTTCCTCCGTCCCCATCAAATTGATTCAGAACATACGCTCCTTAAAGAAGTACATATTTTATTCTAAAAGTGATGATGCATCGATGAATTAATGTCATACTTACATGATCTCCCTCTGGTTCCATAGAATGGCATAGTTGTGGAAAGCAGCCGTGGGATCGAACCACAGATGAAACTTCATCTCCCTTCCTATGATCCTCCCATCGCCGCTCCCTCGCACATAGACATTGGTCTGCAGTGTGTATGGCTCTCCCGGTTTAGTCCCAAGGAACTCCATGTCCACCTCGTCATGAAATCCAGGATGCGCTTCATTGTTCGAAAGCTGAGCAAAATAAAGATTCACTCGGTCTACAGTCAGT
This sequence comes from Cymbidium sinense, assembly GCA_021442155.1. NCBI lineage: Eukaryota > Viridiplantae > Streptophyta > Magnoliopsida > Asparagales > Orchidaceae > Cymbidium > Cymbidium sinense. Next base: position 167,467,453 of record CM038215.1, read on the forward strand.
ATAAATCATTTCAAGGCTTACATTTTGTTTAACGTCTGTTGCTTCTCACTCACGTAGAATGCTGTGATAACTCCTGCAGTGTATCCCCTCTGAAGCTTGATCGAAGCAGCGAAATACCCGGTTCGAAATGCTCTAATCGACTTGAACCCGCTTCCTGATGATCGCTTGCAGAATGAGAACTAATGCAGTGTTAATGATGAGGTGAATTGTTTGTAATGGCAGTGAGAAGAGTATAGCACCTGAGTTCGTATCAAGCCAGATGGTGAGTGAAGATTGGTCATTGGAGACCCATTGGTGCTGAGGCCCCCAGAGATTGGTGAAGCCGTGATAGAACCCCACTGGTCTTGACCTCCAGCTTGGGTAGAATCCAGGAGAGGGCTGAGCATTGCTGCTATGAGGCAGGGAAAGAAGAAGAGAGATGCAGAACGAAAGTAAGAGAGCCATGACAAGTGGAATTGATGATGCAAGAAGGGTCACGGGTGTGCTTAAATGCAAGGAAATGGAGTAGAGAAAGGGTATACGTAGCTGTACTGCAGGGTCCCACCAAATAGAGGAGATTGATTGTTAGGTAACGCGGCTGTTGGGAACCAGACAAAGCAGGAAAGGCAGCATCTTCTGTAGTGATGAGCGATCAAATTGATTGTTTTTTTTTTTATCTGAGGTTGGCCATTGATGTGCGTTGCTGCGAAGGGGAGTCAAGATGAAAGGGCTAATATAGACTTCCTTTGAGGAAATTTTTGTAGAAACTTTATGACCAATGGTTCATAAAAAATTATTTGAAAGGAATGTTTTTGGTATTAAAGATAAAGATGTGTTTTTGAATGAGAAAATTCAAAATAATCTATAGTTTTTGCATCATGATTTGTATAGTTCAACTAATTAGCCTTAACCAAAGATTAACATTTGTTCTTAGACTTTTATGATTATGTGGAGCTTAATTGTGTCAATCAATCAGAATTATATTATTAACTCAGAGCTTTCAATTTTACCAGTCGAGCACGACATTGAGCTCATTGGGGAGTGCAGGGGGCAGCGCTGCTCCCCTGCTTAGGGTTCAAGGGCTTGGCCTTGTAGCAGATAGAAGTGAAGAGGAAAGAGGTAAGAACGACTTATTTAAGAATTTTTTTTTGCAATAACTTTTTCTTAGGACATTTGAGCTAATTTAATCGTAAACTTACACACATAAGATATATATAAAGATGTAAACTTAAGACATCTTGATTGAAAGTCTAAACCATGAGGCTAAAATATCTTTCATTTTTAGTTAAAACTTTATGACTACATGTACTTGTTATTAAAGATAAATATGTGTTTTTGAATGAAAATAATTCTAAACAATTTATATTTCTCTGCATCAACACTAGCAAGTCTTTAAATACTTGTTCTTAGATCACTTTCCTTTTGAATTCAACAACAAATCTAGAAATCCTGCTGTGGCTTTTGTACAGATTTGTTGTAAGATTTCTATAATGAAACTTTTTACATGGACTCTGTCGGCATAAAAAGGGTAGATTCTGAGATGAATTTTATATATATATAGTCATGGTACCTCTCAAGTTGCTGTAGTATTTTGGGTACTACCCCTCTATTCAATTCGACACCTTTTACCCAATCATTAGTCGGTAGCTTTCTGATTTGGATTTTCTCTATTTCTGAAATTTTTTTTTTTTTTGAAAGTTGGAGTATTCAATTGTAGTGTGATTTGATCTCAAATAATTTTAAAATTTATTATCAATTATGTACTTTTAGGGCTGATTTGGCTTAGCTTTTAATTTAGAAAAAGTTTATTTTACAATAATTTTTAAGAAAGCTGTTTTAAAATATTATATATGAACGCCGTTTTAAAAGAGAGGAAATCGACGTTTTGTAAAAAGTATTAAAAAATTAAATAAATTTTAAAATTTATTAATGATATTTTAAAGAATGCAACGTACTCTAAACACGGAATCAAATGAGGCCTTAATATCTATTCTTTTTGTTACTTTATATGTTTCTATGAGAGATTATTCAGTAAATATTTAATCACTTTGTATGGAAATTTTGAAAGTTTTTTTTTCTTACAATTTTGAATTTTTATTTTAATGTACTGAGTTTTCTTAGATGTAGTTTCTTGTAGCTAATAGTGTCTTCTATGTTTAACCAATGTACTTGATATAAAAAATTCAAATTAAGACGAATCTTGACGCCGAGAAGTGATCGTAAATCAACCTGGCAGATCAAGACTTAAAATATCATAAACTTTGGACATGTTAAATTTCTAAAAGCTCTCAAATATGTGTTTATAATAAATCGGTTTTGCAACAAGCCAAAGATCTTACAATAATTCATTTGGTTCAAATACAAAAAATACATCATATGATGGGAATATCACGATATCAAAGAAGTGGATTGCATTTATTTGCTGTAGACGCCACTCCTTCAATCTATAAATTCTCCTTATCATAGAGGAGAAAGAAAGAGAGAGGAATTATAAAGCTCAAAATCCTTCAAGATAATCACACCACTGACTCATTGTTAACCGTCAAATCCTGCCAATCTCTCGATCATCACACCTTCATCGCTGGCCACGTCGCCGTTGATTACTATTTCTATCTAAGAATCAGCACCAACGACTACATAATTATTATTCTTCTATACGATCTGTAATCGTATCTAAGATTTTGTCTAAATAGATACATAGTGGAAGATTTTACTGATTGATTTTCTTTAGGTTTTTCATAAAAAATTATGAGTTTTCTTTCACTCTACTTGTAGCGATTTACAACAAAATAAGAAACTTTCACTCTAAATATTTTAGCATACAAAAGACTTCAATTATCTTTACTGATCAAAGCTCTATTCCCCTAAAAATAGTATGAATAGTTTGATATTTATTTATTTATGAAATAATAAAATTGAATATATTTTTCTCTTAATTTTAATTTATCTAAACAAATCTAAACATTAACTTGCTTATTCATCTATAATTGTAAATAAATTTTTTATATTATTTAATTAGTAGCTTATTAAAAAATTCAATACAATGAAATTAATTTTTTAATTCATCAAAATGTGATGATGGGTTATAAACTTCTTTTGCATGATAATGTGTGTCTACATACATATATATATATATATATATATATATATATAAGCCATTTGGTTAGGAAATGACTTAGCAAATACTCGAGACAACGGTCTTTTCCGGTGTATCAAACACGACAGAACGTGTCCTTTGTTCTATGGCTAATAACGGTATTGTTGCAATTTCTCTTATCAAGCAATTTAAATTTGGTTCCATAGCAACGGTCTTTTGTAACGGCTAGTAAGTATTCCAAAATTTGTCTATACATTTCCAGTTTTTAATGGTTGGGAACAAACAGTTAAGTTCTGTAAAAGGCAAAAAACTTTGGTAGTTTGATAGTCTTGATATTTATATAACACAGGTTTGGGATGAAAACTGGGTATCACTTTATAAATGACTCTAAATTATGATTTTATTTATATTTTGATTCAAAATAAAATATAATGATAATCGATACATTCTAAAATTAATCAAGCACTAATCTCAAGGCATATTTTGAAATGCTCGATCTAATCACGATTTCAAAGAACTTACAAATAAATGACCGCTCGATGAGACTAACATAAGAACATCAAGCATACTAATCCGAATCAATCGACTCGATCAAACTATCGAGCGAAATGGATCCCCGATCCGCCAAATGGTCACCAAAACCACATATTTATAGTCGATCGAGCGGCTGCCACGAATCCAACGAATCCAAGATCACCCAATTCGACATCATTAAGGCACCTGATCATCAAAATACACCGTCGATGGGATCGCGACGGCCGTCATGGGAGTTGGAGTTTTCCACATTATTTACAAGCGCCACTCCAAAAATCTATAAATAGAGCTTCATTCTCCTTGAGAGGACCAAATTCGAGCTTTAGCACTGAGATTTCAGAACTACCACCAACGCCGACGAGATCACTACCCGCAAACCTCTTTCTCCGAAGATAGGTTGCTCAAGATCGCTCGCCGCTTTTGGGAAACTTCTCCTTGGGTTGACACCGATATTCTACACTAATATTTCGCTCAGAACACCTTCTTCTCCAACTAAGCAAGAAAGATCTTTGAACACATAAAAGTACAAGGCAGGCCGATTTTTTCCCTTAACGGGTTTTCCACGATAAACCCTGTTTCATATCCCGCCAGGTGTTGGATAATTTTTGGCTACGACAAGATCTCGTGATCTACCGAATAAAATTCTCAAGACGCATAGTTGGCCGTCAGCTCTATTATATCTCCAATATGGTTGGTAACGGCTCGCTCCAACACTTCATTCTCGTGATCAAGCGCCAAGTCTCCAACACTTCTCTACATAACACTGTCTCGTGAGGGTCCATCGTGCCCCTCTTTGGAAGATCGCATTCAAAGGATGGAGGATTCCCGAACGAAATTCTTCGACTCGCGAGAGGACCGAAAACGCTCCAACACTGGAAGAGCTTGTGTTCCGGCCTCGATAATCCAGATTTTCTCGAGAATGATTACCCGGAATGCCGGATCAACAAGTAGAACCCTTGGCACCACATCCGTCAACTGATACCGCCAGCTTCTACTCACCCCACACGAATGGCTCACCAGACGGAAACTCCACGCCATCTTATACGATGAACTACGACGGCGGTGAAGAGTTCGAAACAATCTAAATGATCCATTCTCTTCCAAAGCTCGCCCCGCCACGAGATCATCTCACAATACCCCGACGAGATTCAAGCTTCCCAAAGATGGACCCTTACGATGGCACAACCGATGCGAATATATCGATCTTTCAACGATCATGCACATTCGGTAAATGACTCTCTGTGTCGTATTCCCCGACTCTCAAAGGACGCTCGTCTGTCTATTCATTCGCCAAGGGGTCCGTCCGATCATTTGGAGAGCTCGCCGATTTTTGTAGAACAGCCTCGAACAAGAGAATCATCGGATTCATCACATCTCCTAATCCGCCGTAACGATGGAGAGTCCTCAAAGAATACTTCCAGAGTTCTCCTCAAGCCCGGCTGATACCGTGAGTAGATCCAACTTTTGAGGGCGTGTTTCTGAGGACTCCGCCGTGATACTTATTCATCATTAATGCGGAGACACCCATTCCTATGCAACGTCCACCAAGAGGCACAAATCTCCAAAGCTATCGCTCATCGCAGCTTGAACCACCAAGCAAGAAGGAAGAAGGTTCCCAAAGGTGATGTTCAAACATCTCAAAAGAAGAGAGGCGAACCTCCCCAAAACCTCCTCTCGACACCTGATGACTCAATCGAGAGGAAATATACGGGCTCTCAACACGCCATGAACATCCCATCAAGCTATTCAGAAGATGATGGGCCAAGTACGCTTTAAAGCCGGAATTGGAAATCAAGAGAAATTTCGCCACTTTCACCGCAATGAGGCACACCACATCAAGAGTGCCACCAATCAAGGAGGAGATTGAGACTAATACAGGGTATTCAGGCCGTTTTATACAAAACCAACCCGCCCCAAAGAAATGCTGGGGCAACCAGAGGAACCGCCATTGAGATAGAAATAATTGCAGGAGGCCTTATCTAGCCAAATATTCATTGCCGCCTTCAAGAGCCGAAAGAAGTCTCGGGTTGACCATTCTATCACCTTTGATGATTTAGATCTAGAGGCTTCGATCATCCACATCAAGATCCTCATCGCAGTGGGTGATCCATGCTTCAATATTAAAAGGATATTGATCGACAATGGGAGTTCTTGATGTTCTTTTTACTCCACTTTCCCAAGCATGGGTATAAAGAGAGAAGCTTCAACCCTGGCCCAATCGTATGGATTTGATAATCGACGGTATTAGTGGAAGGGACAATCGCCTTCCCGTAACTCTTGGAGAATTTCCGACGCAACCCACTTGATACAATTTATTGTAGTCAAGTCCGAGTCCGCTGCATAATGCAATATTTGGGAGACCTCTCCGCTATATTCGGCAATACATCTGCGTCTCACCTCAAGATGAAATTCCACCACCGGCATCGCGTGGTAAGTGGAATCAACAGATAGCACAAGCGTTATATCAAGCCTGCCCATTTACGCCAAGAACCCTCAACATCGAGAACTTCGATCACGAGATGAGGATGCCTCGAAGGGCTTCTCAAGATGTAATTTGTCTTCCTATCTCAAGTTGATCCATCGCAAAGGTGAAGGTGGGATCGGCCGCCTACCGATCAAAAAATCGTAATACGAGATTTTCTGAAAAAATCAAGATATTTGCTGAGCCACCGACATTCCGGCATTGACCAAGTCATTACGCACTCCTCAAAGTTGACTCAACCTACAAGCCGTGATACGTAAGAAAAGAACCTTCGCTTCAACGATTGTGTCATAGAACAAGAAATCACCAAACTTCGGAAGTCAAGTTCATTCGAGAAGTCACTACCCCACCGGTTGGCTAACGTAGTGTTAGTCAAGAAGGCCAACGCTCGGAGAATGTGCATCGACTACACGACCTTAATCGCATGCCCAAAAGATAGCTTCCCCTTCCTCGTGATCGACCAACTAGTTGATGCCATCGACATCGATGCCGAAGCTTCATGGATGCCTATTCGCTACAATCAAATCGATGAACAAAACAGATGAGGAAGCAACATCCTTCCAAACATAAGGACTATATCGTCATGCCATTCGACTAAAAAATGCCGGAGCAACATATCAACGCTTTATGAATAAGATCTTCAAGGATCTTATAGGCACATGGAGGTGTATGTTGATGATATGAAGAGCTTGGAAATATCACAAAGATATTTCGACCGCAATGCTTTGACATTCTTCGACACTACAAGATGCGCTCAACCCAAGCAAGTGCATTTTGGAGTTTCCTCTGGAAATTCCTAGGCTTCATGGTCACTCAACGGATAGAGGCCAACCCCGAGAAGATAAAAGCACTCAAGGACATGTCACCTCCAAGAACGATCAAGGAAGTCCAACGTTTGACCGAAGGATTGCTTTTATCACGATTCTTGGCCCGCAGAGATAAGTATCTACCATTCTTCAAAATCTTGGGGTGCACGAGGAAATGGATTCCGGACGATGAACCGCTGAGCAACTTCTATTTAGCTTCTATTATCAAAGATATCCAAGGAGAGAAGTCGTACATCTATCTTCGCTTTCTTCTCATGCCGTAAGTCTGCCGATACGGAGAATTCATTGCGACCATTTTTACTATGTCGAAGAAAATCCTTTCGATACAAGGACGCCATCCACTAGCAGATAAGATAACAATTCTAGTGTGCATTCTCGAAAAATTACGACTGCATTTGCCCACACCATCAACGCCTACACTCATCTTCCATTAAGAACTATTCGCAAAAGCCCGATGTATCCGGAAGGTTGATGAAGTGGTCTACCGAGCTTGGAGAGTTTGACATCCATTTTCTTCCACGCCCCGAAGTCACAAGTGCCGACTTCGTAGAATGTACCATCCCATCACCACCTGATTTCATCACTCCATGACAAATCAATGGACATTATATGTTGATGGAGCTTCGTACTTCCAAGGAGCGAATTTTGCTTATCTCCCAAGTAAAATAATTTTTAGATGCCACTAAAGTTCCTGCCACCACCAATAATGTCGCCGAAGACGAGGCCCTCGTGAGCGGTGACTAAGACTCGCCATTGATCGAGGTCCAACTTAGCCATCTACATGCACTCACGCTTGTGGCCTTTGAAGGAGACTTCGAGCACCGCCATCCGCATTGCCAAGACTGCCTTTTTTGGCAAAGTCACTTCTGTAATCGAGACCCATCGATAACTCATATTCTAAGGGAGCGTAACACGCCAGCGATGCCCTCTCCAAGTTAGCCAAACAACGACAGAGATCTTTTCAAGAGAAAATACATAGAGGACATCCACTTTCCCAAGATTCAAGGCCCTGGGTGATACAATCTCGAGGACCCAAAAGAATCTTCATGGATTGATCATGTCCTTTCTTCAAAGCTGGGCCTTGCCAACAAACCCACCGATGCTCGCCTCCGACGTAGCACTAAACTTCACCATAATCGATCTAACTCCAAGTCCTTCTGGGGCCCTACTTAAAGTGTCTACCACCTTCTGAGGCTAACTATGCAATGCGAGGTTCAGAATTTGTGGTGAACATTTGGGAGGAAAAGCCCTCGCCTCAAAATCATGAGGCAAGGTTTTACCGCCTACAATGAAGAAGGACGACGGAGTTTGTAAAGAAGTGTAACAAGTGTCGCTTACATTCCAATCTCACTCATACACCATCTCAGAACTCACCACAATCTGAGCCCTGCCCTTTGCTCAATGGGGATCGATATAATGGGACCCTTTCCCATTGCCACGCAACGAAAATTCATAATCTTATTACTTCAAAAGTGGGTCAACCGGCCTAAAAATCACCAAAACAAATGCAAATGCAATTTGTCTCGAAAAATATTATTTGTCGCTTTATTCCAAAGAAAATCATCACCGAGGGACGCAGTTGGGAAAGACATTCACATCTTTCTACCGTGAGTCGATATCCGCTAATCCACATACCAGATCCCATCCACGTGCAAATGGGTAATCAAGTCACCAATAGACAATACTAAAAGGGCTAAAGACACGATCAACCACGCCGGGCAATGGGTCAAGAACTATCCAATGTTCTTTGGCTTACCGACTACATCAAGGACCCTACCGAGAAACGCCGCATAACTGTTTTAATGGGTCGTTATTCCAGCCGACATCGGGTCCCAGCCCTAACCCATAACTTTGATGCGAACGACGATAAGCCATTCCATCTGATCTCCGCAGAGACCCGCGACATGTCGCGACTAATGGCTTCCTATCGAAAGGATTGCTCGAGGTTTCAACCGGCGGGTAAAGCCACCAATATATCTATCGGGACCTCGCCCTAAGTCTCGACTCGCAGAAAAGGCCACAAATGTAACAAACTCTCACCGCTTGGGAAGGCCAGATGTGGTGTTCAAAATCAAGCCCCGACACGCTCAAGCTTAAGGATATGGAAGACTCCCACGCACTGGAATGCTACAAACCTCCGGTACTACCGGATGTTCGTGTAGATTGCAATTGTTATCGAATTAAACATTTATCGATACTCGCTTGTCGACTTATTGTCCAACCTTGCATCAAGGTGTTTGGATTTATGTTTCTATCTATGTTAAAGTTCTCATATTGTGACTTTTTTCTTACTTATGCTTGCATTTTAAAAACACTAACTCAGATACGAACTATTGAGACCTCTGTAAGATCGATCCCTGAATGACCGATCTTCCTACAGTTAACATCAAAGTAACGCCTGATAAACAAATTGGATAAGTTGGCAATCCTCTATCGCACAATTTTCTCCATAACATCATCGAAAACGCCCGACATACACAACCAGATAGATCGAGAGGTTCTCGAGAGAACCTCTATAAATATATTCCGCAAGTAAGTTGTCATCAAGTAACGCCTCGTAATGATCTTAAGATCAAATTATCCGTGGATTCATGATCTCTTCTACGCAAATCTTTATCATCGAAAGTACACTTTGACACACAACTCCGAAATATTCACAAACAATTTTGTGGATTATTAATATTTCGCAACATACAAGTACAATCAACCGTAAATAATATACAACACTCACAACATAAAGGAACTAACTACACGCTGATGGTCTCATCGATGATGAAGAACTATCAGTCATCCTCGCTGCTATGGCAAAGGGGGAAGTTAGGAGAAAGGACCTCAACACGCCTCCAAGATCATCTTCAAGAAACCTCGATGAAGCCTTCATCAACACACGCCGCTTCCAAAGCCTTCACCTCTACATCATACACGCGGTCTCAACGTGATCAGTGATACTTGAAGGTCGCCGAAGTTCAAGTCCTCCACTGGATCCGCCCTCCCGCTTCTACCCGAGATAAGTGCCCTCTTTCTCGATGAAGCAGAACTCTCGCTTCTTGCCTCAAGACTAAACCTTCTAAAAAGATCTTCGATCCGCGCAGCAACCAACCTCTCGTTTCTAGCCTCCACTAATTCATCCCAGTCCGCCAACTTCGACGATGAAAAGAAAGAGAAGTCGCTGAGTCGCCAACTCCCCCTGACTCATCAAGTTGATTCTCCAACACGACATCTTTTACTTTCTCCACATACCGCTTCTTATATTCACCATGGAGAAACTTGACCTTCACGAACTCAATTCCCATTCAAAGACAATGTTCATTTTGAAGTCAAGTTCGCTTCTTCAAGATTCAAATAAGAAAATTACGTTAAGCACAAGGAAATGGAAATAAAAGATGATGAACGCAAGAAGGATTGTTACCGCTTCTAAGATGCCGAATTTACGCAGAATGATTCAACACGCCCTCGTGAATGAAGATCCTTGGGACTACTAAAGCACTCTTTTTCGTATCGATATCACCATCACCTCTTCTCTTTTCCTCTTCTCTATCGAGACGTCCTTCAAGCCGAGGATTGGGAGATCTACTGAAACCTCTCAACGAATCGCATAAGACCGCCGGATGAATAAAAGCCCCACCAACAAAGATTCCTCCCGACAAATTGCTGATATATCAATCTCAAATCAAGATCTTCACTGAATTTCAGATATCTTCATCACCAACTAGGGAATGGGTAAATCTCCTTTTCCATTTCTAGAAGACCATTCTTCACAAAAAAGAATCGCTTGCCCAACTCTTGGGAGGATCCTTCGTCCGGAGGTCAAGTAACTCGTGATACCACCACGTATAGTAAACTTGCACCGCAGGTAATCAGCGTCGCACCGCCTCGAAAAGACTATAAGTCCCATCAGATCCATCCACCGCTCGAAAATTGGGAAATGCAAACCTCGTGATGTCGGCGACTATCATCTCGGGATGGGAAACCGCAATCCCGCCAAACTCATCTCGTAAGTGGTGAAATACCCGGGAGATTGGGCTCTATCGACTCTTCTGACACTTAAGAACCAAATCATTCTGAAAATAATATTTTTTCCAAGCACGATCAATGTGTCTCCGTGATCGACTCCCACCAATCTCGCCCTCCCATTTTAGGTTCCCTCTTCCCTACAAGGGTCTGACGTGTCTCTTTCAAAAGATTCTCACCCATCTACAAACACCATAACTGCACGATCAAGATGATGAAAATTATCCCAAGGAGAATGCCCAAACTCCCACCGTGGGAGGGCTATGCACTCCTGGAGTGAGGGTGGGGATCCAAGAGAGTGCCCAAACTCCCACTGGGGAGGGCTATGCACTGCTCCTGGGAGAGAGGTGGATCCAAAAAGAGTGCCCAAACTCCCACTGGGGAGGCTATGCCCCAAGAGGAGAAGAGAAGTGTGTACATTCTCTTCCCCAGGGATAGACCCATAGGTAAAAGGTAAAGCCCCAAAACCCGTTCAAACCGCCAAAGAGAAGAACTCGGAGGAGACATGTCTCATATGACACCTTCAAGTATGCTGGCAGGCTACGATGCAAGACGCTGCCTCACCTGGTCTCCACTTTGTCCTTAGCTCCCCGGGGGACCGCCCAGCTCCTTCCACTTCGTGGCTCGCACGGGTTCGCGACGTATTCCCATGGCGCGAATCACGCGGCGTTGCGCCTGATCCGCTGCTGCTTAATGGCATGCGCCGCCTGACGTCACATTGGTTCGCCGCAGAACTGCCATGTTGCTGACCCGCCAATTCATTCACAGTTCTCGATGCTATCGGGCCATCGCTGACCTCAGCATCGACCGCTTCGCGTCGCCAGAACCTGGCCACAGAAGCGCGCTTCCTCATGGCAGTGGGGCATGACGCTGCTGGCGTACAGATGCCCGCGCATGCCACATAACCTCTGCTCGCACCGCGATGTGAATCCTTCAAATATCGCTGACCGCATACTATGCGCATTATGCCTGCATCGCCTTCCACAGTCATAATCTTGTGCCAAGATCTAAATATTTTTGGACGACAGATAATATCACCCAAAAATAGCAATCGATACATCCTCGAAAATTAATCATCAAGACGAATCTCAAGGCATTTTCGAAATGCTTCGATCTAATCACCGATTTCAAAGAACTTACAAAATGACCGCCTCGATGCGACGAACATAAGAACATCAAGCTTCCATCGAGCTCAATCGACTATCAAACTATCAAAGCATGAAAATCCGATCCGCCAAATGGTCACCAAAATCGACATATTTTATAGCCGATCGAGCGTGCCAAGACGAATCCAACGAATCTAAGATCACCCAATCATCATTAAGGCACCCATCATCAAAATACACCGTCGGATCAGGATCGACTCCGTCCGATGGGAGTGGTTGGAGTTTTCCACGATTACAAGGCCGCCACTCCCAAAATCTATAACAGCTTCATTCTCACCAGAGGGAAAATCAAAGACTGAGAGCTCGAGAACCACCGCCGACCTTAACGCCGACGCATCTATCACCACCGCCAAGCTACCACCAAGTGCTTCAAGATCGAGAGCTCGCCTTGAGATCACCCCAGACTAGAAAAGACGCCGCTCTTTCTCCCAAGATCAAGGGGTTGCTCCCGTAAGATCGCCGCTTTTGGGAAACTTCTCCTGGAGTTGACCGATACCAGATTTTTCTACACTCTAATAATATTATTTTCAGAACACCTTCTTCTCCAACTAACAAGGAAGCGACTTATCTTTGAACACATAGTAAAGTTCTAAATGCAAGGCCTGTTTTTAACGGGTTTTCTTTCCACGATAACCTGTTCATATCCCCGCGTTTGATAATTTTTACAATGACAAGATCTCACATCTACCTAATAAAATTTCAAAGACGCAACAATAATAATAGTTATTTTTAAAAGCCTATAAATATTGTAATTGATACTATTCTTAAAGAGAATTCAAACTAAGAATGATTATTAGAAGAATAAACTTTTGGCTTTTTTTTTATGTGTTAGAATTCGACTGCTTAATAAGAAAAGTTAATATTTAGCACTAAAGAGGGACAAGTTAATATTCATCAACAAGAAGAATCCCATATTTCAACTAATATTCTTCATAACCATAACCCCACACTAATAATATTATAATTAATATAATTGCTACATGATTAATTGTGAATCAATTCTTACTAATTTTATCTTTTAAATTATTATTCTTCCTTTATGTAACATTCTATATATTATAGAAAAAATTTATTAAGAGGCAAGCCGGATAAAGTTTATCAATTGTTTTTTTTTTTATATCAAAATAACTCAAAAAATCTTACAAACAAGCATCACACCTCATTTATATAAAAAAGCTATTCATTAATAAATCGTTAATAATGGTTTGACTCGATAAGTAGTCTTAAAGCTCAATTTATAAATTAAAATACGAACAATCATTTGTCCATCATATTATTTGATTTAAAATAAAATTATTATACATATATGATAGTTGAAAACATGCTTAATGCTAGAAATTATATGAAAAATTTGCCCAAGTTTGAATCCTCCATCTTATAGATTTTTCGGATAATTAAATTTCGAACAATTTTAACACAACATAAATTGAAAATCTCAACGTATTAACATAAATAAAATATTTAAACCAAAATAAATAAAGTTATACATACTATATAACAGATAGCTCCCAAAGAATCAACATCAAAGATCCTCATAAAACTTCTACTGCCAAGCATTCATTTTTCCCAATTGTATCCATATGCTAGCAATTCACAACTCTCTCTCTCTCTCTCTCTCTCTCTCTAAAATTTCTTCCATCAGTGCAATCACTCAAATCAAATATAATGATGAATTATTTATAGCTCTTATCCATGTGAGTTTCCCACAAAGATAAATAATGATGAAATTTCAAATCTCCATGTTTAACTATCGAGGTTAGCAAGATTAACTTATTCTTAGTGCAATAGTCGGTTTCCATACTACCTACCTTTGTCCCATTCATCGCTTCTTTCAAAATTGTTCATGAAGCACGGACTACCTTTGCCAATACATGTGTTAAAACTCTTTTAGAAATGACTTAATTAATTGAAAGTTCGACTTTCTCTGCTCAACAAAGTTCTCAATCAACTAAAACTTTTGGTATTCAATATATTGTTTGATCATGATAGTTTTATTTTTCAAATTATTGGAGATCTATTGATAATAGCAATTATCGCTACTCAACTCCATGTATTCATGAAACTTTTATGATCGTCGATGACCATCATATTTAACTTCTCAAATTTTAATTCTAAAAGATATCTTAAGCCTAAAATCAAATAAAAAAAAGACATATGCACCATCAAATTCATAACAAACTCAATGAATTGTTTTCACGATGCGTTGATAACATAAAGCACCTCATCTTTGCCAATATGCTAAGATGCTACAGAACACACTTCATCTTAGCCACCAGCTCTCAACTAACCTCATGAGCACCGTTGGATCAAGCTCACTCCACTCGCCTTATTAGACCTCAGCCAGTCTATAAAACTATATACATCCTGTACCAAGTTTTAGATACTATGAAAGAAAAGTTTTGTCGTCTCTACTCATTTCACATAAGTAAATCTCCTTTCATACACGAAGCTCACTGCTCGTCTTCATCTGGTCTTCACAAATTTTCTTTGATACCAAACAAGATATCATAATCCTACTATCAAAATTGTTTATGATCTCACTTTCAAAATCACCACTATTGAGCATCTTGACCACATTTCTATGTAGGAATCCCTAATTTAATCAAACTTGTGTGGCTGAGGTGCTTATAAAAATGTACGGGCTTTTTAACTGTAACTGAAATAGTTGACTTATTATATGGGCCTACTCTATAGGGCCGTGGTCTCGATGTGATGAGAATAGTACGAATAGGACAGCCGACAGTTTTTATCAAATTCACGTAAAGTCAACAATTGGGCAATCACTAGTGTTTCACTAACGCTTAGGGGCGGTTTGGGACTTTATTTTTTATTTTTTTTATTATATATATTTTATTTAAAAGAAAATATATTTAATATTAATTATTATTTTTAAAATTACTCAAAATATCTAAAAATTATTTTGAGTATTTTAAAAAATAATATTATTTATTTTTGAAAAAAAATACATTAAATAAATATATTTTTAAAAATAGCATAAAAATAAAAATAAAAACATAAAACAAAATTGATTCCAAAAAGCCCCCTTAACTTGTGGATTTATTGTTAACTTAAATTTCTCTTTGATTGTTTTTCTCCAAATGCTGAATTGCGTGGGCTCTATCTAATTGCTTGTCATTAAAGTCTTTTATTAAACGTATATATTTATATTTATATATATATATATATAATTTAATGTTTGTCTTCTCGAATGTTGTTAATTATCGAAATTAATATCAAAACTTCAGATATTTATAAATTTATAACCTTCTACTTTAATTTACATTTAAATTGAAAAATTCACAATAAAATCATACATCATATTTTTTTTTATCAAATTATTAAATTTTCAACTACTTAATATAATGCAAAAAAATAAATGAATTTAACTATATATATATACAATTTCATGGATATTTAATATGTCAATTATCTATTAATTATTTGAACTCTTTTCTTTATTTTTTACACCCAAAATTGGACACAAAAAATACTTGGTCATCATAAGTGCTCTAAATAAATAATATTTATTATATATTAACGTTAATGCATGATGATCAAATAATATCTCATATGATTTTACTGATCATTCGATTGATACGATATAAATGACCAATCAAGAGATTCATTAATTAAATATAAATTCTATATATGATAGATAAACAAATTAGTGAAATTAGCATAAATTTTTAATTTAAAATAATATTATTTTATAATTTATTTTCATAATTTTAAGTGATTATGATAAAAAAATTTATATAATTATCTCCTTAAAGAATGATAAATTTGATGAATCTATTTAACCTATTTGAATGCAAGAAGTTAATTCTAATAGATATTTTAATTTTTGAATGTATGCATACAACGAGTTAATAAATTTAAAATAATATTGTTTAAAATTACAAGTAATCCAATATTATTGTTTTATCAAAGTTCATATGAGAGAGTGTTCAGGGGGCATTGGCATCCGGTTGAAGCCAAAAAAATTACTGGTATAACATCATTGCTCTATAAAATATATTGAAAATCTTCTAAGCATCCAATAGATATAAGATATACAATTTTGAAGGTAATTCTATTGAGAGAGAGAGAATTTAGGTTCAGTAGTTTATACGAAGATTAATTATATTCGAAGTCACATATTATAAAATAAATAAGATTAAAATGAATACCTCGTCAAAAAAAAAAAAAAAAAGGTCATTAGTAGACAGCTCAGGCTATTCGTGTATAGTCGGGATGTGACGGCCGCCAGCGAACATCTGAAAGCCATTAATGAATCGTCGGTGAGAGAGAATAACAACCAACTATGTAGCAAGACTTCATGCACTGTAGATGTCATTTGCCACAGCTTGCTTTTATATTATATTTTGAACATTTAGATGGTTGTGTAGATGAAGATTGAGGTTTCTTTACATTTGCAACCATGATTTTGTTGAAGCTCCAACGTTGATTTATCTGACCTCATCTAAGAATTGAAATTGATATTAATACCTTAAAATACTACTAGTAAGATAAATCTTGATAAAAGAGTTTAAATCAAACCTGCCGGTATGCGACTTAAAATATCCTTAAAATACGAATTAAATCTAAATAACTCTCAAGCATAGCTTATATAAATCGAGCGTCAATTTATCTAACAGCCCAAGATCTATAATTTTATTTCATTTGAGATTTTAAATACACAAAATATATCATAATCAACGGAATTATCATATGGAAATGTATTAATGTCAGACGCCATTTAATCTATAAATAAAATTTCATTTCATAGAGATAAAGCATATATATATTTAAAAAAAATCCTCTTATAATCATGCTACTTCACTATTCAATTTATTAAAAAAAGGCCATATGATCTTTATTATTATTTAAAATAAATTTTATATATAAATTATCGCTGATAATT
This sequence comes from Cymbidium sinense, assembly GCA_021442155.1. Taxonomy (NCBI): domain Eukaryota; kingdom Viridiplantae; phylum Streptophyta; class Magnoliopsida; order Asparagales; family Orchidaceae; genus Cymbidium; species Cymbidium sinense. The sequence continues at coordinate 167,484,452 of CM038215.1, forward strand.
TGTCATTATAATCCTCGAAATCTTTCAGACCATTGAATGATTCATCGTGGTTGAATTGCTCATTATTATATTAATTTCAATTATTCTTACATGCTCTTCATATAAAATTAATCCCAGACGGAAACTATCAAAAAACAAATATATAAGAAGTTTTATGAGTGATTTTTTCCTATTTTGAGGTTCCATATTATCAGTTTGTTCAATTTTTAAATATAGCAAATTTCACAATAGCGAAAAATATAAACTTTCATTATCGCAAGAGATTTCAAAGACGCGAAATAGTTTTAACTATACTAGAATTCATTTGAGTAATGTTTGAACATTTCTAGAATGTTTTCGAACATATAATCAGTCTTATTTAAATCGCGTTGTTTAATCATATTCAAATGTTGATTGATTTGTATTTGAACAAGGTTCAATCAATATTTAAACAAAGCTCGAGCAATAATTGAATAACATTATTCAACCTATGATTAAAGATTAATCGAATAAGGTTTCTATACGATCTGAATATTATGATTTAAAAATTATATATATATATATATATATATATATATATATATATATATATATATATATATATATATATATATATATATATATATATATATATATAATTTTTTTTAACTTCAACATTTCATGGCCAACATTGGTAAGCCCACTTGGAAGAAAAAAAAATGGTATATAGAAATTCAATTGTTTGGTTCAGAAACCTAAATTCTAACAACTAATAAAATTAATCAGATTCATCAATTAAAATTGGGTGTCTTTCGAAAATAATAGTTGATTTAAAGTTTTATATATCTTCTGACTTTTATTGAATTTAATAATTTTATTTTTGGCATTTTAATATGCGGCAATGGCATATGAAGATTATGCTCAAAATTTAAAACTCGACTGTTCAAGTTTTAGGGTATATTTAGGACAGGTATAGCTTTTTGAACAGCTGGTTATAAAGTTATTATGAAAAAAATAATTTTTTTGAAAAGATGTTATATGTATTATAAATATTTTTCTTTTTTAAAAATTCAAACAAAATATTTCTGAGAGCCACTACACTCTAACAGCTATGATTCTCAAAAGCAATTTTTTCACCACAAAACTTTCTAAAAATCAAAATAGCTACTTTGCTTTCTGGCTACTTTTAAAAAAAATAAAGTAGTTAGAAAGTTATCCCAAACACACTCTTAATTAATTCAAAATTAAAATTGATTTTACATTGATCTTAGAATGACTTTCTCAAATTTATATTTGAAAGATGTGCAGAAATACAAGTTATTAAAAGAACCCTTGTCAATATTTTAAGATGTAAGGTAAAAATATAGAAACTTGGGATATACACTTATCCATATCTAAATTTGCATGTAATAATATTTAATATATCATCTTAAAATCTGATCAATAGGATTTGAATTTTGAAGCAATATATGAGTTGAAATTTTTTATGATTAAATTTAAGTACATTTGTACATTGATTTTAATAATATTATAATCAAAATTGAATATCTCGATAAGATAAACCAATAGGCATCAAAATAAGTCTTTTGAGTGTAATTATAATCTTTGAAATATTAATTTAAGGATCAAAATTTGCTTAAGTCTAATATATTTACAGTCAAATCGAACAATTCAATAAGAAAAATACAGCAAATCTAATATTACTCAAATTTGAGGCCGTTAATATGTTATTAAATGATTCAATATTGATCATTGGACAGAGTGTTTTAATATTTTTGACAAATTTTATTAAAATACTTTTCTCAATACTCTATAAATGAAATCACATGTTCACTATGAGATAGGAGATGCTAAGAGCTATGTTTGATAATTTGAAGCCAGGCATCACCATCAGCAATCAACATCACTTAGCACTAATGTCTATCATAGCTTGATCATCGCCATATAGTAATTGTAGCCTTACTTATATACTATAGCTATTGTATTTTAATTTTTTTGTTTGATTGAAAGACAAACAATCATTTCAAATTTTCTGACCTCATCTTCTCAAATTATGAGGAAGAGTATAACTTTGTAATCATAAATACATAGTAGATTATTTTGATTAAATAGACCTGCATGATTTTTCTCTTCTTTGAATTTTTTATATAAAAAATTTGATATTTTCTATAATCTTTTCAAATTTGTATGTGTGTCAAATCTTTGTGCAGAATAAGACATAAAATTTCTTACTTTATCATCATGAATTTTATATGACACAAAAAATGATATTTTTAAAATAATGAATAATTGACATTATTTATATTTATAATCCTACAAGACTTGTTCTTCTATCTAACATTTCAAATCATGCATTTTATGATTACAAAGTCATATTTTCACATAATTTTTTCAATTCTCATACAAATATATGATAATAAATTGGAAGGCAAACTATACAAGAAAAAAATATTAATCCAATTTATTTATAAGTAGAATATACTAAATGTAACTATGTTTTAATTTACATTCACTTTTGAATGTTGCGCGACGATTAAATTCAAAATATTGCATAATAAGAACTTGTGACTCATTCAAAATACTTAAAAAATTTAAATTGAATGCTTATATTTTTGAATTATCTATTAGTCATGTTTTTAATATAGAGCATATTATCTATTATGATGAATTACAAACCTTGAGACTTATTTATAAGAGTCCTATCCTTCAATTTCGTTAAAGGTTGAATGTATCATACCATATGAAAGTTTAATAATAAAGAATACTCCATATAGGCTTTTGATCTCATGGAAAAATAAGAATCCCCCTTCCCTCATGATATAGAAAATTTACTCTTATCATGATGAACAAACTTATTATATCTAATTTCAAAAGGCAGAATTTTTCATGTTTTGATAGAATTGAAGTAGCACTAACATACACACTTACATACATGCAGACATACATTGGTGAATGATCAGAATCATAAGATCACATATCATAATATCACATCAACATTTATGATCATCATTACAATTAGTAACAAAGCTTTTTATAACAATGGGATTTGGGCACATAATGACAATTCCTCCTTGAAGAATTTAACATGTTCTCAAAATCAATTCTCACACCAATTTCCAAATGAGAGGAAGAGTTTGTAAATGTTGAAGACAAAACATTGAAACTAGAAGAACCCACATAGTGGAGTTTTTAAAATAAGAAAGATCAACACTTAGATATAAATACTTGAAAAAATTTATGTAATTATTATTAAGTTTTTTACTAGGCCTTTACAACTAGGATCAATGAATTTATCAAATTCTCTCAAAATTTAGGGATTGTTTGATAGAGAGATTTGACAAATATTAGAGTAGAGTTTTATTTTAATCTTGACAAACATAAATAGTGAGAGAAAAAAAATTAAATATTAAGGAAAAATAATAAGGATTAAATATTAATTAAAATATTATTAATAAGTATTTAATATTAATATTTTTGATTTAATTTATGACATAAAATAATTAATTAACAAATAAAAAATTATTATTTTATATTAATTATAGTTGAATTATTTTTAAATTTATTAATTAATATTATTAACAATCAACAAAATAAATTAATTTTAATAATTAATATAGATAATAAAAATAAATTTTGTGATTTAAAGATCACAAAAGTCATTACATTAATTTAGCTTAATAAAATTTTAATTTATAAAAAAATAATTAAAATATTATTCTATTAATTTTGTCTTCAATAATAATCATCAAAATTTTATTTGACCTAACCAATTAAAATCTTAAATAAGTAGCTAAATAATTTTTCATGATTTCTCTCATTTTAATTCCTATAATGATAAAAAAAATTATGACTCATATCCTTTAAAAATTACTAATTTCTGCTTGTATTCACAAATTAGTAATATTGCACATGCACTAATTTCCACTTGCAGTCACAAATTAGTAATATTAACACTGTCATTGTTGGTCTCAAGTCCAGATGTAAAAAATAGAGGGGTGCGATAGTAGTGACCCAACAGAAAACTTATCAAAATAATCATGATATGAATCTTTTAAATCATTGAAATGCTAGAGCGCCCTTGACATCAATGGTTTAAATACAAGAAAAATGTGCGGGTCACGATCGTGGCGCAGTGTTAAATAAGCAAGGGTTCCCACATTATGGACGGATGCAGGCAAAGAAGTTAGTCCATGAAATTAGAATTATGTTAGATCTTGAATATAGGTACTCTTATAGGTAAATTAATGAAATTAATAGATATTATGGTTCATAAAAAAATAAATATTTTATGTGTTCAAGAAACTAAATGGGTTGGGGACAAGGCCAAAGAGATTGATAGTTTAGGTTTTAAACTTTGGTATTCAAGTAGAAGTCGAACTAGAAATGATATAGGTGTGATTATAGATAAAAATTTGAAGGATAATGTTATAAATATTAATAGATGTGGAGATAGAATTATAACTTTAAAGATTATTGCTGATACTAAGATTATCAATGTTATAAGTATTTATGCTCCTCAAGTAGGTTTGGATGTAAGCTCAAAAGAAAAATTTTGGAATGAATTAGAGGGATTAATGCAAAAGATACCTCTAGAAGAAAAAGTATTATTGGAGGAGATTTAAATGGACATGTTGGTAGAGTGGTATAAAATTTTAAAAGTGTTCATGATGGTTATGGATTTGAAGTGTCTAATGAAGAAGGTAGGATTATATTAGATTTCACTTTAGCTTATGATTTTATAGTTGCTAATACTTTATTTAAGAAAAGAGATGAACATATTATTACTTATAAAAATAGATCTAGTAAAACACAGATTAATTATTTTTTATTGAAAAAATATATCATTTAAATTGTAAAGATTGTAAAGTCATTCCAAGTGAAAGTTTAAGTACCCAACATTGATTGTTAGTTTTAGATTTTAAGATGAAAGATTATAAGAGAAAAATAAATCAAATTATTATCCTAGATTAGATGGAAGACATTTAAAGAACACAAATAAAAATATTTTTAAAAGCAAGCTACAAGAGCTTAGAATTTGGGATGTTCATAAAGAAGCTAATATTATATGGAAAAAAGTATGAAATTAAGCAAGTTGCTAAAAATATGCTTGAGAAATCAAAAGAAAAAGCTTCTTTTAATAAAAATAGTTGGTGGTTTAGAGTGCAAGAAAAGATAAGAAATAAGAAGCATTATTATAAATTTTGGTTTAGATGTAAAAATATGGAGAATTGGGAAAGATATAAAGTGGCCTGTAGAGATTCTAAGAAAGTAATATATGATGCAAAAAAATTTAGCTTTTAGTGATTTATACAATATATTAGATACCAAAGAAGGTGAGAGAAGTATGTATAAGTTAGCCAACTAAAGAGACAGGAAAAGTAAATACCTAGTTCAAGTGAGGTGTATTAAGAATGAAGATAATAAAGTGATTTTCTTAGAAAAAGATATTGAAAATAGGTGGATGAGATATTTTGATAAACTTTTCAATAAGGATCTGAATGTACGATTGCTTTTAATAACCTTAATACCCTAAACAAAAATAAAGAATTTTATTTTTATTATCGTATTAGTAAATCAAGTTAGAGAAGCTTTAAAGAAAATGAAATGTGGAAAAGCAAGAGACGATGATATTCCAAGAAGTGTAAAATGTTTAGGAGATCAAGGAATTTCTTGGCTTACAAATTTTTTTAATGTTATTTTAAAGACTAAAAAGATGTCAGATGAGTAGAGAAAGAGTTTGTTGGTTCCTATATTTAAGAATAAAGGTGATGCACAAGAGTGTGCAAATTATAGAGGAATTAAGTTAATGTGTCATACATTAAAATTATGGAAGAGAGTAATTGAGGTTACGATGTGATACAAAAGTTTCTCACAATCAGTTTGGTTTCATGCCAGGTAGATCTATTATGGATGCTATACATTTGTTAAATGGAGAAGTATAGAGAAAGTAAAGAGGATTTACATATGATATTCATTGATTTAAAGAATGCTTATGATAAAGTTTCAAGAGATATTCTTTGGAGAGTTCTAGAACGTAAAATGAGTTAATATTAGTTATATTCAAGTCAAGGATATGTATACTAGAGTACTTGTGTCCAAACACAAGGAGGATTAACAAAATATCTTCCCATTTCAATTGGATTACATCAAGGATCAGCTTTAAGCCCTTATCTTTTTTACTTTAGTTATGGATGTTCTTACTAGGCATTTACAGGAAGATGTACCTTGGTGTATGTTTTTTGTTGATGACATTCTTCTTATTGATAAGACTAGGAGGGAGTCCAAGAGAAACTTGAATTATGGAGGTCAACATTAAAGTCTAAAGGTTTTTGTTTAAGTATATCTAAAATCGAATATATAGAGTGTAATTTTAGTTGTAGAAGTTCTAGTGGTAGTGTTGTGACATTAGGTGAACAAGTCATTAATAAGAGTGAATGATTCACATATTTAGGCTCTATTGTTCAAAATGATGGTGAAATAGATAGAGATGTTATTAGTAAAATCCAAGTTGAATGGTTGAAGTGGAGGAATGCATCTGACCTATTGTGTGATAGAAAAGTTCCACTTAAACTTAAGGAAAAATTTTATAAGATGGTGGTAAGACGCAATGACTTATGGTGCGTAATGTTGGCCAATAAAAGAGAAGCATAAGACTAAGTTAAGTGTTCTGAGATGAGGATGCTCGTGGATGAGTGACTTTACTCTTAGAGATAAAATGCAAAATGAGTATGTTTGGGAAAAAGTTGAGTAGTCTCATGGCGATAAGATTAGAGAGTCCTTAGATGGTTTGGCCATATAAAGCATCAGTCCGATAACCCAGTTAGGAGAGTAGATGCATTAGATTAGCCTTATGTTAAGAAAGGTAGAGGTAGACCCAAAAAAGACTTGGTTAAGATGTATAAAAAATGACCTTAATATACTTGAATTAAATGAGAATTTGACACATAATAGGGCACAATGGAGATGAAGGATTCATATAGCCAACCCCACTTAGTGGGATAAAGGCTTGTTGTTGTTGTTGCACATGCACTAATTCCACGTGAATAAATTTTAAAACATAATATAAAAAATTTAATTTTGCTTCTGTTATTTTTTAATTTAAAAATTAATAAAACTTATAATTGTGAGTAATAATAATATAATGGAATTATAATTAAGGAAAAAAATAGAAGAAAATGATGGATACTTTTTAATATATATCAAGATTGGTGAGCGAGAGTGAGAAGTAGATTGAAATATTAGTAAAGTTTGATTTTTTTTAGTTAAATATGTAACATAATTTACGAGAGAGTAATAAGAGAATATGTTAAATATAAGATCCTTATTAAATAAGATTAAAAGATATTTGTTTAAAAAAATATCCACACTAACTGATGTGTAAGACCAAAAAGTAAATTGTTTATATGAGTGTCAAATTAAATCAAAATTATATAATTAGTTTTGCTATCTAAATACTAAAGAGTTTTTTCAAAGTTTGCATAAATGTTATATATATTTCAAGTTTGTAACTTCTGATTAAAGAATATTACATCTTTCAAGTTCTCATTAAGAAATGTCTTTCTATTAAATACAAATTAAGTTAATTTAATGAAAGCTACAAGAACTAACAAAATATCTAATTATCTTATATTATCTAATTATTGAATTAAATTAATTTAAATATATAATTATCTTAAATTAATCATTAATTAATTAATATGTTTGAGTTTTTTTGAAATACTTTATTTATATGTGTTTTAAAATGCTATTTTGTATTTGATTTATTTTTACATATATTATATACTTTTTTATTAATTATTAATTATTAAATAATTACAAAATTAGGATGATTGTTACATATTGCAAATTTATGATTGAATTCAATTAATAAGTAATTTAAATTCTCAAAAAGGGAAGTTAAATCTAAAGATTAAATAAATAATATAAATATAATAATTAGCTTTATTGCCTTTAATTTAAAAATTCTCGCTGACAAAAAACATTATTTAATGTAAAAAATATATAAAAATTTTAATTTTATACAATAGAAATAGATTTTAATGTATTCGGAATGATGAATATTTTAAAATTTATATTACAATATAAGATTAATAAACATAAATTTTAATTTCAAAAGATCTCTCAAATAAATTTTAATTTCAAAAGATCTCTCAAATATCAAATAAAATATTCTCAATAATAATAATTTATTTTTCACACAAAGAATTAGTGAAAGTATTTTTATAGTAGAAATCAAATGAATAATAAGAAAGAGGCATGCAATTATGAAATTTGATAAAATTTATAAGAAAAACTTAGATATTGATTACCAATATTTAAAACTAATGTACATGAGAAGTTTATCTCTATGGAGGATCACATAATCAAATAAATCCATAAAAAAGAAAAGAATTTCAAGATTGAGGCATTTAGATAAGAATATAGAAAATCATGAATATAGGAATTGGAGAACTGAATCAATAAAAATTATTTATGAGAAGAAAATAAGAGAAAGAAACTTTTGATAATTTTAAAAATAGAAAAATTTACATATATAGCATACAATTCTTATACATTTACATATCTAATTCATAAAATTTGATATTTATAAAAAATGATCTTTTTCTATGCATAAAAATATGCATTATATATATATTAAATACTATCTTTTGAATAATCTAATTTATATATTTATGCGTGTAATTGTTAAATCATTAAACATTTTATAAAAAATAAAAATATGAATTAAAATTTTATCATAAAATTTAATATTTGAATAATAATTTAAAATTTTCAGCAGGTTAGTGCTAATTTTGTAGACACATGAAAGTAGAAGAGCCTAAAATTTCTCAATTGCAGAATAAGCAGTGAGTTCTAACCTCAATAAGATAAATTCCACTGCTTCCGCCTCGAGTCGCCGCTCCCTGCCGTTGTAAGCTATGGAGCATCCCAGTTCCTCTTCTCCTCTCCGCGTCCTAATGCGACCTCCTCCTCCGGCTACGGCATCATCCGCCGCCGCACCCATCGCCCCATTTCTACCCCACTGCACCCCATCTCCTCCTTTAATCCTCCTCTCCAAACTCTCAACTCTAACCCCATTTCCTCTGGCCCTTCGACTTCTCCGCTTCCTCTTCTCCGATCGGCGTCGTCGTCGTCGGTTTTCTTGGCAGCAAACCATCTACTGACCTCACCCATTTCCTCAACCGTCTCCTTGACGATAACGTCTTTGGGTCCGGCAACCTCGAGAAGGATCTGTTTACCTCTTCGATTCCCGAAGATATGGATTTGTTCAATAGCCGGAGGATCGGATATCATCACGAGCCGGAGACGGGGATGGTCTTCCTCCATTTCTCTCCTTCGTCTCCTTCGAGGTTGCTTCTTCTTTCTTCTTCGACATCGGATGGGCGGGACGAGGGTACCTCTTCAGTTTTAGAGGAATGCGAGGCCGAAGATCTCCGATATATGCTCCTTATGTTCTCCGTGAGTTGTTTCCTCTTCTTCCTTTTTTTTGTGTGTTTCTCTATCAATATAAATATGTTTCTTTAACCTCAACGTAAACCAGGTATGCCATGTGATTGTGTTTGTCCACGAGGGTTTACGATTTGACATACAAATCTTTAAGAAGTTTCGAATGCTACAAGCTGCAAAGCATGCTCTAACCCCGTTCTTGAGATCCAAAATCGCACCATTAGTTTCATCTAAACAATCTTTAGCCAATTCCCAGCCTAATGTTGTGGGAGTCTCTTCTGTTTCAGCTCCTACTAGAAGAGGAGGTTCTTCAAGCCGAAATGTTTCAGCAATTTCACTTATGTCTGGCAACGGTTCACATTCATCAATGCTTCCTGGCCAGTGTATTCCTGTTGTTCTCTTTGTTTTTGAAGATGATTTCTCTGATGGTTCGAGTGCCATGACCAATGTGGATGATATGACTGATGCCTATAGGCAAAACTTGGCAGTCAAAGGATCAGGTTCTGTGGTAATGCTTGCACGCCCTGCTAGTAAAGCTGAGAGTAGTTTCAGAAAGAGGCTGCAGTCATCTCTGGAGGCACAGATTCGGTTTTTGATCAAGAAATGCAGGGTGCTTACTGGGACAGATCACATTCATAGTGGGTCAAGGGGCGTTGGGAGTGGTAATTCCCTCCCTTTATTCTTGCTCGATGCATCAAGGGTTGTTGCTCTTTTAGACCGCTCAGTGAATCAGAGAGGTGAACCCTTGAATTTTGTTACCAGTCTAGTAGAAGAATCTTTAAATTCCAAGGATAAAGTTAATGTGCTTATGCTTGAAAATCATTGTGAGAATTTACATAATGATGATATTCAGTCAAAAGATTTCATCTTAAGACAGACGGATATGCTAAGAGGGAGAGGAGGATTGCCAAGTAATGTGAATAGTGGCTCTGTGTTGCTGGTGAAGGTTGCTGCTGTTGCTGCGGCAGCATCAGCAGCTGCTGGTAAACTAGCGAATGCTCCTGTGCTACCGAGTTTGGAAAGCTGGTTAACATCTACGGATCATATCCTTGAAGCATTGCTGTCCTTAGGTCATAGCTTCACGGATGACATAAAAAATGCGGCAAGATTACCTCTCCAATGCAGTACAACAGAGACACATGATGGGCATGCTGTTGAAGATTGCATCTCTTGTCTGGAGAGCAGTAAGGGTCTGAACATGAAGTTTTCAGTATCTTGGTGCAAAAGTGCTCTTCCAGATGCTAAGGAGGTTTATCTGAAAGATCTTCCTGCTTACTATCCAACTTCAATGCATAAGACACACTTGGAGAATGCTTTGCTTGTCTTTAATTCAATGGTCAAAGGACCAGCTGTGAAAAAGTTTGCGAAAGAACTTGCAGATGAATGTACATCAATTTGGGAAGCAGGGAGGCAACTTTGTGATGCTGTTAGCCTGACTGGAAAGCCTTGCATGCATCGCAGGCATGATGTCAATAACAATAATTCATCCAAGGAAGATGCCACCATTCAGCACTCAAGCGGATATGTTTTTCGTCATGCTTGTGCATGTGGTCGCTCAAGGCGTTTGCGTGATGACCCATTTGATTTTGAAACTGCAAATATGACCTTCAATCATTTCACGAATTGCGAAAATCTCCTTCCTAGTCTCTTACTGTCAAATTTAGACAATGGAGGGCCACTTCCTCCCACTTATTGGAGTTTAAGGCGTGTTGGAGGAGCAGGGTATTATGAACCTTCCAAAGGTTTACTTCAAACAGGATTTTGTTCTGCTCAGAAGTTTTGATGAAGTGGACAATCTCAACGGATGAAAAATGAAACAAATTGTTTTCCCTTGAAATGGCTGGAAAAGTTCATTAGTAAGTTTGAACCATGGGCCTAAAGTCATGCCTCCCAGAAATGAAGGAAAAAAGAAGTCCATTGAAACAAATTTTGATGGTGAAGTTCAGCTCACATTAGAAAGCCAGAAAAAAACATCCGAGATTTTACCGTCCAATGCAACAAGCATCAGTTTTGGCAAAGGTCTTCCATCTTTCACCATGAAGAAACCTTTTGCGGAGGTAGTTGCAGGTACTGCAATTGCTGATTCGACACCCCTTTCTCTTAAGCAGAGAAAACATACAAAAGATATTACAGATAAAGGCATAAAATCATAACTAATCAAAATGATGATAGAAAAATGCAATTGATGATCGCCAGGCATCTCAAGGATTTGAGCATGTTTCTGCTATGGAATGCTCAATAAAACCTGAAACCAATGTTAACCCATATTTGCAAATCGGAACAAACATAGTTCCAGTGGACATATGTAGCAGTGGGGAGATAAACAGAACCAGTTTTTCTAAGCAATCTACTGTATATGTTGGATTTGAGCACGAGTGCTCTTACGGACATCGCTTTCTATTATCTATGGAACATCTTAAGGATCTTGATTCTTTATATTCGTTGAACTGTAAACAGCATTCTTCCACCAATACATGTTTATGAAGAAAACATGCTGAAACTAAGAGTGGAGATGCTGGATCATTATTCATCTGGAAAAGCTGCTTCTGTGACTAATTTGAGGAAAAATATCAAACTCAATGAGCCTGTGGCAGCTAATGGTGGTCAAAATCATGAAAGCCTCACAATGTTTTCTAGAGAGGGCATGGAAAAATATCCAGTCTGTCCACAGGCTCTCCATGCCTCCAGTCTATTGAACTTGAAGGAAAGCTTTCACATGTGAGACTGGATGATGGCAGCTCTGCATTTTCTCTTTTAACAAGAGACTTGCCTGTTTATATGAACTGCCCTCATTGCACTGACTCTGCCAAACAGACACAACAGAAGATCAAATTTGCGAATAAGATATCACAACTTCAGCGGATCTTTTTGGTAAACAGCATTCTAAAGATTCTTTTATGCTTTATTATTTGGTAGATTTTATTTTATTTTTTATTTATTTATATCTTGGACTAGGGTAAATCCATGGTTTAAATGTACTTTAGGGCCATTTGGTTTGCGGAAAAAGGAATGCAAAATAAAAGAAATACAATGTATTTAAGATATTTTAGAGTTTTGGTGTACAAAAAATTTAGGAGATTACATTTTTTGTGTTTGTTTTGAAGTAAAATGAATTCAATGTAAAGACCAATGATAGTGGCTATGAACACTAGCAATTGACAATTGAGAATGCTGCAAATAGTTAGTGGCAGGCTGAGTTGTCGGTGATGGGGAGTAGGTGGTGGCGGTGAGTAGAAGGTGGCAGAAACTTAGCGTAGCTTTCAAATAAACCACAAATGACTTATAAGGTGACTTTAGAATTCATTAAAATTTTACTTTTCATTCATTTTGCTTCAAATATATTAATATTTTCAATACCCTTGTATTTAGAATTCATTACACCCATTTTACTTCAAACTAAATAGCGTCTTAATTTATTCTTGAATTTTGTTTTAACTTAATAGTTGTGATATGAACCCATTCTTCAGAACTTGTACATTTTTCTAAATAATTTTGTATACTGACTATATAGTAATAAGCATCCTTAGTTGCTTTTGAAGTTAAATCAAAATGAGTGGTATTTTTTGTGATTTAGAAAAGACTCTTCATCCAATGAAAGTCATCACAAATTTGGTCGTCTCACCCTCATTCACGCTCGGTTGGCACAATGGCACCCTAGTTAATGTTTGTTTTGCTTGGTTGGCCAAATCAATATAGTTTGCTACAACTCATCACATCCCAATGAATTCTAACTAGCTTGGTGAGTTACGTTTCCCAGTTGTTTTTACATGCTACTTTGCTGGTTGACCCACTACTTGAATCACGACCAACACAAATATGTGTAGAGTACCACCAAAATTGTGTTCGCCAACCTCAAGCTATATGGGCCAATACCATGGTGTGTCAGCTAACACCAATCAAGTTGGCCTCCCCTAACACGCACAAACAAGAGTCTAGTTAGTCGGTCTTTGATCTATCCGATTCACTTTTTTATGGAGTATCTTTCATTGACTGCAAGTATATATTTCTTCTCTCACACAAAAAATGATTATTTTCATCCCAAATCTATTTGTAGTTTCAGATATTAATCAGGGAAGCTTCCAACACCTCATTTAAGATCAGTAAATACAAAATCTCACTAAATTGAACAGATCTTACACTTGATTAATGTTCACATTGATTACCAAGTTTGGGAAATCATGGTCTCCAGTCAATTAATGTATTTCAATTATTCTTCCTAATAGATCAGTTATAAGCTCGTCAATACTCACCTAATACACCAAGAAGTCAGGAATTTACTTCTTTTGAGGTTTGTTGTTGTTGACAATTCCCCCAAACACCAATCAAGGCATTACTTCAGGATCACTCCTATTTGTCATTGCTTTTTATGTGATACCAGAGTCTCAAAGTCTCAATTTTCCAAAGCTTCAATGCATACCAAGCTTATTGGTATTTCATTAATATTATTAGGCAATGTCAGTTGTTGTCATTATATCCTCAATAGCATCCATCATTATTATTTCCTGCTACTACAAATGCTTTATTGTCTACTCACTGAAGGGGATTACAAACTCATATAAACATATATTCACTTTCACGAACAGGCAATTATGAATCTTTTGAGCCCATTGTCTAGAGTTAAAGCTGTTCTCAAGTTTTCCAAATCCAATCACCATTTCTTTTGACTTCATTAAGGTCCCATGCTATTATTTTTTTATTTATTTCCTTTTTTCCACCTATAATCTGATCTCTACATTTACATCTCGAATGTAATATCTCTTTGCTACATTCTTTTCTCTCTTATTGGGGCCCACTTCAACCTTGGCCATGCATTACTTGTACTTGGGTTTGCTCAGATAGAGATAGCGCATATTATCCCTCCGACACTCTAAAAGTGGATGTTGATCTCAGACCTAACCAATATCTATCTCATCAATTTGTCTTCTATTCTTTCATTGACCCGTTGTAGAGTAATCACAATGCTGTACTTCTCCAATCTTTTATTATCATTTGAAGTTTTGGACTCTCTCAGCCTTATCAAGAAAATGAGTTTACTTTGTTCACAGCAACAGCAATTTAATCTCATAATTCAACTTGTGGTAATCTCTCTTTTTCACTGGTTTTCCATGGCTTGACTTGTTGTTCACAGCATCTTTCGCACTCATTGTAACTTTTAGGATGTTGGATCCAAATCTGTCTATGTGACACTAGGGCCTTTCCATCAGTCTTAGTTTGATCCTAAAAAGAAAAAAAACAAAACAGAAAAAGTATGTATAGACTATTGAGAAAAGCTCTTAGAATCTTTTTTAGCAGAAGTGTCAGCTTGTCTGCTTCTACTTGAGAACTATCCACCTGTTTGTCACTAGCATATGATTATCTAATTGATGGTCACTATTTCTAATATATAAAACCACTGAGAGCTGAAATTGGCTGTGGTTTGGCACAGTTAGCTTGGTAAAAAGTATGCTTGTAACAATGGCCTAACGCATAAGTGTAGTGCAATCTTGAACGTGGGCTCATCTTTTCTATTGATTTTAAACTAGATCCAGCATCTCTATAGTCGTTAGCTTTTAGCATCAATCAACTCAATGCTTTATGACCATTTTGTTTTTTTCTTCATTTATTACTCTTACTTGCATTATTATGAATGTTTATATTGTGTTAATTTTTGAAATAGGCATTGTTTCCTTTATTTTGTTTCGATCCAAGAATTGTGCATCTTGGACGTGGGCTCATCTTTTGATTTTAAATTAGATCCTGCTTCTCTATAGTTAGCTTTTAGCATAAATCAACTCCATGCTTGATGATTAATTTTTTTTTTTTTCATTTATTACTAATTCTTACATTACTATAAATGTATATTCTGTGTTATTTTCTAAAATGGATATTGTTTCCCTTTTTCGTCTCAAGACATGCCAATATTGAGCTGCATATTTTAACAATTATTTATCCATGCAGGTGACCCCACCATTTCCCACAGTTTTAGCGACTTGCCCTTTCATACAGTTTGAGGCAAGTACTCAAATAACGATATGAACTTAACTGAAGTTTATCTTTTTGAAAGAAAAACATTACCTTTCCATTTTACATGATCTACTTTCATCTGTACGAATTTCTTTAGAAGGTTAGAGGCAGAAATAGCAATGCATTTGATATTTAATTTGCATATTTGTTAAGTTTACAAATCTGGTCCGTCTAATATTAGGTGAAGCATTTCTTTATATCCAACCATATTTTCCTATTAAGTTATAATTTTTTTGTTTATGCATTTCTTCTAGGAATCATGTTTGCCCCCAACAAGTCCTGAACGTCAACAACAATCACATTTCAGCTTTGGTTGTTGGGTCATCCTACCACCTGAGAGCTTCCTTACTCTTCGGCTCCCATTTATTTATGGTGTTCTAAAAGATGATGGGAGCTTGCAACCACTTAACCACTTTGAAGACAAGCCAGAGCTTACTGCATGGCTTGTTAAAGGTACCACGTTACAGGTTTTCTCAATGGGACATGAATCTAATAAGTAATCTCAAATGCAGTGAGAAATTAATGGCATCAGAATTCTATCATTTCCTGAATTATTATCAAGGTAATTCCAGTCTTGAGGGTAAACCTCCATCATGCAGGTGAGATTTCTGTGAGAATAAAAATTCAACCTCTGTCTATCTTGCTAAACAGCTCTTCATGAACCAAGACCAACAAATTTTGATATTTGTTTTATATGTGCCAGTAGTTCAGGCAGCTTTGTGTTAGGCTCTACTGATAAGTGCATCCATGCAAGATTTAGTATCAGCACAGAGATTCAAGTTTTGCCAATAAAACCAGTTTAAAAAATGGGTGAGTTAACTACATTATTTCTATCTTGTATTCATATTTTTTGATGTAGAAGATTTGGTGTATGCCATTTTACTCTCTTTAGACAGTTTATTGTTCTTTGGACTTTGTATTACTTATTATATTTGATGTTTAAAGCACCTCTTTGATTTGATCTTCTACTTTTATTTAATTTTGTATTTAAGTTCAACATATGAATATGCAAAAAGTAAAAATCCTAGTAAATGCATAAAACATATAAATTATTTAGTATGTTCAAAATTTATAAATTATTAATGTGCTCGAAAACACTCTAGTGTTTCTTATACCTAAAAGCACAAGTCAATCTTAAAATTTGAACGGCTAATTTTTGCAAAGTTGGGACTAATGCATCATTCTCTTACCATTCCATTGTATTATCATTATAATGTTATGTTAAAGAGGAATATGTCAAAATGTTGCAAATCATACCTGTAGCTTTCTTAACTCTGTAAAATGGTATTCTCAGTTGCAAATAAACCTCTAACATGATTATAACTAAAAAGTTTTTGATCTGTAGTCATTGTTTCATTTGGATCGCTTTTTACTTAATTGAATATACTCCTTACATCAATTGTCCATTTTATTGAATTTATAATAATTCTTATAAAATCTTTTGGATTAAGATAATATTTAGCTTGATGCAATGTTTGTCAAAGTTGACACATCTATCTATCGCCAATGTTGCGGAACATTTGTTCATACTTCTCTTCATCTCTTTCAAATACATCATTGATTGCATTATTGACTCTATCCATTGCGCCATAAATATAACATATTGCAAACTATTGTCACCATTCACTAATCTAAACATCTTTACAATTAAGTTTGTAATTTTTAAAGTGTAAGACACATTTTAAAATCAAAATTTGATTAGCTTTCTTTCCTTTAAATTCAACACTAAATTTGGATTTGTTCTAAGTTTCAAAAATAGACAAAAATAGGCATATTTTTTTTGCTTATGTAAACTTACAAAAGTGAGAAATGAAGTTGCAAAATAAGTGATGTTCGGTCTCACCAATTCCCCACCACTCTCATGTTAAAAACATGTCCATGATTGTAAATGTTGTTAGTTAATTCTAAGGTTTTTTCTTATAGTATTTTTGTTTACTTAACAAAAATCTTCTCACTTAAGATCTATTCAATTGGCACATGATGTCTAGCAAAAATGTGTCATCTTCTCCATAAGTATTTGAACTGCATAAACACTAAATAATAAATGTCATGCAAATATGAAATATATATACCTTAAATAGAATTAGTATAATTTTTTTGCATGTACTTATTAAAATTTTGGTATATAATTTTTTTAGAGCAACTCGTATTGTAATAATGTTGTATGATGTGTCATCATGATGGTCATCAAAGCAAATTATATGGTAATCAAAATATTCTTCATACCAAAAACATGGAGGTCAAAGCATGAAAGGTGGCCAAAGTATGGAGGGCTGACTACTAGCTGTTGGTTCAATGAGCTATGTTAATGTGGAAGAAGCCATAGGGAAGTCGATCGAGGGGAAGAGGCTGCGGGTTAGCGTGCTCAGTCGAGTGGAGGAAACTGTAGGTTGACTGGCTCAAGTGGAAGAAGTCATAGGTTGTCATGATCAAGTGAAAGAAGTTGTTATTGAGGAAGAAGTTAATGTGTCCAATTCATTGGAAGAAGCATCTATTAACTCTCATTGGATTAATATATTGTGTTGATAGGCGTCCATCTACTATTTTATTGAGTTATCCTATTGTGTTCTACTCTACTAGTAGTCCACACAGTAGTATGTGCCTTATGCATCAGGTATGTTTCTCTTTTTATTTGGGAAGAAATGTGTGCAAGCCACCCAAATTAAACTCATAAAATTATCACTCAAGCCAAAGAAATGAAATAGCCCGTATATTTCTCTATGCTGTCACCAAAACATTACCAATGAAAGCTTGTGGTTTTGTCATGAATTTCGAGATTTAAGTGATAATTTTGTAAATGAAGTTGAATAGTAATTATGTAAATAGTGAAATTATTTGATGTTATACAATGTCCAATTTATTTATGTTGCAATGTTTGTGCAGTCTTCAAGAAAGTAAACGCTTAGCCTTCTTTTTTAACTAATGTATCTTTCAATGTTTGTTATTTCATTGCAAAAAAAAAAAAAAAAAAAAAAAAACTAATATTTTCTATACAACTATTGACCATGTTTACTTTTTTTATAACCAGTTATGGTTATTCTTCTACAGAAAGGCATCATTATAGTGAAGATAAGTACACTACTGAGAATCACTCCAAAAACAACCGATGTACTAATCAGCAAGAAAGTGTTTTTTCTACTGGTATTGTATCAGGTTTCGTTTTCATTTAAGTCTACTGCTGCTTATTTAATCGTCTGTAACTTAAAGTCTCGATTTTTTTCAGGGAAAAGATCATTTGTGAGCATGATTAGCGAAATTGAAATTGTACTCTCACCTCTGAAACAAGGTTGCAAATTTTTCGGTCTGCACCAATTTTACTTGATTAGTATGTGTGCGATGAATAGGATTTGAATGCGTACCTCCGTCTTCTAATTGTTTGTGCGCCTCTTAACTTATTTTTCTTTATGTCTGCTTAAAATAAATAGGAAGCCAATGCCTACTTTCCGTTGGATTATTATGTTGTGGTTGATTTTTAATGTTAAAACGCTTAGAAATTAACATGAAAATGATCTGACACCAGAATTCTATTCAGAATATAAGATTAAATTGCTGTTGTTGAAAATTAAAATCATAATCACTTGATTTATTCTAATAGATATGGAGCCTATAAATAGGCTAGCATAAGGGTTCCAAATAGGAAGAAAATAAATATACATAATTTGAGCCCTACATTAGTTACAATGGCGCTTATTAGTACTTCGTGTCATCCTAAAATACTGATTGTCATGTCATCGAACTGTGGACTATAACAGCTGCTATACCTATTGAAACGGGACAGTTACCAATGTTTTTTTTTTTTTTTTGAGCTGGAATTTCAATTCTGTTTGAATAACTTTTTATTTTCCTGTAGCCATTTGAAAATCATGATATGCGGTATCCATCTTAATATCTTATGCTATCTTTCCCTCATAATCACGTGACTCATTCTCAATGCAGGTCACGAATTTTATGTAACAGTGCAACTGGGACTTAACAGAACTAATGCACATGTAATGCTAAATAGGCGGTGGTACCTTCCTAGTGGTAAAACTAATTTAACAGCACATGTATATGCTATTTGTGTATCTAGATTCTATTCTAGATAATAATTACCATCTGTTTTTAATTGTAGAATATGACATTGTCATCCATTCACTTGCTAAATGGTTGCCAATTAAGTCAATTTATAATAAAAACATAGAAGTTATTTACTGCGTAGGGGATGCCATTGATACTATTGTGCTAAGGACAATGTATGAGGATGTGTAACATCTATAGGAAGAACATCACAATTTATATTATTTTTATTAATTTGAAACTAGACAACTCTCAGCATGCAGTAATGCATGGTTCACTCAGGTCATATAAAAAAAGGAGCTAGGTGACTTAGGCACCGAACCTCCTCCAAGGCTGCTTTAGAGACAGTATTTATTGAAATATCACCATCAATGAATAGCGTCTCTCTGTTGTTCAAGTTGGATGAATCTAGAATCTGATAATGCATTTTAGTCCTTAGAAGTAGCTGGTGACTTGAAATGAACTCATAGCATCTTTACAGAACTGTTGCATCCTCATTAGGTTTTCACTCATCATTTATCACATTCTCCATCTTGGATTCTTTTAGGTCACATTCACTTGATTTTTAAAAGAATTATTTAAGGGTACAATCTGATGGTATGATCCTTATGATATAATACCCTACGACAATAATGTAGCTCATTCTCCATTAGGTAGGGGCTATACTGAGTTGAGGCTTGTCACATGACAATTGAAGCAACTGCTAATCAAAGTGTAAGGTCTAGGCAAACGCATTCACTCACTATGGTGTAGAGTAAGGTTTGAGAATTTTGTTTAGCCATTTAACCTATCAGTCATCGTGGTTGATCTTGGATAGAAGCTGAAGTTTCCGATGTAAGTGGAAGCATTTGATGGTATATTAGAACTACACTGTGGGAAAAAGTGCATGAAGAGAACTTATGACGCATCTTTAACTCAAAAAGCCTTATGTTGGGTAGATCTGATATTTTTTAGGTTGTATGTTAAAATTAGAGCCTTTAATGAATCTTGTTGTCAATTGCAAATAATGTATAAAATCTTTTGTTGTTGGATTTGAGCGCTCACTCAACTTAAAAAGCTCTTTAAATTAATTTAGGTAATCTATATTTGAGAGAGAACCTTACCTTAATCCACAAGAGCTAACATTGTACAAAAATTATGTATACACAATAAATGAGTTAAGTGTAGCTCAGGATACATGTGATTTTTCATGGAAAACTTAGGAAGTCTGGCTTTGTTGAAATGATTTTAGTAGTGGCAATCATAAGTTACAAATATCCTTGCTCATAATTGAAGAAGATATTAATATAATGTACTAATCATGAATTATAAAATATGACTTTTCACGATGGAGATATGAATCTTAAGTTATTCAAAATATCATAAAGAGATCGTTGGTGGTTTACTCGATTATTTTTTTTTAATAGAAGAGGAGTTTAGTGACCATATGTTGAGTGTCGATATTAGTGTCTACAATGAGCATTTGACTTATTAGCAACTATGAGTGTCAACATTGGCATGAATAACATGTTTTAGTGTTGGTATCAAAGCTAAGCATTAGTCTTGGTTTCATTGACAAGCTTTGTGAAATTATGGGTGGGCATTTGGTTTTATTAGTGATGATAGTTATTGGCTTTATTGGTGACAATATATGTTGATATTATTGATGATGGTGAATAAGTATTAGTGTTAATGGTGGGTGTTGGTCTTAGTGTTAATTATGGAGATGGCGTACATCTACCTTATTAGTGGTTAAGGCGTTTGGCGGGCGGTATGCGGCGATGCTACATCGCATTGTAGTGCTGTTTGGACACCGTGATCCGTCTGTTTAGAAGAATTTGAAAATTATGTTTTACAACCTTGGCTCCTTGTGATTAAAACTATTGATTTTTTGGAAAAAAAAAATTTGATGGCACCATCGAAACTTTCTAAACATTAGATTTTTCTATAATACATTCATCATTATTTTTCTATTTGCGTCATCCCAAAAGACTAAGGCATCAAGTTGTTGATGATAGTGGGTGTTGGCTTCAATGGTGATGTCAGGTGTTAATCTTATCATTGACAACGATCATCGGTTACTAATAACTAGAGTTTAATATTCTCTTCTATACACGTAAAAATAAGATATATTTTTAATGAATTATTTTGATATTTTGATCTAAAATTAGAGTACTTAATTGGATGATTTATTTTGATCTCCTATGATCATAAAATATTTCTCAGACATCAACCTATTATATTCAATCCATCGAGTCACTCTTCAACTATATATTTGAAAATAAAATTCAAATGATCTCAAAGTCATTCTAAAATAATTCTACCTTATGTGGGTGCTTTAAGATATACAAGTTTGTATCAAGATCTACGTTCAATTAGAAGAATTTTTGGTGAAATATCAATAACTTAATGTAGAAAAATTCATTAACTTTGAAAAAATATGCATATTAAAATAAAGCAAGCATCACTTATAATTTTTTACTTGTCAAATATAACAGAAACAGTTTAGCGTTAACTCTTATGAACTCATGTCAAAATAATATATAACATCAATTATAACTCTTGTGATTCAGTAGCAGTTCAACAATCACCTATACACGTGGAAACAATTGAAACACAACTTTTAATGATTATAAAAGTGGAAATTGAATCACAATACATTATATGGAATTTGCATCAATTAATATGAAATCCTTTATACCTCAACCCAACTTATTTAAGCTCTAAAAGTAAGAGCTTGGATTTCTTCTTACATTAAGGATCATAAACTAAGCCTGCCTTACATAAATATATTTCATGTAATTGATAAAATTATATCAAAAATAACATGCAAATAGAGGTGTAAATGAGCAAAGTTTGAGCGAGCTGAATTTTTGTTCGTGTTCGGTTCAAATTGTTCAAAATGAACTTGAAAAATAATAATTTGAAAAATTTGTAAGAGTGGATTTTAACTTGGGCCATTCTTTTTAATGACAAAAGCTCAAATAAAATAAAATAATATTTTATTTATGCTAAATCAAAAATATGATCAACAGGATTGCTCATATTCGACTCATTTATAAATCGATTAAAATATTGGTTGATCTTAACGAGCGATGAATACGTTTACTTAACGAATAATAATGAGTATTCGGAAACCATCAGCTTTTTTTGACAATCCTATATGCAAAAGAATTTATTTAGAAATTCACACGATGATGAAATTTATCATTTGCAAGATTCACAGCTTCTCGGGGTGTATGATGTGAGTGTCCTCGTCGCTTTCTTTTTTTCACAATTAGTCTTTTCTAAATGATTCAATATCAGCACATTGGTAGAGCATATATCAATGAGCTTGTTTAAAGACTTATTGTGTAGCACAATAGACATTCTCTTAATAAGAATTTTGACACTTAAAAATTTGAATCAATCTTCAATTGATTAATTTTATGCATTAATGTAGTCCTTTAATAATAGAAAATTGCATAAATTATATAATTTTAATTTGATTATATATTGATATTCATACTTGATTGATTAGATGTTAGGATGATACCTTGCAATCTTATACTCATTAAGATTGACATGTTTAGAAATATTTGAGGCATAAAGATTATATATTTTAATGTTTTGGAAGACATAATATAACATTAAGATTATCATAAATATTTTTTTTTTGCAAGGAAGATCAAAGAGAACACTTTCTATTTCATCTCTTGAAATCAATAAATTATTTTTTTATTATAATTTTATATCAATTTTTCATAGAGATTTATTGACCATACCAAGAAAAAGCTTACTTTTTTAACTTTGTTATAAGGCTATCCATTGTCATAAAAAAGTGTTTTATTGATGAAATATATGACTATGATGTAGCCATCATAATGACTTATTTAAAAAAAAAAATTTCATTATTACGAAGCTTATTTAATGCTCTATGAACAAATGATCTACACGCTCATTCATATAATGATCTAATGTTGTAATTTATCATCTAATCCATTCTAACCTAACATTCGTAGTTAATTGATGTGAAACTCCTAATGTTCATCAATACCCAGTTTTGGATGCGTGTGGACCAATATGACGTTTTAATATCCATAGTTAATTGGTGTCCATAATGTTGAACTCTCGACATCCAACTACTAATCATTTGCCATTTCCTATAGAGATGTGAATTTGCAAACACCTTTAAACATTCAATTGCCTTTTAATGTTTGTAGTCGACCAACATTCAAATATATACAACTTATAATTTCATTGCCCACCTTTTTATGTATTTGTAGTTGACTACACTTAATATTTGTCGACATATATCAGTTAATGTCTATATAGTGTGGTTGGTATACAAAAATTATCGTTAACTTCTTTAAAATAAAAACTCTTTATATATATATATATATATATATATATATATATATAATAATAATAATTGCTCTATAATTATTTTAAAATAGTTATAATAGTCCTAAATTGAACTTTAAAATAAGCACATGATCTCATATTTTATTTCTTCTTAAATTGTCACTTAAGGAATCTTTGTATTCTATTTTTTGGAAAATTTTGTATGTTAGTTGTGTGCAACTTTTTTTTTTAATCTACATACATGTTATAATTATTATGCATTTATTTATTCAATATTTAAAATTTTATAGTTATATGTATGACATCTTTTTATACATAAGAAGTGTAATTTATTTTTAAAAATATAATAATAATAATAATAATATTTTTAATGTCATATTAAAATTTTAATTATTATATATAAAATATTAATATTAATATATAATGTGAATACATAAGATTTATATTATATTATATATATATATATATCCTTTTTTTTTATCTATAGAGGTCATTTTACGATATGAGATATAATCATCTCTCTCAATCTTTCTTTTAAATTTTTTTTTCTTAGCATAAAATAATTAGTTTTGTCATAAAATTAAAATCATGAGTGAATATATATATATATATATATATATATATATATATATATATATATATATATATATATATATATATATATATATATATATATATATATATATATATATATATATATATCATTTCTCACCCAGGCATCGGGATTCCGCAACGCCACCAGCTCGCAGCTAATCTCACATAACAGGGTCTACATTGCAGCCCTTATCTATCACTCCTGTGACTCTAGCTTCAGCTGAAACCCCCTCTCAAGAGTCTGCGATGGCCGCCGTCGCTGCCGCTGCCCACGCCATCATCGCGGCCAAGCCGCCGTGCTCTCCTCTGCTGCCTCTTTCCTCCGGCTGCCGCCCCTTTTCCTCTGCTCTCTCCGGCCAGCCGCTTCGACTCCACTCGCGAAGACTCGCGGTAGCCGTGGTGCCTCGCCTTATGACCGTTGTCTTCGCCAAGAAGAAGGCCGTTGCTGTTCTCAAGGGAAACTCCCAGGTTGAGGGCGTTGTCACCCTCGTCCAGGAAGATGACGGTTTGCTCTCTTTATGGCCATTTGCTCTTTTTCATTCATCGTATATGGTGGATGCGTTTTCCATTTTAGGAAATGCACTTCAGCTCAGTACATTGAGGAAGATGACGGTTTGCTCTCTTTATGGCCATTTGCTCTTTTTCATTCATCGTATATGGTGGATGCGTTTTCCATTTTAGAAAATGCGTACGCTTCAGCTCAGTACATTGGGGAAAACTTCAACGGATTTCGGATTTTGTTTTGGGGCAGCGTTCTTTGACTTAGGGGAATTAAGGAGGCTTGGGTTTTTGATGTAGATGGTTGAAATATAGAAATGAATTGCTGGGTGAGAATTTTGAATTATGGAATGATTAATGTAATCTACAATTCTTTCATCATTCTTAGAGCTTGTATGAGGTGAAGCTGTTTTTGGTAAATTAGTGAGCATTTTCTTGTGCATGGGGGTAGATAGCTTCTCTGCATTTCGATGTTAAATAATTAGAATTATGAATGATGAGTGGACCGGTAAATTTCTCTGGGCCTTTTAAAACGATTTGATTTAACAAGGTGATTATGTGGCTACTAATATAATTGAATTGAACTAAAAATGCCATTATTCATTGTTTCTACCTTGCACATGAAGATAGTTTTGAGTTTGGGTTGAAGCCTCTATTTGTTCTTTTCAAGTGATAAGCTTGTGCTTATCCCCCTATGTACCATTTTGGAGCTGATTTTAGGATGTAACGCTTAGGTTTCATATTTTATTTTTTATGTAAGGGCCCATCTGGTTGATTCAATTTAGAGAACTCATTAAAAAATGACATAATTAGAAATTTATCTTGGTTTTTAAACTCTGCATACATCTTCAAAATCTCTCCAAATGTGGATGATATAATTTTCACACATAAAGTGAATGAAACAAAAATCATCTTTCACTAAAATATGCTTTCTATCTACATGCAACTGAATGAGCCCCAAGACAATGGTGGAAAAGATGAAAGTTAGAGGAAGCAAGAAGCTTTAACTTTCAAAAGCATGAAAATGTTTTGCAACCTAGAAACCCTCATAGAATGAGTCTCATGGCCGGTTCATCTGTGTAAAACAATACACTCGAAAAACCACCACGGTGTGCCTTTCTTTGTGGCCACCAGGATGAACTCCAAAAACTTTGAAGGATGATGAGTTGAATTATTTCTTTTAAGACTGTTCATTTGGTTTGCAATACATGTAATTTATATGCACAAGATATTTGCTCCTATCATGTATTTATAGTTTACTTTTGCCAGGTCCCACAACTGTTAATGTACGTGTGACGGGACTTACTCCTGGACTTCATGGCTTCCATCTTGTAAGTTTTGCTTAAATAATTGAAATATACTCTTTAATTTTTTTGTGTAGATTACAGCCCTCTTGATTATCTTTTGTTTGATCATGCTATATAGGCTACTTCCCTACTTACCAAACTTATTTTCTGCAGCATGAATTTGGTGATACTACCAATGGATGCATTTCAACAGGTGAAACATCTGTTATTTTTTATCTAATCATGGAGTAAAATGAATGCTAATGAATTAACTTCCTATTCGGCAAACCATATGTTCATATATTTTATCTTAGGCTTGATTTTGAAGTCCCTGCTTATAGATGGCCATACCTCTTTAATTGAATGATGGTTTGATTAATTATACAGCATTCCAATTCTTCAAGATTATTGAATGATAAAGCTGACCCATTTTTTCGGTTCTCTACTTTTTGATCAAAGTTTTAGAACTTTCGATGCAGGTGCCCATTTCAATCCTAACAACCTGACACATGGTGCTCCTGAAGATGAAGTTCGTCATGCGGGTGATTTGGGAAACATAGTTGCTAGTGATGATGGTAATGCATGTCCATTTCTTTTTCTTTTATCACTCTGATGACTAATTTTCCGCTGTTTGCTATTGCTTGCTGTGTTAATAGGTATAGCTGAGGCCACAATTGTAGACAACCAGGTGTTTCTTTGACCTTGAATTTATCTTTCTTTTTTTATTATGAGCTGCAATCATTCCTGTCAGAATAGTGCCCTTTAAATTTCCTCACCAAATTTAACCTAAAATCTGCATCATTTACTTTTTTTTTACTGTGATGTTTTGTGAATCAGATACCACTCAATGGACCTAATTCTGTTGTTGGAAGAGCATTTGTGGTTCATGAGCTTGAGGATGATCTTGGAAAGGGTAATGCTTAACGCATCCATTTCCTCTCAAATACCTGTTGATTTGAATCTTTCCTTCCATTTCTTCATTGAATTTTTCTCTTCACTTCTATCTTGACTTTGATCATGATGCTGATAAGAATTTTGTTTTTCTCCCTCCTTGTTCTAGGAGGACATGAACTTAGCCTTACTACTGGAAATGCAGGTGGCAGATTAGCTTGTGGTAAGCAAATGTTGCCTACAGTTACTTTCATCGGCATCCTTACATTTAGTTGTTAATGACATCCAATTTAAAATAGATGTGTCGAGAAGCTAGTTTATGCATGGCCTTCACTAGAAGTTCCAAAAGTATGAGGAGCTTTTTTTAAGACAATGGTCATTATCATTATCTTAATTGATTTTATCCTAAATCTTTAGGATTGGCTTTTTGCATCATTGTTTTTCATTCATTCTTGTTTAGTGTTGGATGAGATGATAAACTTATTCTATGTAAATAGTTCTGAATAGTTTCTATTTGATATACTCATTTCTCTTTTTAATCTTTTGACATTAATTTTATCCATCTATCTAATTGGTGCATTTTCAGTCTCGAATTGTACATGTTCAAAGAACTTGTTTAATTAAAACTGTCTTATCTTTAATGGATACAATTCTCATAATCTCTAATATATTCATTTTTCAAATTACCATTCTTAGTTTTGTACATATTCATTGTAACATTCTCATTTTTACTGTGCTCAACTTCGATTTTTTTACTTCTTAACACTTAAATTCATACAAAATAAATTACTTAGTTGCATTTTATAAAATCATTTATTGTGATATCTTTTTTAATATTAATATTCCACTTTTTTTTAACCTCTCAATCTTAACTCTAGAAGTTTTGGTTTCATTTAAATTTATATTCTTCTATATAATAGCGAAGATACTCAAATCTATGATATCTAGGTATTATTTTATCATAAGATTATATTGACTGACAATTGTAATTATCACACCTACTAAAATTGCATGTCATATGCAATCTTTGTTGTACTCATTCTAAGGCATTTATCTTCAAAATATTTTCTTTGTTGTTCTAACCTTCTAAATATTTTACCACATTTCGAGCTAATAAGAACTATAATATGCAAACACCTTCAATATCTAACTCTGATCATATACTGTAACTATATTTATAACCAATAAAAATACATTAATGCACGTTAATAAGTTATTTGGATCTTTTCCCTCGTTGATTTTTATCCTTGTTTCCCATTTAGAGCTTATTTGGGATCAATTTTGTTTTATGTTTTATGTTTTTGTTTTTTATATTTTTGAAAACATGTTTGTTTAGTGTAGTATTTTTATTTTTTCATTATTGAAAACAATTTATATTATTTTTAAAAAATATTCAAAAATAATCTTTGGATGTTTTGAGCATTTTTAAAAACAATTATCATCACAAAACATTTTTTAAAAAAATTAAATTATAAAAAAAAACAAAAAGAAAAAAAATAAAAAATAAAATAAAAGTGATCCCAAGCTGCCTTAGTTTTATGTATGTTTCAATTTTTCTTATGTTAATTTTGTAATAATGGTACATTAATGTTTGTCTTATAGTTGGAGTTATTTTTTTTTATATATTAAGGGTTCTATTCTATTTAAATGGTGTGTGAGGACTGTATGAGAATAATTAATGATGATTGAATATAATTGAAGTCCTTTTATTCTCATTTCTCTCTTATTTCTATCTCATGATGGATTTTAGTTTTCTTTTTTCTTCTCCTCTGCGACAATCACCATTATTTTGTATTAGAGTTGAATAATCATTTAATTCGACTATTTTTCTATGCAAACAACACCCTTCTAATCTTTTTGTCCATTGCCCACCTGCCCGAAGCTGTCTTCATAAACATCAATTGCTCGTAAGCCTCATCCCAACTCAACATTTACTCCTATGTTCAACGTCCCACATACAATATACAAGCTCGTGGTTATTCATGGGGCTTAGAGAATGACCTTTCCCATCATTTATATTGTTATCAATGTCAACATAAACATTATGATCAATAACTTTGGCATGTTTATTATTTTGATTGATCTCCTCTGTCCTTCCACAATGATATGATTATGATGCATACTACAACTTCATAGACCCGAATGTCATGATGATTGTTTTGCATGATCTTCATTTTACCTATGGAGCCACACACACTAAGTATGATGGCTATTGATCTCTACCATTACTGGCATTGGTATCGACAATTTTTTACTCTTATTTGTTTGTCTACATCTCAATTTCAATGTCCATATAAGGAAGTAACATATACTTGTAGAAAGTACTGCAATGGTTGAAAGTCTAACCACTATATTTTGCTACAAGAACAATTACAAAAACCATCAAGACCAGCATATCATCTAGATCCTTGAATTATACTGGACCACGTGTGGATGTATATAACACTAGTTTTGAATATGAGTATCGGAAGATATTAATGATGATGATTATGGTGTGGTAGTATGTTAACTTGATTTTTCAGTTTTTACTGAAAGTGCTAGAGAATATTCCTTGTTCTAAGGAGATTGTAGCATTAATACCTATACTTGATGATGTATCAATTAGTCATTGAACTTGATGTTCTAAGCAATACTGATGTATTGTATGAGATTGAACTTAAGTTAAAGCTTAATTAAGCAACTATGTATGAGATCAATGCTGCACTTGAGCCTGAATAGCCCTTCACTATTATGATTTTAAAATTCAGATCATACTAGCTGGTCTGACTTGTTAAACAGTGTTGTCCTCCAACTGATTTGGTTTAAGCCAAAAACTAGTTCCTCATAGAATTCAATTAAAATAGATGGCTGAACTAATGGATGAACCAAACCAGTTTTTGAAAAACTATCTGGTTCTAATATTGATCAAAACAGGTATGATTCTTTCTAAATTTAACCCAACCCGAATTGGTATGACTCAAATCCAATCTATTTATTAAATAAGCAAAAATCTTGCCCCGCACTCATCTCACGTTTAACTCAACTAACTTGAACACAATCCGCCTGACCTATTTGGACATGTATTTTCAATCAAATTGGGGTCAATCTCGAGTTTGCGGATCAACCCAAATCCGACCCAAAAAATTTTAAATGGGTCAATTTTTTAGACCCGAACCCGGCTCAAAAATCTATCGAATCAAATCCAAACTCAGATTTTTTTTTTGGGGCAAATCTGTATCGAGTTGCCATGTCAGGTCAAATTATTGACACTCTTACTGCAAATATTTTCACTTTTACAAGTTGACATTATAATGTGACCATTATGTTATTTCATTATTGATTATTTTATTATTCAAGTTGATGTAG
This sequence comes from Cymbidium sinense, assembly GCA_021442155.1. NCBI lineage: Eukaryota > Viridiplantae > Streptophyta > Magnoliopsida > Asparagales > Orchidaceae > Cymbidium > Cymbidium sinense. The sequence continues at coordinate 167,514,853 of CM038215.1, forward strand.
GGCAACATTAAACTCAAAATAATGTTGTGTAAGCCACTATTCAGACTAAATTAGCATGTAAATACTTGTTTGGTATAAGCAATCAAATGTTGTTAAATCAAGCCATAACATGGCTAAACTAAGCCTGTTTTCATTTCTTTTTAGGTTAATTTCTATTTTTGGCCAAATATTCATAAATTTAGTTAATCTATTTTGTTAGGTTTAGTAATCTTTGGATAGTACTACCTTCAAATTTAAATGTTTTATCTGGATTAGATTTTATTTGAATTTAAATCTGTCATTGATCTTCTAACCCTGTTTTTTATAAATAGGGATTGGTGGTTTATAATTAAAAAAAAAAAACTATTAATTGATTAAGGAATGCAAATTTTTTGTGAAATTATTTGAGTGTCGTTTGATCCTTTCTAGTTCCATGTTGCATACATGGAGCTTCTTCCTCCCTTTCCATCAAGGCAATCCTTTATTTGCCAAATTCCTTTTATTCGATGATATTAGGAGCTTTCCTGATTAATTAATGTTATAAATGACTTGGGAACTTCAATTTCATCACTACTTTTCCAAAAGTTTTTAATGACGAATAAGTTTGTTTGCACACCATCCGTTTTAAAAGCCTTCGAGGAAATTAAGATGCTGATGGAATACACCAATTTTGACCTTTTTTGAATTTAGGAGCTTTTTTCAAGTATGTTGTGATGCCTCTAGTATTGCTATTGGTGATGTTTTTCACCACAAAAGTCATTTAGTTGCCTACTTTAATAAGAAACTGAACAAAGACTAGGTTGAAGTACTTGTGCTAGATAATGCTATACTCTCTTTAAGATATTGACGATATCATTTATTATCAAATGAATTTCTTTTTTACGTCTGATCACTAGGCCTTGAGATATATGAATACCAAAATGAAGTTGAGTAATAAACATATACCTATCAATTAGAATAAATTTGTGGATATATTATCTTGATTTTTTTTAATTCTTAACTTCTATGCACATTAATGTTTCTGATTTTGAAATATACAAAAGTAGCATTTGATATGACTTAAACGTTCTTTTAATTTGTTATGTTCACAAGGATATGTTATCCATTGCATCTGCTTCTTTTATGGTTCAAGATGCATATCTTTATGAAGGTAGTAGGCTTGCTTTGCATTCTTAAATTCTCTTTTTGTAATAGTATTATTTGGGAAATGCATGTTGGTGCATAACAAGCTATGTTGGTTAAGATAAAATTATTTGCTTGAATATAGGCTTTATTGGCCTTCATTAAGAAGTGATACAACTAGGATGATTAATTTGTGGTATGCATGCCATAACATGCTAGCATGTACACTCTCCTACTTGTTGATTATTGATTTGCCTAGGGATTTTATATTGAAGTTCTCAAGAATTTTTAGAGGCCATGATAGAGATTGGTGGGGGAACTAGAATTTTTTTTTAATGGCTCACATTATTCATGTTCAAAGGCTAATGCATCCTATAAAGCCAAATTTTTATTTTGGAAAATACTTCGATTACATAGTTTACTTAAGACCATAATAATTAATTGAGGTGCTAATTTTATTTCTTTTTCGAAGACCGCCTGCAAATTATTGGGTTCTTACCTTAAATTCTTAGTATCCTTTCACCTTTATGCTGGTGATCAAATTAAGGTAGTGAATAGAATCCTAGGAATTTTATTGAGGTGGCTAATTCAGAAAAAAAAGAAGGTAAATGAGATCTATATCTTCCTACTAGTGACTTTACAGTGACTACCTCAAATAAATAAATAAATCAACTTCTGACACATCCAAATGTAATACAACATCGTCAAATGCAAATCAAACAAGCAAGATATCATTTGAGATTGTTTAGAGTTTGAACCTCAGAAAGCTTATAATTCTTGCCCCATTACCACTTCTTTTGTTGGATCATTTGCACAATATATACATGGTGAGGTTAGAAACAGATGAAAATGCATAATTGAAACATTTTGGTGTTTTTGAATATTAAGAGAAGCATGTTAAGAGTCTATAATGAATATCACTTTGTCATGATTTGTATGTCTTCAATGCATCACACAAACCAATAGAAGTAATTTTATGTAAAAGTCTGTTGTCTTTTCAAAATAAGTAGGAAAATTAATGCTTATGTTTTAGATTTTCCTTCCAACACGCTTATAATTCCTATTTTTGAATATAAATGCCCTTATCCACTCAAACAATGAGAAATGCCTTTGATTCTTCTAAATGAAGGATTTCTACAGAACAATTTCTTCTATGAATCCCATCTCTTACCTATTTGGATGTTGAATGTGTCATTTCCCATGAAATGATACTTAGGAAAAATATTGAGCACATTTTTCTAGTCAAGGGAAAAAGGCATACCTTTTTTAGATGATATATGAATGATTGAGGATGAACTACAAAAGCTAGCCCTTGGTCTCTTGGGTGACTACGTAGGTACTAGTTCTCCAAAATAGAGTTTTTTACACTCGAGGGTTAAATAAACTGACAAAAATTCAATCGGCCCTATGCTAATTATGCAATGCTAAATCAAGCTAAAGTGGAACTACATTGGACCCATTTTTTTATTCTTTTTAGATCAATTTCTATCTTAACAACTTTTCTTATTTTTAATTAATTTTCATTTGTTAAGCTTTTTTTTTTGGATAATAATAGGTTTGAGTTTAAATATGTTAGGATTATAACATATTGGAATTTAAAAGTTGGCCTTATCTTTATAAAATATGGATTTATGGCTTGTAATTAAACAAATTATTGATTCATTAATGAGTGCAAATTATTTGTGAGATCATTGAGTTTTTTCTCTAGATTCAAGTTACATGCAGGAGTTTCTTGCTCTTTCCTAAATAGTCCCTCGTGTTGGTTGTCAATATTTCCATATTTGCCACATTACATTAGTTGCATATTTTTGGGTAGAGTTGCAAATGAGCTGAACCGAGCAGAACGTGTGCTTGTTCAAGCTCAAGCTTATTTATATATATCTTATTCAAGCTCAACTTGGGTTTGATTCAAACTTTTAGGATTGTGTTTGAGCTTGCGCTCATTTATAAAAAAATTGTTTGAGCTCGACTGATCTCAATTCATGTTGAATTATTAAGCCTGTTAATAAGTGGTTCATTTAACGAAATAAGTGAGCTTTAATCAAGTCTTATTCTAGCTTGTTCGTGAGCAACTTGTTAACAAAAAATATAAATGATCTATATCAAATAAAGTTTATCGAGCATATAAAATAAAATGTTAAATGATATTGATCACGAACAAGCCTTAATTGATTTTTTAATGAGTTTTAAAAAATATTATTCATGAACATGATGAATCAAACAACTAGCTTCAAACTTGTTTATTTAGTTATTGAGTATTTACAAAATGTTCAAGCTCGTTCAATTAGTTAATCAAATGATCATGAACAAGCTCTTATAAAGACGACAAATAGTTTGTCGAACATTCAGTTCATTTGAAGCCTTACTTTTAGGTGCACATAAAGGTGCATAAGTCTGTTTTGCTACTACCACTACCTTGGCTGCCACCTTCCAACTCTTTAGAAAAGTGTTTGTTTCAACTCAACTAAATGATGCGGGATGATCACATTCGTTAGAATTTTTTTCATTTTGGCTTTTAACCATGCATGAATTTAGCTTTTATTCATTTTTTTGATAAATGCAATAAATTTAAACTTCCTTATTATGATAAATTATATTTAGTATACATTATAAATCGTATTCTTTATAAAAGTGCTTTAGGACTATATGAGCAACTATTAATGATTAAATACAATTGAATTCTTTCCTCCCCTTCTCTATTATGATCATTATTAGATATGGACTCATTATTGATCCTTGACATAAACTTACTATAGTTTGAAATTTTTTGGTCACTCCATATTCTGTTCTTGTATTTATTAATACTCTATCATGGATATTTTTAATAAATTCAACATATATTGTCATTCTACGTTTTCTTAGCCACACCAAATCAATTCTCATCATATTTAATCATTTATCATCTCAAGATCAATAAAAATCATATGATGATCCTTTTTATACTCTCTATATTTTCTTGTTAATTTTTTTAACACAAAATTTGCTTTCACAGTGGTTCTTATAGGCATGAAAATAAATCCTCTAAAGTTAACATAATTTTTCTAGTCTATATTGTATTATTATTTCTTATGACTTAGCTATATGATTCATAAATTTGATTTCTTTGTCATTACCACAAGTCTTGGGCTACTTATTTCTTCTTAAAATTTGGTACCTTATTTAGTCTTCAAATTCTATTGAATAGTTTGTTAACCATACTTACGCATTTTCATCCATTATTCTTTAAATTTGAATAGATATTTTATGCATCTTCTTTATACTATCTTATGCTGTTCTAAAATAGATTTTTCTTTAAACTCTTGTTTACTTAGTTTTCATTTATTTCTTAATGTTTTTATCTTAACTAAAGTATTATCTTTACGTTTGACGCATCTATTTTGATTCATTTATGTCTAAATAATTTAATCATCATAACTATTAGCTTTATCTTACCTGTCTGGGTAAATATAAATGCCCAAGTAACTTAGCAAGTTTGAATATAATACAAGAAGTTTGGCATAGAAATAAATGATATACATAAATTCATTTATTTATTTAATTTTTTTTTAAGTTGTTCACTCTTAGTTCAACAAATGACATGAAAACTAGTGGATAAAACTTATTTACCTGGAGAGACCACATTGTGATTAGGGGATTAGGATAACTTTGAAGGAAAGATCTGTTCAAGATGAATAAATTATTATATATTTCACATAAAATAGCCATAATTTTATGACCAAGATTTTACTTGGTTCCTCCTTTTCACCCATTTTAAGATGTTCACATAAAATTGCCTTTGGGGTTGGGTTTGAGACAAAGGTTAGGACCTTCAACTAAGTTCAGGACAAGCACTCAAAATATTTCAAGAATATTCGGTCTAGGCACAACCAATTAGAACTCATCATAACTATATGGAATGCTCTACGCAATCGTGTGATTGACTACACAACTTAATGAGCTATATTACTAAATCCGTTTCATTGTATTTACAAGATCTAGTTTAAGTGATTATGTAACGCCCAATGATTAGTCAGAACCTATAAATAGGGAAGGACTTCCATGGGTTAAGTAACTTTTCCTAGTTCATAACTAAAGGCTTAGGTTCTCTAAATGCTCTCTCCATCTTTCTCTTTTTTTTATTTCTAAGTGTGGATTTTTTTTTTTTTACTTTAGCAGTTTTTTGCTAGGTGGTGTGATTACCACTAATAATTCGAGATTCGACGTCAAGTTAATAGCAAGATCAAGGTTTAGAAATCACTTGATATTCATGCTTGACAATGAGAGTAGCAATTAGTGATTTCTTTCTTCTTCTTTTGTCTTTCTTTTGGGCTCGCTACTCTAGCAATTATTACTTTCCATCAGTGGCTTCAAGACTATAGTTAGCACTTTCAATCGAGGTCTCAGGACTCTAGCTATCAGCACCATCAAGCTATAAACAAAAAGAAACCCACTGGAAGAAAAGTATAGCAAAAACTTAGAAAAGGAAAACTACACATGAAAACATCCTTACATTCTATGGAATAGGGAACCTTCACAAGTCGAAAGCAAGATCATTCATGATTTTGATTAAATTGGTCCCCTTGTAGTAGTTATAACCAATCTAAAGAGCAATCAAAATATTGGAGAACATGTTCTCAACATCATAATCATATATTAAGCAAATATTACTGTAAAATGAACTAAGAAAGTATAAATAAAATAAATTTAATATACATAATTCATATCCCCGATGAAGAAAAACGTTTAGATTTGCATCATGATTCCTTGAAATCCTTGAATATATGATTGGGTTTTGTGAAACTCTGATATCAAAAGTTTGTTAAAACTACTTTTATATTACCACCAGAGTATTACTCAATTTTATGATGATTCCAGTGTTATAGAACATCCATGCATATAACAGGGCTCCAAAGACATCGATCATGTCTGATACAGCCCGTTATTCATTTATTTTGTTTGTATAATATGATAAACTATTGCTTTTATTTTTCCAATTTCAAAACTATTGCCTTTCTTCTCATAATGATTACTAGACACAGAATTTTATACAAATAACTCCATATATTTTTGTGATTGCATGTGAGGAATAGTAGACTTCCCTGAAATAACTTTGGTTCTATTACATAAACTCTCTTAAATTTGTGAATTCTTCGGCCATTGTAAGGCCTCCATTCTGTTCTGAAACTGTCATAATTGAGGTATAAATTAACTTAAAATCTTCTTTCCATTCAGGTGTGGTTGGTTTAACGCCACTTTGAGTAAATACCATGGAGCATGCCACCAGTTCCATTCTAGTTTAATGCACCTGCTGAAATTTTGTGAGGCGATAAGCTGCTGTGAGGATTTTAGCTCTCTGTATGAGGATTATATTCAGACAGTCTATTAAAGGTATGTTTTTTTCGTGATCTACTGAACTGGATACAATGGAGTCTTGTTCTGTTTATACAATAATGATTGTAATTTGTTCTTCACTAAACATTTAAGTGTGTTTATGTTCTCTTGAAAGTCTCACCAGCTGATTGAGAGATGCTTATCTTCTTCATCTTGGATAAATTATGCTTGTTGTCTGTTTTCGACAATCTATTTCTTATATATTTACATATCTAATACTTAAATTTTAATATTTATATTAATAATTTTTTGAAATTTTAATATTATATAAAAAATATTACAATCATTAGTTTTTTAAAGTGAAATGAATTTATTATGCATAATTATATTTGTAAATATCATAATTTAGTTATTAGATAGGTAAATGATACAATGTAATTTTTTTTTATGCCACTAATTGGCCGCTGGAAGCTAAAATAACAAATCAGGTTATGAATATTTGGATTAATTGTCTTTAATTCTTTTGTTTGATTGCAATCAATGGGGATTTCATGCTTTATGGGACAACTAATCGGTTTCTGGTAGCTAATTGAATTGTTTAGGGGTCATTTGAGATCTCATTTTTTTTATTTTTTATTTTTATGTATTTTGATTTGAAATAAAATATGAGTGAATTGTTTTTAAAAATATATAATTAAAAAATTATTACAAGTATTTTTAAAATAATATAAAATATTTTTAAAATAAAAAATATTTAAGATATTCTTAATATATTTTTATAATGTATAAAAAATAAAAATGATAAATAATAACGGTCATGCCTTTAGCTTAATGTATATATAGCTGTGGCCACTGACCAATTCTGCTAGCTCATCTGAAATATGTTATATTTATACAAATTAAGGTGCCATAAGATTTAAAGTTGTAAAAATATTATTCTGCTTAGCTTCATAATTATTTTTAACTAAATTAATTTTATTATAATTATATATAAGAATTCATTATTTTTGAGAAATTTTTGAACTATTATACACTTAATTATACAACAAAATATATAAATGTATAGACTAAGAGGTCGTTTGATCACTTTTATTTTTTATTTTTTATGTTGTATTTTTATCTTATTTTGTTTATATTTTATTTAAAAATAAAACTTATTTGATTATAATTATTGTTTTTAAAAATATTCAAAATATTTTTTAAATATTTTGAGTTTTTTTAAAAATAATATTTTTTATTTATAAAAATAAAAAATAAAGTCACATAAAATAAAAATCATATATCAAATATTTTTAAAGTCACATAAAACAAAAATCATATATCAAATATTTTTTTTAAAACAATAAAAATAAAAAATAGAAAATATTGATCCCGAGCCGCACCTAAACTATTTTCTTGTTTTTTTATTTATTTATTTCGCCTATTTATTATATCTTGTATCATCGTTTATAGTTTATCTTCCACCCATGGTTTACCAAAATAAATCTTTATGATTAAACTATAATAACCTATGCTACTATGATTTTTTTTTTTAAACCCTGAACCGCCAACTAAACCGCCCTAAGCGTCATGCAATTAGGCCACCACATTATCACAATGATCTCGCTAAACTTATAAAATTCCAGCACTAATTTTACAGTATAAATAAAAGTAATTTCTCTTTTACACAATGTCACCACGAGACAACTTTAATTACAACACAATTTTTATGCCAAATAAGCCATTCTTCACCCATAAAAAAAATAAATAAATAAAATAGAGCCTTTACATACATACCAAATAATTCTTATATATATATATATATATATATATATATATATATATATATATATATATATATATATATATATATATATATATGATATATGACTTAAAATATCTTCTTTGAAAGCGATGTGATGCTACAAGCGATCAGAAGTTGGCCTGAGATCAACTTAAAATATTGGAAACTGGGATGTCGGTTAAATTCTTAAATAACTCTCAAACATGGGTGTTTATAGTCAAATCGAGCGTCTGTGGGATCTAATACAAAATCTCATAATTGACTTCATTTGAGCATTCAAATACACAAAATCATCATATGATCAAGGAAATCGGCTGATTCGATGGAGTGGTGGTTTATATGTATTCTGAGGCGCCTCTCCGATATAAATAGCCCATTCATATGAGGGAGGCAAGAAGAGAGAGAGCTCTCAAAAGCTTGTCGATCTTGCACTCGGCTTGTTACCACGCCGGCCGTCACACCGCCCGATCCTTCGTAATCACCGTCGGTCACCATCTCGACCTTCGTCATTCCATTCACGTGTCACATCATTCTCCAGCTGTATATGAATTGTTGTATTTTTGGGATTCTCGTTGTCACTCTATATGTAATCCGTTATCGGAAAACTTGTACTCAAACAGAATCTGTGTTGAAGATTTTCTTTTTTAGGTAGTTTTTCCCTTTTGAGATTTTCCGTAAAAATTTTAGAGTTTTTTGTTCACTCTTTAAATATCGTATATCTTGGATTTATTTGATTTTCATATAATATATAATATTTCAATTTTGATATTTATATAGATAATATTTAAATTTTTAACATCACGTTACAAATATCTCTATTTTTTTAAAGAAAAAATAAATACATCTTTTCATGAACCCATAAAATATTAAAAATATAAATAATAAAATTTACATGTTATATATTTCAAATACATGAATAATTATCTTTAAAAAATAGTGATAGAATTATTATAGAAAAAATCATTATTTAAAAAGCTTAAAAATTGTAATCTACCATTTTAAGTTAAAAAATATAATTTTTTCGCGAGAGCGTCTTCAAAACGTAGCCGAAACATAGCTTACCAAATAGGGCCTTAATCACGAGTAAGTCTCCTGTCATATTTGATCTCAACATGTCTACAGGTTTTTTCGTGTTAGCATGTTTTTTTCTTCATTTTAAGGATAATATCACGTATAACATTTTAATCTTATATATTTACAAAATTAATATCTGACTACATTTATAATATTATCTAAACCTCAAAAAATACAATAAAATTTAAATGCTTTTATTAAATTCTCGCTGAATTAATCATAACAATTATGAACATATGAATTTGCAAGACATTTTTTTGGTAAATGAAAGCGTCAGATATTAAATAAAAAAAAAATTGCATGATATAACTGTTATTTTCTCTCTTTTTATTAACATAAGTCCGTCCTGAAATTCCAATTATCATTGGCTATGATGCACCGACAATCCTAAAAATTAAGATTGACATTAAACAGGGAAAATATCGATTAAAATAATATTAAAAAAGGGAGATTCTAAATAATTAAATTAAAATATATAAAAATATTTTAAATATAGTTATTATATTTTAAATTATTATAGAGTTTTAATTTAGAAATATATTTGAACTAAAAGACAGAATAATAAGATATATTTATTACAAATAATTAAAATTATTAAAATTATAATTGATATGACGCGAAAATTCTAGTGGAAACAGTCTGAGTGATCAAGTGGCGGTGAATCAAATCGTTGGAAACTTTGACAGTTAAATTCTTAAAACACTCAAATATAGTGTTTATAAAAATCGAGCTTCTCGAGGTTCCCAAGCGAAAGATCTTTACAATTAACTTCATTTGAGTATTCAAATATTTAAAATACATCAAATGATCAAAGGGATCATTGTGATCCGATGAAGTGGAGTGTGCGGGTTTTGCATGTATTCTGAGGCGTCACTCCAATCTATAAATAGCCCTATTCCTCATATGAGGGGAGCCAGAGAAGAGAGGCTCAAGATCCTCCAAATCGATCGTCGATCACCGCCCGCGTACCATTGATCCTTGCGTGGTCAATCTCGCGGTCTCATCGATGACTTCTATTGTTCTGCGTTCGCTGATTGTTCCATGCATTCGCGTAATTTTCCCGTATTCTAATTGATTGATCCGTTCACCATCATTTCTTCTACAGCATTCTCCGTCGTTATCACGTAGCGGTTGTTCTTTCTCATATCAATTCGTAATCCGGATCGGAAGATGTACTAAAATAAATATAGTGAAAGCTTTTCTGGGCTAGGCCGTGATTTTCCCTCTTTTGAGATTTTTCAAGAAAATTTTAGTTTTCTTGTTCACTCTTTAAATACTATGTCTTTGGATTTCAAGACAATAAGGCTAAACTTTCACTCTCTGTGGTTTTCTAGCATAACGGTTTGGCGTGTGGGAAGAGAACCCTTCAATCACAATTCGGAACACCCTCGTTATGGCCATAAGAACACCCTTTATGGCAATAGCAACACTCTGAGCTCCCGCTCACTCAGTCACTCACCAATCCTTGAACCAAGGATGCCAAACCTCACTTCCCACGATAGTGACCACTGTGGTGAAGGCGAGAAATCTCTTTAGAAGATATCGTGTGGAAGAGTCTCAAAATGAGATGATCGAAGAGAACACCTACCACTGGGCACATCTCCCCAAGATCGATCTTTGGCAGGAGGTCAAAATACTAATTTCCTTGGCGAAGTTCCTCCGCAGAAAGTGATGTTGATCTCCTGACAGCTAGTTACTCATCCATCACATGTAGCTCAACCATGCTAATCCACCAATTATTCTTTGGTAGCTTGACACATTCGTCATTGACCCTCATCATGTTATACGCGAATTACGGCTTAATGCAAGGCAATTTCACCTCCAAGATAAATCATCTTCCCCTCAGCTGGTATGAGGAATCCTCACCTTTGGTGCTATTCTTCAACATATTCTCGTGGTTTCAAGCTTAGAAAATTGATTCTATGATGGGGTACCCACATGAACACATCGATCATTACAGGACTCATGCATATCCAGCGAGCTCGACCGCTTGCTTTGTGGTCTTTCCGATTACCCTCAGGGACAAGCTCGCGCACTTGGTTCTACTCTCTTCGAGGAATCCATCCATACCTTTGAACTTCGCCAAGATTTTTTGTAGAACAATTCATTTATAAAGCGGAGGATCATTAAAGATTCCTCCCATCTCTCGGCAGTCAAAAGCGAGTGAATCACTTAAGGAATACTTCCGAGGTTCTCCTTAGAAGCTTCGCCAAATACATAGTAGACTGAGCTATTAAGAGGAGTTTTTGGAGGACTCGCAGAACTGCACATGAGACACGGTCCATATCGACTTGGTTCATTGTGTGGAAGCACAAATCTCTGGCGATGAGGCTATTCACCCATCATAAACAATTTGAGCAATCTACGAAAAGCACCCAGAATGCAGGCCGAATCCTATCAAAAGAAGCAAAGGCGGTGATCTCCTCCACGACCCCATATCAACGGCGTGAACCACGGCGAAATAAATACGTCGGAACACATCTGTTAACCTCACCAATGGCTATTGAGGATGAAGAAAATATCAAGTGGTAGCATCCACTTTGAAACCAAATTAGTCGGAGTAATATTGTCACTTCCATCAGTCGGGGACATACTCTTTGCATGCAAACAACTCAAAGAAGAAATTGAGGCTCATTCGACAAGGATATCTCATGTCGATTGTGAAGAATCGATCACTCATACCCCTCAAGCGGGGGGTAACAATCATCAAGCGGTTGGAGAAATTGAAATCGCGGAGGACCAATACTATCTAATCAGTTCATTCTCTAGAGGGAGTTAAAGAAGTCTCGTCTTGATCATTCCATCACTTTTAATGACTTCGGACTTAGAAGGAGTACATGTTTCCTCATCAAGATCCATCATGTCGGGATCGGTGACCCATCTTATAATGTTAAGAGAATTTTGATTGACAATGGGAGTTACATTGATGTCTTATTTTACTCCACATTTCTTAACATGGGCAGTTAGGAAAAGCTCCAACCCATTGCGGGACCATTATGCGGGTTTGATAATGCCTGCGAGTAGAGGGACAATCACCCTTCACATTGTCGCTTGGTGAATTTCTCGACAAGTGGCTCATTTAATCCAATTCATGGTGGAAGTCGATTCGGCATATAATGCTATCTTTGGAAGGCCCCTCAATCAATTTTTTGCATCACTTGATATCTCTCATCTTAAGATGAAATTTCCAACCGTTGGAGTTGGGTGGCATGAAATCAACCAATCATGTTATCTTGACAAGCTCAACCCCATGCCCTTGACCTTGACATCGAAGATTTTAATTTTGAGATGAAGAAGTACCCCAGAAAACTTCGACTGTAGAAGACTTGCTCTTTGTTGCATTATCGGATGATTACGAGCGGTCAAGTTGGATCTCTACGCTCTCGAACAAAGGAAAAATACATAGACTTCTTCTAAATCAAGACATCTTTGCTTGGAGCGGACATCAGGAGTCGACCCGATGTGATCATGCACACTCAAGATCGATCACATTAATCGATCATCGAAGAAGCGAAGTTTTGCACGATGCCTCAGCTATTGAGCAAGAAGTTAACAAGCTTCTAAAGCGGGATTCATCTGAGAGGTACATTACCCTACATGGCTAGCGAATGTTGTCATGGTTAAAAATGGAGAATGTGTATTGATTACGACCTTAACAAGGCTTGCAGAAAGATAGTTTTCCTCTTCCTCATTGATCGGTTGGTTGATGCTCACGGACGGACATCAAATGCTTTTTTTGGATGCTTACTCGTTACAACCAAATAAAAATGAACCAATGGATGAAGAAAGCTACATTTCAAACATATAAAGGTTTATCTTGTTACCAAGTTATCTGGATTAAAAATGTTGGTACTCAATCACGCTTATGAATAAGGTCTTTAAAGACTACTTAGGCCTGAGGTATATGTGGATGACATGTTAGTGAAAAGCTTGGAAGAATCACATATTTCGACTTAGAAATATGCTTTAACCTTCTTGACGTTATAACATGAGACTGACAAATGTGCTTTTGGAGTTCGTCGGAAAATTTCTTGGATTTATGGTAACACCGTGGGATAGAGGCCAACCAGAAAATCAAAGCTCTCAAAATATGACTCCTCAGAAGAATATTAAGGAAGTTCAACGTTTGAATGGACAATTGTTGCGTTATCCAGCTTCTAGCCGTTACGGGGATAGATACTTGCCATTCTTTAAAATATTAAAGGGAGCTAAAATAATAATTTTCAATGGGTGATGAATGTCGGTCTGCTTTTGGCGACTAAGGAGTATTTAGCATCTCCACCCTACTATCAAGCTATTCAAGGAGAGATGTTATACTTATATCTCGATCTCTTCCCATGATAAGCTCGGTTTTAGTGCGAGAAAAAGTGGGATACAACGACCAATTTATTATGTCACAAAATTCTCTCTATAGAAAGTCGTTATCCACTTGCGTGGGTACGGCTTTAGTTTTTCGGCAAAATTACGTCCATACTTTCTCACTATGCGTTTACACTCATTTACCATTAAGGGCCATCCTATGAAACCGCATCACGGGAGGTTAATCAAGTGCATATTGGGAGAGTTTGATATAAATTTTTTTACCTCGCTGCTATAAAGTCTCAAGTACTGCAGACTTTATAGTGGAATGCCTTGCCCCAACTCAGGAGGAGCTATGCTTCTACATGTGTCTCTCCTCAATGGACCCTCTATGTTGATGGAGCTTCAGGAAGTATTGGTGCTGGTGCGAGAATCTTACTTATTTCCCCCCAGCAGAATACCTTAGAGTATGGACTTTAAAATTTCTGCAAAATAATATATGGTGAATATGAGGCTCTCATGGGTTGAGACTACCATTGATTGTGAAGCTCAAGACTTAGTGATACATTGACTCTCAACTTGTCACCTCCCAAGTTGAGGAAACTTCTTTCATAATCAGTGGCCTGATACCTCCACTTGGTGAAGTCTCTTCTTGCCCATTTCAAGACACATCAAATCATTCACATCTTGCGAGAGAAGAATACTGGTGTCTTGCTTAAGCTTGCTTCACTAGGGATCGTTTAAGAAGGCATGTTGAAGAAATACATTTTGAGTATCCAAGGGTCATGGGTAATTCAAGCAATTGATGAGATAAAAATATTAGGTGGATGGACCCCATCTGTCTTTTCTAGAAGGAACTCTTCACGAAGAGACTTACGCAATTATCTCAAACGAAGCTTTATTATGAGGTGAACTATACAAGCGAGCTTTCTGGACCGTACCTCAAATGTCTCTCACCTTGAGGAGGGTCACGCATTAGAGGTCCACTGGGGATATGTGGAGAACACCTTAAAATTATAAAAGGGGTTCTATTGGCCTACAATGAAACAAGATGCCTTGGAGTTCAATGTGCAAGTTGTTGCACTCTAACCTCCCTCACATGCTCTGAGCTCTCATCCATTCAAAGCCAGTGGCCTTTTGCTCAATGGGGATTGATATCATGGGACCTTTTAGATAGCATCGAGGAAAGTTCATCATTTTAGTCTACTTTAAATGGGTGGAAGCAGAACCACTTTCGCTAAAATTACGAGGCAAATGCTAAACAATTTATTTGGAAAAATATAGTATGTCGATTCGGTCTTCTGCAAGATCATCACGACAACAATTCTTGGAAAAGTCTTTCGTCCTTTTGCAAGATCTTCACATTCATTTGCATGGTAGCATCCTCAAACTAACAGGACGGTGAAGCTACCAGGGACTATACTCAAAGGACTAAACACATCTCGAGAAGGAGGCAATGGGTTGATGAGCTTTCTAATGTTCTTTGGGCTTCTTTTCGCACCCGGTGAGACACCATATAACTTGTGTTTGAGCGAAGCTATTATACCATAGATATCGGGGTTCCAAGTCAAGAGTTCAATTATTGATCATGTAATGAAGAAAAACTCGGACACACGGACTACTCCCAGACATGGCCACTTGGTTGCTTCCCATCACCAAGGGTAGCTCATCACTTCAAGAAGAGTAAAACCTCATCTATATCGGTGACTTGGTCTAAGTCTCGAAGCTGAGCAAAGGCCCTCAATAAACTCTCACCTCTTTGGGATGGCCCATATGTGGTTATAGCTATGGTGAAGCGGGGAACTTTCAAGCGGATTGAGGAAAAACTTTACCTCGAACTTGGAACGAGAATCTCGAAAATATTATCGGTAATTCTCTTGCATAATTATCCGACTTTTATTTTATCGTTTATCATTTCTCTTCATATAGCCAACCCACTTAGTGGGATAAAGACTTGTTGTTATTGTTATTGTTGTCATTTTCTCTTAAAACTCATTGTTAAAATCATCTTATGATTGTATCCTTGAACTTATCAGTAATGAATTTATAGCTTTCTTCTTACAAACTTGTTTCTTCTTCATTTAATCCTCCCCAGAAATATACAACTCACGTTATATCTCAATGGAGCATGATCAATCCCAGGGGACTTTCCATGACCTCTTCCACAGGTTAATGTCATGGCGAAGACTTCGACAAACAACTAGGATAGGTCAAAAGGTCCTTGGTGGACTTCTCACGGCCTCTTCCACGGGTTGTCGAAGACTTCGACAAACAACTAGGATAGGTCAAAGGTCCTTGGTGGACTTCTCGCGACCTCTTCCACAGGTTAATGTCATGGCGAGACTCGACAAACAACCTAGGATAGTCAAGGTCCTGGACTTCCACAGGTTAATGTCAAACTCGACAACCTAAGATAGGTCAAAAGATTCGAATTCTAATCGATCAAACAGGATAGTCAGGTCATTGGATACTTCCATATTAATCTCAGATCGAAACACGGATAGGTAAAATAAAAATTTAAAATCATATCATAATATTAACAAATTATATAGGTAAAAATAAAGATCATCTAAAAGATAGCATTAATATGATGATAAGAAAGAATTACATACATAATAATATATAAAAAAAATCCTCAAGTGATGCATCATATCGATTGGTGATATCAGCGTCCTCCTCACCACTAGGAGATACTCCCTTGGACTCACTCTCAACTCCTTCATCTCACGAATCGGACGAAGAGTCTTGGATACTTGGTGGGAGGCAGATTCTTATACTATCTTTTGCGATAGCGGATTCCTTTTAGGAACCCTCGGATGCCCTCTCTAAACATTGGTGCTCCAAGTCCTTCACTTCAACATCAAGTATATGATTACGAGCTTCACGAACATGGTCTTGAGTGTCGAGATAAGCGAGTTCTTAAAGTCTTCCACCTTCTTGATTTCATTTGCTTCCCGACATTATATGCTCCTTCTCGAAAGATGATCCTCATTCGAGCTCATCCGACCTTGGAGAGAAGAGAAGTCGACATGTTAGCTATTCGGATTACGCACCGGTCGGTGATCCTCCAAAAGTCTTCTTTGGCTTTAATACTCATCTTTCACTCATACTTCATTGCGGATATTTTATCTTCATAAATTTAGTATTCCACTCATCTAAAGTGACACTCAAATGAGCCATCTACTAATGTTTGAGTTACCTATAAAAAAAACCATCACAAATATTACACAAAAGAAAAGAAGAAGAAAAGAAGAAAGAAGGGAAGACAACGTACCAATTCATGCATTTCGTTGCCCGACATATGTGATTTAACACCTCTTGAGAATGTGCGGCTTGAACTCTCCCATCATGAGTTGAAAAAATAACTCTCGAGGAGGAGGAGGTCAAGGAACATCTTCTTCGGATATCGTAGAGTCACTTGTCTTCTCTTTTCTTTAGGGAAGAAACATTGCCACCACGATTTGTGATGGCTTCTTGAAAGAACCTATGAATATGAGGAGACCTTTTCATCACCTTTGACCTTCCTCTTTAGTGGAAAATAATGAGATCTCTGCACCGATAGAAAGGCCAACCTTGAACATTCTATCTTCAACTATATATTTGTCAATGTGGCGTAACTCATCTTTGAGCTTCTACATGGATATTAAGAGTTGTCGGGATCTCATTCTCAGGCATCAACAATGGATCTTGAAGGTCATTCAATCTTCCCCATCTCTCGGAAGGCCACTCATTTTTCACAAAAGAATCCATTAGACCAATTTCTAGATTGATCCGTCTTTGAAAATTCTATCCAATTCTTTATATAATGATAAGAAACACGTCCACGGGTATCACATGTAAATTTGCACATTCGACACAAGTGATGTTCAAAGTAACCAGCTCTCGAAGAAGGCAACGTCGATGACCATTAAAGCTTGAAATAAAGCGTGACAAAGCTACACCATATATTTTGAATATCTCAATCAACTCGGGAGCCAAAGGAATCGCTGATCCAACGAAGAATCATCTTAGAAGCGATAAAGTACCACAGCGAGGTGAGCGGGCTCGATCGGACTTTTGGCAACAATGGCCACCAACTCATTAGGGAAGAAAAACTTTACGGAACACCATTAAACTATCGATGTGATTGGATGGTATATCTGTAATCACACTATGGGTTTTCACCACGAAAATACATAATAAATAAAGGGAGAAATGACAAAAATCGAGAATTTTGTAAATCAACTCACTCCCCGATCTTGGGCACCTCCTTTTTGACTCTCGCTCATGGATAGCTGTGATAAAATTTTTATTTTGACAAAAAAACACATATGAAAAAGACAAAAAAAAGGAGAGAGAAGATATTTCTCGATGATGCTCATAAATTACACTTCAGTCGTTTGAGCGATAGTTCTACGGCTCCCTCGCCATCTTGGCGGTTATCATGAATCATTAAAATTAATCAATTTCTAAAAGAAGTTAGTGCCGCTTGATCGCCTCAAACCCGGCGGAGAGCGGTTGGCCTCTTCGAGGAAAAACGATGTATGTAGCGGGCACTCCTCGGCGGTGTCAGCGAGGCGTTGGCCTCTTCGAGGAAAGCGAACGGCGTATGTCGCGGGGCCTTGATCGCCTCAAACCCGGACGGTCGTTGGCGCTCTTTGGGGAAACATGTATGTCGCGGGCCTTATCGCCTCAAACGATCCGAAGAGGTTGATGCCCTTCAGGAAAAGAACGACATAAATCAGTGGGCCTTGATCACCTCAAAGGGATGTGAGGTAGGTTGCGCGCCTCTTTCGAGGGAAAAGCCGACAACACGTAAAATCTGCGTGGGCATGAGCGACTCCGAGCGACCCTCACAAGAAGAAGAAAGCAGAGCATTGAAGAAGTGTGCCTTCTCCCAGCCTGGGGTTTTATAGACCCCAGGGGCAAAATCATCGCCCAAAAGCCAGCGCAAAGCATCGTTTGGGCCTGGTCTGCCGCGCGCATCTTGATCGCCCGACCGTGCGGCCCGGCCCATGCGTAATGCCACCCGCGACCCCGTCGCGCGTGATGTCCGTCGTACCGACCGTCGGTTCCGACCGAGCCATAGCCCATACCCATGCCGACCGCCATTAGCCGTGACCCATTCTGCATGGCGTCTTGAAGCGTTTGAACGGGATGGTTAAATCTCACTCGCACATACTATATATATTTATGACATTTACTTAGTCAATCTTGTGCTTACATGAAATCTATTCTCTCAAAATGTGGTTAATGGACTGATTTCGTTGAAGAATTTGCTATTTTGAAGTACATATATTTTTTGATGATTGAGATAATATCATCAAAATAGGGAGCAGTGATATGACCGAAAATTTCTCTAGTGAAGCACGAATCTTGATCGAAAGCAAGGCATCGAAGTGAAGCTGAGATCAAAGCTTAAAATATCATTGAAACTTTGAGACATCGGTTAAATTCTAAAAGCTCTATATGGAGTGTTTATAAGTCGGCGTCTGATGGCGGTTAAGCCAAGATCTTACAATTGACTTCATTTGAGCATTCAAATATTTAAAATACATCAAATGATCAAAGGGATCATTGTGGCCGTCAGATAAAAAATTAGTGGTATGGGTTTTGCATGTATTCTGAGATAGCCCTCATTCTATGAGGGAGGCCAAGAGAGAGAGGAGAGAAACACAAAATCTCGTTGCGCCGCCGCTCGGCCGTTAATCACGCATTGTCGTATGCGTCGGTATCATTGATCCTTGCTGGTCGTCTCCCGGTCCATTATGACACTGATTGTTCCATGTGTTTCTATAGGTGATTGTTCCGCACAGTAATTGTTACATATTTCTGGTGATTGCTCATACAGTTCACCATCATCTTCTACTCAGCTACGATTGTTGTCCTTGGGGTGTAAGCGAAGCGAACTCGAGCAGCATGTTCGTATTATTTTGTTGAAATTGGCTCGTGTTGAAATAGCTGGTTTATAATTATTGGTGTTCGAAAAAAATTGTTCGTTTTAGGCTCGTGTTCGGCTCGAAATTAGCTCGATTTTATATTTTTATAATTTTTATTTTTATTATTAATTAAAAATAATTATTAAAATCTTATGCAATGAAAAAATAAAAATCTTATTGACAAAATTAAAGCTAAAAATATACAATTATATACAATCATAATTATTATTTTTACACTAAAAAAAAGCTTTGTTACAAAAAAAATTAAAATTAGAGATTCATTCAAAGATTTAAAATCAAAATTATATATAGTTAAAATTTATGTTCTTAAATTAAATAATTTTCAATAAGAGATTCAGAAATCATTTTTTTTACAAAATTGAGCACAACTTGATCTTAATTTATAGCACAACAAAATTCACAAACTCATATATATGCATATATAAATTTACAAATTCATAACATATAATTTACAAATTTTATAACTTTCTAAAATAAATTCCTAAAATTTTATAGGATCATATGCAACTTACAATTTCAAAAAATAAAAGCTAAAAAAATACAAAATTTACAATTTAAATATATCGATTAATCAAATCACTTGAACTTTAATGTCAAAGTTTTATAGTCTTCTTAAACTTTCTATCTTCAAAATCCAACCAATCTTGAGAACTTCAAATCATATGTTAACAAAACTAGCAAAAATTATAAAATAAATATTATGAGTGCTGAAACTAAAATAAATAATCATTGATCTGTTAATTGCTTAAATGGTTTATGAATATTAGCATTCAAAAGATGATAAAATGAAAGATTAATAATAGTAGGATCAGTAAAAAAAAATAAATAAGTGTAGCATTTGTTCCAAATTGACAAAATAAAATCACAAAAAATGACAATAAAATCACAAAAGATGATAAAATGAAAGATTAATATTAATAAGGAGGATCAGTAAAAAAATGAAAATAAGTGTAGCATTTGTTCCAAATTGACAAAATAAAATCACAAAAAAAATGACAATAAAATCACAAAAGATGATAAAATGAAAGATTAATAATAAGACTAGGATCTGTAAAAAAAATGAAAATAAGTGTAGCATTTGTTCCAAATAGACAACAATGAAATCACAAAAAATGATAGACATTCAGAAAATTGACAAAATGTAATCTCAAAAAATTAAATTAAATATTTGAAAATACAAAATATCAAAATTTGGTTGCATCATACATCTATTTATAGTTTTTTCATCACATTAATGTGTAATATCACAAGTGATATTACACATTAATAGCATCTGTTCAAATTGATCAAGTGTAGCATCAAAGATCTTACCATAGCCCAATAAGGATGCAGAAGAACCAGAAACAAATGACCCAATGACAGATATGAAAAATCGGGCGGTTGAAAAGAAGACCACCAAACCAACCGACAAAAGAACCAGAAATAACGGTCAAACCTTAGATATGAAAAATCGGGCAGTTGAAAAAGAAGAAATAAAACCCAAAGAAAAGACAAAAAGAGAAACAAGAACCCGGCCGAATAAAACAAATAACTAACCCAAACCGAAAATAAGTGTTTATCTTCCTAAGCAAGTGTAAACTAAGGTTTAATAGTTTTTAATGAAGAAGGAAGCGATTACATAAATTTTCTTTCAACAAAATGAATAGTCTCATTTGCCAAAATCCCATTGGCAACTCCAGCTGTAGAAACATAGATTACTGGGGTGCCAGATTAAGCAACTAGAAATTTCACAACTCCCAACTCCAAGCATATCGGTTCAGATCACAAAATACAGAAAAGAAAAAATGAAAAAAATTCATTTCAAGCAAACTACAAATTATTTCAACGGACTACAAATTCGATTTCATAGTAAAGGCGATTTGACAAATTTTCTTACACAAGTCTTGTATGTTAAATCGCCCATCAATGTATACAAGAAATAACATGAAATTGCAAACTTCATCCACGGATAAAAGATCCACTTCCATAATTCAAAAAAAGAAACAAAAGCTAAACAAGAAAAAACCAAGAAAAATGTTAGCTCAGTATATCTAAAAGATATGCTGGAAAAAAGGTTTTCGTGCGATACGACTACAAAAAAATGCATTCTGTTTGGCAGTAAGGAAAATGTCATTCAGATTAAAGTAAATATGTATTAACAGTTAATCATCAAAAGTATTCATGAAACAACATAAGATCTTTGAAAAAGTTATCTTCTCCAAAGATATAGTTTCAGCCTCCTCCATTAATAAATAAAATGGATAATGACATTATAGAATGAAATTTATCAAATTTATTAAATAAACTAAATTAAGTTGGGTATAAAAAAATCAAAAGGCACAACATATTACATATATTTCCAAAATAACAGAGACAGTAATGGGGACAAATCGGAATACAGAGTAATGGCGGACAAGACAATTTAGAATGAACCGAGAAGAGTAAAAGAAAATGAAATCAGAGACAACAATATATAGCTCCCAAATTACAGGCAATAATGGCAGGACGGGACAAAGAGTAAACACTTGAGACATTTTAATAACCTACAAAGAATAAGATTCATCCACAACAAGCATAGGTACATAAGATGTAGAATATATCGATACATGGTATAGCAGAATAAAGCACTTCAACCATTTCAATACCGGAGGTCGGGACAACAACATATAACACATATATCAAGTGACTCAAGTCTACAAATGAAAATCGAGTCACAAATGTAAAGCTTAGAGCATTTCTCCTTTTAACATGAAACCGTAGAAGCTTGATAAAAGAAGAAGAAAATAATGATAGTATGCAAAGTCGTAGAGTCCCAAGTAGAAGCCTCATAAAAAAGAAAATAATGGTGGACAAACCTAGAAATCGGAGATCGCATCCAGGAGGTTCGACTATTGCTTCTACATATTACCATTGCAATTTACAACTTCAAAACTCACAACTTAAGACTCTTGCTAAGAAGAGTAGAAATTTGTAGAAAACAGGGAGAGAGTCGAGGGACTTACAGGATTAGGGCAGAAGCCAGAAAGTCGAGAGGCAGAGAGTCGAGAGTAGTAAGACTCTTGCTAAGAAGAGTAGAAATTCAAAACACTGAGACGATGGAGTCGAGGGACTTACGATTGATTAAGGAAAGTCGAGAGGTGAGAATTCGAGAGGCTGCGGTCAAATCGAACAAGTCGAGATAGGGCAATATCTAAATGCTCGCTCCGTCATTTCCTTATTTTAAATTTCCCGTTAATATAAATTCCTACTGGGATTAACTAATACCACCTAAAACCTAAGCGATGCGATAAATACATAATTATAAAAAACCTATAATAATAATTACTAATATATTTTAGCTTATTTTATTTAAAATTTTTTAACTAATTTTATAATTAAATTAAATATCAATTTTAAAATATTTATTGACATAAATATAAAATTTAATATAAATTCTTTATTTATTTATTTAAATAAAGAACATGATCGAACAAAGGATTGTTATGTTTCATTTATCGACTGAAATATTTGTGTTAGGCTCATTTACTTAATGAAAAGAATCTGAGCTAAATATCGAGCAACATACGATTGCAACGACTTTTCTGTTGTCCATAGCTTCCTTTCTCATTTACTAATCTCGATTATGGGAAGATCTTTGTTTCAAAACAAATATATGGTGGAAGTTTTTTCTTTGAGCCGATTTTCCCTCTTTGAGGTTTTATAAAAATTTTGAGTTTTCTTCTCTTTAAATTTATTGTGTCTTGATTTCCGCGACAAAGAAGAGAACTTTCACTCTACCAATTGATTTTCTGACGAACAATAATTAAATTTATAAATTTAGAATTGATAATATTTATTAAAATTATTTAGAAATCGTTTAAAAAATGTCGATCAAAACGAATCTCAGACATTTTGAAATGTTTGATCTATCAATTTCAAAAATACATAAAAGTCGATGACGAACATAGCAACATCAAACATTGCGATCCAGCTCGAATCGACTCGGATCAATATCGGTATGAAAATGGATCTCATCCAAATGGTCACCAAAACGACATATAGATCGGCGGCTTCGTCAAGGCAGATCGAATCAAGATCACCCAATTCGACATCATTAAGGCACGGATCATACGTCGAATTTTCTGAGCGTCATGGGAGTGGTTGAGTTTTCCGCATTACTTAAAATCATAAATAAAGCTTCTCTCATTTAGAGGCCAATCGATTTGAAGACCAGAGAGCTCGAGAACCAATCGACAGCAAACGATCTTTTCATTACCAGGTGGTGAAGATCGAGCTCAGCCAGAGATCGCCCAGGGACTAGAAAAGACCGGTTCCGCTTCTCCAAGATCAAGAGGTTGCTAAGATCGGTTCCTGCTTTTAAACTTTCTCTTGGGTTAGTTGATTGTCTTTTCACTCGAATGTTGTTTTTTGCACTTGAATACCTTCTTGAAACGAAGCCCATCTTTGAACATAGTGAAAGTTCTGAGGCAAGGCCGTGGTTTTCCATACGGGTTTTCCATTATAACCTGTTCATATCATTGTGTTGGATAATTTTTTCTGACGAAGATCTCATCTATAATAAAATTCTCAAAGACAAATCTGATAAAATAAATTATTTAAATTATGTATATATATATATATATATATATATATATATATATATATATATATATATATATATTACTTAAGTAATTAATTTAATTTTTTTAATTAAATGACTAATTTTTTTATAATTTTAATATTTTATTTATTTAATTTATATAAATTATTTTTAATTATTATTATATTATCATGTCCAATGTGTGTATAATTATTTTTAAAATAGAAGTACATATGTCAATATTCCATGTCCCTGTGTCCGTATGTGTGCATCATAAGTCATTAGAATATCAATAGTTCAATTTGTTGTGACAAAATGGAATATCATAAAACATGCTTTGGTTTTATTATCTTTATTAAAATTTGGGATTCAACCAACATTCTTTAAAACAAATTGTAGAAAACACAAAATGCACACATGTAATGAGTGTGTATATAACATACACAAGCACACAGCGAGGAAGCCGGCTCTTTTCATACTCACTTTTTGATGAAGCACACACAGACTTAGGGTTTCAAATAAACCGAGCGTTTAATAAGCTATTCATGACTCTCGATTAGCACTCATTAATTATTATTTGATTACCAAATTAAATGAGTTTGAATATTTTAAAGAAATAAATGAGAAAGCTTGAATAAACATTGTTATTCATTTATGTTCATGAATAGTATCATTAAAGCTCATGAATAAAGCTCATGAATAAGCTCTTAAAAAAGTCAAATTAAAGTTCAATTACTGCTTCATTAAGACTTGTTCGTGAACAATATCATTTAAACTTTAACTTTGTAGGCTTGATAAGACTTAATTGGTACAGCTCGTGCATATTTCTCAATTAAGTTGTTTGAAAACAAGCTCGATTAATACTTGATTGAAGTTCCATTAGGGCATGTTCGCGAACATTATTATTTATTTATTTATACTTTCTAGGCTTAATAAGCTTTATTTGAAATAACTTGTGCATATTTCTCAGCAAGCTTGTTACAAACAAGCTTGACTAAGGGTTGATTATAGCTCATTTATTTTTATTAAATGAGCTTGATAAAATCAATATGAACTGAGTTCATGAATAAACTCAAGTTAGAACAAAACGTGAGTCTCAAACACAATCTTAAATGCTCGATCTACTTGATATTGGCAATAAGTTTGGCATGAATAAGCACATACTTGGCTGCATGTTTGCAGCCAATCTCACTCATGTTTAAAATATATAATTTTAGAATAATTTATATATATCACATATTTTATTATGCATTTATATATTTAATACTTAAAGTTATATTTATATATATATATATAATTTTATGAATAAAATTGTGTATTTTATAATAGATAATAGTAATATTTTTGATGTGATTAGGGGTGTGCATATTTCGGTTTAAACAAAAAATTCAAATCAAATTGAATCATATTTTCTAATTTGGATTGGTTTCAAATTTTTAATATGGATTTCGATTTTAGATTTAACTATTTTCGACTTTTGGATGACCGATTGGTTCATGATTTTTTTAATCTAGAAAAAGCATTTAAACCGAACTATTAAATCGGGTATTCAAGTTCACCGTTCACCATTGAGAGGTGCGTGCGTGCGTGCCGTGCATGCTCATTGCTTATTAATTACGTCAAACTCGGCGGGTTGAGGAGTCCAAATCTAATTTTCATTCTCCGCTTCAGAAAACACTATTCTCTTTTCTTGACTCTTTGTTCTTGTTATGTTCTCGCGGCTCACAGCTCCATTGTAAGTCTAATCCGTATTCTTATTCTCTCATTCTCTAAATATCTTCTTTCTCTTCTCTTCTAGTCTTTCGACTTCTCGGTGAATTGGTTGTGTTGCCTAGATTGTTTTGGTGGTCGGTTAACTTGATGGCTTTGCTTGTTGAGTTTGTCTGTTTTACTGATTTCCTGATTCTGTGATTTTAGTGGCTGCTTCTTGACTCCAGTTGGATTTATTTCTTTGGCTTCTATGCCCTTTAGAGTGATGGATTCTTGGTGGATTGGTTGTGTTGGGTGGATTGCTTTGCTGGTTAGCCTTATGGCTTTGCTTGTTGGGTTTGTCTGTTTTGTTAGTTTTCTTAATTAGAAATTTGGTGGTCTTCGGGTTGATTGGCTTTTTATTAGACTTTTATGCCATTTTGGTGGTAGTTTATCGGTGGATTATTTGTGTTGGCTGGATTGTTTTGGTGGCCACCTGGCCAGTTAGCATGATGGCTTTGCTTGTTAAGTTTGTCTATTTTGCTAGTTTTCTGATTCTGTGATTTCGGTGGCTACTTCTTGACTTCGGTTGGCTTTATTTCTTTGGCTTCTATGCCCTTTGTGGTGGTGGTTTCTCGGTGAATTGGTTGTGTTGGCTAGATTGCTTGGGCCGGTTAGCCTGATAGCTTTGTTTATTGGGTTTGTTTGTTTTGTTGTTTCCTGATTCTGTGATTTCAGTGGCTACTTCTTGACTTCGGTTGGCTATATTTCTTTGGCTTTTATGCCCTTTAGGGTGAGTTGACTATATTTCATACTCAACTTCAGTTGGCTATATTTCTTTGGTAGATGATTTGTTTCATCGTAGTACTAGTATTCATTATAAAATGATTATATCAAATGCTTAATGCTATTTTGTTGGAGGATTGTTTCATCTTTATATTTTTTTTGTGGGATAATAGTCAACAAGATTTAATTACTTGTGGATATAAATGAACAAATTTATTGGTTTCAAATATTTTGAGAAGAAAATTTTTTTAGGTATTTAGATGGAGAAAAACTCTAAAGTTTTCATTGAACTAATTTCATTCATATAACGAGTTGATTTATTTAGGATAAATGCTTGATGTATGAGCCTTTACTAGTGATACAAGCATTTTTTTTATTTGGTTTATGTATTTGATTTGCTAAAGCTAAGTAGGTATGCCTATATTCATGTTATCAATGATTTTCATTGAACTAAAATAATTCAATATTATTTTTTTTAGTCTCATTTCACTTATTTATTCTTGATCTTATCGTAGTTTGATTAGATGTCTCATTATGGAGAGAACTAAAATATTATTGGTTCTTCCCAAAATCAAATACCTATTAACTAAGATAATGTTCATTATGTTGCAAGTGCTTCAAGTAGCAAGTCATCAATTGAGAAAAAAATAAGAAAGACGGTCCGACCAAGATCTGATATTTGGGATCATTTTATTAAATTTAATGGTTCCGATGGAGAAAAGATGAGTAAATGTAAATATTGTGAAAAGACTTACCATAATGATACAAAGCTTAATGGTACTACAACTTTACGGACACATCTTTCTATATGTCAGAAGAATCCTCATAACATAGAAAAAAAGACAAACTCTACTAGTATTGCAACCTAGTAACAAAGGTGAACAAAATATTATAGGTCTTAGTGATTTTCACATAATATGCTGCTCTTGGTGATTTTCTCTTTTCTGACTGAGCCTGAGCCTGAGCCTGAACCTGAGCCTAGTTGGTGGTTATTTAGTCACTCGTTTGTTTCCTTTTTGTAATCATTTAATTTATTTTAGTTTCCTTTTGCAAGTTCATTTTTGCAGGTCTTATAGCTGCTATGTTCTTAGTTATGGTGTCACCATATCAAGTATGTTAATGTAAAATGAAGCTGGTATTTTTTTTTTTCGAATTGGTAAAGGTGGTTTGCTATTATTTAGTGCTATTTAGACCTGCACCTGTTTGGTGTTGCTGGCTGCTGAGTCTTTTTTCATGCTAACTCATTTCTTTTTGTTTCTTTGTGAGCATGTGGTCGCTCTTGGATCTCATATTATGTGATTGTTTTTTTTCATGCTAGCTCTTTGTCTACCGGGTCATGTTGGTTGGTTTGTCTGGTGTTTTGGTACTTGGACTGGTTGTTTCGCCTATGTTTCTTTTGGTTGGTGCATGTGTTTCGTTTGTTTGGTGCTTATTTGAGCTATGATGATTTTGATGTTATATTTCCTTTGGTTTGAGGTTAATTGAGAATTTGTGATATCCTTATCGTTGACATGGTGTGCCTAAAGCTTGGATGGATGATTGGTTGCTGGTGTTGCTGCTTATGTTTCCTTTGGTAAATGCCTGTATTTCCTTTCTTTGGTGATTATTTGGGCTATGATGACTTTGATGTTAAATTTTCTTTATTATAGTTAGTAGCATTATATGTAATTATAATCCTTCTATTTGGAGTTTGGATGTTTACATATTCTATTGCTCTTACTGATTTTTTGAGTGAGCTTGAGCCTTTATTTTTATAAATTTACCTTTGCTTTCAATCTCTCTTTTATCTCCTATTTCTAATCAATTAGTTTTTTTATGTTTTTTTGCAGTGTAGATTTATTCTTATAGGTCTTAAACTCTTGGAGTCTTATAATCTAGATTATTTCTCAAGCTTGATTAATTGATGTTACTACTTCATATATTTTTTTTCTTCGGTTGTACATTTTTAATTGTTCTAAATTGATAAATTGATGAACCGTATATTTTTTGAATTAGAATTGTCAATAGTTCATAATTATAACATTGTTTGTTAATGCAAATCTTTGAAATTCTAGAGTTATTGTTAATTTTTAAATTTATTTTAATTGATGCTAACTTTTAATATATATATACAATCAATTTTAATTTAATAATATTTTATTGTTTTAAATATGCCTTTATATAGAAATAAATTGCTCTTTTACATCATTATTTTTAATAGCTTAATGTGAAGGTATTTAAAATTATTATGATCATACTATTGCTACAATTTTAAAATGATTTTTTTTTGAAGAATCTCTTATTATTATATATTTTCAAATTTTTTTTAGACCGAACGAAAAATTCGAATTTTTTTCAAATTGAATTAGTTCATATTATATTAAATATTATATGGATCGAATTTTTAGATTTCAAATCGAATGGATTAATAAATTAGAAAACTGATCTGTCCAATCCGATCGAATGCACACCCCTAAATGTGATGTTAAGAAAATAGATATGATTTATATAAATATTAAAATTTAAATGTATATATAGATTAAAATTGTGTGGACATGTGTTAATCGCCCGAATTTTTTTTAAAAGAAAAACGGAGATCCCCCTGTAAACTGGGCAATCAGGATTACTGGAAACTACTTGGGAACGGGACTCGGAAACCATGAGAGCCCAGCTTCCGGTTTCTCTCTTCACTATATATACATAACCTTGAAGCGACAATATGGCGTCGTCGAGCAAGGCGTTTCTAGTGGTGGCGACGAGCATGAGTGCGGCGGAGGCCCTCAAGGATCAGTTCGCCCTCTGCCGCTGGACCTATACCGTAAGAAATCTCAACCGACACGCTGTTAATCCCACTGCGAGGCCCTCTGGCCAACTCCGTCAGATCTCCGCTGTCGCTGCGGTGGCTGCGGAACAAGACGCCGCCGAGCAGATGACTCGGCGGCGAAGAGCTGAGTAAGGCAAAAAAAGATGGTGAAGCTCGTCTGTCGGAGCCCTAATTGAGATCTAGAATTTTTTATCAGTATATGAAAATTAACCCGCTTTGTTTAATTACGTGTTTGTAATTAGACAGAAGCAGCCGTTGCAAGAGAAGGTGTTAGAATATTGTAAATGAAAGGGCTTTAAAAAAATTGAAAATTCTAATGTTTGATTTCAAGAAAAGAAATGTTAATAACATTTTGAAATTTTGAAAATTAATTTTTCACTTTCAAAACATATTTTTCGACACTTTAAGAGATTTTTATTTCAAATTCATGCACAATATATATATATATATATATATATATATATATATATATATATATGCAAAGGCTAAAATCTAAAATATCCTGATTGAAAATTTAAACTCTCAATCATTATTTCTTAAACTTTTCATATATATATATATATATATATATATATATATATATATATATATATATATTCAACAAAAGGCCATTTAGTGAGACTTAGGGCTTGCATCTCAAGGAAACAAAATGAGTGAGGACCATATGAAAAATGGTGCATTTGGAATCATTTTTAAATTATTTTATGTTCATTGTAATGTGTTTGCTTGAATATTTTATTTGATATTTAAAAAAATCATACAAAGATTTATTCAAGTCTAATAAATGTAACAAAGCTATTGTCTCATTTTGTTTGAAAAGAAAAGATCGTAGTGTTTGCAGCTTAGTAATGGAATTTTTTTAACATCTTAAGATTATAGTACTTATTTATCATTTCTTATGTTTAGATTATAGTAACTATATTATAATATGTATTTTGTATAGTAATTGACAAAAGTTATATAATATATAAAATTACCTACATAACACAAAATTCTTATACATTTACGTATCTAATATTTAAATTTAATATTTAAAAATAATACTTTTTATGCATAAAAAAATGCACTTTAAACAAATAATGGTAATGCTATTTTTGAAGTAAGAATTAAAACTTTAAATGCTATTTAAATAAATATGAATTTAGATGTTAGATATGTAAATATATAAAAATTGTGTGCTATGTATGTAAATACTGTATAAAATTATTATAAAGTTCAAATGGAGAGGTTCACATTCCAGAATATTATTTTAAAAGGTTGAGTAGATATTTTAATGAAGATGAAGAGAGAGAGAGAGAGAGAGAGAGAGAGAGAGTACAGTTATCTAAAAAAGTGATATAATTGCTACAAAAGAAGATGCTATCTAAAAATTATAATGAGTATTACAAATTTTTAATTTAAAAAAGTCAGATTACAGCTTCGTGACAGCTACTGCACTATGTTAAGTCATGTTGGAAAAAAAAGTGATAGGATTGTAGTTGTCTAAAAAAAGTAATAGAATTGCAACGAAAGAAGATGCTATCTAAAAATTACAATTGAGTATTACAACTTTTTAATTTTAAAAGTCGATTGCCATGACAAATTATATGTTAAGTCATGGAAAACATAACTTTCATCGCGAAATTCTTCAGATTAACAGCCTGTAAGACAATGCCAAGCACTTTTGCACCGCATTGCCACTACTGCCCCAAACGCACACTAAGGCTCTGTTTGGGACGCATGCAAAATGCGTAGTACATTTAGGTAACACGTTGATTGAAAAGCTACAATAAGGAACTGCATTTTCATCTCTCACTGGTAGAGTGCGGTGACTTTCTTAAAATAAATAAATATAATATCCACTACAGTTTCTAGAAAGTAGCATCACAATTGTATTTTCATACCATTATAATTGTCGGTCCCAAGTCGGAAAAAAAAGTGGAGGTTAGGTAGTCGACAACCGTAAAAATTTGTCGAAATAATCATGACATGAATCCTTTAAATCATTGAATGAGGCGTCCCTGAAGCGACGCTACATGAATGTATTTAGACGATCTACGGCGCAAGTTAAATAAAGAGTTCACATTATGGACGGATCGCGTTAAAGAAGTTAGTCCATGAAACTAGAATTAGAATTTTGGAATATAGGTACTCTACAAATTAATGAAATTAATAGATATTATGGTTCATAGAAAGATAAATATTTTATGTGTTCAAGAAACTAAATGGTGAGGGCGAGATTGATAGGTTTTAAATTTTGGTATTCGTGTAAAAGTCGAACTAGAAATGATATGGTGTGATTATTGAAGGATAATATTATAAGTATTAATAGATAAGATAAAATTATAGCTTTAAAGATTATTATCGATACTCAAGATTATCAACGATAAGTTGCCCTCAAGTAGGTTTGGAGGAGTTTCAAAAGAAAAATTTTGGAATGAATTAACGAATACAAAGATACCCTCAAGAAAAGTATTTATTGGGAGAGATTTAAATGGACATGGTAGAGTAAGATTTTAAAATATTCATTATGATTTGGTTTAATTAAATGAAGAATGTAGACTATATTAGATTTTGATTTAAATTTTTTGTAGAATATTAATACTTTATTTAAGAAAAGATGAACATATTATTACTTATAAAAATGGATCTAAGAAAACACGATTGATTATTTTTGATAAGAAAAATAGATCGCTTAGATCAGAAAGATTGTGCCATTCCAAGTGAAATTTTAAGACCCAACATCAATTATTAGTTTTAGATTTTAAGATGAAAGATTGTAAGAGAAAAATAAACTAAATTATTATCCAAGATTAGATGGGACACTTAAAGAACACAAATAAAAAATATTTTAAGAGAAGCTACAAGAAATTAGAATTTGGGATGTTCATAGGAAGCTAACGTTAAAAAAAATATCGTGAAATTAAACGCTAAAGATGTTTGGAGAATCAAAAGAAAACTTCTTTTAATAATAATAGGTTGAGTCGAGAGTATGTAAGAAAAGATAAAGAAATAAGAAACATTGTTATAAACTTGGTTTAGATGTAAAAATGAGAATTGGAAAGATATAAAATTCAGAGATTCTAAGAAAGAATATACGAAAATTTTAGATTTATACAATAGATTAGATAGAAGGAAAAGATGATATATAAGTTAAACCAAAGAGATAGAGAAGTAAAGACATTCAAGTAGGAAGGATGAAAATAATAAAGTTTTTTTCTTAAAAGATATGAAAATAGGTGGATGAGATTTTAATAAACTTTTCAAAGGATCCGAAAGACGATTGATTTTAGCAACCTTAATATCCTAAACAAAAATAGAAAATTTCATTTTTATCGTCATTAGTAAGAGAGTTTTTAAAGAAAATGAAATGTGGAAAAGAGGGACCGATAATATTCCAATAAGTGTGGAAATGTTTAGAGATCAAGGAATTTCTTGCTAACAAATCTTTTAATGTTATTTTAAAGACTAAAAGATCCGAGAGAAAGGTTTGAAAGGTCAGATATTTAAGAATAGGGTGATGCACAAGAGTGTCAATTTATGAGAATTAAGTGTGTCATATATTAAAATTATGGGAGAGAGTAATTGATAGGTTACGATGTAAAATTTCTCACAATCGCTTTGGTTTCATGCCGTGTAGATCTACTATGGATGTTATATTTGTTAAGAGGTTTGATGGAGAAGCATGAGAAAGTAAGAAGGATCTACATATGATATTTATTGATTTAGAGAAAGCATGATAAAGTCTCAAGAGATATTCTTTGGAGAGTTCTAGAACGAGAAGTTAATATTGGTTATATTCAAGTCATTAAGGATATGTATACTAGAGTTGTGTCCAAACACAAGGAGGATTGAAAAATATTTTCCTATTTCAGCTTGGATTACATCGATCAACATTAAGCCCTTATCTTTTACTTTAGTTATGGATGTTCTTACGAGGCATTTACAAGAAGATGTACCTTGGTGTATGCTTTTTGTCGATGACATTCTTCTTGTTGATAAGACTAGAGAGGAGTCCAACAAACTTGAATTATGGAGGTCAACTTTAGAGTCTAAAGGCTTAAGTAGATCTAAAACTGAATATATGGAGTGTAATTTTAGTTGTAGAAATTTTAGTGGTAGTGACTTTATGATCAAGTCATTAATAAGAGTGAGCGATTAAGATATTTAGGCTCTATTGTTCAAAATGATGGTGAAATAGATGGAGATGTTATTAGTAGAATTCAAGTTGGATGGTTGAAGTGGAGGAATGCATCTGGCCTATTATGTGATAAAAGTTCCAATTTAAACTTAAGGAAAAATTTTATAAGATGGTAAGACAATGACTTATGGTGCGTAATGTTGGCCAATAAAGAGAAACATAAGACTAAGTTAAGTGTTACGAGATGAGGATGCTCAGTGGATGAGTGGCTTTACTCTAGAGATAGAATGCAAAATGAGTATTCGGGAAAAAGTTGAAATTTCCAGTGGTAGATAAGATTAGGAGAGTCCTTAGATGGTTTGGCCACATACCGTCCACTTAATCTGACAGAGTAGATGCATTAGATTTGCCTTAGGTTAAGAAAGGTAGGAAGACCTAAAAGACTTTAAGAAGGTATAAAAAAGATCTTAATATACTTGAATTAAATGAGAATTTGACACATGTAGGGCCTTGATAGGCGAAGGATTCAAATGTTGGACCCACCTAGTGGGATTAAGGCTTGTTGTTGTTGTTGTTATTGTTGTTATTGTTGTATAATTGCCCTAAACAAATCCTAAATTTTTAGGCAGCTAATAAATACTCTTTTTATGTTTCCAGTTGAATTAACAAGCAGGTTGGAGTCTTAGGCCTCGCCAAATATATCAATCAAACTCAAATGGTACGATTCAGCTGTTCCTGAAACTTCAGTAAAGTGGTGCCACAAGAAGCGTTAAGAGGATGAGAGCAGCCAACTCCTTGATCATGGAGAAATAGCATGGTTCGTTCACACAGGCACAAAGTAATGCGTTAGAGAAAATGCACACAGCACATACATAATTAGCCAATATAACCGGCCTACATTTATTTTTCTAGCAGCTATGCTTCAATTAGAGAGAGACGTAAAAGAAAAGAACTAGAGTTTCTTAAACCTTTTTTTAAAATTCAAAAGATAGCCATGGATGCCAGAAAGCACGTAACAAGAATATTAATATTGTTTCAATAAATTTGAATAAGGCTAAACCTTTTTCTTTATACCAGTTATGTGTAGAATCATGCATGGCACAAATAAGTTTTGCTTGGAAGCTTGAAAGAACTGGTTATCTTAGCCTGGAGTAGCCCAAAAAAGACAAGGCTATCTAATGACCAGAATTTATTTGCTACCTTTGGGTGAATGTTCGTATAGCAGTTGGTCAATAGACTCTGTTCTTTAAGTTTACGTAGCACTACTTTTCTATAGGTGTTAATTAATTTGATTGATAAGAATTTTGAAAGTTATTGTCAAGATCTTAGGTTTGAATTATGCTTATACCATAATAAAATCCAACCTTATAAATTTAGGTGGGCAAAAATAATAGTACTACTTGTTCGTGAATCAGCTGAACATGAGTTTATGAGTTTGTGTTGCACATATCTACCACCACTTGAGTGCTTGTTGGAGTTTCTCCATCATTTCAAATTCATCCATAATCACCTAAACCACCACAAAAATATAAATATGATCGTCGTGAAGAGCATACATCTTCATGATTACATTATTAAATTGTATGTTTTAGTTCTAATCCTAACTATTCTCCTCATTAATCTCATTGATCACATCAATCTTAGTATTCCTATCAGAATCATGAATACTACCTTATCTATTATTTTGTTATTGTGCCTTCAATGATATGAATCAATTCAATTACCTCCTGCATGGTTTGCAATAGCAAACTCTTCGAGTATATATATATATATATATATATTTTGTAGGGTAGGGGAGAGGATGTTAAACTGATGCAATATATTAAATTTCTAAATTAATATTTAATTATATGATTCATATCCCTAATTTTTATTTCATTTGTATTTTCTTCTTGCATATTAGCTTTATATTTAGATAATCATAAAAAAAGGATGTGTTCATTAATTAGATCGGGTTAGTCATGCTTTAATTTGCTTTTGGTCTATAAAATAACTCCATAGGCTGTAATCAAGAATATGTAGGATTTAATTGAATTTGAATTCGTCCTGACGATAATATCTCCCCTATTCTCTCTCCCCAACAAGATCCTCTCTCCTCTCTCCTCTCTTCTCCCAATAACTTTCCCTCTCTATGTTCAACGCCAACTAGTTTCACAATAGTAGCCTAACTTCCGTTAACATGATGATGCCCTTCTAAGGCCCAAACAAATCCTACTCTTCTAGTAATAAGCCAGAAAAAACTGCTTCTAAGAACAGAAAATCATCCACAACTAGACATAGGAGTAAGATGACTGTTGCAACCAACTTTCTTAACCTTGTTAGCTCACTACAAGTTTCAGCTGTGTTAACTCCCTTCTACAAACGTTTTGTTAGAAAAATAAAAATAAATTGTAAGCCATAATCACCTTTTAAATGCAGCATTTAGAGGTCCCACTAACCTTTATGTCCATACTCATTTGGCATAATGATAACAAGAGTAATGCCAGTTAATAATCGTTGTTCGGTTCATCTGCATTTTACTTCACACAATTAATTTATCATCTATCTTTCTGCTATGATGACATGAAGATACAATAATCCTTTATGTTAGTACACCAAAGAAGTAATACAATCAGAGGTGGAACAAACCTGTCTTCTCAGGAGAGATAAATTTGCATGTTAGGGTTAAAACAGAGGTCAAAAATAATTTTTATGAGAGAAAAATGATTATTTGTCCACTTCTTATAAGAGAAATTATAAAATTCAAAGAATGCCCCCTCTCAACTACACATGAGTCCACCCCTGAATACAACCTAATTGTATATGCATAATAATCCAAGTTGTATATGCATATAATCCAGTTGGTCATTTGATTGTGTGATAAAGTGAAGGTAAGTTGTGATGGAAGGATAATATTCCTACAAGTTTAAGACTGACAATTAAGATAATAGTGATGATAAATAAACAGTGCATCATAAAAGTTAAGATATTACATAATTATTTGAGTCCTTCGCACTACTTCCCAAAAATCTTTCAAGACAAAAGATAACGAGTTTGATGAACCTAAAAAAAGTGTGCAAATTCTACAAATTTGACTCTTAACAACAGATGAAAACGGCAAACAAAGAAAGTTGTTAAATCTGGGAAGAACCATCATCCAATACTACTTACCAAGAACCTCTTAAAAAAATAAACTATGCGCAGAACACATTACAACGGAGCAATAAAAAGCAAGAAAGTTCTTCAAATACCAGAATGTCATGATGTCTATCATGACTCATGAAGCAGTTCGACAGGTGTTGATACCATCCTTACAGTCATTTGTGAGATCATTAAAGGTCTCAATCTGCTTCTTTCCCCTCAGAAACACCTCGGTATCCACCTCCACCCTCATGTACCTATCAAACTCAACAGGAACTCCACCGTTCAGTTTTTTTGTCTCCAGATACCATTCACTGTTTTCATCCCACAAGTCTTTGAAATCATCAAGAAAATGGGTGGTGTACTTATCCTTGAGAGGGTCAAAGAAAGAAGTGTCAGGCTGATTGGTGGCAATATAAAGGTGCCTTCCATCATCAATCTTGTCTCTGAGAGTAGAGAGTAAAGCATCAGGTGAGGTGTCAGTTGCGAGGTTTGGCCAGAGCTCAGTATTCTTTGCCTTCTCCCCTCGTACTACATGAACTGCATCATAATCCCAATTCAATCTCGAAGCTACACCTGAAACAATGTCCATTATCCTCCTGGATTTCCAAATTAGATGCCATGGCCGTTGGATCACAGACTCCGTCTCTCCCTCGCAAACCCTGTACCAGTAATTATCCGGCTCCACCGTCCCAAATTTCCTCATTATTAAAGCATCATTCACTCCATCCAGGCTCATGGGTGTGGTCTTGAAATCCTCCACAAGGTAAAGCTTTAGCTTATCCTTCTTCTCCCACTTATTCCAACCCTTCCAAAACTGTTGCTGGTCGAGGACCGAAGCCGAATCCCTTAAATGCTCGAAATCAAAGTAGAATCTAAAGTCCTTCCCTCCTCGTCCTGATTGCTCAAACTGTACATGGAGGCAAATGCTGAGATCCATCACAAGCGTTCGGTTCAAGTACTGAGCTTCTCCAAGCGCGCAGAGGAAGCTCCAAAGGTAATGATTCATGCTCTTGCACCGCTCACCACCGCCAGTGTAGATCAAGTATTTCCCACTTCTGAACTTGCTCTCGGATTCCACTACCGGAAGGGTATCGTTTACCGCTTCACCAAAAACCGGAACCACTTCTTCAGACAGCGAATCCGGCGCACCCTTGCGTTTGAATTCGCCTCCTTTGGTCGTCTTTCGCCTCTTCCGGGCATTGATGCCCGAGTGGTAATCGCCGATCTTGACGACGGAGTAGGTGCAGTTGACAGATCGTGCTATCTCGAAGCGCCGATAGTCTTTATAGAATCCCGTCCGCTTCGCATTCTTTGGGCGGAAACGCCAGGCCATGTCGCAAGTCATGCCATCGTCACCTCCTTGCACTGGCTTACCGAAGCGGTAGAAGTGGATGTCGTGGAACATTTCTATGGCGGCGCGCATCATAGTTTGAAAGATCTCCGTATCGCTGCACTTAATCGGTCCGTCGGTGCAACCGTCGAGTGGAACGGACTCAGCGGCCTCATTACCGTCGGTGGCTACGGAGGTCAAGTTGATATCACTAGATGATCTGATGTCGGAGAGTGTAATGACTGAAGAGGAGTCGGAGGTGAAATTGGGAGTCAGGAAGTCGTCGCCAGTATGGGCAGTAGACTCGTCGGAGCGGAAAGTGGCGTTGGATGTGGAGATAAGGAAGGATGTGAGTTTCGTGGATGGATGAAGGAGAGGGTCCTCAGGTTGATAGGTGGCGGCGATAATGGTGAAGGCGAGGACGCCGATGACGAAAAGGGCAAAGCAGAGATTGCCGATGAGGTGTACATTCGGACCAAGATTCTCCGGCCGGAAGCTCGCGGAACGCGAAAGGAGAGCGGCCTTGCATTGAGTTCGCCAGCCGATGATCTCGAGATCTGGCTGTGGAAAGTAGAGGTAGACCGAGGGTTTTGGACGTCCACACACACAATAGGTGGATCTGGCTCTTGGTTTTCTCCGCTATCATATATATATATATATATATATATATATATATATATATATATATATATATATATATATATATATATATATATATATATAAACCATTTTTCTTTACGAGCGTCTTCTTTAGAATTGCTTAATTAAATATTAATAATCTCTATTAAGCCTGAATTAGTCAAAGTTTCATATAAAGATATATTTATCAACGGCGCTGCTAACACCGTGTTTAGTATTAGTGGGCCCGTCCGCTTAAGATTAATTTAGGAGTTGTTTAGTTGACTGAATTTTAAACGTAAAGTAAAATAAACTCAAGAATTTTAATTTTTTTTATTTGACATAATGTAAAAAAAAAAAAAATTTAAGAATATAATATATTTAAAAAATATTATAAAGATCATTTTTGATATATTTAGATGAATTTTAAATACATCAACTTAAAATATTACGACCAACCATTATCTATGATCATCTACACGCCGCCACCTTGTCGTCATCGCCAACTATAGATCGTCGCCGCCCGCCGCCCACAATCTCAAGAATAATTTACATTACATTTATTTTACTAAATAAATAATAATAATAAAATTCATATATTTATAAAATTTTCAATCAAATAACTCTAAAATAATTCAAATACACTACATTCTTTTTACATTATATTCCTTCCTCACACTACCAAATAAATTCATTATAAGTTCAAACCAACGATCTTTAGTAGCCATAAATGAAGAGAGCTCAGCCTAGTCGAATATATACTTATTCGAGTTCAAATAAGCTTATTTATCATTATTGAATTGAGCTCAATTTAAATTTTTAAAATGATATTCAAATTTAAGCTTATTGTAAAAAAATAATTGTTTAAATTTAGCTTAAATTTATTCAAGACCTTAATTCAAATTAATATTATTAAGTTAATTAACGAAAACTTATTTATTAATCGAACATATTCACATATCAACATATTGAAAATTATATATGAGTTATATCAATTAAATCTTATTAAGCTTAAAATAAATATATATAAATAACATTGTTCACGTAGAAATCTTAATAGGGTCATAATCAACTTGTTATTGAACTCTTTAACAAATTTGTTCATTATCTTTAAATGGTATCGCTCATGAACATAAAGAAACCAAATAATAAACTATTCAAGTTTATTCATTTAAAAATTAAGTATTTTAAAAAATATTCAAACTCATTTGATTAATTAATCAAATAATTATGAATAAGCAATAATTAAGATGAGTCATTAGCTAATACCTAAGTACTTATATTGCTCCTCTTGTATGTTATCCCCACTTAATAATTACTCCCCATAAACAATTATAAACTATTTTGCAATTTTATATATATATATATATATATATATATATATATATATATATATATATATATATATAAATTGATTTAATTTTAAATAGAACTGGCCAAGTCAAAATCTACTCACCCATTTTGTCAAACACTACATCACTTTTGATGAAGAAATGTCATTTTGTCTGAATTTAGTTGTAAAATGAGAAAATGGCAGTGATGTAATTTAAAAGAATTATGGGGGTATTTTTAGAAAATAATTCTTAAAAAGTAAAGTATTTGGTAAGCAAACAATAAAAGTAAAAATATATAATTTCAAGCAAAATTTAAAAACCAAATTAAAAATTCAACCAAAAAGAGAAGTTGAAGATTCAATAATTTAACTAGAGTTAAATTAAAAATTGATTCGAATGATATAACAAATGTTAAAACTATTTTAACATAATTTTTAAATATAATAATTATATTTTTATTAATTCGATATAAGATATTTCAATTTATAGAATTTCAATCTTGAACATTTTAAAAATAATTCTAAATTAAAATACTGAACCATAAATTTTAATTTATTTTATTTTTTTAAATTTATATCTTGTGTTTATAACCATCTAATCAAAATCAAAATATAATTTATTTTAAAATTGATCTATTCTTTAAAAGCGGAACGATTCAGCAAATCGAATTCAATTCAATTCTTATTCTGATTGATCCATGCATACATTTCAAATTGGCCAATTTGATTTGTTTTTTTTTTAACTTAAAATAAATGTTCCAATTTTGAATACTAAAATAGGGCACTATATCTTAGGGCTACTCTCAATTATATTTGCTCGTCTTCATTATTGGCCTTCGAGGTATGAAAATTTTACAGTCCTGCCACCCATTTGATATTATAAAATAGAATAAAAAAGATGCTCATGATCTTAAATTGATTTCTTAGCCAATCATGCGCAAGGAATTTAAAATTGAATATATATATATATATATATATATATAATATCTTCATTAACAAAAATCAATAATAATAAATATCATAAATTCTTATCATAGCTATTAACTACAGGAGATATATTAATAAAAATTATATTTTTATGCATAACATCTCTAAGAATTATTGTAGATATCATAACTGATAACACAGTCATGATGAATTTTATAATCATCTAATTTACTTTGAAATTCATATATAGCAAATCAGTTAAAATTTGTAATATAATGCTCATAATAATCAAACCCAAAATTTCTCCTCGAAACAATTGAACAAAAACTGAATTTAAGATCGCCAATTGCTTGGAACAAATAGTTATCAAGGAGATATCGGAGCCATCCCTCTTCGATGAAAAGAATAATGGTGTAATTTTGAACGCAGAATGGTGAGATAGTATAAAGCATACCCAGATTTCGTCATTTGATAATAATTTTAGATATGGTTCCAAGTTTCATATAAGCGCAAGCTCTTATAGTTAATTACCTCTCTCAATAAGTGAGAGAAAACTTTCGATTAACGCTATATTAAATCACAAAACGTAATATATATAAGTAGCACACGTAGAAGATTTAAGATATGAAATTCATCATTTTAGCTTAAAGCGGATGGTTGGGAAATGATGGCCGATCTATATCTCATTGCATCCCAGCAGCGATCTCTACCTACTTTGTCGGAGAAGTAGTACCAACCCGACGAAGGATCCTCATCACATGAGTTACGCCATCCAATAAATCCTTGACAGAGTGATATTTGTCAAGGAGGCGCTTAAGTATCATAACAGGAGGCTATTTGTCCTATCAAATACCCTATGATTCACAACTCAAAGGGAGAGCCATCGTGAGCATAGCGCTACGATCAATATAATGGAGTGGTCAAACCACCCATCGAAGACTCTAAATAGCATCGCTTCTGGAGCACCAGCCAAGCCACACAGCTAGATAGTCCACGCCCTGGTAGAGATTGATTGAGAGTGACCATAACATAACTCTTGATTTGACATTAACTCCTTTGTGAGTTAGAGTTTTCTTAATTTGTTACTCCCGATAAACAGTTGCGGAAGGTGGATAGATTGAGTTTGGTTTAAGCTTTTAATGATAGAATTTTATTTAAGCCATTTTTTAGATTGATATTTGATTAGAAAAATTGTTGATTTGAATATGTTTAAAAACTTTAAATCACAACTCGCTTAATCAAGCAATGTAAGATTGGATCTACTATCACCTGACAAAATCAATTTTTTTAGATATTTTACTTATTTGAAACTATTTTTATAGATTTTTTAGGTTTTGTTAACCCGGACCCAGTCATAAGACTAAATCGGAAAGCAACTTTAGATTGATATTTGATTTGAGTTAAAAAATTGATTAGTTTGAATACGTTTAAGAGATTTAGATCGTGTCAACTCGCTTAACCCAGAACAAAATGACATACCGTCAACCGTAATCAAGATATTTCATGATTTAAAACTCTCATTCAGGTTTTTTGTTAACCCTGACACTAATCAAGACTAAATCGAGAAGTAACTTTAAATTGATATTTGATTTGAGTTGAAAAATTGATTAGTTTGAATACATTTAAGAAATTTAGATCATGTCAACTTTGTTTAGCTGCTAACAGAGGATTAGATCTACTGTCACCTGACATAATCAGTTTCTCAGATATTTCACCGATTTGAAACTCTTATTATATGTATTTAGATTTTGTTAACCCGAACTCAATCCTAAAACTAAACAAAAACCTCGACAAAGATCCAACTCAATTCGGCATTCAACATAGTGTTAGCAAGACACGCGTTTATACTATAATTTTACCTACAATGATTT
The DNA here is from genome assembly GCA_021442155.1 of Cymbidium sinense. Lineage (NCBI taxonomy): Eukaryota > Viridiplantae > Streptophyta > Magnoliopsida > Asparagales > Orchidaceae > Cymbidium > Cymbidium sinense. The sequence goes on from CM038215.1 coordinate 167,557,517, forward strand.
CATTGATTTTAAAGATCATAATTATAATGAAATTCTTAATTTTGATTGAAGGAAATTCCCATTTTTTATAAATTTTGATTTAATATTTCCTTTATTCTGCTGCAAAGAATTCTGATCTGACAAGAAGACGTTTTGATTTAAATTATAATTTAACACATTATTTGCACTTAATTTATCTGTTGAGTTTTTGTAATTCCCCTAATTTGATTAAGTGCAATTTACATCAATTTTGATAAGTTATGTCGATTTCAGTATTTGCTGCTTAACCCCCACTTATGCTTATTAACTAGTATAGTAATCACCTTCATATTGATATAAGAGTTATTAAACACAATTTAAATTTATCCTTAGATTTTGAATTTATTACAAGTTTATTATGAGTTAGGCATTAGTCCCTCCCAAATTCCAATTAAAACTTGTCTAATTTTAAGAAATTTACAAGAAAAGAGAACTCACTCATTACTCCCCTTTGTTTATAGAGAATATTTATTATTGGAATTTAATATTAGTCTCTCCCAAATTTTACTTAGTCAAAAGATTTGACGAAATTTCAACAACCTCCTGTCCCCGTGCAAGTGTGATCGGATGCACCCCTCGGCCGAAAACGAGAAGTTCATGACACCACATCCGATCTTTTCATCTCATCACGCCTCAGTAGCAAACTATACCTTCAAACATGAAATAATACATACATTTAATATATATAATCATCACATTTTTTTTAAAGTCTATAAATTAGACAAAATTTCTGAATTTTCTCCCTACATAGTGGTGCATCTAAATATTTACCCGCTACGCCTCTCACGAAGCGGACGGTTGTTGTTAAACATCGCGACAATCATCGTTACAGAGCATAACGAGATCTTCAATCACCGCATATAAATATATATACAAATATTCTTAATTTCGACAATATTTCGACAATACTTACATCGCCCCGATAGTGCTACATCTTTATTTTGTAATACTCATCACGCTCAATGAAGATGACAATTGTTTTGCTAAGACTCGAATCGACCTTCAATCACTCGTTATGTCCTGATAAGCATAACGACGCCTTCAATCAACTATATAAAAACAAATATATATGCAAATATTCTAAATTTCGGCAATATTTCGATATAAGGGGTGTCACATCGATGGGCTGGCCTATCAATGATATAACGCATGCCATGATACTACAACCGCTTTTTTTATCTCACATGCCGGAATACAATGAGATTTTTAAACCTGGTTCAATACCTCCTGAATATATGTAAGTTGAGAAAACGAAGCCTCCGTTGGAGGAAAAGCCATGCTGCTCCGTGGTTCATTTGAAGAATCAATTGAATTGAAAGGACTTGAAGATGGTGATGATGAACCTGATGCTCGAGCCTGCTTCGTTTTTTGTTTCTTTCCTTTCGCAACTTTTGAAGCCGGAATATCAACAAATCCAGTTTCTCTTTGAGAATGATCTGAACTTCATTCACATTATAAGGACCTGTATTAAGTGTATCACCTTCTTTTGGCATATCATTCTTGATATTTGAAGTTGAGGAACTTGAAGGTTGATCCTTGCTCTCATTAGAAACATGATTTGCCTCTTTCAGAGAATTAAATTCCTCATACTGATCCATTACACCCTCATCCACAACTTTAATTATCTTTGCATGCCTAATATCATTGTTACCGATCAAATCTAGATCCTTCACTTTATCACTTCTCTGATTAGCAGAAGTGGTTGCAGATGAAGACTTCACCACTGACAAAATTTCTAATAAATTTCGTTGGAAGTTTCAATTCTCGAAAATGAAAAAAGATTTCAAAAGTTTATTTCTTTTTTAAAAAAAAAACGGAACTTTCAATAAGATAGAGCTAAAACATAATTTCAAAAAGCACATTATTCAAAATTAAAAATTCACGCTCTCAAAAATAAAACGCACAAAAAAAGCTCTCCCAAACGATCTATAAGTGTGTAGTTTTTCTACCCAAATTGAATATTAGGTGAGAATTCTGAATCATAGATAGATCACTTGGACCAGTTTTCAAGTTATCCCTCCAAAGTTATCATTAATCAAAGGAATATTTGGCATGTTTCCAGCCCCATAATGAGAATCACCAACTTCCTGGTGAACATCACGCTCCCCAAGTGAAAGAACATGTTCTAGACCTTTTGATGAACTTTTGGAACCTGAAAGTCTCCTGGAGAGGTCCAAATCTAAAGGACCAGGAAATGAAGTGGATTGTAAATTATCACTGCCAACAGCAAGTGGAGGAGCAGAAGGATGAATATCAAAATTTGATGAAGGCAACTCAGAAATATTGTTAGCTTCTGAATATCTCAAATTTGGAGGAGACTGCGATTGACACTTTATTGGATAAGAATATTACAAATTGTAATCTACCCCGGAAGAAGACCTCCTGCTTTCATCAAAAGCCACAGAGTTAGACATAACGGACTGCCTCATAGTTGATGAAGAGTGAAATCACCACAGCGGTAATGAATGCAACACCGCAGATAGTCATTAACGATATTCTCACCCACAAGACAAGTTGTTAATAATCCCCAAAAAAAAAAAAAAAGGTCTGCTCGACAGCCGCAAAGCTACCTCAATAATCCCTCTCCAATCTACAGTAATCTAATGGAATCCATCTCCTTCGCAACTGCATTACAAGGAATGGAATCGACTTCTGGGGAGCGGAGTTCAACGTCCGTTGGGGAAGAGACGAAGCATGTAGAGCTCGAACCGCAAGAGGATTCTTCTGAAAACCCAGTAATATCGCTGCTATAGTTATAGCCATATGCGACGGGAGGATCCGATTGACAGGATGCAGAGTTAGGCTCGGCGATGGCAATGCCTTCTCCAAAGGCGGAAGAAGTCGTGGATTGTGACGTCGATGAAAGGTGAGGCTTCATCGATTTCTTGCTTGCGGTTGAGGGAAATCGGACCAAGAGGGAGAAAGGGGAATCGTCTCCTTGCGGTTCCTCCACCCAACGAACCAGAGTCGACGGAAAGACGGAAGGTCTTGACGTTCGGTTTGAATGAGAGGGAACGGTTTGACCATTTGAACCGAAGAGCGGGAGCGATTGCATGCGAGGCGGGATCGGTTACGAAAAATTGAACACAGTGGAAGCGGTTTTGAAAACTAACAGGGAATTAATAGACTATTATTTTTTTTTTCAAATATTAATTAATCTAAAAAATAAATTTTATACCGGCATCATTATATGGTCAATATATATATTGATTCAAGCATTGATGCTCGAATGAAGACAATCCATTTTGCGGAGCGTTTGGTTTGAGCCACAATAATTTCAACTCAAAATGCATCACCGCTTCGATCGCCGACCGCACGATTTGTCTAATTGAGAAATATGCTTGATAGATTTCGACGTTGACAACTTCATATCACGAAGTCATCCTCATCTCGACCTCGGATACGACGAAAAGTTAACGACTGGGAAGACTAACGATCGCTATCGCTCACGCAATATTTATATTTTAACCAATTTCTTTTCAACGCTGATGACAAAAGTCATCAATCGGAGGTTATTTGTGATTTCGCTATTTCTACCTCGATTTGACGTTGAATTCAAATCACTCAACAACATACTATCGAGTTCTGATGATCTTATTTGATAGATTTTGATATTTTGTTTAACGACATATCAATTTCACGAACGGAAGTCATTGAATCCACGCTTTCCCAACTCGATCGCGTATTATGATAATGGCGTTAATCGATCAATTAATGGGATTGAATATCTATATCTCACCAATTTTGCTCAATGCGAAAAAGTCCGTCATCGACGGAGGTCATTTCAATCATTTTCGATATACCAGATTTTGAACCCCGATTCAAAGACGCCGCTTTTAAAGTCTCGAATTTCATGGACACTCACGCATACATATATCAATAGATATAAGCAACTTAGTTCAATCCAAACTCAAGAGAGCAGACACACACACATATACATAAAGTTCAAACATTTAAATCATTTTAGGTAGTGGTGATTGATCCACACCTTATTCAATTCAAGTTTAATTTGAGCAAGATGATTAATGTCACCGTTAATCTCAATCAGATCTAAATTTCAAGCTATAAATCGAAGCTAATCATCTTCTTCCATCTGTTACTTCCAGCAGCAAAGAATAGCAATCATCACATTTATGTTTAAAAAACACAAATCAAGAAACAAACTTTTAACATTCTTTGTTTGTCTTGCGAGTAAAATAGCATTTGTGAATTCTAAAGCATTTGTGAATATCAGAATGGTCAGAGTCGTACCATTTGCCCACAAGTTTCCTGTATTCTCCCGACTTCAGGCTCAGTTATCGGCCTCATGGCGAACTGATCATCAACCTTTCTGTTGAGGGTTAGAAAATCAATAACGATAAATAAAATTTACATCTTAGTTAGTTTAGTCAACACACACATAAATAATTTAAATATTAATAATAAAACTCCGAAATTTTACGAAAAACCCCGCAACAAAGAAAATCAATGCCTAAAAAGAAATCATCCACTATGCATTTGTTTTAGAGTAAAAAATTTCCCGATACAAGATTACGATCAGATATAAGAATATAAGAATCGTAATCGAAACAAACAACAACCATATAATCATCGTAGAATTGTAGCATTGAAAGATGATGATGAATAAAGAAGATCGTGACAATGAATATATGATGGTGACCGACGAGTCGACGACGGCCAGAATCGGCGGCTAGGCCGCTGGACGGCCGATGATGATTGACAACCAACGGTGTCGGGGTACACACAGATTACGCTGATGATTTTCAGTTTTCTCTCTCTCTCGACTCTCTTTATATGAAGAGGAGGCTATTTATAGATTGATATCAGAATACATACAAAATTCAAACCACTCCACTCCATCTGACCAAAATGATTCATTTGATCATTTGATGTATTTTAAGATTTGAACGCTCAAACAAGTCGAATTACGAGATCTCGGCTTAGATCCAAATACAAGACGTTCTATTTGACTATAAACACTACGCTGAGATATTTAAAGATTTAACGCAGATCTCAAAGTTTCGTAATATTTTAAGTGTTTGATCTAGTTTTAGGAGGATCAACTGCTTTTGACATCAAGATTTATGCTTTGATTAGATTGTGTCATATATCACTTCCTAAAGTGCATTGCTACAGAACAGAGAGGAGACATTACAGTAGAAATGGAGAAAAAGGAAAAACTTACAGTTCGGTTCAGAGGCAGGCATTTCATCAAACAAGTGATCAGCAGCTGAACGAAACAGCTCCTAAATTGATATATACGACCCTTTTTGCAATAAATTAAACACGCTCAGCGCATCATTTGATTCTTTTGTGAGTGTACAAGATGATGGCGCAGGAATCAGTGCCATTAATCAGTGAGTGAAAGCGTAAAAGATGGTGGAGATGTAAACGGCGAGAGCGGTGCATACGAGAATAAGAAGAGCTGCAACAGCTCGAACGGCAGCTGCTACCACAAGAAAGCATACCGAGCCGGATCTGAATCACATTAACCATGGAAAGCAGGAGGAAGATACTGCCCATCACTGACCCAATAGCCGAGCCGAGCATGCCGAGGCGAAGCACATGAGCGTTTATATGGGCTCGAAAGGCCTCGTCGACATCCTTGCTGTTGAGGAGATTGATGGCGAGCTTGAGGCCCTGAGCGATGAGACTCGAGAAGAGGAAGAAGCTGAAGGAGACCACCTCGAACACGAGGAGATTGCGGACGACGTCGGGGCCAGCATCGCAAGCCGTGTTGTTCTCCAGGCTCCGCTGTCCGGGGCTTGTTAGGGAGAGACCGACGAAGACGGCGACGGTGAAGAGCGAGTTGACGTTCACCAAGCCGTCAAGAGCTGTTACGTGGACGCTCGTCGTTGTTGGTGGAAGTGTGATTCGCCTTGCCGGTGGGATAACGTAGTCCTTGAACTCAGAATCTTCGGATCTGAGGGAAGAGATGGCATGAGCATAAGAGATGAGATGTTAATCCAGAATTAGGGTGAAAGGATGAGTGATCGTGAAAATTAGCGGCGATGTACTTACGCTTCCATGGAATTAGATTCGAAATGCTTGCCGGGTGAAGATTAGGGTTTACGGGCTTTAGGGGATGATGGAGCGATAAAGCTAAAAGCAGAAAGGTATGTTGGCCTGTTTGCTTAATGGTGAAGAGTGATCTATTAAGGGTGGGGTTTTTTTTTTTATTTACTTGCATATATGAAATTATCCTATTTATATATTTACTAATATTTATTCATATAATATTCTATTCATTAAATAATATTAAAATTTTAATTCATATCTAAAAAAATTCGCCACGATCTCTCATTAAAAGAGAATATGATTTAATGTTTCGTAATAACTATAATAGTAGATAAAGACACTATCCGAAATTTACCTCATTTGCAGACTTTATCTAGGTTTTGATATCAGACCTATAGTTAATTACATCTCTCAATGTTGGGAGAGAACTTTCACTGTTGTTAAGTTTAATGACAACAGATAAGAGATGTGTTTAAAATTTGGAGTTTAGAACTTCATTATATTAACTTAAAGCGGATGGTTGGGGGAATGATGATGCGTCCGATCTAGATCATATGGTTCCTTCATCCCGCCGTCATTACGATCCCTATTCTAGTCGATATAATGACACAACCCGACCGAAAGATCATCGAACACATACGCCATCCAAGAAATTTTGTAGAATCGGTTGGTTTGCCAAGAGCATGTTTCTACCTTAGAGGGTTTCGCCTATCGGTGTACCTATGATTCACAACTCAAAGGATAAAGTCATCGATATACGCCACATGATCATAATATAAATCATTTAGCAACCACGATGAAGGACTACGTGAATCATCATACGCGAGTCTATCCAAGCCACGCAGCTTAAAAGACGCGACCACGCCCTTACTGGATTGATTGAGGAATATAGTAGAACACGATTGACATTGTATCCTTTGTGAGCTGAAGTTTTAATTTATCACATTTAACAAATAATTGCGGAAAGGTGGGTTGGATTTTAGTTTTAAGTTTTTAGATATTGAATTTCAATTAAGCATCATTAAATTGATACTTACTTTGAGTTAATTTGATTTGAAATTAATCACATTTTGATGGAAGTATCCTCCAATTGAAATCTCCATTCAACATCATCATGAATGTATCGATCATTTAATTTATTAGTTCGATCTTATCAATTCTATTAATTTAATAATAAGATCATATCTATCATTATACACAAATTAGCTTCTCAAATATTTCAATAAGCTAAAATTCTTATAATAATTGGATTTTGTGTTCAGCCCTGGCCCTAAGACTAAACCGAGAAGTAATCCATGCAGCATCCTCAAACACTAAATTTAAGCATTCAGCATAGTGTCGGGGCTCATGCAGATATTTAATAATTTAGGTAATTTTATTTCTAAATTATGAGATTAACTTCATATTTCTTTAATTCCAACTTAAATGCAGCCTTTTCACACATTAAAATTTGACTTTAAATTTTCATCTCTCGAGCACGTGGGTATTTTAACTTAGATAATTTCATATAATTAATGAAATCATTGATCTTGAAAATCATAATTAGAATAAGGATTTCTATTTTTTCGATTGAAGGAATCTCCTTCATTCAAATTTAATTCGCCTTTTTGTCTACTGTAAGAGTGATTCGGTATCAAGGCATTTAAAATTAACCTAAAAGCCTATTAGATCCCTTGGAAATAATATTTAATTACTTTCTTTTATTGAGTTGTTTAGTCTTTGGATTTTCAGACTCTCATTATTATCTCATTTTGCAGGACTTTAGATCTAGTTAAGTTTCCAATAAAGTTAATTTAGTCTCTCTCAATGTTGGGAGAGAACTTTCAATTAAGGCTTGTTAAGTCGCTTAACGATCAGATAAGTAAAGATGTGGAGTTTAAAATTTAGAGTTTAGAACTTCATTATATTAACTTAAAGCGGAAGGTTGGGGGAATGATGACGTGTTCGATCTAGATCCCATGGTTCCTTCATCTCGTCCGCATCCCTCCTATTTAGTCGAGGAGTAATACACAACCCGACGAAAGATCAACAAGAACACATGGGTTACGTCATCCAAGAAATTTTTGTAGAACTTGGGTGGTGTTTGTCTAAGGAGACATGCTTAAGTCTACCTTAGCAGAGGATTTTTTGCCCTATCAGGTGTACCCTATGATTCATAACTCAAAGGGTAAAGCCATTGGGGAGCATACGGGCCACAGTCGTGATCATAATATAATGATTTCATTTAGCAACCACCGATCGAGGACTACGAATCAGATCATATACGCTAGGCCAAGCCAAAGATGCGATCACGCCCTTACTAGCGTGAGATTGATTCAGAGGGAACATAATAGAACACTTGATTAGACATTATCTCCTGTGAGTTTTCTTAATTTGTCACATTTAACAAATAATTGCGAAAAAGGTGGATTTTAGTTTTAAGTTTTTAGATATTGAATTTCAATTAAGCATTATTAGATTGATACTTGCTTTGAGTTAATTTGATTTGAAATTAAAATCACATTTTGATGGAAGTATCCTCTCCAATTGAAATCTCCATTCAACACAGCCATCATCGGGGTGAATGTATTATCTGATCATTTAATTTATTAGTTCGATCTGTCATTTAGTTTAATAATAAAAGATCATCTCCATATGACAAAATTAGCTTCTCAATATTTCAATAAGCTAAAATTCTTATAATAATTGAATTTTTAGTTCGTTAATCCTAGGCCCCAAGACTAACCGAGATAATCCATACAAAGATCCTCAAACACTAAATTTAAGCATTCAAAGATAGGCTCATGATATTTAATAATTTAGGTAATTTTATTTCTAAATTATGAGATTAACTTCATATTTCTTTAATTCCAACTTATCATTTTTCACACATTAAAATTTGCACTTTAAATTTTCATCTCTAAGCATGCGAGTATTATTAACTTAGATAATTTCATAATTAATGAAATCATTGATCTTGAAAATCATAATTAGAATAAGGATTTCTATTTTTTTTTTGAAGGAAGCTCCCTTCATTCTGCGAATTTAATTGTTGTCTTTTGTCTACTGCAAGAGATTCTATGGTATAAGGCATTTTAAAATTAACCTAAAAGCCTATTAGATCCCTGGAAATAATATTTAATTACTTTCTTTTATTGAGTTGTTTAGTCTTTGGATTTTTAATAGACTCTCATTACTATCTCATTTTGCGAGGACTTTAGATCTGGCCTGTTTCCAATAAAGCAAAGCACCTATAGTTAATTACCTCTCTCAATGTTGGGAGAGAACTTTCAATTAAGGCTAGCTGTTAAGTCGCTTAATGTATAGCGTATAGTAACAGTATGTGAAGTTTAAAATTTGGAGTTTAGAACTTCATTATATTAACTTAAAGTGGATGGTTGGGAGAATGATGATGCGTTCGATCTAGATCTCATGGTTCCTTCATCCCGTCCCACGATCCCCTATTTAGTGAGGAGGAGACACAACCTGAGGGATCCAATCGAACACATGGGTTACTTCATTCAAGAAATTTTTGTAACGGGTGGTGTTTGTCTAAGGAGACATAAGTCTACCTTAGGATTTTTCCTATCGTGTACCATCATGATTCACAACTCAAAGGGTAAAACCATTGGGGAGCATACGGGCCACAGTCGTGATCATAATATAATGGTTTCATTTAGCGGCAACCACCTGATCAGAGGACTCTGGTCGTAACTGCATCATATGTGGAGCCTACTGGCCAAGCCATGCAGTTAAAAGATGTGGATCACGTCTTTACTAGCGTGAGATTGATTGAGAGGGAACATAGTAGAATACTTGATTAGACATTGTCTCCTTTGTGAGCTAGAGTTTTCTTAATTTGTCACATTTAACAAATAATTGCGGAAAGGTGGGTTGGATTTTAGTTTTAAGTTTTTAGATATTGAATTTCAATTAAGCATTATTAGATTGATACTTACTTTGAGTTAATTTGATTTGAAATTAGAATCACATTTTGATGGAAGTATCCTCTCCAATTGAAATCTCCATTCAACACAGTCATCATCGGGGTGAATGTATTATCTGATCATTTAATTTATTAGTTCAGATCTCTTTCCATTAGTTTAATAATAGAAGATCGATCATCATATGACAAAATTAGCTTCAAATGTTTCAATAAGCTAAAATTCTTATAATAATTAGATTTGCTAACCCGGACCCGGTCCTAAGAATAAACCGAGAAGCAATCCATGCAGCATCCTCAAACACTAAATTTAAGCATTCAAAGATGCTCATCGATATTTAATAATTTAGGTAATTTTATTTAAAATTAGAGATTAACTTCTTTAATTCCAACTTACGTGCGCCTTTTCACATTAAAAATTTGCACTTTAAATTTTCATCTCTAAGCACGTGCGGGTATTTTTAACTTAGATAATTTCATATAATTAATGAAATCATTGATCTTGAAAATCATAATTAGAATAAGGATTTCCTATTTTTTTCGATTGAAGGAAGCTCCTTCATTCCTGCAGAATTTAATTCAATGTCGTCTTTTGTCTACTTGTACGAAGAGTTACAGATTCGGTGGTGTCGAAGGCGTTTAAAATTAACCTAAAAGCCTATTAGATCCCTTGGAAATAATATTTAATTACTTTCTTTTATTCAGAGTTGTTTAGTCTTTGGATTTTCAATAGACTCTCATTTATATCTATTAACAATCTTCAAACTCATTACTATCTATGTTCAATTTCTCTTTGATCCAATTTGAGCATTTAATAAAATGAATAATATGTTTCAAATATTTTTCAAAAATTCCTTAATTATGCTTATTAGCAATCCTTCAATTTCATTAGGAATCCCTTATAAATCTTTTAATTTTCTTTAATTTATTTAGAGTGAATTATATTTGAAAACTATATCTTAATTCCAAAGGGATCTCTTGTGCTTTGATTAAATATTCAATCAAATCGTCTTTCACATCAATTGAAATGAGGTATTAAAGTATTAAGCATATGTTTATCATCAAAATATCCAACTCATTTCAATTACTTCATGATCGAGTATCTGAATATATTTCTAAACATTGCATATTTCAATTTTAAAAATGATTAAAATTTTATTTTGATCATCTCAATATGAAATCTAAGATAATTCAAATATTGAGTAAGAGATGTTTATTCATTTTAGAGCAGTTGACTAATCCTTGAGTTTAGTTGGATTCAAATTTTAATAATTTTATTTACTTCAAAATTTAACAAACTCAAATTAAAATTTTAAATTAGCTTAGAATTTTTAATTTAAACTAATTTATTTGAGTTTTTGTCAATATAAAATCCGTAATTTTACAGATGATCATCCTTAGAGGCTACATCTAACTTTTTTACCCATCATGCTGACGTGGTTGGTGTTTTAAAGACTTCGGCCAATTTCAATCCTTTTATGCCATGATGAGCATAACGCTTTTAATCATACGCATAAAAGAAAAATATATATGAAAATATTCTTCCCTCCCTCTTTTTAACCCGATTTAGTAAAATTTTCAACAACATTTCGGCATAGGGGTGTCACATCTAACAATTTTTTGAGTCCGCTCACACTGATGAGCATAACGGTGTTTTAAAATACCTCACCGTTTTTCATCTTCTACACGCCCTCACGAAAGACGACGGCCTTAAACCTGCAAAAATGTGTACATTTATTTCTACACATCCAAACTCATTTTTTTTTAATATTTGTAACGAATAACGTGGAAATCAACAAGCACAGGTAAAGTGGAAGGAATTTAAATGCTAAACCTGGGAGAACCCACCCCTTTGACAAATGTTTTCGATTTCCATCGCTTAAGGAAGGGGAGTTGTTTAGAGATTTGAGCAGGGTTTAAGCCGGATTTAACTTAAATCCTGTCGAACAGCCAAAAATACAACTTTAGATCCCACTGAATTTTAAGTCCTGTTTCTACTCCGTTTTGCCTTAAATCCGCGTTCGCAGGTGGATTTACGGAATTTACACAAACTGAAGCTCGCGAAGGAAGGTGAGAGGAAAGACAAGAGTCAACTTCGTGACGTCCCCTTTCTCTTATACTCGAGCAGTAGTGGAGCAGAAGAGGAGAAAGACGAAGGTTTTGAATGCCGAAATCCCGTCGATTCCTTTGCTAGCAAGGTTCCGTCGCCACAATTCCACACTCCCTTTTTTTTGGTCAAGGGTTTCGGCCGAATGAGAGCGAACGAGGATATGGGGAGAAGAGTAAAAACAGGTTCAGTTTCCTTCACGGTTGCTAGAAATCGAGGAAAGAGAGTGCGAGGGCGGGAGCGGTTATGCGAGAGCGTGCGTCGGTTTTCTTTTTGCCGTTGAGGGAGACGAAGCCGAGGGTCAAACATCATAATATCAAATATCTTAATATTTAAATACAAAAAATCTTAAGTTCGAATCTTATATGTATATTATGTTAAAAATTTTAATATTTAAATCAAAAGATTTTGAGTTCAATTTATATATATATATATATATATATATATATATATATATATATATATATATATATATATATATATATATATATATATATAGTTTGATATTTAGATGCATTTAGAAAGTTTTTATGACTGCTTTCTTGAAAGTAAAGTTTTCGTTACTAATTTTGACTTATTTTCAAAAAATTTTGTGATAAAAAAACTATTTTGAGAATTGAGTCTTAGAGTGTTGTAAAAGTTGATTTTGAATTTTTTCAAAAAGAAAAATATTTATAACACATATATCAATTTTTTTAAAAAGTTGATATCTCCACAACAACTTTTACAACCAGTTTTTTAAAAAATTACAGCTGCTCTAAACAGATCCTATTAAATTGTCTAAAATATCTTTAAAAACAATCATAATCTTAAGTTTTATGAGCTTTGGGAGAAGATGAAACTAAAAGGAGAAAGTTGATTTGCTTGCTACTTAATAGTGAAGACTGATCTATTAAAGTTATCTTTTATTTACATGCATAATAAATAAAATAAAATTATCCTTTTCAATATTTAATATCTATTACATAATAATAGATTCATATAATAATACTAAAACTATTATTCACCTAATCTTTCTTAGTAACTTTCTATCAAAGTGAATAGATTGAATTCTTATTTCGTGTAAGACATCTTAATCTAGTGATTAAGAGCTTTATTTTCAATCAAAAAGTCTAAAATTTAAATCTTGCATATATATTATATATTTAAATTTATCATTAAATTGATTCAAATATTTAAATAAAAATATTTTCTTCTATTCCACATATTTTCCCTAAATTGATCTATATCTCCATAATGAATATAATATTCTATATCGACTCCTTCACAAACAAAGCACTTTATAGAACAAAATTGGTGAGATTGGCGGATCAAATTTTAATCATTATAAATTTTAAAATAATTATGTTTATTTTAAAGAATTTAATAAAAAATTGTAACATTCATAATTATATTTTAATAATTAATTTTTCTCATGATAATTTTATAATTATTATTTTAAATAATCATTGTTATTTCAAATGGACTTTAAATCTAAATCAATTATGCTTTATTTAAATTTGGAGCTTAAAAAATAAAATGAATTTCTAATAGTTTATGACCTAATTCAAAATACGTAATTATGGATTTAATTTTTTAAATTCTTTTCTCAGAAATTCCTAGCATTCAAGTACATTAATTTATCCAACTGAATTATCTTATTTTAAAAAAAATCGATGCTCTCCTCTAGGGTTCGTTGCTCCCCTTCCCCCGACGGCAATATGGCTCTCCTATACGGTGCATTGACTTCCTATCCCTAGGGTATTCTCGCTCTCTCAGGTTTCTCCCTACCTTCTGCTTCTCATCTCCCTCCCGGAAATGGATTTTGCATCTACTTATTCTTTTCTTCATTTATCATCAAATCGGAGCGATGGTCCGTCGCGAGCAAGTCTTCCTCTCGCTACACCCGCACAATCCTGGAACTGGAAGGTGCTACTAAATGCCCATAATGAAAACAGCAACTCCCTCTCTCTATCCTATAAACCCTCCTCTGAAGATGAAGTGTGTTTCTAGGAAGAGGAATTGGTGGCGGGCCAGAAGGAATGGGAGCTGTCTCTTGTTGATCACGCGATAGGGAAACGCCCTTTTATGGCTCATTGCTTGCAAACGATCGCAAGTGGGTATTTAAAGGCCAACCGGAACTCCTAACTTTGGAGGGTGATTTTTCTTATTCGATTTACATGCAAGGAAGACTATGATCCGGTTTGGAACAATGACCCATGTTTTTAAACGGCCGTTTATCTTTCTGAGTGGGAGTGGTGGGACTTCACGATAAAAGAAAACTTCACTGATATCCCCATTTGGATTAAATTCTCAAATCCTCCTTTATGTTGTTGGAACAAAGAGGGGTTCTCAAAGGTGTGAAATTGGGGTTTCTATTGGGGACAATCTCACGCTACCAAAGCTCTACTACTTTCGCCTGAGTGTTCGTACTTCCATCATCTCCCCTACCTGATTCTATTCTCTTAAATTTAAATGGGATAAAAATTGATCAACCGATCCTTTATGATTGGAAACCCTATGTTTGCTCCCATTGTGCCATTTTCTCGTCGACTCTAAATCGCTATCAATCCTCCTACTGCCCCCTTGACAGGAAGCAGAGTGTGAAACCTCCAACTGTGTTGAACCAAAAACCCTCGGGTGACCCTCATATCATACCCCAACAACCCTTTAACCCCTCCACCATAACCCTCTCCACTACAGTAGACCGAGAGACCCAAATGGACAATACAAATGAACCACCTCCCACAAGCACACTTCCTTAAATGACTGAACAGCACCCAATCACATTTCTCAGATAACTCTGACCCTATTGCAATTGAAGAAGCGGAAACTCAATCCAACCCTACCTCTACTTACAATATTACCACCCGATCTACTGCTTCCTCTCCATCTAAATCCCTTTATCAAAGATCTCAAGACCCTATCCCTAAAACCCCCTATAAGACTACTCAAGACAAAGAGACCACCAAATCCCCAATTCACTTGCCTTCTTAGTCCAAAACTAAGAAGAAAGGGAAACACCATTAATTCCCTCTATCAATGTCCCTCCCAAAGCTTGGTATGGAATGTGAGGGGCCTACTAAGGTCGATCCGTGATGGAATCATAAAAGAGCACAATCTTGATATGATCTGTCCCTTGAAACTAAGATTAGTTCGTTTTTTGACAACCACATCTAGAAAGTCTGAACCTCTTTTCCTACGAAGCAAGTTGCAACAATTTTGACATCTGTTCGGGAGGTAGGATATGGATAAAATGGAATTCTAATTCCATTTCCTTTATACCTACCCTTATAAATGCTCAGTTTATTCACGACAAGGTATCCTCCTACTCCTACCCTAGTTTCAATGTGACTTGGGTATATGCTCACAACGATGCCAGGAATAGACGGGAGTTGTGGTCTTCCCTTCGTCATCTATCTGTAAATATGGAAGATCCTTGGCTGGTAATTGGAGATTTCAATTGTGTTTTATACTCTGAGGAAACCCTATTCCCCAATCGACTTAGACTTTAAAGACCGCATCAATGATATGGGGATTTTTGACCTTCCAAGTTCAGGATTTTTCTACACCTGGTCCAATCTTAAAGTGGATACCCCAATTAAAACAAGAATCGACAAAGCAATGTGCAACTCATATTAGGTGGAGGTTTTTCTCTCCTCCTCATACAAAGCCATCCCGCCTCTCTCCTCAAATCACTCACCCTTAATAATCTACTCAAACAGTATACATCCAAGGAGTCACAGATTCATCTTCAGAAATTATTGGGTCCTTTACCCTAGCTTTATGACTCAAGTCGCCAAAGCTTGGAAGATTTTTGTTACTGGGGATCCTATCCTAGTACTTTTCAAGAAACTCAAGCTAGTTAAAGAACAACTCAAATCTCATAAGTTTGACTCTACATCTCTTAAGCAGCAAATCAAAGCATCGAAAGAAGACCGGAAACCCACCAAAACTTCTAGACAAAGACCCTACCAATATTACCCTTCACCAAAACTTGGAGGATATCAATGTTATGTGGACATTATTAAAAAAGAAAGCCTTTGGGCTAAACAGAGCAAAAACTACATGGCTCACACAGGGATGATTTACACTTTCTTTCGCTCTATTAAAGAAAGGAGGAAGTAACATGATTAAAGAGCTTGTTGAAAGGGGAATTATCTAACCCATCCGAGATGGTCTGAATTTTGTCAATACTACTCTATACTTTTAACAAATCGAAACTTCGGGACATCTTTATCCAATATCCCAACGGGCATAGTTCTCACCCTTCTCACATTGAAAGTTAGATTCTCCAATTTTGGATCTTGAGTTATTGCATGCCCTTAAAAATATCAACGAGGATAAAACACGGGATCAAATGGTTTTTACTTCTAAATTATTCTTATCTTGTTGGGATATTGTTAGTAAATAATTTATGCTAGCGTTAAACACTTCTTTGCCACCAAAAGCTTCATGAGGTATTTAAACATACAATTATTACTCTGATCCCAAAAATAAAACATGCTAACCAGGTGACTGATTATAGACTTATCTCCCTTTGTAACAGCTTCTTCAAAGTTATTGTTAAGGTTCTGGCTAATAGAGTTAAAGGAGTTCTCTCACATATTATTCATCCAGCTCAATCAGCATTCATTAAGAATAGAGACATAGCAGATAATATCTCAGTGGCCCAAGAAATTAGTCTGGAATTTACTAATAAACGATCCTCCAGTCTCTTCTGTGCTAAGATTGATCTTCAAAGAGCATTCGACTCGGTAAATCGCAATACAGTTATTCTCAGGCTTCTTCAAAAAGGTTTCCCCAAAACTTTTGTGGAGTGGGTGGAAGCTTTACGATATTCCCTTCTCAATTGTTCTTAATGGCCAAATCAAGGATATTTTCAATCATCAAATGGTGGCAAGATTGCCCACTCTCCCCATTCCTTTTCACCATCATTATGGATATCTTCTCTTGCATTCTGGATAAGATGGTGGATGATCAATCATTCAGACCAATTATCAATGGTAATATTTCAATCTTTCATCTCTTATTTGCTGATGATATTCTTGTGGCAGGTGAAGTGGATCCTCAAACAACCACATCATTAAATAGGGCCTTGAGCATGCTTTCGGACCTTACTGGGTTGGAGGTCAACCGACAAAAATCTCAGATATGCTTCTCAAAATGTTCTGAATCCTCCATACATTTATGTTCCTTGCTGAATATTAAACTTGAAACCTTCCCCTTCAAATATTTTGGGCTCCCTTTGATTACTGGGCAACTAAAAATCACTCATTGTACAGTCCTTCTTGATAGACTAATGATATGGTTTTGGAAATCTAAATGGCTATCATATGGTGGACGACTCATTAGATCCTCAATTAATGGCCTCCTAACTTATTGGTTTGGAGCTCAATCCCTCCCAAAATGTATCATTCAAAAAATTAAAGCTATCACTGCAAACTTCTTTTATCATGGAGAAGTAATTAGAAAATTACACCCTATCTCATGGTACCAGATAACCTTGCCCAGGGATAAAGGAGGCATTGGATTGACCTCTATAGCTCTCTTAATTTCATATGCAAAACAAAGATTCTATGGAAAGTGCTAAACAATTCCTCTAGCTTTGATACTTAGACTGGAAATAAGTATGGTACTATATGGCAAACAACACCCAAAAAAATCTGCACTTTGGAGAGAGCTTGACTTTATGCCTCCAAAGTCAAAAGGAGATTAGGTGACGTGGAGATGCTTTTTTCTCCTTTTTTGATCCATGGTGTGATGGTTCATCAATTCTAGAAATATGTGGACTATTTTTGATCTTGATAAGCTGTAAACTCCACTCGAGTGTCCTTATTAGGAATGGTGAATGGTTAATCCCTTCTGCCTTCTCCAACCGTTTTCCTTCTTGCTCTCTTTCCATCAAAAATACTCATATACACAATGGAACTGATACTATTCTATGAAATGATAACAAATCAATGAGCTCTAAAAGTATTTTAAATATCCTATTTGAACATGTCCCGATGGAGGAAGGTTACAAGGAAATATGGTTTAAGGGATTTGCTTTAAATTATGCAGTTTTTTATTGGATGGCCAAACGGGGGGGTCTTAAAACTTCAGATATCTAAGCGAAAGAGGCATTGGAGTTACCTTTGCTTGTCCTCTCTGTCACTCTGAGAATGAATCCCACTCTCACCTATTTTTTGGATGTCCTTACTCATTTAAAATTATACGAGTTTTTTTGCCTAATGGGAGTTTATCACCTCACCCTCAATACAGTTCTTACGGACTCATCTCTTATAACTCACTCGCACTTAAAAGGCTCTACTTACTTATTGTAGGACGATTTATTCCATTTGGAGAGGAATAAGCGCTTCTCTAATACAAGAAATTCCATTGAAGCTATATCCTCAAACATCAAAATCGAGTGGCACTTAAATTCGTTTGGACTATTAAAGAAAAATGGCCTAGACCGGTTCTTGACACCTTTAACAGGTGGATTAGCTATGGCAAATCAATCCATATGGATCGCCCTAAATTATATCACATAGCAAGTTTTTTTATTGGTCTCTATTTATTTCATATGATTCCTCTATGATTTTTGACTTATCTGAAATGATCTATGGTCTGGAATTTGGGAGCACCACCTCCATTGGTTTGATTGTTGATATGGACAAAATGGATCTGGATTTTCTTATATAACGTGAACAAGTTGATATGGCTCGATTTTTCCTTGGTTTTCTAATATATAGAATTTACCTAGTTTTTCGTTCGCTTTCTGGATTCAAATCGATTCAATTGGGCAATGATGAGGACATTGTTACTTACAACTCTATCGGCTAATTTTCATGGTTATGTCGATGTTGCTATTATTTGCTCCTTCTTGGTCGACTATTAGCAACCGGATCGGACAGATATCTCATCCTTAATTGGACTTCTAGTTTATCATCTCCTTGGAGTATTATGTTCTATTTTTTTCCTCGATATCTGCTTTCTCTCTCTTTTATGGAATCTATGAAAATTGCCTTATATTCAAACCACCTCAGACGTTGGAGATGTCAACCGTTGGAAGCAATTTTGGCTAGATAGCTATCTTGTCCCGGTATTTTGGTGCTATTTTTTTGTTAAAAATTATCCTTGAGCCTATGTCGACTATCCACCCATTCTATCCTCAACTGAATGTTTCTTTTTTCTTGGTGTTTTAGTCTCAGTGTTTTTTTTTTCCTACCCTTAGACTTTCAGAATTTACTTTTAGAATGAAATATTGAGCTAAGCCCTCAATTTTCCAAAAAAAAAAAAAAAGTACATTAATTTTTTTAAAGTGTACTCGAACACAAAATTAGATATGTTCTTTAAACTTTGCCGTTGGACCACGTTAATGATCGATCTTCCCTTTTCATCATGCATCGATAATCCGCTAGTTGTTGCGGAGAAGTGGCGCCTCATATATATATATATATATATATATATATATATATATATAGAAGAAATTGAATAAGAGATGTTAAATTATATGTGATTTTTAATCAAAATTAGTAATCATTAAATTTGAATTATTTCATATTTGAAATATAAAATTAATAATTAACTGCTCACATAAATTAATAATTAACTGCTCACATAAAATCATTTTTCTTTCAAATCAACCACAAGGTTATAAGAAAAGAGAAAATTCATGAATAAATTTATTTCAAAATTTATTGTTATAGAGAATTTTATTCCTAGATGCAGATCTTCGTCGAAAAAATTATCCAACACAAGGATATGAACACGGGTTATACGTGGAAAACCCGTTAAGGGAAAACCACGCCCCCACCAGAACTTTCACTATGTGTTCAAAAGATACAGCTTTCTCGCTTCTGAGAAGAAGGTGTTTAAAATAATATTTGAGTGTAGAAATACAATATCGGCCAACTCCAACCCGGGAGAAGTTTCCCAAAAGCGGCAGAACGATCTTAGCAACCTCTTGATCTTCGGAGAAAAGAGAACCGGTCTTTTCTAGTCCTGGGCGATCTCCAAGGGCGACCCGATCTTAAGACCACCGGCGTGGTGATAGATCATCGTCGGCCAAGGTCGACTGGTGAGCTCTCCGGTCTTCCAATCGATTCGGTCCCCTCTAAGGTGAGAATGCTCTATTTATAGATTTTGGGAGTGCCTTAAATGGAAAACTCCAACCACTCCCATCTGACGCCCGCGATCCCCTCGATGACGGTATTTTGATCTTTGATCTGATTTTGGATCGTTTGACGCTTCTATCCGACTATAAATATGTCGCCATTTCTAATCGGGATCCATTTTCATGCCATATATCCGGTCGATTCGAGCTCTCGGAATTATGCTATGTTGTTCTCATCACGGCCGCTTGATCAGTAGTTGCTGAAATCGGTGATTAGATCAAGTATTTCAAAATGCTTTGAGATTCGTGCCGATCGAATTTTAGGATGTATCGGGTTCTATTGGGCGTTATCTCGCCATCCAAAAATATATGTCAAATACTTGAAAATAGCAAATTCTTCAATGAAATTTGAGAGTCCATCAACCGCGATTTTGAGAATATTCGGGAGTATAAGATTATAACTCGGAAGTTGCATAGCAAATGCGTGTAGTATGCACGGCAGATTGAGGTTGATCCATCCGGTAAACAGCTCATGGCGCTACGACATATGGCAGCGGAACACGACCACGGGCACGCGGTGTGATGCGGGGGATTCGTCATGGTCGCTGAATGGCTGAGCTGGTCGGCGGGTCTGGGCGCGGCATGAAGCTGCGGTCACGGCCGAGGGTCAAGCTGCCGGAGTTGGCGCGGCTATGGTCGGTCCAGACCTATGATTCGCGGCCATGGCCAATTCGACATGGCGGAGAGCCGAGTCGTGAGCAGCTGAAAGCGGTCGACAGTGGATCAGTTATGCATGGGCAGCGTCTGTAGTAGTATGGCGTGAACCAGTATGAGCCTGGCGGGCCAGGCGGTTTTGAAGCGGTTTTAGGCGGTTTTTACGCTTTGCCCCTAGAATCTATAAAACCCAGGGCTAAGGGAGAAGGCACACCTTTTCGTCTCCTCTTCTCCTCTTAGAGTGCATAGCCCTCCCACGGTGGGAGTTTGGGCACTCTTTTGGATCCCACTCCCCAGAGCTGCATAGCCCTCCCCAGGTGGAGTTTGGGCACTCTTCTTGGATCAACCTCTCTCCTCACTCAGAGCAGTGCATAGCCCTCCCCCGGTGGGAGTTTGGGCACTCTTCTTGGATCCCTCCCCAGAGAGTGCATAGCCCTCCCACGGTGGGAGTTTGGGCACTCTTCTTGGATCACCTCTTCTCATCTCCAGAGCAGTGCATAGCCCTCCCACGGTGGGAGTTTGGGCACTCTTCTTGGATCGACTCCTCCTCATCTCCCCAGTGCATAGCCCTCCCCAGTGGGAGTTTGGGCACTCTTCTTGGAATAATTTTCATCTCGATGCAGTTCTTGGGTGTTTGTAGATGGGTGAGAATCTTTTGAAAGAGACACGTCAGACCCATAGCGGAGGCGCGAGACCTTCTAAAATGGGAGGGCGAAGATTAGTGGTCGTTGATCACGGGAGACACATTGATCGTGCTTCGGAAAAAATATTATTTTCCGAATGATTTGGTTCTTAAGTGTCCGAAGAAGTCTGATAGAGCCCAATCTCCGCCGCCGGGGTATTTCACCACTTACGAGATGAGTTTGGGCGGATTGCGGTTTCCCCCATCCCCCGAGATGATCGCCATTTTGTCGACATCACGAGGTTTGCATTTCCCGGTTTTGCGGGGCAATGGCGATCGTGATGGGACTTATAGTCTTTTCGGAGCGACGCGACTATTGATTACCTCGCGGATGTGCAAGTTTACTGCGATGCACATGGTGTATTATCACTGCGGTCGACTACTTGACCTCGGACGAAGGATTCTCCAAGTTGGGCAAGCGATTCTTTTTGTGAAGAATGGGGGTCTTAAATGGGGAAAGGCGAGAGATTTACCCATTCCTACTGAGTTGGTGATGAAGATATCCTTCGAAATATTGAAGATCTTGATTTGAGATTGATATATATCGGCAATTTGTGCGGGAGGAATCTTTGTTGGCGGGGCTTTCTATTCATCCGGCGGTCTTATGCAATTCGTTGAAAGCCCAACAAAGAGGTTTCCGGCCGATCTCCCAGCGTCCTCGGCTTCTTCCAATGAAGGACCGTCTCAATAGAGAGGAAAAGGCGAAGAGGTGATGGTGATATCGAATGCGAAAAGAGGGCCCTTGATAGTCGTCCCAGGATCTTCATTCACGAGGGCGTGTTGAATCATTCTGCAGTGTCGAAGAAGCGTAACAATCCTTCTTGCGTTCATCATCTTTTATTTCCCATTTCACGGTGTTTAACGTAATTTTTCTTATTTGATCTTGAAGAAGCAAGAACTTGACTTCAAAAATGAACATTGTCTTTGAATGGGAATTGAGTTATTGAAGGTCAAGTTTCTCCATGGTGAATATAAAGCGGTATGTGGAGAAAGTAAAAGAGATAGTGTTGGAGAATCAACTTGATGAGTGCGGGACCGAGTTGGCGACTCAGCGACTTCTCTTTCTTTTCGTCGGGAAGTTGAAGCGGACTCGGGATGAATTAGTGGAGGCTAGAGCGAGGTTGGTTGCTCCAAGGATCGAAGATCTTTTACAGAAGGTTTGGTCTTGAGGCAAAGAAAAGTTCTGCTTCGCCGAGAAAGAGGTTATCTCGGGTAGAAGCGGGAGCGGATCACAGGTGGAGGACTTCAAGAACTTCGGCGACCTTCAAGTATCATCTGAGGATCACGTTGAGGCCGGAGACGTGTATGATGTAGAGGTGAAAGGCTTTGGAGGCGGCGGTGTGTTGATGAAGGCTTCATCAGAGGTTTCTTGAAGGGGACACGTGGCGTGCTCATAGAGGCTGGTGTTGAGGTCCTTTCTCTAGCTTCTTCAGACTTAGCGGCAGGAGGATGACGAGATAGTTCTTCATCATCTGATGAGACCATCAAGTGTAGTTGTAGTTCCTTTATGTTGCATTTGTTTAGTGTTGTATATTATTTACGGTTGATTGTACTTGTATGTTCTGCGAAGTATTAATAATCCACAAAATTGTTTGTGAATATTTGGAGTTGTGTGTGAGCGTACTTTCGATGATAAAGATTGGCGTAGAAGAGATCATCGAATCCCTTTAGGGTAATTCGATCTATTCTAAGATCATTACAGGCGTTACTTGATGACAAACTTGCGGAATATATTTATAGAGGTTCTCTGAACCTCTCGATCTATCTAGGTTGTGTATCGGGCGTTTTCGATGATGTTAACTTTGTTATGGAGAAAGTTGTAGGTCTATAGAGGATTGCCAACTTATCAAGGTTGTTTATCGAGGCGTTACTCGGCGATGTTAACTGTAGGAAGATCTCGAATTGAATCCGAGGATTTTTTGACTATCGAGGTTGTTTGTCGGTGTTAGATGGCGTTAACACAATGGAAGAGGTGGTGAAGTCCACTAGGACCTCTCGATCTATCTGGGTTGTGTATCGGGCGTTTTCGATGATGTTAACTTATGGAAAGTTGTAGCGGTATATAGAGGATTGCCAACTTATCAAGGTTGTTTATCAGGCGTTACTCGGCGATGTTAACACTATAGGAAGATCTCGAATCCGAGGATTTTTGACTATCGGGTTGTGTATCGGGCGTTTACGATGATGTTAACGTTATGGAAAGTTGTAGCGATAGATTGCCAACTTATCGAGTTGTTTATCGAGCGTTACTGTGATGTTAATATAGGAAGATCTCGAAGATCGAGACAGGGTTGTGTATCGTTTACGATGATGTTAACTGATGGAAAAGTTGTCGTATAGATTGCCTTATCCTTGAGCGTTCGATGTTTTATGATCGAATTCCACAGATCTTAATGAGATACAACAATAGTTGCATTATCTCTTGAGTGGATGTTTTAAAATGTAAGCAGAAAAAGTCACAATAAGTATGAGAACTTTAACATAGATAGAAACATAAATCAAACACCAAGGTTGGACAATAAGTATGACAAGCAGTATCGATAAATGTTTAATTCGATCAATATTGCAATACAAACATACGATGATAATCGCGTTAGAATAAAGGCGTCGTCGGTAGTACTTACGGAGGTTTGTAGCATTCAGTGCGTGGGAGAGTCTTCCATCTATCCTTAAGCTTGAGGCGAGCTTGATTTTAGACACCACCACATACGGGCCTTGGTGAGAGTTTGTTCTTGTGGGCCTTTTCTGGAGTCGAGACTTAGGGAGGTCCCCAGCGGATATTGGTGTGGCTTTACCCGCCGGTTGAAACCTCGAGCAATCCTTTCGATAGGAAGCCATTGGTCTTGACATGTCGGGTCTCTTGCGGAGATCGGATGGAATCAGCTTATCGTCGTTCTTTGTCGGCATTAAAGTTATGGGTTCTAGGGCTCGGGATGTGTTGGAATAGACCTCGTTCGAAACACAGTTGTGCGTTTCTCCGGTAGGGTCCTTGATGTAGTGCGGTAAGCGAAAGAACATTGGATAGTTCTTGACCCATTGCCCCGTGGTTCGTGTCTTTAGCCCTTTTAGTATTGTCCTATTGGTGACTTTTGGTGCCCATTTACTGTGGATGGGATACTGTATGTGGATTAGCGGATATCACTCTGGCGAGAAAGATGTGAATGTCTTTCACGTGAGCTGCGTCCCATTATCGGTGATGATTTTCTTTGGAATGCCAAAGCGACAAATATATTTTCAGACAAATTGCTTGGCATTTGTTTGGTGATTTTGGCGGTTGGCTTCCACCGCCGGTAATCAGCGGCCAAGATTATGAATTTTGTTGCCCGTGGCAATGGGAAAGGGTCCCATATATCGATCCCCATTGAGCAAAGGCCGGGCTCTGGATTGTGGTGAGTTCTCAGATGGTGTATGAGTGAGATTGGAATATAGCGACACTTGTTACACTTCTTTACAAACTCAATCGTCTTCTTCATTGTAGGTAAAACCTTGCCTCATGATTTTGAGGTGAGGGCTTTTCCTCCCAAATGTTCACCACAAATTCCTGAATGAACCTCTCGCATTGCATAGTTAGCCTCCGAAGGTGGTAGACACTTTAAATAGGGCCCTAAGAAGGACCACTTGTAGAGTTAGTCACCGATTATGGTGAAGTTCGATTCTTTCTGCGTTGAGAGGCGGATAGCATCGGTGGGGTATGTTGGCAAGGCAGCTTTGAAGAAAGGACATGATGAAATCCATGAAGATTCTTTTGGGTCCTCGATTGTATCACCCAAGGGCCTTGAATCTTGGGAAAGTGGATGTCCTCATGTATTTTCTCTTGAAAAGATCTCTGGTTGTTGTGGCTAACTTGGAGAGGCATCGCTCAGCGTGTTACGCAGAATATGAGTTATCGATGGGTCTCGATTACGGCAAGAAGTGACTTTGCCAAAAGAGCGGTCTTGAGAGCGGATGGCGGGTATGTCTCCTTCAACTTGTGAGGCGTGAGTGCTGTGATGGCTAAGTTGGACCTCACGGTCGAGCCTTAGTCACTCTGAGGGCCTCGTACTGCGACATTATTATTGGTGGGAACTTTAGTGAAAGTCTAAAAGTTATTTTACTTGGGGAGATAAGCAAAATTCTGCTCCACTTGAAGTACACGAAGCTCCATCAACATACAATGTCCATTGATTTGTCATGGAGTGATGAATGATCTATTCAGGTGGTGATGGGATGGTACATTCTATGAGTCGTGAGCACTTGTGACTTTATATCGGGGCGTGGAAGAAAATGGATGTCAAACTCTCCAGCTCGAGACCACTTCATCTTCGGATACATCGGGCTTGAGAATAGTTCTTAATGGAAGATGAGTGTAGGCGTTGATGGTGTGGGCACGAAGTCATGCGTAATTTTAAATGCGAGAATGCACTAGAATATGTCTTATCTGCTAGTGGATGGCGTCCTTGTATCGAAAGAATTTTCGACATAATAAATGGGTCGTTCTGAATTCTCCTCGCGTATCGAGAGACTTACGGCATGAGAAAGCGCAAGATAGATGTACTTCTCTCCTTGGATAGGCTTTGATAATAGGGGAAGCTAAAATGACTGAAGTTGCTCAAAAGCGGTCGACATTCATGCATGGAATCCATTTCCTCGTGCACCCCAAGATTTTGAAGAATGGTAGATACTTATCTCACGGCGGGCCAAGAATGCATTGATAAAAAATCCTTCAGTCAAGCGTTGGACTTCCTTGATCGTTCTTGGAGGTGACATGTCCTTGAGTGCTTTTATCTTCGGGGTTGGCCTCTATCCCAGTGACCATGAAGCTAGGAATTTCCCAAACTCAAAATGCACTTGCTTGGGTTGAGCCGCATCTTGTAGTGTCGAAGAATGTCAAAGCATTGCTTGGTCGAAATATCTTTGTGATATTTCCAAGCTCTTCACATATCATCAACATACACCTCCATATTGTGCCTATAAGATCCTTGAAGATCTTATTCATAAAGCGTTGATATGTTGCTCCGCATTTTTTTAGTCGAATGGCATGACGATAGCGGTATAGTCCCACTCTGTTTGGAAGGATGTTGCTTCCTCATCTGTTTTGTTCATCCGATTTGATTGTAGCGAATAGGCATCCATGAAGCTTCGACATCGATGTCACGATGTCGCATCAACTAGTTGGTCGATCGAGGAAGGGGAAGCTATCTTTTGGGCATGCGATTAAGGTCGGTGTAGTCGATGCACATTCTCCGGGCATTGGCCTTCTTGACTAACTACGTTAGCCAACCGGGTGGGGTAGTAGACTTCTCGAATGAATTTGACTTCCGAAGTTTGGTGATTTCTTGTTCTATGACTGCCGTCGTTGAGCGAAGGTTCTTTTCTTATCGCGGCTTGTAGGTTGAGTCAACTTTGAGGAGTGCGTAATGACTTAATGCGAGAATATCATATGCGCTCGAGGGCAAAGATATCTTGATTTTTTACGCGAAAATCTCATTGATTTACGTCGTAGGCGACACGATCCCACCCTTCGCGATGGATCAACTTACGAGATAGGAAGACAAATTACATCTTCAATGGAGAAGCCCTTTCGAGGCATCCTCGTAGGTCGAAGTTCTCGATGTTGAGGTTCTTGGCGTAAATGGTTGGGCTTGCTTGATATAACGCTTGTGCTATCTGTTGATTCCACTTACCGCGCCGATGCGGTGTGAATTTCATCTTGAGGTGAGGCACGGATGTATTGCGAGAATATATGGAGGTCTCCCAAATATTGCATTGTCAGCGGACTGGACTTGATAAATTGTATCAAGTGGGTTGCGTGTCGGAAATTCCCAAGTTCTGGGAAGGCGATGTCCCTTCCACTATCTGGGTCGATTATCAAATCCATACATTGGGCCGTTGAAGCTTCTCTTTATACCCATCTGAGGAAAGTGGGTAAAAGAACATCAACCGAACTCCCATTGTCGATCAATATCCTTTTAATATTGAAGCGGATCAGACCCACGCGATGAGGGGATCTTGATGTGGGATCGAAGCCCTCTAGATCTAAATCATCAAAGGTGATAGAATGGTCAACGAGACTTCTTGACTCACGGCTCTTGAAGGCGATGAATATTTGGTTGATAACAGCGGCCCTCTGTTATTTTTATCTCTCCGGCGCTTGGCGGTTCCTCGAGCTGGTTGAGCATTTCTTTGGAAGCGGGTTGGTTTTGTATAAAATGGCTGATACCCACGGCGTATTAGTCTTTCAATCTCCTCCTTGATTGGTGGCACTCTTGATGGTGTGCCCCATTTGCGGTGAAAGTGGCGAATTTCTCTTGATTTCCAATTCCGGGCTTTAAAGGTGGCGACCATTTGGCGATCCTCTTCACGTGAGGATGTTCATGGCGTGTTGAGAGCCGTATATTTCCTCTCGTGAGTCATGAATTCGAGGAGGTTTTGGGGGAGGTTCTTTGCCTCTCTTCTTTTAAAGATGTTTGAACATCATCTTTGGGAACCTTCTTCACTTCTCTTCTTGGATGTTTGAACATCATTTTGGGAACCTTCTTATGGTGGTTCAAGCTGTTGCGATGAGCATAACCGTCGGCGGAGATTTGTGCCTCTATTGGTGGACAGTTAGCATAGGAATGTGTCTCCGCATTAATGATGAATAGAAGTATCTGGCGGAGTCCTCAGAAACGCCCTCAAAGTTACGGATCTACTCACGGTATCACGACTTGAGGAGAACCTCTAAGTATTCTTTGAGGACTCTCCGTTACGGCGGATTCAGGAGAGATGATGAATCCACGATGATTCTCTTGTTAGCGAGGCATTACAAAAAATCGGCGAGCTCTCCAAATGATCGGACGGACCCCTTAGCGAGTGAATAGAACCAGTCTGAGCACGAGTCGGGAATACGACCACGACGAGAGTCATTTACCGCGAATGCATGATCGTTCGAAAGTGATCGATATGCTCGTCGGATCGGTTGTGCCATCGTAAGTCCATCTTTGGGAAGCTTGAATCTCGTCGGGTCGGGTATTGCGAGATGATCTCTGGCGGGGCGAGTTTTGGAAGAAGGAGAATGGATCATTGATTGTTCTTGGAACTCTTCACCCGTCGTCGTAGTTCATCAGCGTATAAGGTATGTGGAGTTTCACCGTCTGGTGAGCCATTAATGGGGTGAGTAGAGCTGGCGGTATCAGAAGTTCGACATCTGGATGTGGTGCCAAGGGTTCTCTACTTGTTGATCCGGCATTCCGGGTAATCATTCTCGGGAAGAAAATGGATTATCTTTGAGGGGCGTCGGAACACGTGGCTCTTCGAGGCGTGTTGGAGCGTTTCTTGGGTCCTCTCGCGAGTCGAAGAATTTCGTTAGGAATCCTCCATCCTTTGAGCGATCTTCCAAAGAGGGCGGGACCCTCACACAGGACAGTGTTATGTAGAAGTGTTGGAGACTTGGCGTCCTTGATCGAGAATGAGGGCGTTGGGCGCACCGTTTACCAACCATAGTGGAGATATAGCAATGGGGAGCTGTTGTTCCCTGAGGCAAAGCATTGCGTCTTTGAATTTTATTAGGTAGATCGAGATCTTGTGGCAAAATTATCAACACCTGGGGGGATATGAACACAGGGGTTATCGTGGAAAACCGTTAAGGGAAAAACAGGGCCTTGCGTAGAACTTTCACTATGTGTTCAAAGATCTGGTCCTTGCTTCCGTTAGTTAAGAAGGTGTTCTGAGGCGGAAATAATATTAGAGTGTAGAAAAATACAATATCGGTCAACTCCAACCCAAGGAGAAGCGGCGAGCGGATCTTAGCAACCTCTTGATCTTGGGAGAAAAAGCGGCAGTCTTTTCTAGTCCTCAGGCGATCTCAGAGCGACTCGATCTTGACCTTCTTGGTGGTGGCGGTGGTGATAGATAGATCGTCGGCGTCGAGGTCGGCCGGTGGTTCTCGAGCTCTCGGTCTTCAATCAGATTCGGTCCCCCAGGTGAGAATGAGGCTCTATTTATAGATTTTTGGGAGTGGCGGTGTAAATTCGTGGAAAACTCCAACCACTCCCATGGACGGCGGTCACGATCCCGATCGGGCGGTGTATTTTGATGATCCGGGTGCCTTAATGATGTGAATTGGGTGATCTTGGATTCGTTGGATTAGTCTTGGCGAAAGCTCGATCGATAAATATGTCGATTTTGGTGACCATTTGGCGAATCGGGATCCATTTTCATGCCGATAAACGATGCGAGTCGATTGAGCTTCGGATCGGTATGCTTGATGTTCTTTATGTTCGTCTCGAGGCGTCGGTTTATTTGTAACTGCTGAAATCGGTGATTAGATCGAATTTCGAAAATCTTGAGATTCGTCTTGATCAGATTAATTTTAGAGGATGTATCATTTATGATTTTGAATTTTTTTATAAGAAAGAAATATAGTATGATCATAACATAGACCAAACGTCCAATCAGATAAAATATATTGTATTTCTTTCAGTATTGGATTTTATCTTTGGCTGTTCACTTATTATTTAGCTCGAATTATTCAAAATAATTTGTATAAACTCGAAATAGAATAATTCAAAAATTTATAAAAAAAAAAATTCAAATCTGGATTAATCTGCATATTGACCAAAATCATCTTTATAATATATATATATATATATATATATATATATATATATATATATATATATATATATATATATATATATATAATTTTTATATTTTTTTATTTATTTAAATCTGTCAACACGATCAACGAAGATTATTATGTTTGTTCTTTTATAAATGAAATGAAATATTTCAATAATATTAAATTTAAAACATTAACTAACTATTTCTGAATAATTCAACACCTTTGTTCATTCTTTTTTGACAGCCTTATCTCTCATTCTCTCAATGGGAGTTCTTTTTTTCTTTCTTTATGGCAGTGAACATTTTTTTTTTCAAATTTCTATGTTAAAATAATCTTTAGAAATTTTCAAAAAAACCTCTCCAAATCCACAATGATTCAATAGAAATATTCTTCCTATCTTATATTAATTAACAACACTAATCCCACTTAAATCTCATACAAAAATAATCTCATCTTAACATAAAACAAATTAATGAACCGTTGCTCTTGTTCTGCAATCATCAAACTCCAATAACAGTTCAAACCACTGTAAAAAAAAAAGCACAAAATAGAACACCATACATGACTTGTAATATTTGCGTGTATATATCTAACGCTTATTCAATTCATTCTTTGTTCTCTCTGCCTCATCTGTGGCTTCCACCTGCATCTTTGCCTTCTGCAAGTCCGCTTCACTGGCTTCCTTCTCAGTTCTTGCCGTCAATCTCTTCGCCTGCCACCCACATATTAGAGAAGAGAAAGATCCAAGGAGAGAGAGAGAGAGAGAGAGAGAAGCAGATGTCTTTATGGATATATGTAAACATACCTGCCCAGTAAAATAAGCTAAGACATATTTCCAGCCTTTCTTGAGAGAAGCAGCAGATGAAAGTGCTTCTTTCTTTAGTCCCAAAGCTTCTGGTGGAGTCTGATCTTCCTCTTTCTTTCTTTCTCCTTCCATGTTTAATCTCTCGCTTTGATTTCACTGCTTTTGTGCGGCAACAATTTTCACAGGAAGAAGGAAAAGATAGTCTGATACGTGTTCTTCTTGCTAGACAGATGTCCTGCTCTAGTGAGGGTGCGTGGTTCCACCTGGCAAAGGATTAGGTTTGATTTTTATATTATTAAATTTGTTGATAATCATCTGCTAAAAATATATATATGATAAATATTTAAATTAAAGAGCATTTAATTTTTAATAAAAATACAAATATGTTTATATTTTTATTTAAATATCTTTTGCTTTAATTTTAAAGTTTTTTCTATATATATTTTAATTTTTCCTTCTTATAGATCGTTCCATAAGGACCTTTATAATAGTCTCATGTACTTCCTACCTATTGCTAAAGACTTGTTTGGAGTTAAATTAATTTTTCATTTTTTAATGCTTTTTTAAAAACACATTTGTTAGTATAACTTTTAAATATTTTTATTTTTAAAAATAAATTACATTATATCTAAAAATGCCTCAAATTAATTTTTTTTAGTGTTTCTAAAAATGCCTCAAAACATAAATAAAACAAAATAAAAAAATGATTCCAAAAACAAGAGTAAAAAAAATCATTTACGACTCACTTAATTTCTTGGTGTTAGTAAACATATTATTTAAAGATCATGAATTTATTTTTATCATTTAGTTGTATGTAATTAGAAATTAATGTATTTTAAATTCAATATCCTGATTCAAATACAGCAAAATTGGCTTTCTTTCTTCAAAGATAACTCAAAAGTTAGTTTTAAGCTTAGGAATCTAGTCTTTCTTAACTTCCCTCCTCACTTTCTTTCTCTTATTGTTCTCAAACATCTTGTCATCAACTTCTTTTCTAGAGACATGTTGTTGACTTTCTCATTATAGGAGTGCAACATTGACATGTGCTTGTATTTTTCATTTTTGTATTAGCTTGTAGATCAATAGCCATAATAATTGCCCTTTAAATAATGTAGACACATATTCATTTACATATTAATCTTAGTCATTATCTTTAGGGCTTGTTTGGAATAGTTGCAGCTATTTTAGAAGCAATCTGAAGCTCTTCAAGAGAAGGTGGCGGGGAAGTTATTATTCTTTGTGATTGTTTAAAACTCAATTCAGAAATTGATGTGTTTATTTTGTAGAAAAATAAAATGTCCCCAAATCTAGCGAATAAAATATTACCTCAATGGACATAGATTATAAATGAAAAACGATTCTCAGCATAACAACTTAAAGAAAAAGCTTCATTTCATTACCGCCCACAGAGAATCCAGATCCCCATCCAGATCCCCCAAATCCACTGAGAAAGCAGTGCTCATTTCATTAGGTATCACAAAGAATCCCCGTCGGATCTCCATTCATTCCCTAAATCCATAGAAAACATCAATAACAAGAAAAAACTTTGTAACAACTCAAATAGATGGAGAAGAAAGGAGGAAAACTCAGAGCCATAATGAATGGGAACCACAAATGTAAGGCGAAACCGAGAAAACGATATCGAAGAACACACTATATGAGTGAAATTATGTAGAAAGAAGGAAGTCAACACATGTGAATCATGCACAAATAAGTGAAGATGACGGATAGAACACATCTGCGTAAGGGATGAAAGATGGCGTAAGCAAAGACAGCAAGGGCAGTCGAGAGTTCTCGGGATCACGGATCAAAAATGAGGGCATTTTCATTTATATATTATTCTATCTATAACATAATTTAGCTTTATTAGTGTAGCCATGCTTTAATGGTTGATGAATAGTATGCAACATGTCATAAAATTATTTAGCCTTACAATTTGGAAACTCTTCAATGGTTTGTTGAACAAAAAATTATATCAAATATAGGATCAATATAATCAAATATCAAATCTCAAGTTTGGTCAAAATTTAAAGATGTATGATTGGTTGAAGTACATCAAAACTTCTATCTTATCGCTTCTTATATGTCATACAAAATTAGTAATAAAAGTTAAAAATCTCTATGAAAAAAATTATTATCAATTCATTATATTAAAAAAATATGACATTAAATGGATCCTTCTAAACTACCCTAACTTTAGTTACCATTGCTTTGGTTAATTGTGTTCCACCTCAAATAAAAAAAAAAAAGCTTAATGAGTAAATTATGTATTTAAGTAAAAATTAAGGCAATGATCTAAATTATAATCATTGGAATATATGATAAAATTATTACTTACTAATTAGTTAAAAACAAAATCAGTCCTTCATAATTATTTAATGAAAATTACTAACTATACACACATTTATTGCCGATTGATTACTTATCCAACATTAAATGCTCAATTAATTAAATAAAAATCATGTATTATTATTCATCTAAAAGTGGTCAAAATTTGAAACTATTTAAAAGCCATACTATAATTTTTTTACCATGAAATGCTAGTATTAAAATAAAATACTTTTATTTATTTTTTCCAATTATTAAATATATTATTTTGTTTTGTCAATTATCCTAATAAATAACATCATAATATTAAAAAAAATCTTTTATTTTTTCAAATTTATGAGAACCACTCATGATATATTTGGGATAGCTACAGCTGTAAGAAAAAATGATGATAAAATTACAACAAAAGAAATTTATTTTATAAAAAATTAAGGTGAGAATTATATATATATTTTTTATTTTCAAAAAGTCAAATCAAAGATTTTGTCGCTATCTCATAGGGAGGGGCAGAACCAACGTGAATTTTCCGAATGGTCAAATTTATATATTAGGATAAAAAAAAGAGAAAAATACTTTTAGAGGGTAAATATTAATTTGATACCTTATATAAGAAATTATTAAGTTCAGAGGAGTTACCCTCTCTCAACTATGTAAATTTTCCTAATTTGGGGATTTACATCTTCTTCTCTTTATTCATATTTAAATTTTAATTTTTTTTACTTAAATCACCTAAATCTTTATTATTACATCAAAAATATCACCCTTGTTATATTTTCCAAGTGAAATGCATCGTTTTGTGCATAGAAAAATTGTTAGTTTTGTAAATATTAAAATTTGAATGTGAAATATATAAATACATAAAATTATGTGGTATGTATGTAAATTTCCCTAATTCAAATCACTAAACACGACCTCAAATGAGGCCAATTTATGAATCAAATAGATTCTACGAATAGGCAGAATATATTCCAAAAAACTCGGTTGTCTTCGTTTCGTGCCCTCCTAATTTGCACCCAATCTGCAAATACAGTTCCTGAAATTAATTGAAAAGATAAAACTATAAGAATAATCTTATCAGACTTTGCCAAGTTTTGTGGAATTTCGCAGAAAAGACTAATCTGGAACGGATTACAATACCTAAATTGTCCAGTTTCTCATTCTCCTCTCCGCCCTCCAGTCCCGTTCTCTTTGCTTGACTAACTCATTTTCTTTTATTTTATTTTTTCCTCCCAATTCTGAAAAATCTTATTTCAACTGAGTCCGATGGAGGTGGGAACTTGATGCCGGCGGCGAAAGAGGCCAAGGTCTGTATCTTTCTGAAATTTTGATTCTGTTATTCGCTTCTTTGATTAATACGGTGTGAAGAGGTTAGATTGGTTTCGCAATTGGCTTATTTTGAAGCGTTTTAAGGGCTTTGGGTGTGTTTGCGTAACAGTATGTTGATTTCTTGCTGATGATTCCAATCTGGAAAACTGAAAAAAAATTGTTAGTGATTTTCTTGATCTCATTGAGCTGATTCACAACCTACAGATGAGCTTCCAAATGTATAATTGATCCAGCAGTGACACAGAGACTTTGACGAAGATAAGTATGACTCTGGTTCACATTTTTCTTGAACATTTAGGATGAAATTTCTTAGAAATCTCACAGTGTGTGGTGAGTTTGAGTTACCACCTTCAGTTTTGTCCTAGAAAGCCTTATAAACATATATGATGTCAAAAATATTTAACGCATTCTAGACTCCCATCCATGTGAGATCTAGGATGAGTTCATTTTCTTAGCCTCTCACCAGCATTGCAAAGGGCTGTTTCTATGATTTGAACCGTGACCTCTATATAACAATTGAAGCAACCTAACCAATGCTCCGATCCCTTCTATAAGATGTCAAGGATATGACAACAAAAAAATTGCTGAATTTATAGTTTAGGTTCGCATCTTATCTGACAGATGTGCTCATTCATGTTTGCGTTTAATTTGACAGTATGAGTGGTAAGTGGCAAAATAGAACACAGTTTGTTGCAAGTGAGTGCCTTTCTGTATTATGGAACTTCTGTGGTATGATGTATTCCATTGATAACCAGGACGATTTGGAGACTTCATTATTAGGGTGAAGTCCATGGATGCAAATGTTTATGCATCATGATAAGTATTTTTCATATGTACAATTAGTATATTTATACCAGAATATTAAAATCCCCAATTAAACTATAAAGGTAATGCTAAATTATCGCTAAACAACAAAATGCATGGTACATAGTAGTTTTATTGAGAAAAGATGCCATCTTGAATAGATAGGTGGCTAATATAATTTTTTTCTTTCATTGATTTTAAGAAAACTCGGGACCATCCTCACTACCAGTTAATCATTTGGCCTTAGCTCTCTGTGATAGCCAAGCGGCTTGATAATGAGTGAGCTCAAAAAAAATTCTTGTTAATATTCTTGAGTTAGTAAAGAGGCTATCATCATGATGATTAGTATCAATAAAAGAAAGAATATGACATGGATTAACAAAAAGTGAGTGAATGATGATCATAAGAGCCGAATTTGGAAGCTAATTTATTTATTTTTGTTTACATTTAAGAGTTTTAAAGCTTTTTAAGTACATAAAGCTAGAGTTACCCAATATAGGGGTTTGTACAATTAGGAAATAACAAAATCAAAATTTCCGAAAGATACAAGCCTTGGCCCACCGAGTAAAAGTCTAAGATCCCTTTTTCGATACTAACATCAAATTTCCACCATAATCGGGGTAAGTTAAAATAAGATTTTGAGAATGTGGAGAAAAAATGAGTTCAATCGAGTGAAGAGAATGGGATAGAAGGGGAATAGAAGATTGAGAAACTAGAAAATTTAGGGATTAGAATTTATTTTGAACTTATCTTTTCTACTAACTTCTTCAAAACTTGTCAAAGTCTGATAAGATTATTCTTATAGTTTTATCTTTTCAATTCAGTTAATAAAAGGAATGGCATTTGTAGGTTGGACTTTAGTTAGTGCAACATGAATCTTAAAGACTGATCATATTCAAGTGCATTTTGGTTATTAGTAGAGTCTGTTAGGGTTTGTGATTTATAAATGAGAGTTTGGTTCCCAAATGGATTGACAAATTTGAGAAAATAAATGATTTTTCTAAGATTATGATGTTATTTATTAGAATAAATGACAAAATAAAATAATATATTTAAACTTTGGAAAAATTAAAAGTAGTCCATTCTCTTTAGTAATAGTATTACATGGAAAAAAATTTATACTATGGTTATTAAATAGTTGGAATTTAGCCACTTTTGGATGAATGGTAATTAATTGATTTTATTGAATTAATTGAACATTTAATGGGGGATATGTAATAAGTCAGCAAGTATAGTAGTATTTTTCATTAAATAATTATGGATGTTTAATATTGTTTTTCACTGATCAGTAAGAAATATTTTGTCATATAGTTCAATAATTATAATTTAGGTCCTTGCCTTAATTTGTACTTAATTAAATGGTTTGCTCATTAAGATTTTATTTATTTATTTATTTTTTTTTGGGTTTGAGGTGTGCCAAAGAGACTCAAGAAAGATTTTTTTTTAATCTCTCCAAAGGAACACAATTAATTAAAATGAGGGTAAATAAAATCAAGATGGTCCAAAAAATTCATTTAATGCCTTATTAATACAATGAATTGGTAGTAGATTTATATCATAGAGGTTTTTAACTTGATATTAATTTTGCATGTCATATAGGAAGATATAACATATATACAAGTTTGGACATGTTTCGATCAATCATATTTTGTTAAATTATGAACAAACTTATTGATAATGGGACATGATATTTGATTATTGATATGCCATTGAAAAACTCATTTGTTCGAGTATGAATCTCGATGCATATTTATTTGGATAGCTTTCAAAATTAAACTCTTGACTATCCAAGCTCTAATTTTGTCATGCATGTAGTCAAGCTAATCCTTTCGATGAGGTAAATTCGACGACAGTAAAATTGATACGATTCAAGTTTAATGGAGCTTAGATCAAGTACATAAAGTATAGTTGAAAATTGGTTCATTAAATGGGTTCTCAAATGGCCTAAAAATCGATATGCTTATAGTCAAATTGAGCTTTTAGATAAGACATTTCGAACAAGCCCAATATCTCTTAATTCCAACTTCATTCAAGCACTCAAATATAAAATACATCCCATGATCAAGGAGATTATTTTGAGTCATCCAATAGAGTGGTTTGAAATTTGTCTATATTTATAAAGAATGTCACTCATTGAATTTATAAATAAGCCTTAATTCTTCACATGAGGGGAGACTTAAGTGGAAGATTAAAAAGAGCTCTGAAACTTAAAGAACCATTAGACTACCATCATTAGCCCACCGCTTGGCCATCGTCATCGGATCGCTATCCGATCATCATCGTCAAACCGACATTCGATCACTTGACCATCATCATCAGACCGACGTTCGGCCACTATCATCGGTTGCCACCTGGTCACTGTTGCCAGATCACTGCTCGACCACCATCAGTAAATCACTACCCAACAACCATCATCGGATCCCCCATCTTTTCCATCATCGATCCATATCCGACCACCACCATTAATCCATAGCGACCACGCCATTAATCCATCACCTTGACCACCATCGCTGGATTAGAGATGATTTGGAGAATTTAGTCTTATATGTATTGGGTGAAGTCCCATGAATGCAAATGTCTTATTTTTGATGATAAATTGCATATGCATCATAAAAAGCTTTTTTAATATATACAATTAGTATATTTGTACACAGATATTAAAATTCCTCATTAAACTAAAGGGTGATGCTAAACTATCATTATGACAATAAGCAATAGTCTCATTTTCTCACATTTAGAGCATAGCTATAAAGTTGCATTGAAATTCATCCATACCACAATAGTTGGAAAACTCAAATTAAAATTGCTCTAGGTTAGTTGAGCAGAGAAGCCGTTTGTTTTTCATTTTTTAAAATCTTTACAAAGTACTTTTAATTAGGGATGTAAATGAACAGAGTGTTTGATGAGATGCTTGTGTTTCAACTCGATTTGAGCTCATTCATTATCATTTGATTAATAAATCAAATAAGCTTAAACACATTTATAAATAATTTTTCAGTACATGAACAAGCTTGAGCAACTCCCTACTCGATTCATTTATAATCATGAACTGTATCATTTAAAGCTCATTAAGAAGCTTGAGAAATAATATCATTTAACGTTCACGAACATACTAGCGAATAAGCTTGTAAAAAATCTCATTTATATTTATATAAATTAAATCATTAATTCATGAAACTAATTAAATGTATAATATTTTACTTAATTTATTAATATTATTACTTAATTAACATAAGATCCTTTTAAGTATTTTTTTTAAACTAAAGCTACTAAAAGCTTAAGGCTCGTTTGGTTAGAAAACTAGCAACTCGAAAATACTATTCGTTAATTTGCTTGATAAGATTCATTTGCTTAAAAATAAGTAGTTCAATAATACTACTCATTAATTTGCTCGACCAGACTTTGTTGGTTAAAAAATAAGTAACTTAATAATATTACTTATTAATCTACTCGATAAGGATTATTTTACTCTGATAAATGAGCTACTCGATTATTCTAATATGAAATGAACACAAATCGAGCTCAAACCAAGCTCGAACAATCTGATTGATAAATTGACCAAGCTTGAACTTCAACAAAGAAGCTCGAATTTTATAAATGAGCTCAAGCTTAAATATTTTTCTGTTCGACTCGGCTCTATTCATTTGCAACCTAACTTTGATTGATATGCATAATTGGCTGATGAAATTATTATGGTCAATCAACATATAATTGTTGTATAAATCTCAAAGTTTACTCGGTAATATTATGTTTTTGTGGCATCTTACCATCAAGGCAATATATTTTAAATTACCATCGATTTTATCATTATCATCATATGCCTTAGATCTGCTTTATAAATCTTGAATTTCATGCATTCCTATTAAGATTTATGAAATCTTCATGTATTTTGAACAATTTTTATCCATTTTTATCTTAGGTACATCCCTTATTATTCTTAATCTTCTTATACTAATTTTATCTACTTAATAATGGCTGCTTTTTCCATCATTTGTTGTACATGTCTAAGAGTGTGCTTGGGGGTAGCTTTCAAGTTACTTTATTTTTTAGAAAATAATCACAGCTGTTTTTGACTACGAACGTGATTGTTTTTAAAAAATTTTGTGGTAAAAAAGTTACTTTTCAGAATTAGAGTTGTTAAAGTGTAGTAGCTATTAAAAAATTATTATTTGATTTTTTTTAAAAATAAAATATTTATAACACCTATAACAATTTTATAAAAGTTTACTTTCCTCATAACAGTTTTACTATTATCTTTACAAAAAAATACAGTTGCCTTAAACAAATCCTAAACCACTTTTAACTTTATAACCATTAAAAATTACTGTATGTGACTGAATCTGGCTCTTTACTTGATGTTTGGCCTTGGGAAATTTGTTTTGCCAATAAGCATGAAGGCGACTGATACATGACTGAAAACAGAATTTAATTATCTCAAATATAAGCAAACAAGACTGAGTCGATCTGGAACAAGAACAAAGGATTCTCTTTTTGAGGAACTGAGCTTTGACGCCTATAGATTTAGTAACATATTTTTAACTAAACAACAAAATGCATGCTAATGAGACATAATGGGTGAAGTGCTTTTTTTGTTGAGAGCTTGCACAAAGGGCTGTCAGTTCACGTTGAGGGAGAGATGAGAGGGATGAAAAGAATAGGGAATTTAACGTTTTATTATTATTATTATTTTTTTTGAAAGGCTCTGTTAATGAAAAGACCGATATATTTCTGGGGACCCGATTGAAAGGTTTTGAAAGCTTCGTCTAATGCGAAGTGTTTTTTACATTTAGATGACTTTCATCTGATTTACGCCTTTTTGTTGAAATGTCAAAGCTAGTTTCTCAGCAGAAATGATCCTGTATGTTCCTTATTTATGTTGGCATGGTGCCCTTTAGTTTGGCAAAGTTGATACTTGCTATTCCTTTGCTTGCTCTTGTATTTATTTCAGGGTGATCTTGTTTATTATCATAATTGCTGTTTTTTTTATCAATTGTTGACGTTTACCGAGTACACATTTGTTTTATCGGAGAGAAAGGTTTCTCATTGTCATTATGCTCCAAGTCATTTTTCCCAGCAGTTCAATGTTTACTGAGTAGAAATTTGTTTAATGTGAGGACTTTCATTATCTTAATCTGTGTACTTTTTGAACTTATTTAAACAAATTTCTACTCAGTAAACATTGCAGTTTAATAGCCTGCACTGACTTGCTCTTGTTAATTGCAATCTTTAAACATTGCAGTATTTACTCAACTTTTCAGTGGTGAAATAGCTCCTGTAATAAATTTCTTTTGCTACCAGTACTGGTCAAAGATATGACGACTCTTTCTCTGGTCATAATCAAGATTTGCCTGATTTTTCACTAGATCAGTGCGGATGTTTAGCAGTGGAGGTCAGGGAGTTATGTCTGAATCTATTCAGCAACGTCCTAAAGAAGTTGAATCAGTTGTGAAATATGATGCTCTGAGGTTCTTTAGAAGCAGGTTTGTCGCATGGCATGCTTTTTATAATGTTAGCATACTATTTTTTGTCTTTTTAGTAAGACTTGGCTGCTCTAGCTTTTTAATGCTTTCAATGCCTTGCCTTCAAATATAATTAGCGCAAAAAAAATTTTCTCAATCTTTTTTCTTTCTCTTTTTGTTCTTGCTCACGTCTGTAAAATTTTCCATATCTTTAAATTATTCTAGATGTTGAGTAGATACTCTTTAATCAATACTTTCTTGTTCGTATTATTAAAGCATTTACATATTTTTATCATTCCCAAGTTCCAACTAATGTTCTTGGCAGACGGAGTTCCATCCCAATCCTTATCTTCTTTTAGCCACTAATGAATATTTCTGGATGTATCTTCTTTGGCTCTTATAAATTTTCTTAAAGAAACTAGAAGAAAATCCAATGAAATTAATTATCCAAAGTACTTGCTTTAATTTACTCTTTTCTATATCTGCCTTATTGGTCTCTGGAAATTGAGCAACATTCAAACCAGAGTCAGCATCCTAGTGAAACATGCTTTTGTTGCATGTTTCTTCATTTTTAACCCGCAAAGAATTTATTTTGGAGCCCATTTTGGTTGCTTAATTTTAAAAATTATATTTTGAAGAATGATGAATTTATTAGATTCTATCATTGGTACATAGGTAGAAATCAATATTGATTTAAAACTCTACAGATAGGGTGTAAGTCAAATCAGCTTGCGAGCGAGCTCTACTTGGTTAATGGCTCTTGAGCCGAGCTTGATGAGCTAATAAGCCAAGCTCAAGCTAGTCCTGACTCAACTCGTTAGCTCGCAAGTGGCTTGTTTAATAAATATTAATATAAAATATACTTAATATATATTAAAATTTAATAGTTTAAGTATGTAATTATTAAAAATATTTAAAAACTATATCCCATTCTCTTATATGAAGTAATTTCTTGTTATTTGCTTAAAGTTTCTTAATTTTTTATTCATTTCTATCATAATAATTATTTGAATTAAAATCATTTTATCTCTTTCATACTAAATGAGCCGACTTGCCAGTCTACTCGAACTCATAAAATAAAGCTCAAACTTGATTAATTAATAAAGCTCCAGCTTAAGCCAATGGTAACTCGGGTTCAACTCGACATGTTTACACCTCTATCTACAAATAACTTTAAATTCTTTAAATATTATTTAATTTTCTCACAAAAATAAGTGAAATTGAAGTCATCGCTTTCTAAAGCATGTTAAAACTTTAAAACCTTCAAGATTCCTTCAAAATCATGATTTTTTTTCAAGCAATCCTTATCATTGAAATCAAACATGGATGTGTTTTAACACTAGTTCTCTCCCTCTCTCTCTCTCTCTCTCTCTCTCTCTCTCTCTCTCTCTCTCTCTCTTTAATTTCAATCTTTTTATATCCTTGTACTCTCATTAGCAAAGGGCATGATGTTTTTCACTTATATAGTAAAGTTAGAACCCATTCAAACAGCTATCTCAATAAGCATGCCCCAGAAGAGCCGTTACTCTCTACTTCAGATAAATCCATTTTACCAGCTGCCGAAGATGTTGATACTTGGTTAGCTCCAGGAAATATAGTCTGGGTTAAAGATATTCGCGATGGCTGGTGGCCAGCAGAAGTAAGATGTTACACCTTTCATTAACTGATTTGTAATCAATTCTTATGTCATATATTTTCTCCATTTTCCTCGATTTTAGCATCAGCACGTTTAAAAAAAAAAAAACATCAGCATGATTTGGTTAGAGCTCTTTGATGGTTGATTTAGGTCATGGACATGCGAGTTCTGAAGGACAATGATTATCAGCACACTGCACAGATTTTAGTGCAGCTTTTTGAAATCCACGAAAGGAAAGCCAATTTACTGCCATTATTTTCTATATTTGAAACCTCTATAGCTAATTTTATGGCATTTAATCTGTAGACTGACATTACTTACTCGATTTTTTGTTCAATATGCAGAGCATGGGTAGATGCATCAGATCTTTTACAGTTTTCTAATGTGAGTGTTAAATTTTTTTAAAGTTTAGGTATTTCTGATGCTTGTTTTTCTTGACCAAGCATGCATTTCTTCATACGATACAAGTGCCCCTTACTCTGTCTTTCATTGTTCAACCCTGTAGAAAATGAGCAATCTGATAAGATAATATAATTTTGTCTAGCATTAGTTTGGAAAGTGAAAGTGTGTATCTGGAGTAATGGTTTTGAGGTCTTTAAAATGAATAATGAAAAGAAACTATACAGAAGTCACCTTATTTTGCAGAAATATGATTGAGGACTAAGTCTTCCTCCTACATA
This sequence comes from Cymbidium sinense, assembly GCA_021442155.1. NCBI lineage: Eukaryota > Viridiplantae > Streptophyta > Magnoliopsida > Asparagales > Orchidaceae > Cymbidium > Cymbidium sinense. Next base: position 167,600,677 of record CM038215.1, read on the forward strand.
CAACAACAAATGGATCTCCTTGCAGAAAAAATAAAGGCACAATTTTAGCCAATAAATTAAGCAGACAAAGCAATGCCGCTAGAAGAATAGGTTGTCCCCTTCTTATGCGAAAAGACACTCCATTATATAAGATGAGCATAAAATACTTTATATGGTTTACGGAGCTCTGAAGATGGTGAATCATCATCTCTACAGTATAAGAAAAAAGAGGGATCATCCTTAATAGAAATAATGAAGCATTGGCTAAACTAGAGCCATTATACATTACAAAAGAAAACCAGGACAACATGTTTGCAATTTCTCTTAAAGATTATCAGTTGAATTATCATTAGTGAGAAGTAAAATAAAGGTATATTGGCAATTATTCCCATCCTTTTGAAGTATAACGTTATAGAGATATCTAAGAAATTCCTCAATAAGAGCTATAAGGTGTTGGCTATTTGAATACAATAGAAACATTCCAGGTTTAAATGGATATATCATAGTAAGTAACTGTGTGATTAACCTAAGTTTAAATCATCGGAAATGAAAATTAAACCATTTAATTATGAGAAGATTGAATATAAAACTCAGGTTTGGTATGCGATTAATAGAACTATATTAATGCGATGAATTTTATTTTGCAAGTCTCCCAAAAAAAAAGCATTCTTGACTAGTAATCATGATGTTAGAATTAGTGGAGTTGGAAATGTTGCCACGATTTAATAGTTGGTGAGAGATATTTTGAGCCAAATTGGATATTTTTTGCCAACCCCTTGAAGATATGTGTGAATCTAAGCGTTTGGTTTTTGATTGTTCTGGTTTAAAGTATTTCGCGAAAAGTATTTGTCTTTTGCTTTTTTGAAAAGCTAAAGCGAACTTTGAGATGGGTAAAACAATTTCAAAAGCATTATTCAAACGTATCAAAATTAAAAATTCATGCTCTCAAAAGTAAACGCACTAAAAAAGTCCTCCCAAACGAAGCCTAAATCAAAGATTTTATCGTTGGATTGACTCAAGCTTGGATGCTGCAGGATTGTGTTGCTTTTTCTTTACCAAACCTGCAAGTAAAATCATCCACGATTCCTCCTTTTCACTCATTAAATGCATCTTCAATATCCTTAACTTATTTTTTTCTGCTCAAATATTTCGTAGACTGTTTTTAATCCTATATTTGTGTTTAACTCTACTGCTACAAAATCAAATGGTTAACTAAGCCAATTGAGACAATATAACTCACAACACCGGTGTCACATACAGTACTTTGAGGAAAGGAGCAAAAATCCTTCAGAAGCTTTCCAAGATGCTCTGAAGCAGGTATTTCTGTGATTTATTTCTTAAATTTCTATCTTTTTCATACATTTGAAATACTTATTTCTTTTCTTACTTACCAGGCGTTGTCCAAATATGGGAATGAAAGTCTTAGAACATCACAACCTGATAAGTCACCAGGTACTTGTAGTCTAAGACATATTTTATCACCTTAATTTTAAATATTTTTACTTATCATTTTTTGATTATTTCTGCATCAGAAGCATCAAAAACCTCCATTTCCAGCAGCACGAAGGATGATCATGATGAAGAGGAAGGGAGGGGCAAACGGAAAAGAAAAACAAAGATTCATTTTGATGTGATTTTGTTGCCAAACTCTGAACTTTTTGATTGCTTCATCTTACATAAAAGTTTATTTTTTTTATTATTAAATGTTAGAAAATAAACTCAGTTTGCTGATAATACTGAGATATTGTTTTCAGGAGATGGCTGTTGCAGATAATCCAGCAAGAAAAATGCGTCGCCTGAAGATAATGAGGCTATTAGGGCTCGCAGCTCCCGTTGGATCTCCCTTCTCTCACGCATTTAGGAGCTCTTAATATGTCTTATACCAGCATTCTGAGATTTTTTTTTTTCTTTTTTCTTTCTTTTATCCTTAGAACTAAAATATATTTGTCTTGCCAGCATATAACAATTTATCTTTTTAAATAAACACTCAAAATAGTTTATAAAAATTTTAAATATTTTTTAAAATAACTATTGATGACACTCATATTTATAATCATCAATTTTATTATAAATCATAATTTTTGATTATCATTGATTGTCAATCATCATTAATCATTTTTAATCATCTTAATTGTCCATCACTCTCATTCAATATATGATCATTATCATCATTTCATGAAAGTGAAAATATATTTTTAAAATATATTAAAAATATTTTGTTTTAAATTAAAATATAAATAAAATAATTTTAAAAAAAAAAAATGATCCCAAATGACAACTTAAATTATATAGCATGTTGTTTAGATTGGGAGCTAACTTGCCTAACAAGATATTGAAACAAAAAAAAATAATGAGTTGATTAGACAAGAAAAGGCTAACTTTGATGTTACAAGAAATTATGTAGAGAGAGAGAGAGAGAGAGAGAGAGAGAGATCTGTAAAAACGACAAAATTTAGTGAGACATGAGTACTTCACCTCAACGAAAAATTATTAACCTTTTACTTCATTTAAAAAACAATAATAATACTAAAAAAAAAAAAATCAAACTTCTAATTCTTACACTTTGGAAAGGAAGAAAAGCATATCCAAATTAATATTCTTCTGCATATGCTTAGAATATGCCATCTTCTCTCCTCTTTAAAAGCCCAGAAGCTGCCTTTGCTCTCTCCACTGCACCCGAAGGAATCATCTCATAGACCCCATAAGCCATTATTTCGTTTTCCTTAACCATGCATGTGATAGATTCGGCGGCGGTGGTGCCGGCCAACCACCGTCGATGAGGTCGGAGCTCCGGCAGGCTCCGGTGACCATGAGATGCATTGCTCTGCAGGGCAATTTCAATCCTTTGGCAGTGTTCTTTTTTCTTTGAATGTTTTTCTTTTATTTTCTTTGCTGGCAACTCTTTGTGGCGCATTTGAGTAGTAGACGAATGCTAAGGCTTTACTTAGCATTCTTTTCTGTAATCTTGTAAGACAAATTAGAAAAATATAACTCGTGATATTTTGGTCAATTTTTTTCTTTTTTGAAGGTAAAGTGAATATATATATATATATATATATATATATATATATATATATATATATATATATATATTAAAATGTATCTATATAAAATGGGAATTTCGTAATAACAAATTTCATATAAATTAAAATGAAATTTCAAAAAGTTAAGTGAGGGTAAAGTGTACCTAATAGAAATGACAAAACTAATTTTACTTTATTTGAGACTTTGCACAATTCTTATCTTATATGGAACTGATTTTTATGGAAGCCCACACATTTTTTGTTCCACATGAAGCATCTGCTGTTAGAAGTCTAACTTTGAGTAATTAAAAAAAAGTTATTAAATTATCATGAAGATTTTAAGAAATTTATGAAACTTTCTATCAAAGACATGCTGCCATTTTTATTTTTTATTTTTACATTGAGATTTTGTTAGGAGATTTAACGCAGAAATTAGGTTTAGTCTTTCAGAGCATACAAGAAAGTAAAAGCAATCGCATAAAAGAACATTAAATTTAATGTGAAAATTAAAAATGTGGAAAAGACAACGAGCCACACTACCAAAAAAATCCACTATGAAAGAAAAAATTAAGAATAGTTATACAAATTATACTTCACTTAAGCAACTCCTCATTTAAGTCATTCTAGTACACTTACTTCACTCTCACTCACATGAGAATAAAAAAAGTACATAAAAACTATAGAAAATTGATTTAAACATGAAATCTCTAATCTCATAGCGCCCAGCTCTGGTGCCACTATTCTCCAAACTTTTTAACACAGGTTCAAGCGAGGAGGCGTTGACTTCTCTGTCTTTTTTTCATTTGTTGCCCGTGGTCTAGCGCTTCATCATTGGCTTCACTATCTTTGAAGTCAAATCTTTCAAAATGTAACAGTCGAGGTGCTACGTTTGCAAACCCGAGGCGCCACACACCAAAAAAATTTTCTCGGAGCGTTGCCCCAAATACCCGAGCAACCCCCCAACGAGCTCAACCGGTGCGAAGGATAGGGCAAATTTGACAATACACCTTGAGTTGATTGATTGAATCAAACTTCCCGAAAAATTTTAGAAAATAAATTTCATTTCAATTATTATTATTATTATTATTACCAAAAAGATTTATTCCTCTAGTTCATGTTTCAGTCGATGAGCACTAAACTAACAAAAAAAAAATGATAAAACATGTGGCCGACACAGCTATGTGGACGTTTATTGGTGTTAAAGGGGGAAACACTCAGCTGTCTTATACATTAGAGGACCCCTCTACCATAGGACTTAAATAAAATACTCTAAGATGCAAATTAAATTTCAATAATTATCACTCCTTAAGTAAAGTGTACTTTGTTAATTTAATTATTTTCGATGCGAACACACACACTCTCTTCCTTTCTCAGAGCGTATGTCAATTAACTTAGAAGAGTTAAATAAAATTAAGTGTTTTTAATGTATATATATATATATATATATATATATATATATATATATATATATATATATATATATATATTCAAAATAAGTTTTAAATATTTTGATTATTTTAAAAAATAATTATCACTATCAAATATATTTATTTCAAAGTAAAACACAAACAAATTAAATAAAAATAAAAATAAAAAACAAAAAACAAAAGTGAACTCAAACAAACCATAAGTAACTGAAAAAAAAAATTCTAATTTTCCAAAATTAATTTTACCAATATTAGTTTAGGAGTAGAATGAGTCATAGCCCTATAGTCAAAGGGATCAAATTATCTCAACCAAAAGTACAATAAGTGCTCAATTTTAGCATATAATAACCTTATTAAGAAGCTTTTTGATATATTTGAGTAATGTATGAAATAGCCTCCTAATAATTCTATTTTGGAGTTTGTGTGTGTGCTAGCTCTCAATTCCTACAATGGAAGAAATATAGAACCTAAGGATAATTAGATAAATAAGTTGTTTAACTAGTCTTCAATATCAAGATGAATTACCAAAGAGTTCCTACCTATTAGGAGAACCAATAAGTTTGCAACTTGAGAGTCCATTCTCATCAATATAATTGTATATATATTTCTAAGAGAGAGATTATACACATCAATTTTTTCACATTTTTTTTTTTTTTGCAATGGTTATCCACCCAACACCCCACTTTCTTTGTGTGAGATTAATCCCATGACATCACAATCACCGTTCAGCCCCTAATTACTTACTTTCATGACGCCTCACGAAGAATCAACGCAGGAGTTTCATACACCACCTCCCCAACCGGCAAGAGACGGTGAGTGATTTTTTTCACATATCAATGGTTACATTTAAGTGCATTACATGATATGATATAAGCATCATCATGATAAGAACATAGGGTTCTCGAAAAGGCTCTTTCTCATTCTTTGAAAACTCTTCTTGAGGACTCCATCTAGATATCATAGATTGCTCTTTATTTTTAACCTGACCCTCTCGATATCATCATAATAGATCTATGAGAAATATCAATTATAAGCTATCTAACTACTTATTATATTATATAAAAATTCTAAGAAAATAATCATAATATTGATGATCATGTTTATCACTACTACTATAACTTTCATATGATGAGTAAACTTTTAATATTGAAGTTACAATTGCAAAAACACATTAATAGCTTCATTTTTTTTCTAAAGATCCACACATGTTACTGCAGTTTGATACCGGATAAATTCAACCAAACAAAATAATGTATAATCTGCTATAAAAAAAAAAAATGAATCAAAACATCTGAATAACCTGAGGAACATGCCGGTCCTTCTTGAATCTTCATGTTAAAGCCCTCAATTCAGATTAATAAAAGCACCAAACTAAAAATATTTTCACAACTAGGGAACCCTCCTCCACATGCCACGCCTGGGGATCACCAATGCTCTCTCATTTCTTCTACAAAGCAACAGCAGCATTGCAGATGCCAACTGCGAATAAATTATACTTACAGCTGTCTTCGGGTTATCATGCAAATCTTGAGAAACCACTCTGATAAAAACAGATACCTGTAATAAGAACAGTAGATGTTCAAAATTCAATAGTTCAACCAAAAATTGAACTAGAAGATTTAACAAATATTAAAATTATTTTAATATAATTTAAATGATATAAATAATAATATTTTATCAATTTAATATATAATATTTTAATTTAGGACTCTTCACTCTTAAAATATTTTAAATATACTTCTAAATTAAAATTTTAGGACATGTTATGTTATTGATTTTAATATTAATTATGTTATTTTTATCCATTTGATTTTTTTTAAAAAAAAAAAAATTGTAACTTAGCTAAAGTTTTGGATTCGTTTTGGTTTAAAAGTCCCCGAAAATTTATTTGTCTTTTTTTTGAAAAGCTAAAACGAAATTTTCAAATAGAGCTAAACTCGCTTCAAAAGCACACTATTCAAACGGTATCAAAATTAAAAATTCGTACCAAAAAAACTCTCCCAAACGAAGCCTTAAAATTGATTGGTTCTTTGAAAAACGGTCTGATTCACCAGTTCAACTCCAATTCTATGCAGAAACGGTTTTGGAGTTGAACCGATGGCTTAGAGGACCAATTCAAAGTCTATGTGTGTGTATAGGAGGAATTAATGATGTTATTAGACATTTGTAGGTTCACATAGTTAAATTTAAAGTAAAATGACCTCTTGTTGTTAAATCTCATCTCCTTACAAGTTATCAACAGCATGAAAGCAATCATATATTGGCAGCAGCAGCAGCAGCACCATGGATCAAAGAACTGTGTTGATGGCGACCAACAAACACATCTTTGAACCGGTTAACGGGTCCCAGCAAACGGCTCATTCTCTGTCACAATAACTTGATAAATCAGGATTCTAAGAACCCGACTGACTCAAGCTATACTAGTAACATAACTGGTGCAGGATAAGATGTATTAGTGATCATTAACTCACAATAGGAAAGAACAATGCTCTTAAAATGGATGCAAGAGGATCAATTTGTACAGCCGAGTAATGTAATATTGCACATGGCAAAAACTGCAAAAATCATCTAAGCCAAAGAAACATGAAATTAGATGATACTATGCCAATAATATTTTTTAACCTAAGGATGAGTATATAATTAGATGAAATCGAAGCGACTTTGATTGATAAAAATTTCTTCTTCAACATTTTAATCTTGTTCATGTAAGTTGAATATGAGATAATTTTGAGGGTGGCGCAAGTGAGAGTATCTATTTTCAGGGGAAGTTATCTACCTATACCAACATAGAGCATTTATTTCTAATGTTTGTGAATTCAGCATTTGATGCAACAAAAACTTACTAAAGAGGCATCAACAAAACTTCCTTTTCTATGCTCCTCTTATTCTGTCATTCTCTCTCTCTTATTTCCTCGGTCTTTCTTTTCTCTTTTTAAATGTGTGTGCGCATATATATATATATAAAGAGTTTAAAAAAGAAAAAAAAAATGTGTTTCTACAGGTTCATCGCCATGCCAAAAACACAAAACACATCGTCAACTTTGTCCGTCGCGCATGAAGGAATAAATGTAAAACAAGCTTCCCTTGACATTTAAGTACCCGTGCAAGTCTTTACAACATAGCAAGAAAATTTTGTGTATGCTTACATATTTCTTGTGCATGTGACCTATACAAATTTTTCTTGACATGGTGATATAGAAAAACTAATTCAAGGTGTTTTACACTACCCAAAGCTTTTCAAGGCATGATGGGTAAGCCTGCCATCTCCTTCCCCTTGCATGGGTTTAATGTTGAGATGCTAAACTATACAAACACAAACATGATAAAGTGAAAGCCCAAAGTGTAAATTAAGAACAAATATATAGCTTGAACTATGTTATGATATTCAAGAACCTAAAAAAACTTAAACTAAACTTCTAGGAGATGTAATAGCTCATCTATGAGTGCATATAAAACTTTCTTACTCCCTTGAACACTCATAACTCTCAAGAACCTTCACACAATGAAAATGAACCGTAACAACCCTCTCATTTATAGAAAAAAATTTATAACCTATTGGACCCACTACAGTAAAAGACAAGATATATGCAAACAAAACTATAATACTTTGAAACACAAAATGAATTCCAACTCGCCAAAATTTGGAACCAAATCCACACAATAGACATGCAAGCAGACAAAATGTGACTATTGAAGCTCAAAATAAAAAGTTTTGCACATTCTAGAGATGAAATATTCAAGTAAATAATTGCAGTATCACTCTACCTCATTGGTGATGATAAATTGCCATTTGAGTTGCTGAAGTTGCAATTTCTCCCTCCGCCATTGTTGTCCTAGAACTACAATTCCCATAAAAGAAGAAGCAATGAAAATAGACCAAAATGTGTTTGTTTCTTTTGCTTGCTTGTACAACCACATCACGTGTCTTTTCCACCATGCTTCACTAGGAAGGCCAGATCCACCATTTCCATCATCTGTTGTCCCAAGCTTAGCAAAATCTGGTGGCCTATCACAGTGTTTGTTAGAAGAATAATTGGTTTCAGAAATATCATTCTCATCATCAGAGGGAATCATTTGTCTACTATCTTTTTCGGCATGGAAAAAACTATGTGTTTGGCCTCCTTGAGACTCCTTACTTTTAAGAGAGAGCTCAGCTTCTGAACTATCTTCATTAAATTCATCAAGGTAATTATTTTCGTCCTCAGAATGAAGTATGCCATGGTTTTCAGTTTGATCACGTGTTTCTCTAGAGTCTGCTTCCATTGGAAGATTTTCATGCTCGTGAGGAGGAAATACAAACGGAGTGAATACAAAGTGCTGAGACATGAACATTGCATTTGATGACTCGTGTTCTTGTTGGCATTCTTTATCTCTAGAATCACCAGTTGGATCAGCATCAGGTTCAAGGGCAGCATAAGTAGAGGCAGTTAAAGCAACAACCTCCCAATCAGCTGCACGAGAAGAGGTACCGTCTTTTTCCTCATCAGCCATTTTGCCGAGTCCAATCTTGAGTAGAACAACAGCATGGATATCAGATATAGAAGTGAAAAGTGAAATGCTAGAAATTCAAAGTCCAAAAGTCCTAAGAATTCTAATCATTTTATTTATCTACCCCAACATATCTTTAACCATTAGGTAATTAAGTAAATAAGGAATAGAATATTAAAAATTAAGTATAGAAGAGCAACAGAACTTTGAATCACGGATGAAACTTAAATGAATCAAAGTCCAAAGCATACTCAAAATTAAAGGCAAACACAAGAAAATGTAGCAAACAAATTTTCTCTCTCTACCCCTAAAAAATACAAACATTTCTTTAACTGATAGATATTTAAGTCAAAGCAATATAGAATATATGAAGATTAAATATAGAACAAGCAACAAAACTTTGAATCATGGATGAAACTTAAATAAAACTAATAAATTTTAACACAAGTTTTCTCTCTCCAAAGCATAGTCAAAATTAAAGGTAAGCACTAGAAAATGTAGCAATCTTACTTCCATCTAATTGAAGAAGATCCAAAAGGTATGCAATCAAGGTTGAACACAATTAACATTATACTGAGAAAAACTAGCAGCGTAAAATGTATGTTAAGATTATAGAGGAAAACCTATAATCATAAAGTATCTCCCAAAAATGTGCTCTCCTCTCATTCATTTTCATTGAGATTAGGGTCAACATATAGAAAGAAAGATGCATAAGAACATCTGAATCGTAAGAGTAGAGATATCATGTGCTAGGGTATAGCTATTTATAGAACTGAGAGAACAAGTCAACCATCCAAAGGGTTTGAAATTTCAAAAAGTTTCATCAAACAAAAAAGCAGGAAGCTAAAAAAAAAACTTATGGCTTTGCAAAAAAACTAAATAAGTTTATTATTTTACTAAATAAGCAACCAGTCAGATAATGCTTATTTGGTCAGTATTTCCACACATAGGGATCTTTCGGCTATATCTAGGATTAAGTAAATGTCTTAAAGCAAAATTTAATAAACCTTGGCAGTGTTAAATCCTAAAAACTATTTGGCGTGATAGATATTAAATATGGTTAAATCCAAATAAACTGCATAGCAGATTTTTTTTATGAAGATTTAGGCTATAAATGAAGAAGGAGAAGAAGAGGCAAAATAAGTAGAAGTTATGTAAATCTCTTAAATCTGACTTCAAATGATTTACCAAACCCGAGATTTAGCCTAACATGAAATATGGGATTTAAGAAGGCAGTATACTGATTGGCAAGCACAAACAAACACACAAAACATATGGTTGGCATACAGTGAAAGAAACCAGAGAACGAAACATCTAATCCAAAATATTCATGGCATATGATTAGAATCATTAGATATCCAGCCGATTATTTGATTTTTTTTTTCAACATCTTCTAATTTTCAGTGAAATTTCCCGCACCCAAACAGAACCTTAAATAACAACATGATGAAATTGGATTACAAATCTGCTTCCCAGCTGCCTTATAAACCAAGCCTAACTCCAAAACACACAAATCCAGTAAAACTGAACCATCCGCCAGACGAAATACTGAAAACAAAAAATAAAATTCAATAATCCGATTGAAATCCTAATCTCCAAAAACTATTTACCACATCAGCGAACACTACCCTTCCGCCCCATTAAGATCCAGAAACAAAAGAAACCAAACGAAAAACAAAGACCCTAATCAATCGGCAATAAGCATAGACTAAAAGCAACTAACCGTGTTAGAATTGAGCCAAGAATAGACAGAAAACAATACAAAGATTACCATAGACATCAACGACCGGATTCTACCCAAAGATAATAGCCGAAGCTAGCGTTACCGGACGAAAGAAGTTTGTAGAAGTCGGATTGAAGACGAGCAACCTGGAGCAGAATGTAGCGGATTGAGGTTTTTATGGATGCTTCTAGTTCGTGAAAGCACCTTCCCAGGTACTCAGTTGACCGCATATAAATTGTATGCGGAGCTCGAATCAGCCGCCCTACAGTTTTCTGCCCCGATCTGCAGGCGCTCATATCACTTTCTTAGAACACCAATGTTTTTTTTTCTTGAAATTTAGATCTAATAATAATTAAATAAAAATTAAAAAAATCAATATATATATATATATATATATATATATATATATATATATATATATATATATTAAAAGTATATATAGTTGAAAAAACATTCTTGTTGTGCTAAAAATTCAATTGTAGAGTAAAGTTTAGAGCGCTTTGAAATCCATGCATGGGTATTTAAGAGTGAAAGAAGACTAAATTTTTCTGAAAAAGAAAGAGGAAAAATGCGGACAGCGTAAAAGCCACTATGTATCATTTTAGTCAAAATCTTTTCGATAACGATTATATTGTATATGAGAAATGACAAACGTATGTAGTCATTCGGTGTCATTCTTGAGTGTGGTACTTGAGATGATGGCGATGAGGAACGGCGGCCCGGCGATGAAGGTGGTCATGATAAGCCAATTGGCGAGGCGAGGATCGGCGGCGGTGGTTGGCAAGTCAGTGGTGGCGGTTGTGCTTGGAGGATCTTGGCTTTGGGCTCTCTCCTCTCTCTTGCTTTCCTCATCGAATGAGTGGGTATTTATAGGTGGATGAGTGTCGTCTACGTAAATCGCAAAATCGACTCCTCCATGGACTCATGATGATTCCCTTGATCATATGATGTATTTTGTGTATTTGAATGCTGAATGAAGTCGAAATTATGAGATCTTAGGCTCGTTAGATCTCATTCGAGATGCTCGATTTGAGTATAAACATTTCATGTTTGAGAGCTATTTAGAGATTTAACTCATATCCCAAAGTTTCCAATGATATTTTAAGTGCTTGATCTCGGATTTCAACATCGACTTACTTTTAGCATCAAGATTTGTACAAGTAGTATTTTAAGTGTCATATCATTTCTCTATTTTTTGACATTATCAATCATCAAAAAAATATATATGTCAATCGAAATATAAATTCCAGAATTTGAGGGTCCATTAACCATTTTGAACAGTCTTCATGGGAAATAAGATTATAACTACGGAAGCAGTCAGCATTGTGTAGGTATCGCGTGGGTCAGATTGAGGTTATGGACTCATCCAGTCTGAGCATCAATCGCGAACAGCCGCTGGACTATGAATATGTGAACTGAGGCGGCGTCTGAGGAGCGTTCGACAGCCAGACGGCGTCGTCAGCCGGTGGCAATTAAGAAAACGAGCGTCGAACCTTGAGGTCAGTCTTGTGCCGGCGGTATGAATCGATTGAATGCGCCAGTTGCATGAACTCTGAGTGTTACGGAGCCTTTGCCAAAGCGGCACCGATGGTTTTGGCAATTTTGATGGTTTTGGTGGTTTGGCAATTTTATCTTTTTCATGGGGTCTATAAAAACGCAAAGGGAAAATCCCTCTTCTTCTTGAGAGAAGTCGTTACAATTAAGACCGTAGTTCATCTGGCAAGACTTCTTTTCCTCGAAAAGGTTAACTAACACCTCAGACCGTCGGGTTGGAGGCAATCAGACAGTAGTTCATCTGGCCCGGTTTTTTTCGAAAGATGCTACTAATCTCGTGGGACCCGGCCAGTTGAGGCCATCAAGACCCGTAGTTCATCAAAGGCTCCAATTTTTTTCTTGAAAGAGGTGTTAACCGCCTTCATCGGGTTAGCGATCACCGTACCATCTGTGACCAATTTTTCTTGAAGAGGTGTTAACGACCTCGTCGGATTGGCCAGGTTGAGGCGATCAAGACGAATAGTTCTACAGCTCTTTCCCAAAGAGGTGTCGACCTCGTCGGACAAAGCGGGTTTGGAGCGATCAAGACGTAATTCATCTGGAGCTCAGTCCACTTAAAGAGGTATCAGCCCGACCTCGTCGGACCGGCCGGGTTCGAAGCGATCCACCGGAGAGCGGGTTTGATAGATGCTCGGCGATGGTGGCCCGGCAGCGTGGTGGCGGCGGTAACTTCGATGGTGGTCGGCGAGATAAAGCGATGAGTGACCGGCAGATTCTGCAAGATGGTCTTGACCGGCGGCAGTGCAGTGCGATGGCCATTGATCGGCGGCATATGGTCAGCGGTAACTTCGCGGCAGTAGTCGGCAAGCGGCAGCATCGGTAGTCGGAGATGGCATCATAGCGATGGTCGGCATTTTCTTTATATCAGGTTGTTTCATGGTGTGACTTGATAGCGTTAGCGATGCGTTAACGTGTGGAAGAAGAGATTCATTGAATCTCGAGGATTTTGACTTATCGAGGTTGTTTGTCGAGTGTTTGATCGATGACATTAACGTATGGAAGAGGTAATTCATCGGAGGATTTTGATATCAGGTTATTTGTCGGGGTACACGATGGCGTTAACTATGTGGAAGAGGTTGAATTAGCATGAGATTTTGACTATCGAGGTTGTTTGTTGGTGTTACGATGGCGTTAACTTGTATGGAAGAATTCAATTGAATCGCGGAATTTTGACCCATCAGGGTTGTTTGTTGGAGTGTTACATGGCGTTAACTATGGTTAACGTATGGAAAGAGTCGGTAGATCCAGAGACCTATCGAGGTTGTTTGTCGGTGTTACCGATGGCGTTAACTATGGAAGAGATGGAGATGTCCACCAAGGACCTTTTGACTATCTAGGTGTGTATTGTTACTTGACTTCTTACAATGGAAGAGGTCGATCAAGTCCCCTTTGGATTGATCATGCCGATTGAGATACAATGTGAGTTGTATATTTCTTAAGTGGGAGGATTAAATGAAGAAAAAGAAACATAAGAAAAATCATAAACTCATTACTTTGTTAATGTTGGTGATACAATATTGTCATAAGATAACTTAACAAAGGGCGAGATACATTTTAGAGAGTTAACAAAAGACAAGAGGTGGAGAGGAAAGGACAAATGGGATAAATTAAAGACTACAATATTTATACACCAATGATTACATATAACACTTTTCAGAGACCCTCCATGTTCCAAGTTTTAAAATATTTTTCCTCTGGATCATTGGTCATAGCGGTTGGTCATCGATAAGTGGGGAGCGGGTCTTTTGAAAAACCCTCGGTACTTCTTTATCTTGAAGATTAAAATTCTCGATGTTGAAGGTCACCAGAGCGTGGTTGAGCTTGTTTGAGTAACATGATTGTCTATTTGTTGATTTCCAGACCACTCCAACCCCGATGGGAGTTTGAAATTTTATCTTAAGATGAGATCAGAAGTGACAACAAGATTGATTGGAGGGTCTTCAAAATATAGCGTTGTATCTGAATTTGACTTGACCACTATGGGTGAATTGAGTGAGTGACTTGTTGAGAAAATTCTCCGAGAACAACGGGAAGGGTGATTGTCCCCTCCACCTGTACAGGGCGATTATCAAACCCATATAACGATCTGCAGTGGGCTGAAGTTTTCCTTAACCAAACCATGCTAAGAAAGGTGGAGTAAAATAAAACATCAGGAACTCCCATTATCAATCAAAATTCTCTTAACAACATAACATGGGTCATCAATCCCACGCGATGACAAGAGGATCTTGATGTGGAACTTGGACTCCTTCCAAGTGTGAGTTATTAAAAGTGATGGGATGATTAATATAATATTTTTTTTAACTCCGGCTCTTCAAAAGCGGCGATGAAGACTTGATTAGATAGTAATGGCCCACTTGCAATCGTTTCAATTTTTTCAAACTATTTGGCTATTATGTTGTTTATGATGATTGTCGGTTGCCCCGGTTGGAGCTATGTTTGTTTGAGTTGGTTGGTTTTGCACAAATTGTGAGATATCCTTATTGAATAAGCCTCTCAATCTCTTCTTTAAGTTGTTTATGCCTCAGTATGTCCATGACTTGATGGCGACAATATTGCTCGATTTCGAAGTTGGTTTCAGTGGATGTGGCCACTTAATGGTCTCTTCATCTCGAATGACCATCAAGACGTTAACACGAGATGTGTTCAGTGGCGTGTATTCCGATCGTCGATGTGAGGGCCGTGGGGGGAAATCACGACTTCCTTGTTGCTTCTTCTGATGGGATTGTTGATCTGTGTTTTCTAGAGCACTCTTACATTTTCCTGTGGATCATTCAAATTATTTTCGGTGGGCATTAATAGCCTCATCAGTAGAAATTTGCTTCCCGAATGAAAGACGGAGTGGACCGTATCTCGCATTAGCAACGAGTAGAAAGGTCCAGGATGGAGCCCTCCAAGGAAAACTCCTCTTAGTAATTTAGGGTCTACTCCAGGTATTTGGCGAGCTTCTGAGGAGAATCTCTCGAAGTATTCTTTAAGTGATTCACCATCATTTTGGAATCTGCGGAGATGGGAGGAATCTTTAATGATCCTCCGGTTTGCAATGATGTTCTATGAAAATCTTGGCGAGTTAGTCAAAGGTATGGATGGATCCCTTGGAAGAGTAGAACCAAGTGCGAGCTTGCCTTAAGAGTAACGAAAAGACATGACAAAGCGTGTGTCGAGCTTCGTTGGATATGCATGATGGTCCTATAATGGTCGATGTGTTCATATGGGTAAGTTGCCCCATCAAATGAATCAATGCTCGGAAGCTTGAAACTTACAGGAATAATATGTTGAAGAATAGCTTCAGCTAAAGGTAAGGACTCCTCATAACTGCGGTGAGGGGGAAGATGATTTCTGTCTTGAAGGTAAAATTCGTCTTTCATTAAGCATCATAATTCACGCGTATAACATGGCGAGTGGGGTCAACAAGACGAGAATGTGTCAAGCTACCAGGAATAATTGGTGGATTAGCATTGATTGACCAGCGTGATGGATGAGTAGAACTAGGTAGGAGATCGACATCACGGTCTCTACGGAGGAACTTGATGTCAAGGAGATTAGCATTTTGACCTCCATGGCTAACGATCGATCTTGGGAGATGTGTTTATCCGTAGTATTTGTTCCTCAAAAGTCGGATCATCTCATTTGAGACTCTTCCATTCTGGACATGATCTTCTAAGAGATTCCCTATCCTTCGACATGGTCACGCTATCCGGGGAAGTGAAGCGGTTGGCATCCTCAGTTTGAGATTGGTTTTGAGAGTGGCGGAGTTGAGGAGGCTCCGTTGTGGCAGTATTGTGCCTATTGACCATAATCGTGTTTCATAAATTGTGATTGATGAGTTCTTTTCCAGGCGCCAAAGCTGTTGCGTCTTGAAAACCGATTCGTAGAGTAAAGTTCGTCTTAGCCTTGTGAAATCCCACCACAGGTATTTAAGAGTGAACAATAGAAACTCAGAAATTTTCACGTGGAAAACCTCGAAGAGGGAAAAATCAGGGCTAGATAAAAGCTTCCACTATGTATCATTTGAGACAAAATCTTCCGATAGCATTACAAATTGTATATGAGAAAGGAACATATGTAGTCATGTTCAAGTGTATGATGTTAGTGTAGCGATGATGATGAACGAGGAACGGCGGCCCGGCGATGAAGGTCGTCATGATGACAAAAGGTTGGCGATGGCGAGATGTGGTCGGCGGCGGGCGGTAACGGCCGTCAGTGGTGACGCGATTGTGCTTGGAGGATCTTCAAGCTTTAGGGCTCTCCTCTCTCTTGCTTGCTCCCCTCATATGAGAAATGAGTATTTATAGATTGGAGGGTGGCGTCTCATAAAATACATGAACCACTCCTCTCCATCCGGACTCATGATGATTCCCTTGATCATGATGTATTTTGTGTATTTGAATGCTCAAATGAAGTCGAATTATGAGATCTTGCTCATTAGATCTCATCGAGATGCTCGATTTGACTATAAACACTCCATGTTTGAGAGCTATTTAGGATTTAGATATCCCAAAGTTTTGATGATATTTTAAGTGCTTGATCTCGACCAGTTTCAACTTCGGAATTAGCTTGCTTTTAGCATTAAGATTCGTGCTTCGATTAGTAGTATTTTAAGTGTCATATCAGTTCTAATAATTCTTTCAAAGATCAAACACAAACACTAATATTAATAATGAAAAGTGAAATTATATTTTTTAATGATATATTTAAGAGAGTAAATAAGTCAAATTTGGGCTAGAAAATTATTTATTTATAGTTTGATCATTTTAAATTTAATATATTTATTGTACTTATATTTAAAATATTTTATACCATATTTTACATTAAACACATTAGTATTCAAACAGAATATAAGGTAAAGATAACTAGAGAAAATAATTAGATGATTAATTGATTTTGATAAAATTATTTTTAATTATTTATTTATTTTTCCAGTAAAGGCCTATTCATGTTCAGTATATTTAAAAAATTAAACTTAAAATATTTAATCATGATATACATTTTTATTTAACGAAAGAATCAAATATAAACTTATTAAAGAACCAAATAAGAATTATTCTATCAAATTATAATAAATTAATTAAAATTTTGAAAATATGATAGAATTAAAATTATTGTGCGACCTAACTTTTTTTTTCCAAAACAAATGGGTCATAATAATAACTAAGAGATTGTTTATGTTCAATTTTATTTTTATCTTTTATTTTTAAAAATAATAGAATTTTAAAAATACTTAAAATAATTTTTAAATATTTTAAGTATTTTTAAAAATAATAATAACTATAAAATATATTTTACTTTAAAATAAATAGAAATAAAACAAAATAAAATTATGAAATAAAAAATAAAAAATAAAAATAATCCCAAATAGCTCCTAAATTAATGAGTAGAAATTAATTTATGCTTTGAGTTAAGATCTCTCCTTTGTTGAGAAAATTCTCGACCAATTACCTCAGAAGTTATGCACTGTATTGACTACTAGATTTTGTCTTTGAATTTAGAACGTTTTACTTTCTTTAATAGTCAAATATCTCGTATCTAACATTTATAATTATATAAAAAAATAATGATGAAACTGATATAAAAAAAATTGTTATGAATATATAATTTTTTTTATACAAAAATCAACTCATAACTTTCCCACCGCCACCACATTTAACTAGATTTTGTTAAAAAAAAAACACAACTTTTTCACCACATATTCTTCTATGGGATCCGAAAATTATCCGCCGACCTCTTTTTGAAAACAAAAAGAAAAGAGTTGTTTAAGTGTCGATGATAATTTAAGGCGATGAATAGTAGATAAGACACTACCCGTGAGATTTCGTTTGTTTGATGAGAACTTTTATATCTGTTCTGGGTTTTCTATAGGCAAGCTTATAGTTATTACCCTCCCAATCTAGAGAGCACTTTCGATGCTACCAATGAATCGTTAAAGAACAGTATATAATAGCGGAGTGGAGTTTAGAACTTATGAAATTTATTATTTTAATTTAAAACTTTTGTGGGAACGATGATGCTCCCTAGATCCCATGCCATCCCCTGGTCACAATGAGAGGAGAATCAATCAAGGATCCTTGTCGAACACATACACGCGTCCCAGACTTGAGGTGGAGTTTGGGGACAAATATAAGTCAACCTAGCTAACATAGTTTTTTTGCCCAACCAAATACATACATTTCACGAAAGCTCAAACATAAGCACCATGATCGTAATTTAGTGGTCATCGCATGAACAACCCGGCCGAGGGCTCGTGTCGTAGCCATTTATGTGGTGTCATATCAAAAACCACGCCAGAGAACACGGCATGTCCTTACGCTTTAGGAATATTTGAGTGTGAAGATACATGTATGACAATTCGTGAGCAAAAAAAATTTTCTTAATTTGTCACCCCAAGACAAACAATTGCGGAGGGGTGAATTGATTTTTTTGTTTTTAAGTTTTAATTTAAATAATTATTTCATTTTTATTTATATTTTTATTATTTTCTTTAAATTTTGATCATTTTATGATTGATTTTAGATTTTAATATATGATCATTTATCATTGAAATTTTAATTATAATTACCCTTCGATCATATAATATCAATCGATAGACTTGTCTACTCGTCATTTTCTACAGGATCAGTCTAAATTCATTATCTTAAGAAGTATAATCTTTCAAAACCTTGTCCACTTTAGTTTGAACATATAGGATTTGGGACTTTTTTCATGAGAATTTGAATTTTGTATGTTAGTTGATTCATATCAGTATTATGACGTAATTAGCTTCTGATATTATTAATTTGAAATTCTTATAATATCAATTTTTTAGGTTTTGTTAACTACTCAAGACCAAACCGGATGAAGATCTGTTTTTGTATTTGACATGATGATTACTTCAACATATATGCAAGTATCTGTTCTTTTAAAAATTTGTATGAACATGCAAATGTCAAGTTGAAATGTAAGTGTCAATTTACAAGTTTAGTTCTTGATGCGATATTTTTGGGTTTTGTTAACTAATTCTCCAAGACCAAACCGATGTATAATGTTCTTTGTTTATTTATCGCATTTAGATCACATGTCTTCTAGATATTGATTTATTAGACTTCATTTGGGCCAAAATGAAGTGAGAATCTAAAATAGACATAATTATTTGATGGGGAACATGATATGCACTTCATTTGGGCCAAAAATCTCCCTTTTTATGCCACCAATCGGTAAGAGAAAAGAGGCTGAAATAAATTATTTTAGAGACTTATTTGATTAATCATGAAGTAGTGAACCTAAAATAGACTTAGGCATTTGATTGAAAATAAGATATGCATAATGTTTGGGCCAAAATCCCCCTTTTATGCCACAAATCAATAAGAAAAAATATGATGAAATAAATTATTTTGAGGGCCCATTTGATAAATCATGAAGTAGTGGACCTAAAATAGACTTAGACATTTGATTGAAAATAAGATATGCATAATGTTTGGGCCAAAACCCCCCTTTTATACCACAAATTAACAAGGAAAAATAGGGATTGAAACTGAATATTTTGAGCTTTTTTGATCAAGTAAAATGTTGTTGACATAAGATAAAGACTGTCATTTATCTAAGAGTACGTTATGAATCTCGTATAGGCTAAATACCTCTTTTTTATGCAACAAATCAGCAAGAGATGTGAGCTGAAATAACTCACTTTGGGAGTCCATTTAATCAACTATGAAGTAATGAACCTAAAGTAGACTTAGGCATTTGATTGGAAATATGATAAGCATGTTGTTAGGGCCAAAATCCTCTTTTATGCAATAAATCAAAGGATAAATAAATTGAACACTTTAAGGGCTCATTTGATTATGTGTAAAGTAATGGATCCAAGATAAACATAGCCTTTATTTAGAAGCATATGAATATTATTTGTCAAAATCCCCTTTCTATTAATAAATTAGCAAAAGGATTATAGGTTGAAATAAATCATTTTTGAGAGCCAATTATATCATGATCCATAGCCCATGTTTCTCCTTCACATGCAAGCTCATGACAAATGGAGCACAAGTACTCATTAAATTTTATTAAGAAGATATGGCAAAAAGAGTTTATTTTCCTTTTAAATCCATTCCTCCATTTTTTTATGACATTAAGGAAAGTGATAATGATGCATAAGGGCATACCACATGTCCATGCATGTGCATGTGATATGACAAATGACATGAATTTAGATGATTTTCATGCAACTTATGACAAGACACCATATGTGTCGATGCCATAAGATGAGAAAGAAGGAGAAGTTATAAATAAGAGAGGATTTACCTCTCATGAAACTTACTTCATATCTTCCTCTTCTATTTATTACTACTAGTCCAAGTTCTTTCACTCTTGTAAAAGGGTTAAATTGTGCCACATAGACTTGTAAGTTAACTTTCTAACTTGACAAATTTCTATTTTGATATCTTCATGACAGATATCATGTCAAATAGTAGATATTATTTTCTATGTATTTCAAGTTTTATATTTAAGCACATGTCCAACATGTAACATGTCAAGCTAAGTAGAGCTTTAGGATGAGCATTAAATAATGTATATCATAATGACCACTTAATAGGATAACTTATATGATATAAAAATCAATACATAAGCATTCATATTTAACATAAATAAGCATTGATCAATTCATATACTCATGTTGCATTTGCCATAGAATAAGATATCTTGCATGTTATAGAAATTGAAGCATAAGTATCAACTCATGTCACATTTGCCACAAAATAGGATAGCTTGCATGATATAGAAATTGAAGCATAAGTATTTACATCTGAGATAAATAAAATTTTAAGCCAACATGACAACTTAAGAATTTCATCCCTTTCTTTCTATCTTTTTTTTAATAAATTTTGCAACCTCCTCATTCATCCAAGATGGGGATTGGAGACTAGCTTCCCACCATGCCAAGAAAGGCTAGTAGGTATCGTGAGACACCGCTGATCAATTTGCCACCACGCCAAAAGACATGCATGGGTTATCATATCATAAAAATTCCCTACCATGTTAGAGAAATATGAGTAGGTACTTATAGTAATAGATTTAAAGCTTGCATTTGTATATAAATATGCTTAAACATTACAAGAAAATAAATTTTTCCTTCTTTTTTTAAACAAATTTCTCCTCCGATCACCCCCGTGATATTGCTATGAGAGAGGTACCACCATGCCAAGAAAGGCATGTATGGGTGGATGTCGTGAGACACCACTAACAAATTTTATTTTTCCCACCACGCCAAGAAAGGCGTATTAAGCATATCATATAACAGTTTCCTATCATGTTGGAGAAACATGAGTAGGTACTTATAAATAAATTTAAAGCTTGCATTTGCATAATAATAAAAGAAAGCCATATGTATATTTAATTAAGAGCATAATAATCACTTACAAGCCTCCCCTCCTTCCCACATGTGGGTTGCCATGAGATCGCGCCCACCATGCCAAGAAAGGCATGTATGGGTGGATGTCGTGAGACACCACGGCCGAAATTTTGTTTGCCCACCATGCCAAGAAAGGCGTGTATGGGTTATCACATCATAACATTTCTCTACCATGTTGGAGAAACATGAGTAGGTACTTATAATAATAAATTTAAAGCTTGCATTTGCATAATAAAAAAAAGTTACTTGCATGTATATTTAATTAAGAGCATAATAATCAAAATTTACAACAGCCTCCCGGCTCTCCCCCCACATGTGGGGGTTGCCATGAGAGACTAGGCCTGCCCACCATGCCAAGAAAGGCATGTATGGGTGGATGTCGTGAGACACCACGGCCGAAATTTTGTATAGCATAACATTTTCCAATTAACAAGATATCAGAATAATAAAAACAGGCAAATATGCAAGAATGAAACCCATAGAGAATAGCAAGTAGTATGATATTTAAGCAACACATCTTTCCTTATTAGATTTTCAAACTTCGGGCTTAAATAAAAGAAATTTTCAGCAAGCATCACATCTTTAGATAGCAAACTAATTGATTTCTCCTTAGATAAAATAAATTTCAGCAAACATTGCATCATTCCCATACTAAATAAAAGAATTTCAGCATGTATCATAGCCAGAGGAAGCTAATTGAAGCCAATTGAAACATGTAAACCGTAGTAGAACAACAAGTAGTATGACATTTAGGCTACACATCTTAACTTGTTATATCCCCATACTTCTACCTTAACTCCCTCTCTCCTTGATTTCATATTTCATGTGCAAGAGGCAAAACGAATGAAACCCGTAGGAAAAAGCAAGTAGCATGGCAATTCATTTTCAGATTTCATTCTACCCATATGCAAGGGACAAAACAAATGAAATCTATGTGGAGGGAGCAAGTAGTATAATATCTAGGCCATACATCTTACTTTCGTGATTTTCATACTTCTATCTCAAGTAAAAGAAAATTTCAGCAAGCTCATAGCGTAAATAATTTGTTCCTTGATAAAAAAGCATGCTTTATACTTTTTAAAACAAGATAATAGATTTCTAAGTAAAAATATTTTCAGCATGCATTATCCCTTTAGAAAAGCAAATCAATGGATTTTCAAAGCAAACATTATTTCATCCAAACAAACAGACCTAGATGAACCAATCAACACCCCAAAACCCTTTCCAAGCTTCTAATTTCATTTTCAAATTTTTTGGCAAGGTAATCAGAACAAAACCTTTAAGAAGCTATGGAAACTTATTTCATTTCATAAGAAAGAAATAAAATTTCAGCAAGCATTACTTCCTCTATATGATAAAAGCATAGGCTAAAGATAAAGAACACTTGCATCTAGCTTAGGCATTCCACCTTTAAAAGGCTATGAAACTTCATATTTCATTTCCCATAAGAAAGAAATAAAATTCAAAGCATCCTCTATATGATAAAAGCATAGGCTAAAGATAAAGAACACTTGCATCTAGCTTAGGCATTCCACCTTTAAAAGGCTATGGAAACTTCAGATTTCATTTCATAAGAAAGAAATAAAATTTAGCAAGCATCACTTTCGATTCAATTTCCTTAGTAAAATCGATTTCACCAATACAACCCATTACAAAGAATCAATTCATTTTTCCTTAGGTAAAAAAAAATGATTTCAGCCAACACATACCCATTACAAAGAATCAATTCATTTTCCTTAGGTAAAAAAAATTTCAGCAATTTCCCATGTCCGTAAATTTTTTCAGCAAGTAACCTCACAAAATCCGTGAATAATTGCAATAAAAAATGAGATTTGGGCCATACATCATCCCAAATCCCCAAAAGAAACTTTCAACACAATCCCAAGCATAAGATATAGCATTTTAAACAAAACCCTAACTTCCAAAGAAACTCAAATGCATAAGAATAAGCTCGAGGAGAGAAACGACTTGAGGTGTTGATTTGCTAAAAGGGAAAGAAGGAGAAGGGCTGAAGGAGGACTTTTCGGTTGCTAGGGTTTCCTGAATCAAGGAGGAATCACGGTAAGGAAGTCACACGAGAGACGAACTGCAGTAAGCACGAAAGGTGGAAAGCTTATACCATGATTCAAGACCGAGCGGAGGGGAGCGAGAGAGGAGATCGAGAGGAGAGGAATACCGGGGAGAAAACGAGAGTCGCGCAGAGAGCAGAAATTTAATCGTGAGAATGAGAGTCAACAAGGGGATAGATTAGAGATAGTGTATTTTTCGACCTGATTATTTAAACGCTCTAATAGAGATGGGGTTGGCTGCATTAATTGGGCAGATGGGCGGCAGGGGTTAGGTAAGGCTTATGGGAAATTACTTAGGCTAATTAGCTTAGTAATTAAGATAATTAGCCCTTAATCATATAAATTTTTATGAATCATCCCAATAATAAACCCCAACAATATGGGTGTCAATTTTAGGTATTTCGTCAAGGCCGAACGCCACGATCGATCGATGACGGAGGTCGCTTGAGCAAAGTCGACGGCGATCGAAGTGAAATTAGGTCTAAATTGGCTGTGACGTCAATCAAATTGCTCGACACACACACTTTCGAATCGACGCTAAGGTGTCGTTTGATAGGTTTGAGCGACGGCGCGTAATCAATTTCGCGAACGGAGGTCGTCGGACGTTGTCGGGCTTCCGACTGATATGCATGACAATTTCATTAAAAATTTGATTTTAATTATTTAATTGGTCATTAATTAATTGATTCAGTATTTTCCAATTAATTAATTTTAATATTTTTGACGCATTATGAGGTGAATTTTCAAATCAATGCAAGATTAATCGGTTTTGATTGCGATTAGGGTATTTTAATTTCCACCACATTTATTTAATTTCAAGTGGCACATAGTTGTAGGTCAAAATCCTCAAAATGTAACCGAAATATAGTTAAAAATGTAATTCTCAAATGACGCAGTGATAAGTTTTCACATCACACGGTGTTGTGCCACTCCCGACACGCACTCATAATCTAAATTTTTGCATTTAAAAAAATTATAAAAATATTTTGAATTTCTTATATTTTATGACAATATTTATACTAAGCAACCTTCAGAATATGCAATGCACACGCTGCTACCTCCTTATGAATGTGCAAGTAATAGTGACTTTAATTTTCATAAAATAATGCACAAAATATTTCTGATTTTATTATTTTTTATTTTTTTTGCAAAAATAATATACTCTATCAAATGAAGTTCAAATAATTTAAAGACTTTGTCAATATAACCAAAATTAAGAAGTAAACTTTATATGATATGCATAGTTATAAAATAATTTAAAATATATATACATATATATATATATATATATATATATATATATATATTATATATAATAATATATTTTAAAATTTAAAAGCATCATATCACTATTATTTTATCAATAATAACTCATTGAACGGTTATGGACCTTCACATTAAAAAAAAATAATAATTCCAAGGATTAGAACGTGCATTCCATTATCAATTTAATTATATTGCTATACATAAAAAAAAAAAAATTTTTTTGAATACATATAATGGAACACACCCAATCACAGAATGCTTCCACCTAAACATAATCGAATACATATAAGGTACAATATATTCTTTGAAGCTCATCACATGTTGTAATGAATTTTGTATTATTTTGGATCATTTAGGGTCTTTTGTGGCAATGATGGTGCCACTGTGCAGTGCCACACCACACAACATTATCTTTTAGGTACTACATTCGAATTATATTTTAATTATATCTTAAGAAATTTGAAGTAGAAATATTATATTTTTTTTTAACTAAGACTTAACTCCCTACAATGGCAATCATAAAGTTACGATTTGACTTTTTTTAAAAAAAATTATTTAATTACTGCAACTTCTTCGAACAACAAATTCTTCTGCAGTATCTTCATTACTATTTCTTCAGACAATTGCAGTTATCTCAAACAGATCATTAATATCTAATCTTATTAAATTTTAATAGAATCACGTAATCTATTTGACTTTTGAGTTGCTTTAAGATACATATGACATTTGATATTGATAGATTTATTCATATCACATAAAAAAATTTTACAATCCCAACAAAAATTTGCATAATTGTTTATGCAAACGCTCACATCTCATGAAAAGAAGAAAGAAATACTTCCACGCTAATTCTTTCTTTTCAACTCAATGTTTGAGTAACCTAATCAACTACTTCGCGGGTGTTGATTTAACACCCACCAAACAATTCTCAAAATCGACCTTAACAGGTTTCAAAAATATTAAATATTTGCCTTGACTATTCTCTTTATTGAACTACTCTTGTTTTCTTTTTTTGGGAGAACAGAAGCACATTATCCCAGCTCTATAAGCTTTTGCTCTCCGCCCCACAATCTCACGCGTTCACAGGCCTGTGCAGCCTGCAACGAATGTATAAGAAGAGAATTATAATTAAAAACTCTCAACTATATATATATATATATATTAGAAGGAAATTACCTCATCATTCCAGTTGGTCTTCCAAAGTATGTAGCAAAGAATCAGAGTCTGTAGTGCAGTTCCGAAAAGCATGCCAACCCATATACCCTAAATTAATGGAATTAATAGATATTATAGTTCATAGAAAGATAAATATTTTATGTGTTCAAGAAACTAAATGGGTTGGTGAGAAGGCCAAAGAGATTGATAGTTTAGGTTTTAAACTTTGATTCAAGAAATGAACTAGAAATGTGAAGTGTGACATGATAAGGATAATAATAAGATTAATAGATATGGAGATATAATTATACTTTAAAGATTATTGATATTAAGATATCAACGCGATGTCCTACGCTCCCTCAAGTAGGTTTGGAGTAGTAGCTCAAAAGAAAAAATTTGGAATGAATTGAGGGATTAATACAAAGACACTTTTAAAAAAGATTTATTGGAGGACGACAGTGTCTGATCATTAGATTTTTTCATTTTATTATATATATATATATATGTATATATATATATATATATATATATATATGTATATATATATATATATATATATATGTATATATATATATATATATGTATATATATATATATATATGTATATATATATATATATGTATATATATATATATATATACAGAAAATCATCAAATATACAATTCCTAAACACCCAGTTAGCTAATTTCCATTTATTTAGATGAAGAAATGCTTCAAAATGCTCTTTCTTACGTATGCTTGTTTATTAAAACTGATAGTCTGATGAAACTTACCTGAACTCCCCATTGCAGTCCATACCCCAATAAGAATCCTAAAGGAAGGCCAAAAACATAATAGCAAGCCAAGTTGATGTAAGCCACGAGAGCTTGCCATCCACCTCCTACTGCCACACCTGCATCCCATGATTACAAACCAAAAATAAAATGATTATAAATACTTAAATTTTTTTTTTAATAGAAAGAGGAGGGGAGCACCTGAAATGACCGGCTGTATGCTGTTGAGCACCATGGTGATGGCAAGAAGATGAGCGATCTTTGAAACGGCGTGCTGAAGCTCCTGGTCGCTCGTAAATATAACTGGAAATTTGTCACGAGCAGCCAGTATAAGAAACATGGCGATGAGGCCGATGACGAGGGAGGTGGCCACCACTACGGCCACCGCGTGCTTGGTTGCTCTGGGCCTTCCTGACCCGAGCTCATTGGAGACCCGAACGCTGGGTGTATTGATTGAGCATATTAATTAATAGCATATTAACATGCTAATATTGATTATAAAGAAGTTAATTGTGCCATTAGCATTTCTGGGTGTTTTATTTCCTTACCTTATGGCTGCGTTGATGCCGATGAACACCATTCCTTCCCAGCCGTTGATGTTCATGCTATATATAATCCGATAAGGCCGAAGGTTTAGTAAGATGTAATTAAGGATAATATGAGTTTGCATGCAGTAATTGATTTATCAACAGAAATAAGACAAAGGTTCATATTTTATGCATTACAACAACAGCAACAAGATTATTAAAATTAATGATTATTTTTTATGTCATATTAAAAATTTTAAGTGTAATTTATATAAATTTAAGTGTTAAATATATTAAAAGTAATATAATGTCAATTCACTATTTAGAAAGATTTGCATACCTACCACATAATTTTTATACATATACATATTAAATATCTAAAATTTGATATTTATAAATATTTTTTTTTATGTAAGAAAAAGTTTATTTCACTTTAAAGAGTTAATGAAAATGATATTTTTGAAATAATAATAATAATTTAAGTATTATTTATAAAAATATTAAAATTTTAGAAATGTAAATATATAAAAAGTATGTGGTATGTATGTAAATATCTTTTTATTTTATTAGAATAAAATTCAAAATATGCGGATTTTTTGTACTCCTAAACAAACTCAATGAGGATAGAAAGCAAATAAAAGAACAAAACTACAAAAAAATTACCAGATGGAAATGGAGCCAACGGCGATCTGGGCGTTGTCGAGATGCCCCGTTAGCACGACAAGCACCATCATATACCAGATCTCCAGGCAGAGCATCACAGCAGAAGCCAGCGAGAGCTTGACGAAGGCCCATAGATCCCTAAATGCCGACCAGGAGAGGCCTTCTCCCCATCCGTCACCGCACCATCGGACGACGTACACCACCTGAGCAATGGAGACGACCCACTGCGAAATATCGTAGGCGGCGGCTGCGCCGATGATGCCCCACCCGAATCCGTACAGGAAGAGGGAGAGGAGAGCGATGTGGATGAGTAGGGCGGCGAAGCCGATGCAGGCGAGGACCGACACCTTGCTCTGCGCCTGTAAAATACCACACTTGTAAAATACGTTTGGCCGGACTATCTCCAAAATAAGTTACTCTATAATGATTATTCTATACGTTTGGCTCTTTTATTTAAAAAATATGTAAATTTTAAAATATGTAATAGTGTATTTTAACTTTAAAATTTTATATACTAACATCTAATTTTTATATATTTATTTGTTTTTAATCATCAATCTTATATATTTATATGTAACATGATCGAAATATTGAAAATTTAAAAGAAATAAAAAAAATCTAAGTTAAGCTTTTATTATTATTTTGAAAATTTGAGATAGATTAAAGATTGATTTGTAATATGTATGCATTTGATGCCCTATATGTAAAAACTCCTAAATCTTTAGCTAATAATAAAAAGCTTAAGAGTTAATTTGGGGAGAATGCAATTATTTATAAAAATAATTATAAAATTATTTGCAATATAAATTGATCAAGTGATTGAAAATTTTGACTTTCAACGAAGAGATATTGTGTTCAAATCTGAACATATCTGAGATATAAAACATGTAAATTTAGGATTTCTTAAACCAATTCTCTTTCCTTCTTCTTACATTATTTCACAGTATTTTTCAAATTAGTTCAACATGAAATCATAGACTATTTAAATCTAACAATAAATATTATAAATAAAATTTAATAACTTATTTATAGTCATCACATTAAAATAACATCTGGCTATAAAATTTTAAAAAATTAGCATGAAAGTTACAATGAGATAGAAGTATATCTCAAGAGTAAATTTGTGAAAAAAATTTGATCCAAATAAGAACTAAGTTCATGAATAATTTAAAAAAAAATTGAAAGCTTGAATCTTCATTGTGCCATCATAAGATTTCATGAATATATAATGTTTTTAATAAATTGTAAAAATGTAAAATATATTTTTTTGTACATTTTATAAAGTCTTTTTGCAGTAAAAATATATTAGAAAAAATTTAAAGTATGCATAAAAATATATCTATACATTAATGGAAATATTAAATATAATTTAAGAAAATTTGCATACATAATATATAATTCTTATGTATTTATATATCTAATATTTAAAATTTGATAATATATATATATATATATATATATAAAAGAATTATATGCGAGGTAGTTAAATGCCCCAATACAAATACAAACAGGCACGAAAATTTTGGACGAGGCATCCAGACGAAACGATCTGTGAACAATATTATTTTCTTCTGTACCCCTACCTGGAGGAATTTCTGGGCCGGGAAGTTGATGGCGAGGGCGAAGATTTGGGGAATAATGGCGGCGGTGAAGCGGCCGGCGGCGTCGGCGATATCGGGGTCTTGGCCTATGAGCTTGAGGACGGGTGCGGCAAAGAGGTAGAGCGGGCACATTAGAATGGCGGAAGCGGTGAGGATGATCCATGACCGTTGCATATAGATGCCGAGCTTATTCACCTGCCCTGCTCCGTAGGCCTGCCCGCATAGAGTTTCCAGCGCGCTTCCCATCCCTAGCTGTCCCAAGGATGACAATAAAAAGAAAATTACCGAATGAGGCAAACCACGAAGACGGGAAAGAAAAGAAGGAACAACTTACAAGAAATCCGAAAGAGAAATTGGAGATAACTGAAAGTCCGATCGCCACCGCCGATAGCTCAAGGTTTCCAAGATGTCCGGCGAAGATCTGCGTAGTTGAATTAATCCCATATAGACAAATAATGCTGAATGCGATCGGCGTCGCGATCCACCACAGCTTCATCGACTCTCCCACGAAAGTCTCCCACGCGTCGCGCAAGTTCCTCACCTCCGGCTCATCTTCTACATCCGGGAGGCCGGCGGCGACGGCGTCGGCCAAATCTGCATCCGCTTCCGTCGCCGCAACGGGGGACGGAGACGGACCCGACCCGTTATCGAAAGGATGAATTGGCATTTGGGGGGCGTTGTAGTTGGTGAGAAGTGGGGAATCCATTGAAGCGATGGCTTCTTCTTCTTTTCTTTAGAGCTCGGTGGGGATTCGGAAGGCGGAGAGAAGAAAGCGGAGGGTTTGCGGCTCACGTGATGGGTGCGGAGCGGATGGACGGAGTTGTAGGACGATGAGAAAAAATACAGAGCGCTTTTACTATGTTAATTTGTATGCGATCTGCGTATGCCTAACATTTACCATAATTTTTATGGCAAAATTTTTAAATTAAACCTCATTAGTGATTTAATTAGCTAATTAGGATTAAAAAATTAATAAATATATGGGCCAGCTGACGATGGCTGGCCGACCTGATGCAGAGACGGAGCTAATTAATTTTTTTTTAAATATAATTAATTTTTTTTGAACATATCGATTCATTAGGTGTCAGAATTTAGCGTAGTTGGTGTCGTTGGAAAGATAATGAAAAATTCTACAACTTTCATGTTGACATGACCTAATCTAGCCCGTTGAGCTGCAATTTTGTAAATGTGTGAAATGAAGTTACAAAAATAACAATATCACGTACTCGCTTTTTACCATATCGCTCATCATCTGATTTGATGGCGTGTTTAGCATCGTTGGAAAGATAATAATAAATTTTACAACTTTTATGTTGATACCTTTTGACGGATCTCGCCCGATTTTTGCAAATGTATTTTTTTTTAAAAGGTAGAGTATTAATTTTTAATATTTGGAAATGTAAAAAATATAATGTTGCAAAAAATTAAAAATATTACGATAATACTCGTTTGTGTGATATTAACATAATGCTTGTTGAATACATATGTTTTTTTTAATAATATTAAATATTGTAAGTGTATTAATTTTTTTGGTATGAGTTTAAATAGTTGTGAAGTTAACCAAATAAAACTAAATTGATAACAAACAAAAGTATAATTGCATAATCAGAATCAATAAGTGGACATAATAAATAAAAAAGATAATGACTACATGACATAAAGTAAAAAAAAAATACAACTATCGCCGATGTCGACGCTGGAATCGTGATCGCTACCGTGAGTGTAATGAGATGGTGGTCGACGTGGCCGATCACAATAAATGATGCTACCGACGCATCCTCCTCATCCACCGCCACCGGGTTATCATAACATCCCAAGTCCAGAATATGGATTCACGGAAGTTCGATGGCAATAGCATGCAGTACAATCGTGATATGGCTGCCATGGAATGACGGTGGAGCATATGTAGTGGATCGGCATGCCATGGGTTCATCTCGAGACACAGATCCCGATATGAATATCTGGGTGAATGGATAGTAAGCCCCACCACCGGGCGATATGATGGACCCACATCCATCGACGGCAGACCGTCTGGCCGATGCAAAAGTGCTGAATGTCTATATCCTTGTATCTGGCGATATATGCATGTTCCGCCGATCCACGCACACCGCCATAATCGCCGATGGATTAAATTGTCACCATCTCGCCAAATAGAAATATATCTTGATTCGTGATGTGGTCACGCCGCTAAGAAAGTAAAT
Source organism: Cymbidium sinense (assembly GCA_021442155.1). Taxonomy (NCBI): domain Eukaryota; kingdom Viridiplantae; phylum Streptophyta; class Magnoliopsida; order Asparagales; family Orchidaceae; genus Cymbidium; species Cymbidium sinense. Next base: position 167,632,505 of record CM038215.1, read on the forward strand.
TTATATCGTGGTTTCACGTAAGGGAAAGCAAATTGTAATTTCACATAGACTTACATCGACGATCTCCAGCGACGGGGTAGTATGTATCGCGGAACTGCTTGCCTTTCAAAGATATAAAGTGAAGCCCAAGATCGGTACACTCATGTAACGGTTGATCGCCGCCCGGTCATCATCGCGGTCACGCCACAACCAACTCACGCCGCCGCTCCCATGGTAATGAGTGGTGGTACACGCAATCAACGTCGGCCTTTCCTCATCCATCAACACGAACAAATGATGGATCTATCGGGTCAACATCAATCATGGGAGGCATGCCGAACTGTCTGATCACACGATCAGGCAGGTGCCACTCTACCCTCTTCCAACAAATCAGTGGTACTCTGGCTAGCCATATCTCCTCTCCCTGCAAACATATATCTGCGATGCGCATGCGGATCTGATGTCCATATGGCTCCCAGATGACCTGCACATGTACCATAAGTTACTCTGAAAATTAAAATTCCATGACGAGTAAACAAGTAAAAATGACTGCTATTTAGCATACCTAACTCTGCAGAAATCCATCCAACTTATCCTCAGATACTCGATGTTGGATGTCGGCATTAACAAATCCTTCATTCCAAATGACATCCAACGCTAAGACCTCAATGTCCGCAGGATAGGAACACGTAGGTCTGCCAACATGAATGTGCTCCTGTGCCCATACCGCAGAAATGAATACATCTCGCTATGTTCGCGCTTGCCTCATGCAACTCTCTATAAAGATACATTACTGAGCCCACCGAGAAACCGAAAGAATGAATATCCTCTAGTAATGGTAGATACCGCAGTGGACCTCCGGCGTCGTGAAGAAGAAAAGACAATGACAAACAAGATGTATGCTCGATATGCATAATAAACTGGAGCTGTAGATCTAAGTATGAATCTCTGTAAAAAGTCCACCGCAGCCATCGTAAAGGTAAGCATGTGCGTGCGACCCCATATGAAATCAAGGTGATATGTGGATGGATGGGATCACGACATACGCCGCTGGATGCGCCCAATCAACTCATCACGTAGCCAGTAGCCCACCGTCTCCCTCCACCAACGACAACACTGCCTATAAGAGGAGGGCCATCACCAACGCCTGATCATCATAACGCGTAGTGTGATCGCCATCTCACCTATAGCAAAGTGGAATGTGTTCGTCGGCACCGCTCCACTAATGACGCCGCAGTGATGATCAGCTTAATGCATCGCATCTTAGACATCCAAAGCCGACATCTCGCAATGCACCCATGAATCGAGGGCACTAATGTGCCATTCTTTGAACATCAACAAGTGCAATTTCAAGAATCAAACTGCGATCGAATGGAGCATGCATAGACTACGTTAGTAAAACAAGCACATACATTGGCACAGAAATAACTTCAAAAAATGACATACCGAATCAGGATGTGCTGCTCTATGTCTACCACGTAACATAGCTATGCTAGTGCACCGCCGGTGGACCAGTCCTCGATCGTCCGTCACGCCTCCCTCGGGGGCTTCACCGCGACATCTTAACTGGTATCGAGTAAAACAACATAATCAGATTTAAAAATAGACAAGAAATGAAATTGTCAAAGAGAAATAAAGTCTCGTGCCTATAAAACAGATGCATTATCCTGAAATCAGATATTTACACGGAAGCAAACCTTCAACTTATACACAGAAAATTGAAAACAAAAGCATAAACATTTCACTTAAGCTAAAAAAACAAAATTAGTAGATTAGTTTAATTACTTTTTTATTATTTTGTTATCTAAAAAGTTAAATTTTTTGTTATTTCCTTAAATGAAATATTAGACATGTCGATTATTGACACGCAAGAAATATATGTTCGTATATGACGTAAAATATTTGACATGGGAGGAAGAAACTGCAAGAGAGATTAATCTCCAGTTCTCTAAGCCTGCCTGAGCTCCCGTGTATTTCAGCTTTCATGATCTCCAGATGGCAACTAATAATTTTCTCGTTTGCTGGGAACAGGTAATGGTGATTTTCCTCATTTTTCCTTTCTTAAAATACAAATTTTCATATGTGAATTGGTTTGAAAATATATGATTTGCCAAGTTCGGATTATTATTATTTGCCCTGTTTGAAGGTTTGTTTTAAGATTATGCTGTTTCTCCACATAATTTTGGTTTCAAAACAAGGAGTTTCCTCTCTGTCTCTCTCTCTCTCTCTCTCACACACACACACATATATTCCTGACAAAAATGATAAAATTTAGAACTTCTGAGATTATATTTAAAAAGTGCAGCATTTCTATAAAATAAAATCAATTGCTGAAATGTTTCAAGGGCTCGAGAAATTTCAGATTTACTCTTACAGTTCTGGGAGCAAATTACAGGACTGTTAATTGTACTAAACTGCATGAAAATAAAAGAAATCAAACTCACTGCTCATAGCATTAATGCTTTATTTTCCTTTATTATTTTCACCTCACATTGAAATGAAAGTGATTAAGGGATTGTTTCATTAGATGCTGTTAAAATAGATGCATTTTAGAAATATAGGATAAATTATATATATATATATATATATATATACATATATATATATATATATATATATATATATATATACATATACATATATATATATATATATATATACATATATATATATATATATACATATATATACATATATATATATATTGAGTTGTTTGGTTAAGTGCAAATCAAAGGCATTGAAATAGTTTTTTATTTGTTATAATACATTTTAAATGCACTGTAATGAGGACGAGGACAAGAACATGAACTTATGAAGGTCACAAGCAGTGATGCAAGCAAGAGCCAGTGAGAGACAAGTACACATTAGGACTACTGCAATCATAAATAAAGCAAAACATTTCATAAATAGTAGGACTACTGCAAGTAGACAATATGACATAAATCTGTAGTTAAAATATATGAGAGACAAGTACACAGTAGGACTAATACAACAATAGCATAAATATACAATATGACATCAAACAATGACTCAAAATATCACACTCTACGCACGCGAATCGAGGACACGCCGACCTATTATGCCTAGTCTTACAAACAAAGACACTCGAACTTTTAGGAATGTTCTCATCCATGGTATTTTAAATCTTGCCCTTGGCCTTCCGTGACTTTCGCTAATATTATAAGTTTCAGAATCGCCTTCTCGTGATGTGATCCGCCCACTCCTCCCGATCGTATCACATGAAACTCTCCGGTAGTACTAATATAATTCAAGCAGTAGTACGAGATGTACCGCACGGTTTAGGTGGCGATGGCTCAAACCGCAATCACGCGGTGGACAAGGTAGGTGATACGACTGTGGTTGTTTACACGCATAGTTGCACTCATAGTTCTCAGAAACTTCAACTTTGTAGGTTCGATTGCTGACATCAAACACTTGATACTCGACTGCTAATCCTAACGTTCAATCTTCGTCTCGCTCATTAGCAATAAGTGTAGCTTTAATGCGAGGGGAAAATAAGTTTTCTTATTGCCTTTCTAGAGCGGCAGCCTTTTCAAGACATTTCATGAAAAATGAAACTATAATATAGTACACTGCCATAATCGAGCTTGAATAGTAAACCACGCACGCGGCACACCGCTGAAGCACTCGCTGTATTTGTCGCCATACGTCGCTGCACTGCTATCATGAGTTTGAGTCCACCGCTTGAACATCTCAAACCAGCTCCAGATGCCTCGCTTAATATTCTTAATGTCTGACATGTGCCTTTTGAAAATTTGGATGTCATCTGTGTTTCCTGCAACATACATTTTCTGACACATGAATTCGACATCAGCTATGCCAAGTTGACGATCGCTTCTTGAAGTTCTCCAAATGGCGCAATGTAAACGATGAGCCATGGGAAGATTTCTCGACAGCCATGGACAAGACCGCATGTCTATCGAGATGAAGCATAGATCACCCTCAGACACTAATGGGATCAAGTCCTCAAGAGTTTGCAAAACCAAATCCAAGACTCGCTCGATTCAACCATCACAAGGCTGGGAACAACCCATTGTCTCAAGGCCGATCCCAACAAGATAAGTAGAGTGCCTCTGACACCAGAGAAAAGTCCCATCAAGGCACAACCGGGCCACACGCCAACCACGATTGACGGCTCAAACGTCGTATCAGCCGTTGGAATCTATTCGATCGTGGACGCATTTAGAATCAACTCGGTATGAGATGCAAACAAAGCCTATAAATTTTCCTAATGATCTGTAAGATTCTCCCAACGCCAAAAATAGTTTTAATCGTTGCATCCCAAGCCTTCATATAAGACACTCGATATTGAACTTCGACTCTATACGCCTATAATCTCCCCTTGAGATCCAACCGACGACAGGGTTGATGAAATAACTTATAAATTGTCTGCATCGCTGTGTCCAAAGATTAAGAATTGAATGGCTACAACTGTGAGGAGAGCCAACTGAACCAATTCTCCAAGTTCCACCCAACCTCTTAACTGAGCAGGCATGTAAACGCCACAAACATGGTCTCACTGTCGAATGGGTACACAAAGACAAGAAATCTTGATTTGCTTGATATATGACATATTCAACATTGTTTATAATCGACCACCCACCAATAGAAATTGCCGCTTATCATGAAAGCACATACCTTCCACTAATTCATTCGGGATGCAATTGCCTCTTCAAGATTGAATCATCTCGATGGGCCATCAAATGCAAGTCTTCATCCCATTCTCTGGTTTGAGCCGCGCATATAATCATTATTATGTATAAAATGCTCCTCAAGATGACTTATTCTCCTTGAGTAATCGACAATCACCAATCGTATGGTTCTCACGCTCTTAAATCAACCTCGCCGAGTCAATATAATCGCCATCATCCTCATCACTACTATCTCCAGCATAGTTTCATGTTCAACATTTACATCGATGGTGGGTTCACATCATTATCTTGTGGGTCACCCGTCACCCATTTGAGCAGAGCTGCTAGTAAAATAATCATTTTCCTCGCACTCATATATCTCCCCTTGAGTACTTATCTGAGGAGGTGGTGTTATGTAATCAGTGCTGATTCCACCACTTTGATGGTCGATTACGTTGCTAACCAACCTATCTCCACGTGGGAGTTCCTCAAATTCGACATACACCACAATAGACTGTGAACATGCTGCATTAATAATAGTCTCACAAACTTCATCGTCAGTAATGTGTGTCGCAATAAATCCGCCCAAGGAAAATGACCCACCGACAATGAGAATTTTGATGGATCTAACTTCAACGACCTCATAACTCTTCTCTGTAATTCCTCAAATTTAATCCGTGGAAATTTGGATTGAGATTTATCCCACCAATATATGTTGGAATGAACTCATCACTTACTCGAAGTTCAACCATCATAATAAAGAACAATAAATACACTATTCAACTCATCACTTTTGTAATAAAACACCATTCGAATCGCTACCTATTACGCACAAAAAAATCTGCATTAATATATGACATAAATGATCAAATACTTACGATTCAAGCCATCACTCGATCCTAATATTTCAAAGATAACAAATGTAATCCAACTACAATATGACAAATAAAATCAAAATCCAATCATTCTCTTTTGAAGCAATAATAAAACATCCCTAAACTACACATACATACTTCCTAAATAAAAAATAGAACATTGCACAAAAAATTAAGCTTTCCTACATAAAAATTGCGCACAATTTCAGATCGATCACATATCTCCTAAACCCTAAATTAAACTACACATACACATTTCCTAAATAAAAAAAAAACATTGGCAAAAAATGAAGCTTTCCTACATAAAAATTGCGCACCATTTCAGATCGATCACAGATCTCCTAAACCCTAAATTAAACTACACATACACATTTCCTAAATAAAAAAAATAACTTTACAAAAATGAAGCTTTCCTAAATAAAAATTATGATATTCGATCGATCAGATCTCATAAACCCTAGAATTAACTACATATACACTTCAAATAAAAAAAAAACACTAAGACAAAAAATGAAGCTTTCCTAAATCAAATCACAATTTCGATCGATCAGATCTCCTATGAATATCATAACAATTAGCTAAACTAACCAAATAAACTCATACAAAATACATTTCTTTTCGTTAGGGTTAGAAATACCTAAATCGCGAAAATAAACCTTCCAAGTTACTTGTCATGGCGATTTCCTGGCGAAATGATCCGTCAGAACAGTCGATCGCCAGATCCGCAAGAACGAAAATAATCAAAGAAAATGGAAACCAGAGCTTCTCGGTTTTCAATTGAAGATTGTCATTACTGATCAGCCGACTAAAAATAGTGCCGATCAATATATTTTAATTTTTATTGTTATAAAGAATTTAAATTACTATGATTTTTTTAAAATATATATATATAGTATAATTTATTTTAAAAAAGTAATATTATTAATTTTTTACATATAAAATTTAAAATTTAAAATATTTATAAGTGAAAATAGAAAATTAAATATGGGATATATGAATACATGTGAATTCTATATGTATACAAATCTCTCTAATTTTTAATAAATGTTATTACATTTGTTTAATATTTAAAAAAAAGACATTCTTATACATTTTTATCAAAATATTTATAAAATTATACTAAATAATATTTATAAAATAAATTTATATTTTTAATTTTACTTGCGTCGTACACTAAAATTATCGGAGAGAATAATTGAATATAGGATACAACATGATATAAAAGTTTCTCAAAATTAATTTGGTTTCATGTGAGTTAAGTCTGCTGTGTATGTTATACATTTGTTTAGATATTTGATGAAGAAGTATAGAGAGAAAGGAAAAATCTATATATATGATATTTATTGATTTAGAAAAAGAATAAAATAAAGTTTTAAGAGAAATATTTTTTTAATTAGAATTAAATGAGAATGTGACACTTAATATAACATAGTGGACAAGAATGATTCATGTAACTGACCCCATATAGTGGGATGAAGGCTTATTGTTATTGTTGTTAACAATTTATTGTATGTTCTATGTTATATTATTTTTTATTTTATGTATTTAATAAATTATTATGTTAATATAAATATCATTATTATTGTTGCGTTAGAAAACCTACAGAGTGAAAGTTTACGCTTAGTGTCAAAGACACACAATGCGTAATTAAAGATAATAAGAGACACTGTAATTTTTAACGTAAAAAAACCTCGAAAAGAGGAAAACCATGGCTAGCCCAAGAAAAGCTTCCACTATGTATCTGCTTCAGAGTACAAAATCTTCGATAATGGATTACAGAATCATAGAGAGAGGAATAACAACCGTAACAACGATCAGAATTGCATCACTGGATGCTGGTAACTCCTGGAATACGTGGTACAATTAGTGACGACAGTATGTGGCGATGGTTGATGGTCCGAGCTGGAGTGCAATCTGTTTGCGATCTTGTTTGAGGATCTTCAAGCTCGTGAGCTCTCTTCCTCCTCACTTTTTTTTCCTTCTTCCTCGCCGGACTTTCCTTTTCTTCCTTGTTGACTCTTCTTCTTCTTCTCTGCTCTTCTCTCCTCTTCTTCTTCCTTGTTTGCGATTGACGAAGGATCAACACGGCGGTCAAGGGTGGTTGACTAATCGCCGAGTGGCTCTTCTTCACTGTTCAGTCTTCACTCTTGGCCTCCACTTCTTTTTTCACTTGGCCTCCCTTCACTTAGCTTAGCTTCTCATGTGAGGAATGAAGGCCTATTTATAGATGGGAGAGGGCATTCTTAAATTCATAAGCCATACCACTCTCGACGATGCTCGGGATGATTCTTTGATCATTTGATGTATTTTAAGCATTTGGATGCCCAAATAAAGTCGAATTATGAGATCTTAGGCTCATTAGATCCGCTCCGAGACGATTTGACTATAAACACTCCATATTTGAGAGTTATTTTGGGATTTAATTGATGTCCCAAAGATTCCAAATGATATTTTAAGCTCGATCTCGACGGTTTGACTCAAAATCATATCGCTCGACATCAAGATTTGTGCTTTTATGGTATTTTGAGAGCATATCGTTGCATTTTTGGATGACATTAGCTTAATCATCCAAAAAATATGTGTCAAATGCTCAAAATAATGAATTCTTCAACTAAACGTAGGACGCGGAATCATTGAGAGAATAAACCATCATAAAAATACAAAATTATGATTATAAGAAGATGTAGCCATTGGCATAAGATTTTGAGGTTATGGAGCTATTTGATACTCATGAAGTTTTCGTGAGACATACCCGTATTTCAAATCTCGCGATGCCAAGACGCTGAAGGCTGGCTAAAGGCCCATGACTGGTGTCCGTCAATATGGCGATGCTGTCACGTTTGGCGGTCCATGGCTACGGCGGATCGCTCACGGGCCATTCCGCTGCGGATCTGCCGGGCCATTCGCCAGAATCTGGTCAGGGCCATCCGGTGAACAGTCGTCTCTGTGAGGTAACGCTGGCTAAGGCTACATTGCTCACGGCTACAAGACGCTCATATTGGTCGTCATACTGGCCAAGGCTCCGCTCTGCTGACGCATACCACGGGCCCTACCGAGAAATTGCGGTTTTGAGCCGCTTTTGAACCGCTTTTATTTTAGCTTTTGCTTATGGGGGTTATAAATACCCCTAGGGAGAGGGAGAGGCACATTTTCCTCCTTCTTCGAGTGAGAGTTCTTGAGGTGATCAAGAGGCATGGCCCATGACGTCTGAGGTACCGGTTATCCGGCTGGACGTCTTGAGGCGATCAAGGCTCACGCAGACGTCAGATTTCCCGTCCCGGACGGCCCCGATCGTGGGTTAGAGGCTCAAGGCCCACTGCACGTCAGGGTTCCGCTTTCGATCGCCCCGGCTTGATCCGTGGGGAGGCGAAGGCCCACGCAGACGTCAGGTTCCGGCTTCCGCCCCGGCGATCGGCCTCGCTGGATCGTCTGAGAGGCTCAAGGCCACCAGACGTCCGTGGTTCCGCTTCTACTCATCCTATCGCCCCGTCGGATCGTCCTGAGAGGGCGATCGCCCACACGTCGGAGTTCCGCTTCCTGCCGTCCGGTATCGCCCCGCCGGATCGTTATGAGGATCAAGGCCCATGACGTGTGGAGTTCGCTTCCGCTCGTCCGGCATCGTCCCGCTTGATCCGTTAGAGGCTGCACGCGACTGGATTCCTCCGGATCGCCCCGCTGATCGCCCGTTAGGCCAAGGCACGGTGCGTCATTCCCGCTTCTGCCCCGGCATCGTCCCGTGACGTCGTTGAGGATCGCGCCCACTTCAGACGCCGCTTTCCTACGTCCGTTAATCGTCCCGGATCGCCCGGGTTAGAGGCGGTCGCCATGCACGTTGGTTCCGGCTTCCGCCCGTCCGGACCGCCCCGCTCGGATCGTCGTGGAGGGCGATGCCCACGATGTCGCGGTTCCGTTCCGCCGTCCGGCGATCGTCCCGTCGACGTCGGTTAGAGGCGATCAAGGCCCACGATCGGTTCGGGTTCGCCCCGGCCATCGTCCGGCTGATCGGTAGAGGATCACCGGAGACGGGTGACGGCGATGCTCACGGGGACTAACGACATAGTCGGCGACAGGACTTTAAGGTGGTCGGCGAGATAACCCGACGATGGTGGTGACCTAGATTGTCGGCGATGGTCTGGCGGCATGTCCGGCGACGGAATACGGCTGACCGACCGCAGCGGTTGGCCGACTGGTTACACGGTCGACGGCCATGGTCGCCGACGGTACGACGGCCGACGAGATCTTTGACCTATCCGGAGTTGTTTGTCGAGTGCGATGACGTTAACTGTGGGAGTAGTACAAAGTTTTGACCTATCCGGTGGTTGTTTGTCGATGTTACCGGCGACGTTAATGAAGAGATCGCAGAAGTCCACCAAGGACGTTTTGACCTTTCGGTTGCTGTCGAGCTTTTGCTCATGACATTAACCCGTATGGAAGAGATCGCAGAAGTCCACCAAGGAGACCTTTCCGGTTGTTAGTCGAGTTTTACCGATGACGTTAACCCGTATGGAAGAGGTTGAATTGACGCCGGTTCCGACGGCCGACCGCGCCGACAATCGGCGCGATGACCGGCGACAATGGCGATGACGGCAAGATCCGGCTGACGGCGCGATGCATGACGGTAGTGGCGATGACCGGCGACAATGTGATGACCGCTAAGATTGCCGCGATGGTCGGCAGCCGACCGACGATATTTCGCGATGACCGAACGATAGGATTTTGACCCATCCAAGTTCCGAGCGTCAATGCAATTAACCCGTATGGAGTACAAAGTGACCTTTCCTGGGTTGTTTGTCGAGCTTTTGCTCGGCGACATTAACCCGTATGGAAGAGATCGCAGAAGTCCACCAAGGACGTTTTGACCTTTCCGGTTGTTTGTCGAGCTTTTGCTCGATGACATTAACCCGCATGAAGAGATCGCAGAAGTCCACCGCGACATTTGACCTTTCGGTTGTTTGTCGGCTTTTACCGGCGACATTAACCCGCATGGAAGAGGTCGCGAAGTCCACAAGGACCTTTTGACCTTTCCCGAGTTGTTGTCGAAGTTTCCGGCGACATTAACCCGTAAGAGGCGAAGTCCACTCAGGACCTTTTGACCTTTCCGGTTGGTCGAAGTTTTACCGATGACGCAACCCGTATGGAAGAGGTCGCGAAGTCCACCAAGGACGCTTTGACCTATCCTTGTTTGTCGGTTTTGCTCGACGACATTAACCCGCAAGAGATCGCGAAGTCCACCAAGGACGCTTTGACCTTTCCGGTTGTTTGTCGAGCTGCTCGATGACATTAACCCGCATCTAAGAGATCGCAGAAGTCCACTGGACGCTTGACCTATCCCTGTTAGAGTGTTTACCGATGACGCTAACCCATGGAAGAGGTCGGTTGTATGAGCTTGTAGCCGAGTTGACTATTGATTTTTGCCTTTCATTGGTGTTGCCAATTTGCTTATCTGAGATTAAGAGTTGCCCCGCCGCGTAATCAAGGAACAAAGTTTGATTTCATTCTTCGCTTGCGCCTTTAAAAGTTTGAAATGCTCCACCGATGGTGGTTTTGATCTTGGGAAACTTGGTCATACAAGATGAAATAATGGAATCGAATTCACGACGGCGCCAAACTGCTGCGTTAGAAAACCGCAGAGTGAAAGTTTACGCTTTAGCCTTGGTGAAGTCCAAACACACCGTAATTAAAGAGCAATAAGAGACACCTGCACTTTAACGGAAAACCTCAAAAGAGGGAAACCACGCGCCCCAAAAGCTTCTACTATGTATGCTTCGAGTACAAAATCTTCCGATAACAGATTACAAAATTGTATAGAGAGGAATAACCTGTAACGATCGATCAGAATTGTATCATGGTGAGATGCGGTAACTCCTACGGAATAGGTACAATTAGATTTGGTGGCGATTATTGATGGTCACCGAAATGAGTGCAATCTTGCTTGGGTGCGATCTTTGAGGATCTTCAAGCTGAGCTCTCTTCCTCCTCTCACTGGCTTTTCCTCTTCTTCCTCGCCGGACTCTTCCTTTTCTTCGCTTTGACTCTTTCTTCTTCTTCCTCTGCTCTTCCTCTTCTTCTTCTTGCGCAGATTGACGGCAGGGATCCACGCATGTGGCCATGGTGGTTGACGACCGTCGAGCTGGCTCTCTTCTTCACTTGTTTCAGCCTCTCTTCACTGGCCTCCACTGGCTTTTTTTCACTTGGCCTCCCCTTCACTTCTTTACTTGGCCCCCTCATAGGAAATGGGCCTATTTATAGATGGGAGAGGGGCATTCTTGAAATTCATATAAGCCATACCACTCCCTCGACGGACGGCTCAGATGATCTTTGATCATTTGATGTATTTTAAGCATTTGATGCCCAAATAAAGTAGGAATTATGAGATCTTAGGCTCATTAGATCCGGCTCGTCGAGACGCTCGATTTGACTATAAACACTCCATATTTGAGAGTTATTTTGGGATTTAATTGATGTCCCAAAGATTCCAATGATATTTTAAGTTGATCTCGACGGCTAATTCAAAATCATATCGCTGACATCAAGAGATTGCTTTAATTTGGTGGTATTTTGAGAGCCATATCATTATGATAAAAATGTTAAGTAAAAATATAGAAAGATAAATTAAAAAAGTAATTTAATTTGTTTATACCGGTAGAAAAATTAAAATATACATATTAAATATTTAATTTATTTTAAAATTTAGCTTAAAAAATGAAAATATTAAACCGATACATAAATATATAGATTAAAAATTAAATTTTATTATCTATAAACATTGAAATAAAACTAAGTTAATTATTGTCAAATTGATGTCAAAGTCATTAATATGTTTATTACTAATAATTAAAATATTTGTTATAAATGATAATCCTCTAAATATTAATTAAAGCACTCTAACTAATAAGTTTGAAAGTTCTTTGTGTTAGAATATATTTATTTTATTACGAACTAAATATTTTTTTTATATAATTTTAGAATAATCAGTTATAAAGTTTAATTTTATCAGATGAATTAAACTTTATAACTGATTGTGCTAAAATTATTAAAAAAAATATTTAGTTCCCAATAAAATAAATACATTCCAACTCAAAGAATTTTCAAACATATCGGTTAGAATGCTTTAATTAATATTTAGAGGATTTCCATTCAAAGAAGCAAACTTAGAAATTAAATGATGGGGATTGGTTGACCAAATTAGTAAACTTATTAATTATTTTTTAAAGGAATTATAATACAGATTAATAGTAACGTGACTATTATTTAAATTATTTTGTGTAAACTACGCATAAGCGGATATTATTAATTATTTTGGAGTAACTATCTCTCATGGCCAGTCTTCCATTATCAGTTTTTGCCACGTGTACAATTGTCAGATAACTGGGGCCCATATGTGATTCCACGTAGCTGTGGCGGCGGCCGTGAGTCATAGAGGCGAGTAAACCCGAGTTGACGGAACCAGTTCGAGTCTGACTTAAATTTGATATGATCCGAATGAAATTGGCCAAAAACCGACTCGTTTATATAACGGGTTAAAAATTTCAACCCGAATCCGACCCAAGTTTAATCCGATTGATCCGACATGACCCAAATGATCTATTTATATATATATTTTTTAAAAAAATTGAGTGAAAATTGAGTCAAATCTAAATTAAAAAGATGTAAAAAATCGTTCAGGATCAATTTAAAGTTAAATTTGAGGGTGCCAAAATCGAATGATTTCAGCCATGGCCAAAAAATCAAATGGGTCAAATTATTCAACTTGAACCCGACCCAAAAATTATTCAGGTCAACCTGAACTCAAATTTTTTGAATCAAATTCGTGTCTAGTTGTGTATCCCATTAATTTTTGACACGCCTAAGCCTGCGGCCGTGCCACATCATCTCCATATGTTCGTTAGCGTGAACCCGCGGTCCACTGGAACAAACGGTGGGGGGACTAACAATTTCGGGAAGGCGGTAGTCGAAATACGATAAGCCGCGTGGCAATTTATCGGGAAGCTCTAATTTTGCTCCCGAAATATCACTCTCGTCCCCTTTCAGTCCCACCTGGTTTTCGAGAAACGGAATCTCTTTTATTTTTATTTTTTATTTTACTTTTTTTTTGGTTTATTTTAGTCGCTTGGTTTTGATTTATCTTATACATCGTTCTTGTATGTATGTATATATATATATATATATAAAGCTTATTCGTCTCCGCAAGTTCTTAGTTTCTCTTTGCTTCTAAAGTTTGCTTTCTCTTACCACGCCGCCGATGGAGAAGTGAAAAAGGACGAAGCCCCGTTGCTTTTTCCGGGGCTACTGAGGAGGGAGAAGAGGACGGCAATCATTTCCTGTGGAACCCGAGGTTTTTTTTGCAGTTTTGGGTTTAGTACTCTGAATTGAGGTTTGATTATTGGTTTTTTTTATTATTATTGTGTTTGTTTATGCTGATTTTGTTGTGTTTTTTTTTTTGGGAAGGCTTGAGTGAGTTTGCTGTGATGCTGATGTAATTGAGGTTTTGGTATTTTGCTAGGGCTAGCGCGTGGTGATCTTGCTGTGTTTATCGTTGATTGATTGTGGATTGATGGCTGCTTGCTATGTGAATTTCGGGGAGCTGTGGCGAGCGTTAGATGTTTGTCAGTTTGTTTGTGTTTATGCTTTTCTGGTTTAGTTTTATTGAATTTGTCCTATAATTGGGAAAGTTGATTTATGAAAGTTGGTAGTAGTGTTTATTCCTTTGAGCTTATTTCAGATTGAAGGGGAGCCTTTAGTGGTAGAATTAGTGGTATTTTAGTTCTGTATCCTGTTTTTTGGTTGATGCTGGATACGAATTTAAAGATGTAGAGTGCTGGTGAATTAGTACGACACAGCCTGTAGGAGGCGTAATCATTTCACAATCATGTCTATGTTTTTTGTTTGGTAGTTCTTTTTTCCTACTTTGATTCGAAACTTTTGTTCATATCACAGTTTTGTATTGTATACAAATTACAATGAAACAACCGTGCAAGAAACGTGCAACAAATAGCCTTATATTGCAATTGCGCTTGACCTGTTTCACAAAATGGGAATACACTTGAGAGCAATTTATGCATCTGAATGGTAATGGTGAATTGGTGATGATTTCATTACGTAGAGCACAGAATGAATACTATATCATGTTCGTGCATTTTAATCACAGATCATTATGTTTCTTTTAATGTTACTTTATTTCACTGGGAGGAATAGGAATGACAGAAGAATGAAGTGTTCTAGGTTTCATAATTTTATCTAGTGGCAAGCAGTTTGTTGAATGTTTAAAGGTTTCATATGTAATGAATACTCAAGAAAGTGTCCATTTCCAATTACCAATTTTTTCTAGAATCCAACAGATTCAATTGCCAGATACAGTTTTTGTTTGGCCGCTCAATTTCTTTTCATTGAAATTTGTCTCATTTTCTAAAATTAACTCTCTGACAGATTTGATTTATAATTGTCATAGATAATTGTTAGTCTGATTCAAATATCTGAATAAATATCGATGTATAGTCGATGTTTGCATAGTTTAAATTATTTCAGTTAGGATCTTTGCTAATAGGCTTTTATATGTTTATTGCAATTAAAGCTTTCTCTTTCAATGCTCAATGTTTCTTCATGACATCTGTGGATCCTGTGCTGGAACTAAAAGTAAATCACCTCAAGGACTTAAGAATTTCATAATATGCAGGGAGAAAGCCAAACCTTTTTTAATTACCAAGAATTGTCATGTGTTGCTGTCTTATTGTTTTCTAAACTACTGATTATATAAATTGGAAAAAATATGTATCAAATTGTTTCTGTCAAAAAATTAGTAGCTGCAGATTTATTTCCTTTTGTGTTGCTTATGGTCTAAAGGATTCATGTCATGATTATTTTGACAAATTTTACGCTGGCTGTCGACTACCTAACCCAACCCTCCACTTTTTTCATCCGGACTTGGGACTGACAATGGTAGTGTTAAAGAAAATGAAATGTAGAAAAACAGTAGGACCGGATAATATTCCAATAGATGTGTGGAAATGTTTAGGAGATCAAGGAATTTCTTGGCTTACAAATCTTTTAATGTTATTTTAAAGACTAAAAGAATGAGTGGAGAAAGAGTTTGTTTTTTTATATTTAAGAATAAAGGTGATGCACAAGAGTGTAAATTATAGAGGAATTAAGTTAATGTGCCATACATTAAAATTATGGGAGAGAGTAATTGAGCATATATGTGATATAGAAGTTTCTCACAATCAATTTGGTTTCAGCCGTAGATCCACCATGGATGCTATACATTTGTTAAGAGATTTGATGGAGAAGCATAGACAAAGTAAGAAGGATCTACATATGATATTTATTGATTTAGAAAAGCTTATGATAAAGTCTCAAGAGATGTTCTTTGGAGAGTTCTAGAATAGAAATGAGTTAATATTGGCTATATTCAAGTCATTAAGGATGTATGTATACTTGTGTCCAAACACAAGGAGGATTGACAAAATATTTTCCTATTTGGATTACATCAAGGATCAACATTCTTATCTTACTTAAGTTATGGATGTTCTTACGAGGCATTTACAAGAAGATGTACCTTGGTGTATGCTTTTACTGACGATGACTTCTTGTTGATAAGACTAGAGAGGGAGTCCAACAAAAACTTGAATTATGGAGGTCAACTTTAGAGTCTAAAGGTTTTCGTTTAAGTAGATCTAAACTGAATATATGAAGTGTAATTTTAGTCATAGAAAGAAGGTGAATTTGGGTGATCAAGTCATTAATAAGAGGCGATATATTTAGGCTCTATCATCAAAATGATGGTGAAATAGATGAAGATGTTATTAGTAGAATTCAAGTTGGAGAAGTGGAGGAATGCATGGCTATTATGTGTTAGAAAAGTTTCACTTAAACTTAAAAAAATTTTATAAGATGAAATGCAAGACTGAATGTATAAAAAAGCATAAGATAAGTTAAGTGTTAGAGATGATGATGCTGTGATGATGAGTGGCTTTACTCTTAGAGATAGAATGCAAAATGAGTATGTCGGAAAAAAGTTAAGTTGGGTAGATAAGATTAGGAAGAATGCCTTTAGATGGTCACATAAAGTCAGTCCATGTCCGAATTAGAGAGAGTAGATTTATTATATTCCTTTACGCAAGAAAGGTAGATGACTTAAAAAGACTTGGTTAAGATGTAAAAAATGATCTTAGTCTACTGAATTAAATGAGAATACAATAATAGACACAATGGAGACTGAGTCATGAGTACCACCTAGTGGGATTAAGGCTTGTTGTTGTTGTTGTTGTTGTTGTTGTGTTGCTTATGATCCTTGTGATCATCACTCTCTTTTATGATGCATTGTCGTCATGTCCGCTAGTTCATCTGCACCTCTTATGATCTGGATGAGGTCTAAAATGCAGGCATGCCTATCATATCATTTTTGGCTATTAATCAATGAGAAGATGCACAAAGGCTCACAATTCCAATGATGTAGTATAGATAAATGTTTGAAAGGTATGGATCTATGAGATAGTATGTCCAGAACTATTTTATTGAACTATAAAGGAGTCATGCCATGTACGTAGTGGTAGAAAGATATGACTTTTATCAAATATTTCTGGTGGTTTCAAGGTGATGATGGACTTTGGTTTATCTCATTGGAGTCCAAAACATTGACTATGAAGAAAGATGCATTTGATTGAATTTCAGAGTAATGGTGATTTTTTGTTTTGTGGTCATCACTTATCTCCAGAAATTGATGTCGCTTGACATTGGAATTTGGTTTAGTGGTTTGTTGATTTTATTGAATCTAGATAAAGTGAAAAGTGTCCATGCAAAACGAGTTTGTTTTATTTGGTTCAAAGTAAATTCATCATAATCAACTCACAACATTTACTTTGAGGCCATTTCTTTCACATTGCATGCCATTTGGAGAGAATCAAACAGTCTGCCAGGCATCTATGAATTACAACTTACTAAAAGATGGTGCATCTTACTATTATAAAAAACATGTACTTGAATTTCAATATTTTGGTAGGAGAAAGGCTGTGCCTTATGCTCTAACATTTACAAATGCAAAATCTTTTACAAGTGTTGTGTGCTTGAACATTTGCATCAAAAGGGAGAGTTTTATAATCTTAGTACTAAAAGAAAATTTTGCATTCATACATAGATAAGTTGAGAGCAGCTCATTGGAGACTTGAGTTTTTTTATGCAGGAAACTATGAAAAGAAAAAAATATATTATAAAACTTAGCCTAATTGAAATGATTCTAGTACTTTTAGTCATATGTTATAAAAGATGCACTTTCCTGTAACTGATGAAGGCATTAATACAATATAGTAGATATGAATTTTGGAAGATCATCAACAGATGGAAATGGAAGATTTTTAGAGACATCAATGTTGTCAACAAGTGAAACTAAGTGATCTGCGTGGCCGTTCTCCTTGTAGGAGAGAAGATTGATGAGCAAGAAGGTGTGCACAGCCTTACAGGTTTCAGCTTTGATGGTGATGTCAAGCGCTAGCAGTGTTAGTGAGGTTGGCGCTAATGTTGTTTGAAATGGTGAGTGTCAATGTTTTGGGGAAAGTAGGCATCAACGTTGTAGGTGGACATCAATGTTATTTGTGACAAATGGTATCAATGTTATTGGTGGCTATAAGATTCAACATTGTTGGTGACAAAAAGCAATTGGCATTGCTGATGAAAAGTAATGAGTGTTGGCCTTGGTGGTTGTGGTGGTTTTGGTGAAAGCAGGCATTGACATTGGTAGGGATATCGAACAATGATGTTATTGGTGATAGCTTGTGTTAGTGGTGACGCATTGACGTGCATGACGCATCAATGTTGCGGCGCATTGGTATAGGTGGTGACAACAAGTGATGATGTTGGTGGCAATGGAGGCAATCTACTGGTGGCAATGATAGGCATTGGTGTTCATGTTGATAACAAGTGTGACATGAGTGACGATGATCGGCACTGGCCTTATTGGTGACAACGAGTATTGGTGTAGGTGGTGACATTGGGCATTGATCTTGTAGGCGATGCAGGCCGTCAGCATTGTTGGTTTTGTGGCAGACATCACTATCGGCATTGTTGACAGCAAACATCAGCTTTGTTGGCCATGATGGACATCAACATTGATTTAGTGATCGTTATTTTCTTTTTAGACTTTCCTGAGCCTTTTTTAGGTGTAATTGTGCTACCAACATACATGAGAATTTATTTATTTTTGTTTGTAGACTGTTTTATTGAAACATTCACTTTCTACAAAGCCATTTACTTCTCAAAGCGATCTTCCAAGTTGTCTGGCTGTTCGTAAACAGTAATAAGCTTAATTTTATAATGATAATTACTGGCAATTGCTTTTTGCTACAAATATATGCGCTCTAGATTTTTACAATCAACAGCCAGTGTTGAGTTAATGCGATAAAGTTACTTTTTGAAATCAGGATTGTGTGAGATTTACAGCCTGCTTGGCTTTGCATGTTGCTGTTTTTGTCAACAACATGTATCTAGGGCTGTATCCAAGTAATGAAGTCTAGTGATCATGGTAATGGGACTATTCTTGGGATGGAACATTAATAGGTGTTATATTTATAATACTTAATTCTTGTTGTAACATCAGCCAGTGATTGCATTTTCTTTTCGTCTAATCCCTAACATTTGGTTTTTTGTGTGATAGTTTTTCATTTTACGCTTAGACAGTTTTTGTATTACATTTCTCAAAATTCATTCAAAACACCTTGCACTTATTTTATTATTAATATATGTTAATAAAGAATTTTTTTGATATAATTACCTAACCTCGATTCTTTTCATTTTCATAGCAAGCGCAGTATATTTTCTATTTCCCACTTGATTTTCATTTTCGTATAGACTATTTTAAAGGGACCAGCTCACAGGACATATTATAAACAGGAAATGGGTGGGTGTTGCTGCCGTTCAGCCAGAAGAACTGAATCACAAGGACCACCTGTTTACTACCATGTAAGTTGTTTATTAAACTTATACTATTTTTCTAGCCATCAAAATGTTCAGCTTGCCGAATCTTTGATCTTCAGCTTCTGTTAACAGACATGAGATGTGAGAATTATACGTTTATTGTAGGAGAGTAATTTTTTTTTCAATGTTTGTATCCTGTTTGTAGATGTAATCTATCTGTTTTTTTCTGAAGGCACTATAATCTATAGCATTCTCTATCTGGGGAAATATTACTGGTAGTTGAATTATTCAACAATTTTTCTATTCCAGCTATTGCTCTGTCCAGAATTTTTGATAAGAAATGAAATTGTTCAAAGGAGTTAGGAAGGTTTAAGAAAAATGACAAACATCAGCACGCCGTGACATCTCTTCCTGTATTCTAGAATATTGTTTAGAATCTAGAAAATGCACATTTTACAATTTTTTGGTTGTTTCATATATCAAGTATGAAAAAAAAATTTGTATGAATCAATTAAGGTCAATATATTTCTTTATGGTTGAGTAGTTGGATCTAAATAAAATCTCATAAAAGAAAAAAAATGAAATATCTGTAGCAGTTACTTTTTTTGGAAGAATTATAGTTACATTATGTGCCATGTTTGAAGAAAATCCTACTGAATTTAATGTGATAAGCTTTAAATTGTGTGGCAGTCAGCAGATGGATGCTACGGATGTTAGCTATGACAAGCTATGGATTGATAAGTGATGGAAGGTTGACAATAAAAAAAACATGGATGTTTGTTGGAGGACAAAAAGATGGTGAAGGAAAGCAGTGAGGGAGGAAAAGAAGAAAGTTTCAAGAGTAAACCTGAAGTACAAGTGATTCATGGTGTCTTAGAGTCTAATATTCTCTAGAATCAGATGCAAAAAATCACGCAGACAAAAATAAATTCATTGTTTACAGATTTTTTTAATTTTGACAAATTATCAACTCCTTAGATGAAACCTAAAGACTAAAAATGTGCACAAGTAATAATTTAATAATCATCTTATAGAAATTGTAAATATAAATTTAAAATTATAAAAGAAGTCATGCTTGGATCAGAATCCACACTGCAGTCCGAAATTTTAGGTTGTTTGAGCTGTGGCAATACTGATCATGTAAACAAATTAATCACTAAAATTAGAGATTAAGAAAAAGATAAAAACATCAAAAAGATGAACTAGACCTCACACCATTACAAGGAGATACTTTGCCCAAGAATTTTAGAAGGTGAAAAGAATTCCATCTCATCTATAAATTTATTGAATTAAAGTAGAATATCAATTAAAAGTGTCCTTATATGTCTCAGGTATCCTTATTTATAATAATAAAAACTTTTAAATAACTAAAAAAATATCCTAATAAATTGGCATTTATGATCGAGCCAAAATCTGATCACCAAATATATGTAAAATTAGTCTTGTGAAGTGCACTTGATAAAGTTTGATAACAATGGCTTGTGAAAGATCCACGCTGGGCAAATATGGTGATATCACTTACATAATCCATAGCGGTCACACATGGTATCACCCAACACACTCTATATAATTGGCTCGTAGGATCCTGTCTGAGTATATACTTGTGAAGAAAGTGAAAAATCAGTCCTGTGGCTACCAACAAATTGATCCAAGAAAGGTGAGCTTGCTTGGATTTGATAGCTTAAGCTACAGAACCTAACTAATCATGATCTCATGCTCAATTTGATTTCAGACTCAAATTATAACTCTTATTCAATTATGGGTTCAAGTTCATGGATATGACATAATGTAGGTGTAATTCTATATTTATTTAAGAGTCTTATTTTTTCAATCGGTATTGGGATATGAAATGGCGCCCCTTAGAATTACTAATCCCAGGTAATTTGTTGATGTGGATTGGAACATATGCAAAAATGTGCTTCTAGTCTTGTGCCTCAGTTTTATCTCCATTAATAAATTTAAAATTGAACAATATAAAAACTGATAGAAAAGGGCATGAATTGGAGCATGCTTTTTTTTTTTTGCACTTTTAAAAAATCTTCCAAATTTTTCTCTAGGTTCCATTACTTATGATTGAAACTTTCAAATATTATCCTTTATATTTCCTTAAATTTTCCTCCATTATGATGTTTGAGCTAGACTTTTTCGGCATCTTAGTTCTTTTTCTTATTCTCTTTAAAAATAAAGAAAATAGCAACAAATAGTTTGCATCTTAAAGATCACCCTCTCAATAGAATGTAATGAGTTGTTCCCTGTTTTGTTCAATGGCCTAACGAGGGGTCTAGTCATCCATGACCTAAGTTGGCCATCTGATGCGTGATGTCTTAGTGTCTGAAATGTTGTTTACTAATGCGAACATAGGAATAAATGTTCAAAACACACCAGAAATTCTTATTTACAGTTTCCCTAAATTTTATGTTAGACAAATATTAGGCTCTATTGATGCGAAATCAGAAAATGCAGTTCATTCATTTCAAAACAATATTTGAAATTCTATAAATATTTTGAGAACAAATTTAAAATTCTGCAGTGGTTAAGATTCAAACCGTGAGAAGAAAATAAGTATGCTTCAAAATTGACAAAATCTAAATACACATACAAATCAATCACCAAATGATTTAAACGATTCAAGTCTCAAGCCTTTGTACAAGGAGATTCGTCCCCTCAAAGTTATCGTCATTATTCTGTATTCGTATTCATGTAATTGTGAAAACCATGATAATTTGCAAGTTTTTGTGGTTGAAATCTTTTATTTCTTTGTTTTAGCGCCCAGAGGATTTTGAGGAGAATGAACCTTGGTCTTCCACTTATGACCCACCATCTGCAATTCCAGTGCTTCCTGTAGATCCTGTTCTGGATGCTTCAATTCCAGATTCTCGTCAAGAACCTAATGCACTGCCGCCTCGTGAGGATTTTGCTTTCACACAATCTAATACTAGAAGGACTGAAAATTTTGTCAAAAATGAGCATAGGCAGCCAACGGATACTGTACCAATGGGAGACCTACAAAGGGACACATTCGAAGGCTCGGATAACTGTGATGATTTGAAAGAGTCAGAACACAAGAGTGTTTCTGAACTTGTAAGCAATTCTCCCAAGATCAAAGAAAAGCTTTCAAATTTAGAAAAGTCAATAATACTGGTTACAGATGAGGAGGATGTTTGCCCTACTTGTCTTGAAGGTAGCTTTCTTTTGGCTTTGTTCGCATGCAATTTATTGACCTAAAAAGATTTGGTTTAAAAAGTATAAAAAATGATTTTAATTTATTAAATTAAATGAGAATATAACACTTAACAGGACACATCAGAGAAAAATGATTTATGTAGCCGACCCTCTGTAGTGGGATACAGGCTTGTTGTAGTTATTCTGATCGTATCGCTATAAATACCTTTGTGTGTTTACTTTGTCTGGAATTTGTTATTTTTGAAAAAAATAATAATAAAATTGCACAATATTCAAATTAAATTTGAATAACTGAAGAAACCTTATTGTTGTTGGAATTTGTTTGTACGGTATAGTTATTTAAGAAAGTACCTCATTACGTAGTATTCAATTGTAGTTATTATCTTTTACCATTATCAACCTCCCCTGCATAGAATGAGTGAAGTATTTGATAAGGTTTCTCATGTCTTCTGCAGAATATGATACTGAAAATCCTCGAATCATCACAAAATGTAAGCATCATTTTCACCTCTCATGCATTCTTGAATGGTTTGAGCGAAGCAATACCTGCGCCATATGTGATAAGGTATGAAAGAAGAAACCAATGTTTGCAAAACTGATTGTAGCAATTTTTTGATTCTCTTCATTATAATGTGTTTTTGGTATCCTTTTAAATTTAGTCTATGAAAATTAAATATAAGATAAATGCTTTACTAAGTAAAAGTTTGGTGTGAAAATTTGCTTTTCATAAAAATTTCTTTTCTTCATCAAGGAAAATCCCTTTTAACCTTCCCTTTATACTCAAGCAAAATATAACAATGACGCAATTTCAATACATGTGCTGATGTTTTATTTCTCTCTCTCTCTCTCTCTCTCTCTATATATATAAGAGAGAGAGAGAGAGAGAGAGAGAGAGAGAGAGATATATATATATATATATATATATATATATATATATATATATATATATGCACACAATTCTTATGCATTTACATGTTAAACATCTAAAGTTTGATATTTACAAAACATATGGGTCCTCTCTCTCTCCCTATCTATGTATATATATATATATCAAAGTTTAGGTGTTAGATATGTGAATATATAAAATTTGTGTGCTTTTGATGTAAATGCCCTTTTGAAAAATTGAGATTGAAGTTGATTAATTTATAAATATATAAGAATGGGTGACTATGTATGAATAAAAGAGGATTTTGACGCAATCTCACTTTTTTTTAATACATAATTTAGATTTGATATTAAAAATATGCTAACTTGAGTAGGTGAAAAAGTGTATTTTACTTTTTTTTATACAACTTTGTGAGTGGGAGCCCTTTCTCTTATGCTCTTCCTGGAATCCTCCTATCGTTTCGGTAGTCATATCAAAGAATTAAAAAAGTGAACTTTTTTCTTTGGCAGATCATGGAGGTTGATAATATGGCTCTCTTTGACCAAACCTTTTAGATATATCATTGTGGACGAGAGCTGATTTCATTCCTTCTGTCCAGCTTCTGATCTTTAGTAAGTCAGTGGATTTCTTTTTGAATTTGCCTGAAGGATTAATAGAAATTGAAGCAAAAGCACCCACCGTTTTGTGTTCAAAATCAAGTTTTCTTTATTTTTTAACCTCCGTCAAAGTTCCTTTTTTTTTTTGTTTGTTTGGTTGATCAGAATATGTTTTGGATGAAGAAAACACGCTCTCTTTGGTAGGGAGAAAAGATCTCTCAGTGAGTTCGAGTCTGCTCTTTAGAGTCCTCATGCCTCCTAGTATAGTTTGATTTTGCTCGTCTCATGTACAGTGATTTTTTTTTTTAAAAAAAGGCTGATAGTGATGATTCACCTGCACTATATATCCTGAATCTGCATAGCTGTACATTGTTTTTGAAGTGCTTGTCCTGTTTTGTCATTTGTTTGAACTTTCTTGAGAATGAATAATAATAGATTGGATCATTTCATTTCTTTTTCAGGTGATAAGTTGATCGTAAATTTTTGGATTTTTTTTTTTTTTAATTTTGAAGTTTGATTATGATGAATTCAATAAATACAAATTTTTTCCTGAGAATTTTTTTTTTTCTCATTGTATTCCTCTTGTTTTTTTTAAAATTATTTTATGAGTTTTAAGATATTTCTTCGGCAGGTGAGAGAAAAAGAAAGTTTTTAGGCGAGTCTTTGGACAAATCATTGCTTTGCTTTACTTTGAGCTTGATTTGATTGATTTGAAATCACTAGATTTATAAAAAAATGCAATGTGATTTTTTTATATTTGACTTTCAGCCAAAAAACTTGAAGTTCAAATCATTCATTTTATATATATATATATATATATATATATATGAGACAACTGCAGTTGTATAAAGTATTGCTGCAGAAATTGTTGTGAGTGTTATATTTATTTAGGTTAAGTTTTTTTTTTGCAAAGGGTATATTATCTTAGGAGTCAGATTTGAGAGTTCATAAAAGATTTACTTTTAGGTATGTTTTGAGAGGATTCAACTTGATTTGAAATTGATAAGAGACTGGGTTATTTAGGTTAAGTTATAAAATATAATTTTTCTGTTATAAATTTTTGAAAATATAATTTTGTCATAATTTATCAAATATATGGGGTGGTGCGATTCAAACTATATTGTAATTACCCCAAACGCATTCTAAATTGAGTAAAGATTTAGAAGCTGCAGGTTACTTTATTATGCTTCTAATATCATCTAATTTCATCCCACCTAAAAGCTCTAAGTAATCTATATGTCGTGAGGATGTTTTCTGGTCTTTCTTTTTAAGATATAGGAAATAAAAAAAAAAAAAAAATCCTCTTTTCACGCATTGAGAAATTATAAAACTTTTATAAGGTATATTTGAAAACCTTTTTATGAAACTATATAAATTTTTATTTTTTTAAAATATTTTTTAAAAAATAATAAACGTTATCAAAAAATTGTTTTTTATGAATGTTTTAGGCTGACTTATAAACCAATAAATGCGTATATTGTGAAATATTCCAAATATTATTGTATCCTAAGAAATTTTGATCAAAATTTGCTGAGGTCTTATTTGTCAGTTTGAAACATCTTTTGTAAAAGATAAGATTTGTTAAATTCAATATTTGTTTTACTAATAAGGTATGAATTTTGTTTTCATAAATTTTTTTTAGGGTTTATGTATTATTAATGTGTATGAAATTTTCATGTAGCACTCAGATATTGAATTTTTTTACTCTACTGATCTATGATATCTTAGCGTTGCACAAAATCTTGCACACACAACACATATTTCCCTAAAATTACTTTATTTATATATTTAACATTTAAAATTTACTATTTATCTTTGCAAGATCTAAAATTTTTAAATAACAAAAAAAAAAAAAAAACCACCTCTCTTCTCCTCGAAGATTTTTTTCCTTATATTTGTAATAAAAAAAAATAATAAACATATCATAGATGATCGATTTTAATTTTGGATTGAAGAAGAGATATATATACATAAAAATAAAAATAAAATATCAAAATACTTGGCTCAAATCGATAACATATTTGATTAAGTTGAACCATTTATAAATTAAAAGGTTAGTACAATTTCGCTTGAGCTAGAAAACCATTAAGTGGGGGACCTATATTACCTTTAGAGAAATTGATAAAATGCTTTCTATTTAATTAGGAGACCTAGATTCTAAGTATATTCTAATCACTAAGAAATAAATTTTAACTTAGTTTTCATTAGTGCTCAACTTTCACTAAAAAAAAAAAAATCTAAATACATATTGCATAATTCCTATATATACACGTCTTATATCTAAAGTTTGATATTTATAATTATAATATTTTACTTATAGATAAAAAAGTGTGTTGCGTGCAAGAAAATCAATTGTGCTAGAATAAAAGTTCATGCTTTAGCCTTATTAAAAAATTCAGCACACGCACAAATATTTGAATAGAGAACAAGAAATTTCAGGATTTTATGTGCCCGAAAAAGATAGAAAAAAATCATGAGGCCTAGCTTAATAAAAATGTTCCACTATATATCGATTTTAGTGTACAAAGTTTTAATTTTTTCGATAACGGGATTACAGAGTTGTATGTGAGAAGCTCAAAACTAAATCGGATCAGTGACAACAAATGCGGTAAATGTAATTAGCCGCAGTTGTTGGTGGCAATCGATAGTGAATTACGCCATCGCGGATCCCGACGACCGGGTGGCGGTAGCGGTATGGACCGTGACGATGGCCATGACCAATAATAATGGACGACGGTGGTTGATGGCGGCAACCGGCGACGGTGGTCAGCGGTAGTGACCGGCGACGGCGATGACCGGTGGTGGCCGGGCGATGACTAGCGGTGATCAGCGGTAGTGATCGACAACGACAATGACCGGCGGTGGTCAGCGGCGCTGGCTGGTGATAGTGGTAGACAACTGCACTGCGACGCGCGCCGGTGAGCGAAAATTTTGATTTTTTTTCCTATTTTTCTTGATTTTTTTTGCTTTTATAAAATGAAAGAGATAATTGAGTGTAGAAATTTCAAAATTCATTTAAAATTTTCAAATTTCTACTCAAAATTTATTCCCTTTTTGTCCCTATTATGGATTTCATAAAATCTCCTTCAAGGAGACACGCTTTTCTCCATATTTCGATGTTCTTCATGGATGAGAAATTATCCAGTAGAAGTTGAAGGTAATTTTTTTTTCTTTTATCAGTGAAGCTTTGACCTTCTTTTGAAAAGAATGTCCTTTGCTTTGTTGATCAAGACCCGTAATTCATATGACGAGGCTCAGTTTTCTCTCAAAATAGGCGTCGTTGGACCAACCGGGTTCGGAAGTGATCAAGGCTCGTAGTTCATAATGACGAGTCCATTTTCCTTGAAAGAGGGCCAACTATCCTCGTCAGACTGACTGGGGAGGTAATCAAGGTCTGTAGTCTATATGGCGAGGCTTCAATTTCCCATCGAAAGAGGCATTAACTGTCCTCATCGAACCGACCTGGTTTAGGTGATCAAGGCCTGTAGTTCATATGACGAGGCTTCGATTTTTTCTCGAAAGAGGCGTTAACTGTCCTAAAGGGACCGACCGAGTTTGGAGGCGATCAATGCCCATAGTTCATAGAAAATTGATTTTCTTGAAACTCAGATAGATGGTTCAACAGCTTACAACTGCCAGTGTGGTGGGGAAGCATTGATTAGGAACCACTCCTAAGTAAACTCAAAAATTCTGGCAGATAATTTTAGAGTGTCATTTTTCATGATGTTACTTGATGCCGTAGACTTGAATGGAAGGGGTAGAATCGAATTTGCTAAGGATTTTTGACTCATCCGAGGTTGTTTATCAAAGTGTTACTTAATGACATTAACCTGTATGGAAGGGGTATAATTGAATATATTGAGGAATTTTAACCTATTTGAGGTTGTTTGCCAAAGTGTTACTTGATGACATTAACCTTTATGGAATGGTTCGAATTGAATCCGCAAAGGATTTTTGACCCATCCGAGGTTGTCTGTCAAAGTGTTACTTGATGACATTAACCTGTATGGAAGGGGTCGAATTGAATTCGTGAAGAATTTTTGACCCATCCGAGATTATTTATCAAAGTATTACTTGATGACATTAACCTATATGAAAGAGGTCCAATCAAATCCTTGAGATTGATCATGCCTCGACCGAGACACAACGTGAGTTCTGCATTTCAAGTGGGAGGATTGAAATGAAGAAGATTATTTATGTGTAACAAGCTTGAAAGAAAAAAAATCATAAATTCATTACTTTGATAATGTCAATGATACAATATTGTCATAAGACAACTTAACAAGAGGAATGAGATAAATTTTTAGAGAGAGTTAACAAAAGATAAGAGGTGCAGAGGAAAAGACAAATGAGGTAGAATAAAGGCTACAATATTTATGCATCAGGAATTATAGATACCACTTTTAGAGATCCTCAAGTTCCAAGTTCTAGGGAGGATTTATTTCTCTGGACCCTTGATCATAGCTTTATGGTTGATCATTTGATAATGAAACAGGGAGCAAGTCTTCTATAGGCAAAGCCCTCTGAGGCACTTCTTCATCTTAAAGGTTAAAATTCTCGATGCTGAAGGTCACCGAAGGGCGTGGTTGAGCTTGTCTGAGGTAACATGATTATGCTATTTGTTTATTTCCATAGACCACTCCAATCCTAACGGGAATTAAAAATTTCATCTTAATATGAGGTACCGAAGTGATAACACCAAAGATTGATTAGAGGGGCCTTCCAAAGATAATGTTGTATGCTGAATTTGACTTGACCACTATGAATTGAACTGAATGAGTGACTTGTTGAGAAAATTCTCCGAGAACAATAAGAAGGTGATTGTCCCCTCCACTCACATAGGACGATTATCAAACCCATATAATAGTCCTGCAATGGGTTGGGACTTTTCCTTAACTAGGCTCATGCTAAGAAAGGTGGAGCAAAATAAAACACCAATAGAAATCTCATTATCAATCAAAATTCTCTTAATATTATAACATGGGTCATTGATCCCTACACTGATGACAAGAAGATCTTGATGCGAAACTTGAACTCTTTCCAAGTTTGAGTCATTAAAAGTGATGGAATGATTAATACAATATTTTTTTAACTCGGATCTTCAAAGATGGTAATGAAGACTTGATTAGATAGTAGTGACCCTCCTGCAATTGTTTCAATTTCTCTAACTATTTAGTAACTATTTTGTTATTTTTGTGATGATTGTGTCGCCCCCAATTGGAGTTATGTTTGCTTGAGTTGATTGATTATGCACAAATCGATGCATATATCTCTATTAAATGAGCCTCTTGATCTCTTCTTTGAGTTGTTTACACGTCTCTGTAGTATTTCAACGACTTCGATGGAAGTGATAATATTGCTCATAATTTTCTGAATTTGGTTTCAGTAGATGTGGCCACTTAATGGTCTCTTCATCTTGAATGGCCATCAAGACGTTAACACGAGATGCATTCAGTGGTGTGTATTTCTTTTCTGATCGTGGTTCACGTCATTGATGTGAGGGCCGTGGAAGGAGATCATGACTACCTTGTTGCTTCTTGATCTTTGCCTTGTTCATGAGTTTTAATAATAATCAATTAGATATCCAGAATATTGATTTGGATGATTTTTTGAGATTAAGAGTTGCCCCTAGTTTCCAACAAAAGCTAAAGGATTAAAGTTTGATGAATCTTCATTCTTCTTATATGTTCTTCGAGAGTAAGATTTTCTTCACCATATAGGTGTTGTTGTTCTGAATATAAAGTCAGATTGTCAACCATTGTGAAGATATAAAGGAAAAGTTTCCCACAGACGGCGCCAAACTATTGCGTGCTAGAAAGTCAGTTGCGGTAAAATAAAAGTTTATGCCTTAGCCTTGTTGAGAAATCCAGCACACACACAGATATTTGAATTGATAACAAGAACTTCTAGGATTTTTATGAGAAAAATCAAAAGAGGAAAAATCATGGTAAATTTAGTAAAATGTTCAACTATATATCGATTTTGGTGTACAAAGTTTAAGTTTTCCCGATAACGAGATTACAAAGTTGTCTGTGAGAAAGCCTGACAATGAAAATCCCATAATCATGTGACAACAAAGTCAAAGATTGATGTATTGTTGGTGAAAATGATGATAGGAATGATCTTCGGTGATGATCCGACAATTGTTTGGGGCATCTGGCGGACCGGTGATGCGGTCATGATACAATAGTCGACGATGGTTGGCGGCGCAATGATGTGGTCGCGGGTAGTGATCGACGTGGTGGCCTGAGCGCATGGTTAAGTAGTGATCAACAACGATGACCGATGATGGTGCGATACACCGGTGTTGGCGGCTGACTAACAGTGGTCGATGCATGAGCGATGACCGTTCTGCGGTGGCCGGGGAGGTGGTTGACGCGAGGATCGCGGTGGTCGAGGTGATGACCGGCGGTTGCGGTGATGACCAGCACGGTGGTCGAGCTGGTCGCGACCAACGATTGGGCACGACATTTTGAGGTTCTTCAAGCCTCAGAGCTATATTTTCTCTTTAGCTTAGCCTCCCCTCATATGAAGAATGAGTGGATATTTATATATTAGAGGAGTGACATTTCTGTAAATTTGTGCAAAATTCAAACAACTCCTTCGAACGACTCAAAATAATTCTTTTGATCATATGATGCATTTTAAGTATTTGAAAGCTTAAATGAAGTCAGAATTAAGAGATCTTAGCTTGTTAGATCGGGCTCATAAAAACGCTCGATTTGATTATAAATACTCTATATTTAGGAGCCGACTGATATCCCAAAATTTTCAATTAATTTTAAGCGCTTAATTTGGGTTAGTCTAGACTCAGAATCAGATTGCTTTCGACATCAAGATTCGGGCTTCAACTAATAGAATTTTTAGTATCATATTAAGGTGTATACACTTTTAAAAGATAATAATAGTGAAAGTTTTGATATAATATTAAAATTTGAGTGTTAGATATATAAATATATCAAAAACTTTGTGGTATTTATGTAAATTTTAAAAAATGAGTTTGTTTCATGACAAAAAATTCATGATAATAGAGTTAAACTATTTGAGTTTTAGTCTTGTATGAAATTTTAGCACACGAAAAATTAGAAAAAATATTGAAATATTAAAATTATAATGTGAAAAATTTTTAAAAAAAGGAGAAAATTTTTTGGGGTTTAGTCCTGATATGACACTAAAAATTACATTAGTTGAAGCATGAATCTTGATGTCAAAAGAACTGATCCTAAGTTAAAACTAGTCCAGATTAAGCACTTAAAATATCTTTAGAAACTTTGGGATATCAATTAAATCCCTAAATAGTTTCGAAATATGGAGTGTTTATGATCAAATCGAATGTCTTGATGAGCTGGATCTAACAAGCCCAAGATCTCTTGATTCTGACTTTATTTGAGCATTCAAATATTTAAAATACATCAGATGATCAAGGGAATCATTTTGAGCCATCCGATAGAGTGGTTTGGATTTTGCATGTATTCACAGAAACACCCTCCACTAATATATAAACAACCCCTCATTCTTCACGTGAGAGGAGCCCAAGCTAAATATAAGAGAGAGTTCTAAAGCTTGAAAATTCTCCAAACATAATCGTTACCACTAATCATCGGTCACCGCCACCGCCGCAACATCGCCAGCCGTCCGGAAGCCGCTGATTCGATCATCAACCACCATCGCCGGTCATCACCCACCACTATTGCTCGCCACATCGCTGATCACCATTGGCCATCGCTAACCACTGCCGCCGCCATCCCCGCTTAACCAATTGCCATTATCGCATCGACATCATTACTGGTCCGCGTTTGACTACCATCACTAATATGACATCGCATATCAACCATTATCTATCATCGCTGACCAGCTACGGCCATCATTGCCGACTTCGGCTACCGCCAAACTATCGAATTATCTTTACATCATACCATGCTGACCATCACCGCGCCATCACATGTTCACTATCATCAACTGCCACCAACAACTATTACAACCTAACCACGATTACATATTGTTATTGTGCTGATGGATTCCCATTCGCCTTATATATAATTCTATAATCCCATTATCGGGAAAACTTTGTGCTCCGAAACACATACATAGTGGAATATTTTTACTGGCCTAGACCCTGTGATTTTTTCCCCCTATATAGGGATTTTTTCACGTAAAAGTCTAAAGTTTTCTTGTTCATTCTTCAAACATCTGTGTGTATGTTGGATTTCACAACAAAGCTAAAACGTAAACTTTTATTCTACCGTATTTGGTTTTCTAGCACGCAATAGTTTGACACCGTATGTGGAAAGCAAATCCCTCATCGTAATCTCTATGAACACCTGTATTATGGCCAATAGGCATAATACTCGCAACAACGGAGCCTCCCTCTCCAACTCTCGTCACTCTTAAAACCAATCCATGAACTAAGGATGCCAAGCTTCTGCCTCACTTTTCCCTGATAGGCATGACCCTATCGATGAAGGTGTAACAAGAATCTCTCTAGAAGATTGTGCAATGGAAGAGTCTCAAAATGAGATAATTCGATTTTTATGAGAAACACGACAACCACTACTGTGGCAAATGCATCTCCCCAAGATTGATAGTTAGCCAGGGAGGTCAAAATGCTAATACAGGGCCTTCTCGCCATCAAACTGAAGTTCCTCCGCTTCCAAACCGTGATGCTGACCTCCTTGACACTACTAGTTATACTCATCCATCACTTGCAGCTCAACTGACTACTAATCCACCAATTATTGCTGGTAGCTTGGCACGTTCTCGTCCTGTTGACTCACCCGCCACGTTATATGTGCGAAATTACAATGCTTAGTGCTAGAAGAATTCCATTTTAAATATGAAAATCATCTTCCCTCTCATCGCGGCTATTAGGAGTCTTCACTTCTAACTGAAGCTATTCTTCACATCATATTCCTGTAGGGTTCAAGCTTTCGAGCATCGACTCTTATGATGGGGCAACTGATCCATATGAACATATCGATCATTACAGGACCCATCATGCATATCCAACGAGCTCCTGACAAACTTCTTTGTCAGGTATTTCCAATTACCCTCAAAGGACAGGCTCGCACTTGGTTCTACTCCCTTCCAAGGGGATCCACCCATACCTTTGACGAACTCGCCAAAATTTTTGTAGAATAGTTCATTACAATCCAAAGGATCCTTAAAGATTTCTCTCATCTCTCAGGCATTTGTCAAAATGAGGGTGAATCACTTAGGGAATATTTTCAGAGGTTATCCTTAGAAGCTCGCCAAATACCTGGAGTAGACCCTGAATTATTAAAAGGAGTTTTCTTTGGAGGGCTCCGTCTTGAGCTTTTCTATCATCACTAATGTGAGATATGGTTCGCTCATATGCTAACTTAATTCATCATGTGGAAGCACAAATTTCTGCCGATGAGGCTATTAATGGCCATCGTAAATAATTTGAACAATTCACAGGAAAACGTAAGAGCTCCCTAGGGAATGCAGACCGACAATCCCATCAAAAGAAGCAACAAGACAGTCATGATCTCCCTCCATGGCTGTTGACATCACTTTCGGAGTGAGCTCTTAACCTCCTCTTCTTAGACTTAAGACTCTTCTAGACACTAAGATTTCCTTAGTCATAAGACACATCTAGTGATTAGGTGAACACCTAACTTATGCTTAGAGACTTAGAAGTGTTAATCATAAGATTAGGCTATGCCTTGGGTTTAAGGAAATCCTATCCAAATCTAATCTAGATACACTTTCTCAAATCAAACCCTAGCTCAATTCTCAAATCAAATCTTAAATTTAAATTCAAATTCCAAATCTAATTTTAAAATTTGACTCCAAATGATTGAAACTCAAAATCAAATCCAAACCCTAAACCCCTTCCAAGCCATATATGAACCATATTCATAAGTTAGCCAAAACTTTTCTTAAATCAAATTAAACTCAATTGATCTTTTATAAATCAATTATTCCTTCATTTATATTCACAAATATAAATGAAATCCAAATTGAAATGACCAAAACTATATCAAAAATCAAATCCAAACTCAATCTAAACCCTTTAAGCCAATTCTTTGGACTTAGCCAAATTCTATCCAGATCAAATCAAAACTAATGAATTTTCTCTTGAATCAATCATTCATTCAATTATCTACCCAAATATAAATGAAACCTACAATTATCAAGTCAAATCAAAACTAACCCAAGTCAGACCCAACCTAACCCTTTTGACTTGAAAATTTCAAATGAGCCAAAACCCCTTAGACTCCAAATTGATTGTCGTTGAATTTATATTCTAATCTAGGGCTCATATATAAGTTCAACTAAACTCGAATCAAACCAAAACTAAACTAATTGACCCACTTAGGTGCACTTGACCTAAAGTGACATAAAGGACCCATTTGAGTCAACTTCTAATCCAACCCAAATTGGATTGAACCAAGCTCACCAAAATCTTCCACCATAATTGTTGATCACCTAGGATGATCAATTGCAATCAATTGAGACAAACCAAGCCCAATTGGCCATTTGATCCAAATTGACCTAAAGGAACAAATCGGGTCAAATCATGATCTTACCCAAATTGATTGCAACCAATGGCTCAAGTTCATTTTGAATTGATTATTGAACTTGACCAAAGCCATAATTAAACTTAATTTGATCAATCGAGCCCAATTGGTCAACTTGACCCAACCTAACCCATATTGGCCTAAAGGGTTAATTTAGCCTAAATCAAATTAAATCCAAATTAATTCAAAAGATCATTCATC
Organism: Cymbidium sinense; assembly: GCA_021442155.1. Lineage (NCBI taxonomy): Eukaryota > Viridiplantae > Streptophyta > Magnoliopsida > Asparagales > Orchidaceae > Cymbidium > Cymbidium sinense. Next base: position 167,667,326 of record CM038215.1, read on the forward strand.
TTTAATTGATTGAACATGAATCCATATCCCAATAATTTGGATTTTGGTCAAATGGGTCAATTTGACCCAAAATGACCCATATGAAAATTGGGCCTTCGAAACCAAAACCCATTGGGATGATCAAAAAACCCCATTTGGGGTCAGCCCAAACAAACCAACCCATTTAAATCTCTCATAGATCCTCCAATTCCACCCCTTTAATTCTCCCATCACATGCCTCATCATATTTCATTTGAATAAATCTAATCATATGGCGTGAGGATTTTGGAGCAAAATCAAAGTCATCAATCTAGATCCATCCCAACCAAGATGACAATCAATTTGGAGCCAAAATAATTCAAAAAAACTTGTATTTTCGGCCATTATAAAAGGAGGGGGAGATGATGCTTGAGATATCTTCCTCCCACCACCATTCAGCTCCCAAAATCTCCCTAAAGCAAAAGGGAACCCATCCCCCACTTCTTTTAGACATTTTGAGCTCAAAAAATACAATAACTCTTGCAGCGATGGTGGACATCGGGCGGCGTTCGAAGAGGAGAAAGAAACTCAAAGCTTCTTCCTAGAGTTCACTGGATCTTCACCTGAAATCATCCCGGTGAGGTAAATTCCATCAAATAGATGGATTTTGCATATTTTGTATTAAATTTCTCGTGGTTTTAGGAATTCCCTTACATAATCCAGCATTTTTTACTTTAAATCATCCTGATTAAAAAGTAAAATTTTTCGGTGTGAATCGGCGCAAAAAATGAGTCCATTTGGACAAGTTTTGGCTTAGAAACCTTCATTTTTTTTCCAAAAATACACCTGAAAATACTATTCGCACGGCACCTCCATCCGATCCGGTTTGGATCGGCGCTGAATCGGGTGGATCGCGCGATCAGGCCTTGGTCGCATGATGCGATCGACCATTCGATGGTGGTTGATGATGCGCTTCGAATGGCGACTGAAGCGGATGCCGAGCGTCTGGGCGCCCGTCCGATCGTGTCGACGGCTCCGTCGCGATCTTGGCCTCGATTGCGATCATCGGATCGTCCATTGTGATCGACGGTCGAGAAGTGAGCAGTCATCTTTCCTAACTGCGTGTATCTCCATTTTTATAAAAAAAATTATAATAATAATTATTATAATTTAAAACTCATGAAACTTCAATAATTCATAGAAAATAAAATACTTAACAAAAAATTACAAATAAGAGATCGTTGGATTCGTCTTTTCAGGAATCCAACAAACCTAAAATCCCCAAATTTTATTTAGTATTTTTAGCTGAATTGGAGTTTTAGTGAGCACATATTTTATTAATTATACTAAAAGTATAAGTCAGATTAAGTTGATATTTTTAGAGATTGAAATTAATGTTAAAACACACCTACCATAAAAATTTCAAGTTAAAATGACTTCTAGATTAGGAGAACTTAAAATTTGAAATTCAGATTGTCTATCTTAATAAAATAAATTAAATAAAATTTAAAAATTTACAAAATCTTCAAAATGACCTAAATCACTTCAATTGACATCCATAACTCTTAAGAAAATGATGTGATCTTGAATCTTGATGAACCCCAAACAAACACTTAAGATTAGAGTTTAATCAATTAAAAGTTAATTAAAATATAATTCAAATATTAAATCAAAAAAAAAATGAAATTAAATTTAAGAAATATCGTCAAATCTCAAATCAGAGAAATATCATTCTTAGAGAAAATTAAATTAAATATGATTAAACCTATTTAAGTTAATAAAACTTAATAAAATGATTAAATCTTAAATCAAACTCAAAACCCAACAAATTTAGAAAACTTTAATAATTTGATACTAATCGAATTAAACTAAATAAAATTAAAATAAACTTAATTAACATATGATTAAATCACATCCATTTGGAATGAGATAATTAAATAACCATTAAATATTTCAACCTAATAACTAAATCAAACATGTTAATGAAATCAAACAAACATAATAAATAAATCAAATCAAGTAAAACCCTAATCATGAATAATCAAACTTAATTAGTCGAACAACTAATTAATGCAAACTTAATAAATTAATCACCACCTTAATTAATAAAATTAATTAAATAAGTTACATTAAAGCTAACTCTAAAATTAAGCTTAAATCAAACCCCTAATTATGTTTGATAATCACACTCCTTAAATAAAACTAATTAAGTTAATCAAATTAATCATATTAAACCTAAGCTTAATCAAACATAATTAAGATGCAATTAAATATTAATTAAAACCTAAATTAAACCTAAATCATTAAGTCATTAATCTCTAATTAAACAAATCTTTGATTAATCTAATAATTTTAATTGACCCTTAATCAAACTTAATTAATTAAACATCTACTTAATGCAAACTTAATAAATTAATCCATTATCTTAATAAACCAAATTAACTTTATAAATCATAATAAAATTAATTCAAATCAAACACTTAATTAATATACTAATTAATTTAATCACACCTATTAAATAAACTAAATAAGCAAATTAAATTAATCATATTAAACTTAAGCTTAATTAAACATAAATTCAATTAAATACTAATTAAATCCTAATTTAAACTTAAATCATTAACTCATTAGTGACATCATTAATCCAAATAGCTAAACTAATTAAGTTAATTAAATTAATCATCATAAACCTAAGGTTAATTAAATATAAATTCAATTAAATACTAATTAAACCCTAATTTAAACTTAAATCATTAACTCATTAATTACATCATTAACCTAAATAAATATAAAATTAAATTAAAATTAAATAAATCTTTATTTAATTTAATAATTAATCACACCTCTTAAGTAAACTAATTGAGTTAATTAATCAAACATAATTAAGATGCTAAACATTAATCAAAATCTAAATTAAAACCTCATTAGTCATTAATTACATCATTAGTCTAAACAAATATGAAACCAAATTGAAAATTAAACAAACCTTTATAATTAACATAAATACACTCCTTAATTAAACTAATCACATAATCACATTGAACCTAAGAAAATCTATAGACCAATAAAGCTAATCAAATCAAATTAAATCAAATTAAACTAAATTAAACTAAATTAAGAAAGACTCTCATCAATTTAATATGTAATTAAATCAAATCTCATTCAATCTACTTAAATAAGATAAACTAATCAACCAATGTATGAAAATACAAACCAAACTTTGATGAACATGACAAATGGATGTGATTAAAAAAATAAAAGTACAAATCAAACCCAATTAAAATCAAAATAAAATCTCAATTAATCTAATCTAATCAAACTACAAATAAATGAACCACAATTAAATAAACATAAGGTTAGTCACACAACCATGATCAAAGAAAGAGTTAAATATTAATTTAAAAGGATATTGAATTATCAAGATTCAATTAAATCGAAACATCTAATCTAAAATTAATCAACCAAAAAAACATGAACTTAAATAAACTTCACTAGATGTTAAGGATATTGAATTATCAAGATACAATTAAACTAAAGCTTCTAATCTAAAATCAATCAATCAAATACTTAAACAAACTCGAATTCTAAATTCTAAATCAAGTCGAATAAATCAAATCAAATGAATTACATAAATTCAAATGGGCTAATTAAAGTTATACTCTTTAGGAGTTAGGATGTTGAATGAATAGGCTGAGTTCCATCTACAAAATGAAATTCATTCTACTCTTCATTCTTAAAAAAAACTTTAAACATCACTTTAACCAAATAAAACTGAAATAAAAATGAAAAATAAATCATTAAATCATTTAAATTAAAATCACCCAAAGGTAAAATTTAAATAAATTCAAACTCAAAATTGAAACTTAAACTAAAGAAGCCTAGTAAAGTCTTACTACACAATCCTTAAGCATACACACTAGAATACTAAGTCACCACTTCTAGTGTTAGGTTAGGGTGTTGTATGTATGATGTTGGGTTTTATTTTGTGATGTAATATTTTAGACTGGATGTTAGGGTGTATGTTCCTGAAGCAGATGTTATTATTAATCATATTTTCTACGGGGTTGTGCTTAAGAGCTGTAATAAAAATATAAATGCTTTTGTTGTGCGTTGCTTAGCTAAAGTGTAACCCATGTTAGGACGGTGGGCACAGTTACCCATGTGTGGGTGCTAAGTCCAAATTATTCATATAACTGCTTGGGTTGTATGATGTGTTTAGCTAACATTTATTTTGCAGGTGTAGCTAGATTTACTTTTCTTATTTTTGATGTAATTTTGTATTAGGAATTAAGATTAGTGTTATGGGGGATTAGGATGTGATGTCAGAAGGCTTAGTCCCAGGGTCCAGATCCCTTTGGAGCAAATCAAATCAAAAGAAAGAAATGAAGAAATGATGAAATGAAGAAAAGAAGACCCCCATAGCATATATATTATTTTTGTAATTTGGGTTGTATAAGGGTAGAGCTCGGCTATCCATTCTTTTCTCTTTTTGGGGTGTAGGGCGGAACCCGACCACACTAGCCTTTTATTCTTTTACAGTAGTCTATATAATTGTTTGGTGTTGTGTTTAGATTGCGCATTAGAACAATATATTTTTCATATTTTCTTTATGATTGATGTTTGAATGTGCGGCCTGGATATGGTAGGCTCTTAGGATAAAATTAATTTTTCTACCCCAATTAACAACTCATAATTAAAATTTTAAAACAACTCATAACCTCACATAAAAGCCTAGGAATTAAATCAAGATAATAAAATTCTTAGTAACCCCTTAGTTGGATGGATGAATGTATAATATCATGCATGTCATATTCTTTCACCATTGTTAAGAGGGGGCTTCCATCTTTGCCAAAGAATCAAGGCTTAACCTATGAGGGCCTTTGGTGGAAGACACCCCTTTCTCTCTTGATTTAGCCTATAATCAAATTCTCATGCATTTAGGCATACAAAATCCCATAACCTGTGTCAAAACAAAAAGTCCAAAAGAATTAAATAAATTTGATAAAATTTGCATTAGATTAAGTCATGGATTCATATCACTCATGCTCTAGTCTCTTAGGGAGTGAGTCTAAGGACTTAGTTTCCTTTCTAAATGAATAACATCTTAGCCATCTTGCAAAGCATAAGACTTGCCTACATGGATTTAAAGCATATGAGGAGTTAGCTGGCTGTCACTCCAGGCAGTAATAAGTCCAGCAGTCGGGTAATTTATTCTCTCTTATGGAGGTAAATCATATAATAATTTTTGCCTTAGATTTAGGTCGTTCCTTTGTTTTATACCAAGGCTCCTTAGTTTATAAATCAGTATTTCCTTTGCCAAGCATAAATCCTCCTCTTAGGCATTTTTTACAATCTTATGTTGTGGAATTATAAGCCCTTGATCTAATAAAGTGTCAACTCAAATAATTAACTTTCTTCAATTTCAAAAATATAAGACCAATTATAAGGTAGATTAGAATGCTTACTCCAGTATCATGAGCATTTCTACTTTCTTCTTTGAATTCCAAAATAAGTCTTCTCTTGATATATCTCATTTGATTTTCTAAAATAGCCAATCCTTTGATAGTCTTAACCTTGAATTCTTTGGAGACCCTAGTTATCTACTTTAATCGAGAGTATTCTTAAGGAATTCACACTCCTTAGGATGTAATTAACTATGGGGGCTTGCCTCAGGGAACTTAATGAACGCTTAAAATAAACCCTACTTTACTTTTTCCATGTAAAGTAGGGGAAAGATCTGTATATTCAAGACTCATCATGCTTAGGAGTCCTTATTAGGTGATTAGGTCCATTATAGGGTGGTGATTTCTATTTTGAGATAGTACATCATTCTTTAATGTCATACCATCACTTCAATAAGTACCTAAGATCTGTGGTGTCCCACACCCAAAAAAAACACCACAATGGCCCTCACATGGGTGAATCACGAAAAGAATACACACTACAACATATCTGGTGTTGTCTTGATGGCCATTGGAGATGAAGAGACCATCAAGTGGCTACATCCATGAAACCAAATTGAAATCGAGCAATATTGTCACTTCCATCGTGGATATCTAGAGCATGTAAATAACTCAAAGAAGAAATCGAGAGGCTCATTCAACAAGGATATCTACGTTGATTTGTGAAGAATCAATCGACTTAAGCAAATATAACTCTAACTGGGGGGCAACCAGGACAATTATCATAAAATAATAAAATAGTTATCAAATAGTTGAAGATATTGAAATAATCGCAGGAGGACCACTACTATCTAATCAAGTCCTCATTTCCACCTCTAAAGAACCAGAGTTAAAGAAATCTCGTATTGATCATTCCATCACTTTTAATGACCCAAACTTAGAAGGAGTCCAAGTTTCCCATTAAGATTCACTTGTCATCAAGGCAGGGATCGGTGACCCATGCTATAATTTTAAGAGAATTTTGATTGATAACGGAAGTTCTGTTGATCTCTTATTTTACTACAAATTTTTTAGCATAGGCTTGGTTAGGAAAAAACTCCAACCCGCTGCAGGACCATTATATGGGTTTAATAATCGCCCGGTGTAAGTAGAGGGGACAATCACCCTTCCTGTTGTCTTTGAAGAATTTTCTCGGCAAGTAACTCATTCAATTCAATTCATGGTGGTTAAGTCAGATTGTATAACACTATCTTCGGATAACGCTATCTTCAGAAGGCCCATCTAATCAATTTTTAGTGTCGTTATTTCGGTGTCTCATCTTAAGATAAAATTTCTAACCCCTGTTGGGTTGGAGTGGTCTATGAAAATCAACAAATAGCATAATCATATTACCTCAGAAAAGCTCAACCACGCCCTTCGATGACCTTCAACATTGAAAATTTTAATTTTTGAGATGAAGAAGTACCCTAGAGAGCTTCATCTGTAAAAGACTTGCTCCCTATTTTATTGTCAGATGACCAACCTCTAAGTGAATCTCGCTCCAGACATGACAAAATACATAGACTTCTTGCACAAAAATTAAGACATCTTCGCCTGGAGTTCAACAGATATGCTGGGGTTCGACCACATTGTGATCATGCACTCCCTCAAGATTGATCCAATATTGAAACCGATCATTCAAAAGCGGACCACGATCACCTCTAAGCTATTGAACAAGAAGTTAAGCTCTTGGGGATTCATAAGAAGTACATTACCCTACATGGCTAGCAAATATTGTCATGGTTAAAAATGCAAATGAAACTTGGAGAATGTGTATTGATTACACTGATCTCAATAAAGCTTGCTCGAAATATAGTTTTCCTCTCCCTTGAATTAATCAATTGGTCAATGCTACGTCTGGACATCAAATGCTCAATTTTTTGGATGCTCACTCATGGTACAACTAAATAAAAATGGACCCAACGGATGAAGAAGCCACATCGTTTCATACATATAAAGGTTTATATTACTACCAAGTTATGCCGTTCGGGTTAAAAAATCCTGGTGATACCTATCAATGCCTTATGAATAAGGTTTTTAAAGACCGCTTAGGCCGCACAATGGAGGTATATATGGATGACATGTTAGTAAAAAGTTTGGAAGAATCATAACATATTTCCGACATAAAAATATATTTTAACCTTCTTCGACGTTATAACATGTGACTTAACCCGACCAAGTGTGCTTTTGGGGTTACGTCGAAAAAATTTCTTAGGTTCATGGTCACCCACCGCAGAATTGAGGCCAATCCTAAGAAAATTAAAGCCCTCAGAGATATGGCTCTCCGAAGAATATCAAAGAAGTTCAACATTTAAATGACAATTATTGACTTATCCCACTTCTTAGCTCGTTCTAGGGATAAATACTTATCATTCTTTAAAATACTAAAAGGAGCTAAAAATAATAATTTTTGAATGGATGAATGTCAGTCTGCTTTTAAGCAACTAAGAGAATATTTATCATCTCTACCCTTATTATCCAAGCTTATCCAAGGAGAGATGTTATACTTATATCTCGCAGTCTCTTCTCATGCGATAAGCTCAATTTTAGCGTGAGAAAAAAATGGGATATAATGACCAATTTACTATGTCAGAAAAATTCTATTTAATATCAAAAGTCGTTATCCACTAGCAGATAACATAGCTTTGGCTTTAGTTTTCTCAACGCAAAAATTGCGTTTATGCTTCCAAGCTCACACCATCGGTGTTTACACTCATTTATCATTGAGGGCCATTTTACAAAACCAGAGACATCTAAGAGGTTAATCAAATGATTTGTAGAATTGGGAGAGTTTGATATCCATTTTACCCACAAATATAAAGTCTCAAGTACTCACAGACTTTATAGCGGAATGCACTGCCCATACTCTAAATGAGCTATATATTATAGCCCTTTCATCTCCTCAATGGACCCTCTATGTTGATGGAGCTTCAATAAATACTGGTGTTGGAGTAAGAATCTTACTTATTTTCTCCCAACAGGATACCTTAGAGTATAGACTTTAAAATTTTCTTCAATCAATAGTATGGTTGAATATGAGGCTCTCATTGCAGTGTTGAGACTTGCCATCAATTATGAAGCTCAAGACTTAATGATCCACACTGACTCTCAGCTTGTCGCCTCCCAGGTTAAAAAAAAATAATACTCATAATCCTTAGCTGGCACAATACCTCAGCTTGGTGAAGTCACTTCTTGCCCATTTCAAGATACATTAAATCATTCACATGCTACGAGAGAAGAACACTCGAGCTAACACTTTCGCTAAGCTCGCTATCTCTACTACTGGAGATCTATTTAAGAGAATGCATGTTGAAGAAATATATTTTTCTAGTATCCAAATGTCATGGATAATATAAGCAATTAATGAGATAAATGAACCTTCGTGGATGGATCTCATCCTGTCTTTCCTACAATAAGGACCCTTCCTGAAGACCCAACTGCAGTAACTCATCTCTGAAGGTAAGCTGCAAACTTTATTATTATCAGAAGTGAACTATATAAACAAGTGTTTTGTGTCATGCCTTAAATGCCTCTCACCATCAGAGGCTGATTACGCATTAAGAGAGGTTCACTCAGGAATATGTGGAGAACACCTAGGAGGAAGGGCGCTAGCCCTTAAAATTATAAAAAGGGTTCTATTGGCTACGATGAAGAGGCGCCGGTTCACAAAAAATATGTGAGTTGTCAATTGCACTCTAACCTCTCTCATACACCGATACAGAGCTTTCATTCCTTCAAAGCCCATGACATTTTGCTCAATAGGGAACTGATATCATTTGACCTTTTCCGGTAGCGTTAGGGAAATAAAAGTTTATCATTTTAGCTGTCGACTACTTCACTAAATGGGTGGAAGCTGAACCACTCGCTAAAATCACAAAGATAAATGCTAAATAATTTGTTTGAAAAAATATAGTATGTCGATTTAGTCTTCCTGCAAAAATCATCAACGACAATGGAACCCAATTTACTGGAAAAGTCTTTACATCTTTTTGTAAAGATCTTCACATTCACTTATCTGGTTGTGGCCCATCCTCAAACTAGAATGCTACCAAATTATACTAAGGGTTAAAATGCATCTTGAGAAGGTTGGGGCAATGGGTTGAGGAGCTCTAATATTCTTTGGGCTTACGCATACATCGCTGAACTCCTCCTGGTGAGATGCCATATAACTTGTGTTTTGGCACGTTCTATAGATATCGAGATTCCAAGTCCAAGAGTTCAATCATTCGATCATGATAGTAATGAAGAAAAACTCTGACAGAACCTGGACCTACTCCCCGAACTCGTGACATGGCCCTACTTCAGACTGCTTCCTATCACCAAAGGGTAGATCATCACTTCAACAAAAGAGTGAAACCCCGTCCCATCTCTATTGGTGACTTGGTCCTGCGAAGTCTTGAAGCTGCGGGCAAAGGCCTCAACAATAAACTCTCACCTCTTTGGGATGGCCTTTATGTGGTTATAGATATGGTTAAGCTAGGAACATTTAAGCTCAAGGATCCAGAGGGAAAAATCTTACCTCGAACTTAGAATATGAGAATATCTGGAAATATTATCAGTAATTCATACTGCATAATTATTGCAACTTTTATTTTATCTTGTTTGTCATTTCCTCTTCAAACTCATATCTTTGTTAAAATTATCCTATGATTGTATCACCGACCTTATCAGAGTAATGGGTTTATGATCTTTTCTTTCAAGCTTGTTGCATATAAATAATCTCCTTCATTTAATCCTCACACTTGAGAAATGCATAACTCACATTGTGTCTTAGTCGGGGCATGATCAATTCCAAGGGGACTTGATCGGATCTCTTCCATACAGGTAAGAAGTCAAGTAACACTTTGATTAATGCCTAAGATAGGTAAAAAAGTCCTTGGTGGACATTTTGCAGCCTCTTCCACAGGTAAGACGTCAAATAATGTTTTGACTAATACCTAAGATAGGCAAAAATATTCTTGGTGGACTTCCTATGACCTCATATGTACATGTTAGCGTCGTCGAATAATATTCCGACCAATCACCTCGGATAGGTCAAAATAAAATAAGAGCAAATCACCCAAAATTTTTTTAATGTTATTAACAACACTAACATGATGATATAAGAAAGAATCAAAATTCTAGATACAAAAAATAATAATAATAACTAATAATACATAGATAAAAGGAAAAGAAATGCATCCTCAAGTGATACTACATGATATTAACGCGTCCTTCTCCTCGAAGATGCTCCTCACTCTTAACCCCTTCATCTCCTGAATCTGGCAAAGGGTCTTCAGACACTTGGATGGGAGATAGATTCTCAATATTAGCTCCAATTTTATGATGTACTAAGCAGATTCTTTTAGGAATCCTCGGATGAAGCCTTCCTTCAAACATTGTCTCAAGTCCTTCACTTCAAATATAATTCGAAACGAGCTTTTCGATAGTATCGTGATAATCTAGGGAGTTCTTAAAGTCTTCCACTATCTTCAAGGAGATTTCATTTGCTTATTCTGATATTACAAGCTTCTTTTCAGAAAGACGATCCTGCAATGATTTTTTCTCCAGCTCAAGAGCTTTCTTCTCTGCTGCAAGTGCCTTGAATCTTTTCTCTTTTTGGTGAGTCTCTTCCTCACCTCATCATGAGTCTCTACCTCGTCTGAGAGAAAGAGATGTTGACATGTTAGCTCGGTTTACACCCGGTTAGTGATCCTCCAGTTGCCACTTTTGGCCTTAGCACTCATCTTTCATCATTTTCATTATATATATATTTTACCTTCACAAATTCAGTATTCCACTCATCTAGAGCGACACCCAAATGAGCCATCAATCATAATGTTTGAGCTACCTACAATAAAAAAATCACAAATATTACACGAAGAAAAAAAGAAAAAGAAGAAAGGAAAGAGAAGAGAAGATAACTTATTAATTCGTCTGCTCGTTGATGTCCAGTGCATACGTGCTTTAACACCTCTTCAGGAATATGTGGCTTCGAGAAATGAATTACCCCATTATGAGTTGAGATAGCTAAACTCTCACAGGTCAACTAAGAGTGAACATCTTCTCCGTAAATATTTGACGTAGTCACTTCGACACATGTCTTCTTTTTCTTTAAAGAAGAAACATTGCTATCACCGTGATTTCATAACAGGCTTCTTGAAAGAATCCTGTGAATATGAGGAGACATTTCATCACCTTTACTTTATCTCTTCAGTGGAAGAGCATAAGATCTCCCTACCTGAATGAAAATGCTAACCTTGAATATTCTATCTTCAATTATATATTTGCTAATGTGATGTAACTTATGCTGCAAGCTTCCTATCAAAATATTAAGAGTTGTTAAGATTTCATTCTCTTCAATGAGCAATGGATCTGGAAGGTCACTCAATCTTTCCTATCACTCACGGAGGCTCCACTCATTTTTCACAAAAAATAATCCATTAGACCAATTTTTAGATAGATCCCGTGCTGGAAATTATATCCAATTCTTTATAGCCCGATAAGAAACACATCCCTGAGCATAACATGTGAATCTACACATTCGGTACAAGTATTTGATATTCAAATAACGCTTTAAAGAAGATCAAACCAATGATGATCACTAAAGCGAAATAAAAATTGTGACAAAGCTACACCACATATTTTAAAGATATCAATCAATTTAGGAGTCAAAAAAGAATCACAGTCTATGAAGAATCATCTCAGAAATAGTAAAGTATCATAGCGGAGGTGAACGAGCTCGATCAGACTTTTTGGCAATAATAGCCACCAACTCATTAGGGAAATAAAATTTCCTGTGGAGCACCATTAAACTATCAGCTGTGATAGTGAATGATAAATCATCGTATTTAGCGTTATTGGTTTTCTTTCGCCATTCATCTTGTGAAAATACATAATAAAGAGAGAGAGAGAGAGAGAGAGAGAGAGAAAAAGTCGAGAATTGTGTGAAGCAAAAACTCACTCAATATTTTGCATATCCTTTTCCTGACTTTATCGCTCATGGACAGCTTTGGATAAAATTTTCCACCTACGATCTGACGAAAAATATACGCATATATATGAGATCAAAAAGAAAAAGATAAAAAAAATATTTCTCTCTAATGATGCTCTGGAATTACTTGCCAGACTTTCTGTGTTGTTCGAAGGATGGTTCTTAATTGGCGCTTCCCCGCCATCTTGGCAGTTGTCAACTATTGAACCATCCATTGGAGTTTCAAGAAATTCAATTTCTTACAAGAAGAAGTAGAAAATATAGGCTTTGATCGCCTCCAAACCGGTCGGTCTGACGAGGATAGTTGACACCTCTTTCGAGAAAAATAGGAGCCTCACCATATGAACTATGGGCCTTGATCGCCTCCAAACCTGGTCAATCCGATGAGGATAGTTGACGCCTCTTTCGAGGAAAACGCTCATATGACTGACGCTCACCTCCGGCGGTCTGACGATGACAGTTGACTCCTCTTTCGAGGGAAAACTGGAGCCTTGCCATATAAACTACGAGCCTTGGTCCCCACCAAACCCAGTACGTTCGACGAGGACATTTGACGTCTCTTTCGAGGGAAACCTGGAAGTTCGCCATATGAACTATGGGCCTTGATCGCCTCCAAACTAGGTCGATCCGACGGGGCAGTTAATCTTGAGAGAAAACCGAGCCGCCAGATGAACTACGGCCTGATCGTCTCGACCGATCAGGGAGAATAGTTGGCCTCTTAGAGGAAAACCAAAGCCTCGATGATATGAAACTGGTCTTGATCAACAAAGCGAATGATCTACTCTTAAGAAGAATGTCAGAGCTTCGATAAAAAAGAATTTTTTTATTTATCATAGCCCTTGAACTTTTGCTAGATGATTTCTCATCTAATGTAGAGGAACACTAGAGCATATGGGAGTTTTTATCTCACTTGACCTATGGGCTTTTATAGAAGGCAAAAGGAAAAAATAAAAATGGAAAGAAACGGTAAAAAATTGAAAAAAAATGAAAAAAATGCTCATTGCCACGCGTTTGCGCATGGCGCCGATGCGTCAGCTCGTGTAGGCCCCGTGTGCTGCCATGGTGCGTTAGTGCCGTGAGTGCACAGGTGGGCCGTGTGAGCCTCCGCTGAAGCTCCACGCATCCGGTACCCTGCACGTGATCATAATCTTGTGCACCAATGACCCATGAAGATATATTCTTTCAAACTATATGATTAATAAACTTACAAATTCCATTAAGAATTTATTATTTTCAATTATTTGGCATATATTTTTGGATGATGGAGATAATGTCATCTAAAAATAGGGGACAACTGATATGACACTAAAATCCACTAGTGAAGCCACGAATCTTGATGTCAAAAGCAATCGATCCTAAAGTCAGTAGTCAGATTAAGCACTTAAAATATCATTGAAAACTTTGAGATATCAATTAAATTCCTAAATATTTTCTAAATATGGAGTGTTTATGATCAAATCGAGCGTCTTGACGAGCCGAATTTAACAAGCCCAAATCTCTTGATTCTGACTTTATTTGAGCATTCAAATATTTAAAATACATCGATGATCGAGGGTCATTTTGGCTCCGATGGAGTGGTTTGGATTTTGCATGTATTCGAACACACATCTAATTTATAAATAGCCCTTATTCACATGAGGGGGAGCCTAAAAGAAAAGATTGCAAAGCTTGAAAATTCTCCAAAACATAATCTTGCCACCACTTTCGATGGTCGTACCATATTCGGTTGCCACCACCACCAACCATCGTCGCCCGCCGCCTTGTCGCGTCACCCGGTATCATCGTACCATCGCCATCAGCTAATATCGTCGCCATCATCTATCGCCGGATTATCGTCCCCGACCATCGTCGCTCGTCGCTGCCATCGATCGTCATCGTCGTCACCATCATCGTTGGTCATCGCAGCTTCACCGTTGCATGCCCGCATTATCGCGAATATCTCCACCGGTCATCACCAGACCGTTGTTACTCATTCTTGTTCACCATCATCAACTATCATAAGCAATTCTGATCAACACATGCATAGTTATTGTTGTCGATTATGGATTCCCATTTGAGCCCTTCTATATGATTAATTCCATTATCGGAAAACTTTGTACTCTGAAACAAATATATAGTGGAAGATTTTTCTTTTTTAGGCCTTGTGATTTTTTTTACTCTGGTTTTCCACGTAAAATTTTGGAGTTTTCTTTATTCTTCAAACATCCTGTGTGTGTTCGATTAACAATAAAGCAAAACTTATGGTGGTTTTAGCACAAGTCTTGTCCAAATAATATATTGTGCATTTTGAGTTATAAAGTTCACTCTTTTCCTAAAATAAAGAGATAGGATAAAAATTTATGTATAGAAATCAGACAACAATGATTTTAAAATAAGATTACAACATCAATATGGTGGTAGTTAAATTGTAATGATCACTAGTGACGATCAACAATGGATATTAGAGGTGGTTAATTGTTGTTGTTAGTGGATGGTTTCAATTTTTCAACCTTAACTTTTCACCTCTCTTTTGAGCCTCCTTTCGCTCTTTAATTTATGAAGAGAATGAAATTTTATTTCTAAAATTTTATGAAAAATATTTTAATAACTTTATCCAAAATTTTATTACTATATGAAACTATGCATATTGATTTTCTTAATCATAAATAATTTCTTAAAGATTTAAGTTTTTTAACGACTTCTGATGTAAGTGATCTTAAGTTCATTAACTTTTTCTTATCGAGCTATTCGATTTGACTATAAACACGTTAATTTGGAGATCATATGACTATAGAATTAATGTATTAAAATTTTTAATCATACTTTTAAAGCTTGATCAGATTATGATCGATCCATTTTTAGTGTTGATGGATTCTCTTTTTCAAGACATTTAATTTGTTAAAATCAAAATTTAAATAATTTTTAATTTAATTTTAAAAAAATTAATATATAATTTAAAATTTGTATTTGATCTACTAAATTTTAATGTAATATATCTTATTTAAACTCAATAAGTTAAGTATGGTACTTGAAATATGATTCATAGATAAATGATTATAAAAATTGTACTTTAAAATATCTTTAAAAATTTTAAAGCACAAAGTTATAGAAATAAATATGAAAAAAATAATTCATATATAATTATGATCGCATAATTTCACAGGCACTGAGATACATCCTTATTTATTTAATTAAAATCTCTATAATTAAATTTTTCTTTTGGGGTTTTACATACATCACGGCAAACCATCTAATTTACTCATTTAACATAATAAACTTTAATATTATCTGTATACCATGCTAAATAATGCCGTAACTCATTTTTACCATTCCGTAAGCGTTTCGTAAGCGTGGAGATAGAAACGTGGAGACATACTCATTTCACGGCATTTACGTTGCGTCGGCGTTTACGCTCCTCACTCATATTCGGTCGGCGGAAGGGCGTTTGCTCCTCACTGTATTCATCTAATTTCGAGTTGCATTTTGCTCCTCTTGCGTTTCTGCATTTTGATCCATGGCGTTTACTCCTCGGTTTCACTCGCATTCAGTCGGCGTGGAAGGAAGCGTGGAGGCGGAAGCATTTCCTCACTCATTATTCATCTAATTTACTCGGTTAGCATTTTGCTCTCTTGCGTTTACTGTGCTCGTGCATTTCGATCCTCGAGCGTTTACGCTCTCGATTTGTATTCAGTCGGAAGAGGAAGAATTACTAAGTTCAATTGCTTTTGCTCTCTTGCGTTTACTCCTCTCGCATTACTAATCTGATTGGCAGGCGGCACAAAGGTAACTCGGTACTTATTGACTTACGAATATAAGGGAATGATATATATGTCCTCTTCTTTTCTTCTTCTTTTCGAGGCACTAGTTTACGTAAAATTTTCTGTTTTGAAATATATAAGAGTTTATTTTCTGCTGTCTTGGTCGACATTCAGGGCAGCCCATGTTCGTCGTCATTCCCCACAGTTATAGAATCGGTTAAGTACATGTTTTTAAAGAGGCAGCAACTAGCATTTATATGTTAGCCTTTCATATATATTCAATGCTTCGACTGGTTAAAACATGTTAGAGAAGCTTCATAAGTTGTTAATGAAGAAATGGACTTTTCACAATTCTGCCATTGGAATTATTAAAGGATTTAAGCCTGGTTTTTCTGTGCTAATAGCCTGATCATATAAAGTGTGTGTTTCATTTTGGTTTACACAAACAAATTTCTTCATATATTTCAGCTGAGTTAGTCCATATTTGCTCATATCAAATATTTATATGTGTAGGTGTCAAGCTTCAAACATGAATCATTACTGCATTGTTTTGAAGTTTGGTGGCTATTGGGTTGAAGTGAGAAATCAAGGCCGGAAAAAATATGAAGGTGGGAAACATAAGACTTTGAAGCTTGATAAAGATTTAATCAACTTATTTGTACTTAGAGAAGAAGTTATGTTAATTTTCCCTTGGTTGAAAGATCATGCATTCGAATTACATTCTCATATTCATGGGGCGTCACCTAAAGAACTTATAAGTTCGATATTGATTTGGTAGAATTATTCTGAAATTCCAATGAAGATCGACGTGTTGAAGTTGTCATTTCAATATAGAATGATGTAGTTGTAGTTGATGGACCTATGTGTTTAGTAAACACCCAACAGAAAGATGATTTCAGAGTTGAAGAATGTAATGATGAATTACTTATTAGTAAAAGAAGAGACAACAATGCTTTATATATCGGTTCGTATTTTGAAGATGCTATGAGCTTCAAACAAGCGCTTTGCACCGAAGCAATTATAAATAATTTTGGAGTGAAGATTAAAATGAGTGATAAAACTCGAGTTATAGCAATTTGTGCACATCGAGGGTGCCCATGGAGGATAAGAAGCTTTATCTTGTGTCACATTTCAAGTGAGGAAGCTAGAAAGTGCACATTTATGCTCGAGAGTCAATAAATGAAATAAACAAGCAACTTCTAGTTGGGTGGCTCTCCAAATAAAAGATATTGTGAAAAGAATCACGATATACCCCGGCGATCAATAATAGCTAGAAAGTGCATATGGATTATCACTCCCTTATATGCGATGGCGCTCTAGAATTAAACGAGTAGCATTGGATCGATGATGAACTACAAGTGGGTATGACACTTATAGCATAACTCATTCAAAATCCAGGTTCACATATCACATACACATATGATATGGTTGACAATTCATTCCTGAGATTCTATGTAAGTTTTAAGGTTTGTATCGATGAATTTTTGGCAGGATGTAGGCCTCTATTAGGCTTAGATGCATGTCACCTAAAATTCAAGTATCTAGGTGTCTCAGTTTCTGCAAACTCTCTTGATGGGAACAATAGACTTTTCACAATTGCTCTTGCTATTGTTGAGACGGAATCAAAGAAGACTTGGGAGTGGTTCTTACACAACTTGGAGGAGTCATTTACAGCTGAGGTTGCTCCTTTGGCTTTTATTTCAGATATGGAAAAGGGTTTAAGCGAGGCTATTAGATCTACATTCCCAAATCTGAGCCGAGTGTGTATACGACATTTATGGAAGAACCTGAAAAAAATTTTCCATTGCGATGATACTCATCAGCTCAAAAGTATTATCTGGTGCTAATACATACTCAAAATTAGAATTTCAAAGAAAAAAAAAAGAAATATTCATCCACATATACATATCTTGTTTCACTATATAAGTGGTCAAGATCCAATTTTCTAATGAGATAAAAAATTATTATAACAAAATAACATGGCGAGTCATTCAATTCATGGATTGGGGAAGTTAGGAAAGGATTTGGTCGATATGCTTAGAGATGTTAATGGAACAACGCGAGAGGAAGATTTCCTCGCTAACTAGAGGAGCATTTGGTACCCTTGAGAAGAGCACATTAGAGATCAATACAAGAAAAGAAAATTTTATTATTAGGCATTCTATTTAAAAGGTTGAAGGAAATCATGGAAGAGAAGTAGATATCACCAAAAAAGAATGCTAATTTCGACAAATAAGTGGATTGTCTTGTATTCATGCAGTTATTTTTTTGGGCACAAAAGATCTACTATGGCATACATATGTTGATGAGCTTTATCATGTTGTGAGGTACATGCAAATTATATTTTCCCTTATGCATTTATTAATCTATCTAAAACTGTATTTTATATTATTTTAACAGATATCGCATGGCTTATGAAGGTGCAATAGGCACTCTCCCTAGCAAAGATCAATGGATAGTGGTTGATGATGACATAAATATTGGTGTACCAAATACATTATGGCCTAGAGGCAGACCGAAGAAACGAAGATTAAAAAGTTTTCTAGAAGGAAGAAATTATAAAAGTAAAAGTGTTCACAAATGTGGTGGTCATCATAGAAATGCGAACTCACAAAAACTCAACTTCGATCCATTGCCTCCAATCAAGCAAATGTGGGCTCTTCAGACAATATTATGGCACAAATGGAATGCGAACAAAACTCCCAGTTAGGCGTGATGAAGTTCTCAATGAAAATGAAGACTATCAATTAGATTTTGAATAGAAAATTTTGGTTGACATCTGAATTTTTTTGCGGCCATCATAGAAAATTTTGATTTGGATCTAAATTTTTTATTAACAATATACAATAGATTTTTTAGGTTGTCTCTTACATGCTAAAATTTTGTATAGTTTGTTTTGGAAATGCAACAGATTTTCCAACAGAATTTTGGAATCCAATGCTTTTTTGATGCTGAAGTTTTCTTGATTTGGATCTGAAATTTTCTTTTACTGATATAGCATACAACTTGATAACATGATCATGGTCATAGATGGAATATATAAACCTATTGAATTCGAGAGAAGAATGCATACTGTGTATTATGAATGTTTGCATTAAAATATCAGAAAAAAAAAACATAAGGGTTTATAGTTTTGCAAGCATATTAGATATTAAAATAATGAGTATCATAATGTTGAATTCATGTATTCATGCAACTTAGATTCTATTGTATTCTAATGGTGTATGAAATTCCAAAACCAAACATGCATAAAGTTATTAGTATCTGATTTTGCTTAAAAATAAATATTTTAGAAGTAAAATGGGCACTCTCTATCCTTTAATTAAAAAAAGATCTGAATTGTGAACATAAGAAATATGAAGCCTTGCCTTGTAAAGATTGCTAGCACTACTTAATTCACCAATTGCTCATTCATGCCCATGCAAAGCAAAAAAAAAAAAGGTGGAGCTAAAACATCTAATCACAAAAGAGTGCATCAATGATAAAGGAAGATTGCAATAATTGTTGTCAACTGATGAAAATACTCTTTTATTTAAAATCCACCATATCAAGCACTTGCTTGAGTGGTATTGGCTTTGTTCTCCAACACAAATCCTTGAAAAGAAAACAAAAAACATCATGAAAAGTGTAACTTTGGTGCACTATTAACCCTCAAACAATGGTAGATAGTAGGTTAATTGTGCGTTTAAGGTAGGTATTAGGTAACCTAATAATGAAACATGTTACCAAATCCATCCAACAAAACCCATAAATCCAAAATCACGTTCTATAGTTCAAGGAGAACCTTAAAAGATCTCCCTTACTCAAATATGACTTCTAACCATAATTTTACGAGCATAGTGAGGAACATTGCTCGTTCTCAACTTTAGAAACCCCGACCCTCTAAAACTTGAAAATGATAATGGCGAACCAGATCAAACCGACCATTTCCATATCACCGGAGAAACACTCCAATTAATAACAAAACCCAAAAGCTTCGTCCAGGGCTTCAAGAAAGATTTGATAATGATAATAGTATGGAACAAAATCTGCAACCTAAGCTTTGATCAGGAAAAAAAAAGATGGGAGATAAAACTGAACCTCTTCATCAACACACACTCTTCGCAAATGTTGATTCACTTACTCAAATTGCTAAACAGGACTAAAATCTACAACAAAATCTCGGCAAATTAAACCACAATTCAGCACGGCACCTACTAAGATCAGCTGAAGATGAGAACTAAAAATATAAGATGTGTTCACAATTCATGTAATATAAACTAAAAATATTCCTTAATAAGATGTGTTTACAATACATTAGAAGATACAATTATAATAAACCAAATTAAGTCATCATCACCAAAACTAACTTAGTAATGAAGAAAAATATTGCAATAACAACAATTAGCATTCCCATTATAATCTTGTTTTGTTTCGAGAGGATCTCAAGTTTCTTCTTCGTGTTCTCCTGAAAAACACGTGATTGGTTCTCAATATCATGCAATGTGTTGTCGTCGTCATTTAACCACTTGAAGTAGCCGCAATCCTCATTTGTTCGATGATTTTGTAGGAATCTTAAAATTTTTTTTCCAAAACTTCTACCTTTACGGGACGTGTATAAGACACATTGTAAGTTACACTAACAATTGACTTGATATTCCTTAATGAAGCCCTCGACGTTGAAGGTTCATTTGTGCTCATTGATGGCATGCCTTTGTTTGGTGAAAGATTATTAGGATATAAAACTCTGCGTGATAGATCAATGATAGTTCATAGTATAACTATCAAGTAAGCGAGAATGGAGAAGTTGTTAAAACTAAATGTCATTTAACAACTTTGCATATAATAATTCAAAGGATATATATATATATATATATATATATATATATATATATATATATATATATATATATATATCTTGATGCTAAAAGCAAGCTGATCCGAAGTTGAAATTGGTCAAGATCAAACACTTAAAATATCCTTAAAAACTCTGAGATGTCAGTTAAAAACCTAAATAACTCTCAAACATGGAGTGTTTATAGTCAAATCGAGCGTCTCGACGAGCCAGATCTAACGACCCCAAGATCTCATAATTCTGATTTCATTTGAGCTTTCAAATACTTAAAATACATCAAATGATCAAATGAATCATTTTGAGCCGTCCGATGGAGAGGAGTGGTTCAGATTTTGCATGTATTTGCAGAGACGCCACTCCTCCAATCTATAAATAGCCCCTCATTCTTCATATGAGGGGAGGCCAAACAAGAGAGGAGAGAGCTCTAAAGCTTGAAAATCCTCCAAGCATAATCGTGTCACCACTCGACGGTCGCCGATCACCCCCGTTGGTTACCAACCATCGTCTGCCGCCGTCGTATACCGCCGATCCTCCGTCGCTCCGTGGTCTCCATCATGACAACCTTCGCGTCGGTGCATTAATTGTTCACCATTCTATATGGTTGTTATTTTGGGATTCCATTGTTAGCCCTTCTCATACAATTGTAATCCGTGTCGGGAAAACATATACTCAAAACAAATACATAGTGGAAGATTTCTGCTGGTTTTCCCTCTTTTAGATTTTCACGTAAAATTCGGAGTTTTCTTGTTCACTCTTTAAATACTTGTGTGTGTTGGATTTCACAACAAGGCTGCGTAAACTTTCACTCTACTAGGTTTTCTAGCAGTAATTTGGCCGTCGTGGAAACTAATTCCATTATTTCATCTTGTATGACGACCAAGTTTCCCAAGATCAAAACCACCAGTGGAGCATTTCAAGCTTTTAAAAGCGCGAAGAATGAAGATTCATCAAACTTTGTTCTTCATTTTGTCGGCGGTAACTCTTAATCTCAAAGATTATCCAAATCAATATTCGGATATCTAATTGATTATCGGTTAGAAAGCGTCGTAATACCAATGAAAAGACCAAGGTTAGGGAGCAACTTTGGCTACAACAAACGAATATTTTGATTCAACCTTTTCATACAGGTTAACATTATCAAGTAATACTTTGACAAATAACCTCGGATGGGTCAAAAATTATCAACGGATTCAATTCAATCTCTTCCATACAGGTTAACGCCATCGAGCAAAGACTTTGACAAACAATCTTGGATAGGTAAAAAATTCTTAGCGGATTCAATTCGACCTCTTCCATA
The DNA here is from genome assembly GCA_021442155.1 of Cymbidium sinense. Taxonomy (NCBI): domain Eukaryota; kingdom Viridiplantae; phylum Streptophyta; class Magnoliopsida; order Asparagales; family Orchidaceae; genus Cymbidium; species Cymbidium sinense. Next base: position 167,689,566 of record CM038215.1, read on the forward strand.
CAGGTTAACGTCTGATAACACTCGCTTTAAGTCAAAATCCAGTATTCAATTCGACCTCTTCCATGCTTAACGTCGTGGTAACACTGACAAACAACCGGATAAGTAAAAAATCCGATTAATTCAACTTCCACATAGTTAAAGTTCAAAGACTCGACAAACAACCTCGAGATAGGTCAAAATCCTGCATTGACCTCTTCCATACAGTTGCGTCGCCAACACTCGACAAACAACCCGGATGGGTCAAATTCAACCTTCTTCCACATTCGTCGTAGCAAAACTTCCAAAACACCTGATAGGTCAAAATCCACGATTATTCAACCTCTTCCATACAAGTTAAGCGTCGTAATACTTTGGCAACAACCCGGATGGGTCAAATATCCCAGTTAATTCCTCTGATTGCGTCAGGGTAACACATGACAAACAACCCGGATAGTCAAAATCCGGCGATTCAATTCAACCTCTTCCGTTAGCGTCGAGTCACACTCGAAACAACCGGATAGTCAAAATCTTTGGATTGATTCAATCTCTTCCATACGAGGTTAATGTCATCTAACACTCGACAAACAACCCGGATGGGTCAAAATTCTCGGCCAATTCAATTCAACCTCTTCACAGTTAACATCATCGAGCAAAGACTGATAAACCTCAGTAGGTCAAAATCTTGATTCCATTCAATCTCTTCCATACAGTTAACGCGTCAAGTAATACTTTGACAAACAACCTCGGATGAGGCAAAACTTCTCGGATTTAGTTCGACTCTTCCATACAGTTAACGTCATCGTGCCACAAACAACCCGGATAGATCAAAAATCCTCGGGTTCAATTGACCTCTTCCATGCGTTGCGTCATGGATAACACTCGACAAACAACTTTGGATATGTCAAAATTTAAGCAATTGATTCGACCTCTTCCATAGTTAACATCATTGTAACACTCACAAATAACCGGATGGGTCAAAAATCCTCGGCCATTGAATTCTCTTCCACAGTTAACGTCGAGTAAAGACTTCAACAAACAACCTCATAGGTCAAAATTATCGGATTTCATTCTACCTCTTCCATACAAGCGTCATGGATAACACTCTAACAAAACCTCGATGGGTCAAAATCTTGGATTCAATTCAACTTCTTCCATTAACGTCATCGAGCAAAGACTCGACAACAATAGGATAGCAAAATTCACCGGATTTCATTCAACCTCTTTACGTTAACGTCGCAAGTATACTTTGAAACAACCGGATGGGTCAAAATCCTCATTCAATTTGACATCTTCCATACAAGTTAACGTCATCGTAACACCACGACAAACACACCGGATAGATCAAAATCCTCGGCGGATTCAATTCAACCTCTTCCACAGTTAGCGTCGCCAGTCACACTTTGACAAACAACCTCGAAGGTCAAAATCCTCGGATTAATTCAACTCTTCCATACTTAACATCAAGTAACACTCGATAAATAACCCGGATGGGTGTCTCGGTGGATTCAATTCAACCTCTTCCACACAGGTTAACTTCATCGAGCAAAGACTCTGACAAACAACCTCGGATAGGTCAAAAATCGTCAGCGGATTTCATTCAACATCTTCCATAAGGTTGCGCCATCGTACACTCCAACCGGATGGGTCAAAATCTCAATTCAATTCTCACACAGTTAACGCGTTGAGCAAAGCGACAAACAACCACGGATAGATCAAAACTTCTACTCCATACAGTTAACATTATCGAGTAACACTCAGCGAAATAATCTGGATATGTCAAAAATTCCTTCGATCTCTTTACGAGTTAACGTCGTCAAAGACACAACCTCGATAGTCAAAATCCAGTATTCAATTCGATCTCCATACGTTAACTTCGGATAACACCACGACAACAACCCGGATAGGTCAAAATCCAGCGGATTGATTTGACCTCTCCAATGCGTCATGGGTTACACTCTCACAAACAACCTCGGATGGGACAAAAATTCTCAGTGGATTCAATTTGACCTCTTCCATATAAGTTAACGTTATCGGGTAATACTGACAAACAATTTCGGATATGTCAAAATTCTCGGATTCAATTCAATCTCTTCCACACAGGTTAATGTCACCGAGCAAAGACTCGACAAACAACTGATAGGTTAAAAGTCCTTGTACTTCCACGACCTCTTCCATAGGTTAACGCCATTGGTAACACCGAAACAACCGGATAGTCAAAATCCTTGGATTCAATTCAACCTCATCCATACATGCAGTTAACGTCATGTAACACCCAACAACAACCTCGATAGGTCAAAATTCTCCGGATTCAATTCCTCTTCCATACAGTTAACATCATGGGTAACACTCGACAAACAACCTCCGGATAAGTCAAAATCAAATTCAACATCTTACAGTTAACGTCATCGCAAGAGTCGACAAACAACTTTATAGTTAAAATCCTTGGTGGACTTCCATGGTCTCTTCCACAAGTTAACGCGTCGGGTAACACTCGACAAACAACCTCGGATGGGTCAAAATCCTCGGATTGATTCAATCTTCCACACACAAGTTATCATTTAGCATATGATAAATAACCGAGATGGGTCAAAATCAACTATTAATTCAACCTCTTGTAGGTTAACATCATTGAGTCTCACAACAACAACCTCGATAGGTCAAAATCATCACTGTCGGCGGTAAGCCGCCGATCCTGCTGCCGAATGCGCCATCTTCGATATCCACCTATCACCGTCCGCCTTTATCGCCAACCATCTCGTATTATCACCATCATTAGGTTATCCCTGTTATCGGGGTACCGTCATTCATCATTCTGCCGACCATCGTCGCCATCGCCGACGGTCATCACCATCGTGCCGGTCATCATTGTAGACCATCTTGACCATCTCGCTTACCATCGTCTGGCTACATTCTGCCATAGTGTCGTCGTCATTACCGTTGCCGATTCTTCTTTGACCCCGTCGACACCACACCTCCGCCGTGCCGGTCGGTACGGTCCTCGCCGTCGTCGGTCCTGCCGTCCTTATCGCCGATCATTATCGGCCATTCCATCTCGCCGATCCATGTTATGGCGTCATCGCCATCTGATGCGGTCAGCCGCTCGACTACCATCGCCGTACGGTCCTGACGAGGCTTGAAGCCTCTTTCGAGGGAATCGCCGTATGAACTTCGGGCGATTGCCTCCGGCTTGGTCAGAGAGTAGTCAATGCCTCTTCGAGAAACCGCTCGCCAGATAATACGGCCTTGATCACCTCCAAGTGGTCCACGAGGTTGGTTGACACCTCTTTCGAGGAAATGGGCTGTCGATGACCACGGTCTTGATTGCCTCCGAACCGTTGGTTGACGAGTCGGTTAACGGCTCTTTAGAAAACATGAGCCTGGTATGAACTACGGTCGCGATCGCCTCAAATCACGGTTCGGCGATTAGTTGACACCTCTTTCGAGAGAAAACTGGAGCTTTGCCATATGAACTACAGGTCTTGATCGCCTCCGAACCCGGTCGGTCCGACGAGGTCAGTTAACGCCTCTTTCGAGGGAAAACTAGAGCCTTGCCGTATGAACTACGGGTCTTGATTGCCTCCGAACTCGGTCGGTCCGATGAGGTCAATTAACATCTCTTTCGAAAGACCTCGTATGAACTACGGGTCTTGATCGCTTCCAAATGACTTCTCTCAAGAAGAAGGTGCCTTCTCAGCCTAAGGGATTTTATAGACCATAGGCAAAATGTCAAAATTGAAAACCGCTCAAAGCGGTGGAAGCGGCCCAAAAGCGGATGCTTTCCCGCAACCAGCGATCTTGTCCATCGGACAAATTGCCCTCAGCGTCTTTGTTCGTGTCGCGGCATGGCCTCGCTCAGCTCCATTCGCGTTCGGCCCGTCATCGCCGGCAGACTCCATGCGTCCATTCGCGACCCTCAGCATTCTGGCGACCGCGGCGATCTGAAAGCGACCGTGCTGACTGACATTTCAGGCCAGTGTTGACCAGCCGCCCACCAAATCCCGTAGCGTCCATTTCAGCGAGTCACGGCCCCTCGACTCTTCCGCTCAGCCACAGCTCAGACTCGTGTTTAGCGTCAGCAGACAGTGCTCCCGTCGCGCGACTCCGCCGGCCGCATTCTTCAGCGACCTGAGCCGGCCGACCAGCGCTGCTAGGCCGACCCGCCAGAATCGCTATAGCGGCGCCCATGCCATGCTACGCTACTGATCGCGAGCACTCATGAGCCCTCAATCTGGATAGGTCCATAACCTCGAAATCTCGACTGCGTATACACACATAACCCGCTGATTCGGTTTGTAGTCATAATCTTGTACTCTCAGATCTGTTCTCTCAAAATGTGGTTAATGGACCTCAAATTTCATTGAAGAATTTTATTTTCAAGTATTTGACATATATATTTTTGGATGATTGAGATAATGTCATCCAAAATAGACAACGATATGACACTTAAAATACTACTAGTGAAGCACGAATCTTGATGCTAAAAGCAAGGCGATCCGAGTTGGCGGGCCGAGATCAAGCACTTAAAATATCGAAACTGGGATGTTAAATCCCTAAATAACTCTCAAAGCGTGGAGTGTTTATAGTGTCGCGTCGACGAGCCGGATCTAACGAGATCTCATAATTCTAACTTCATTTGAGCTTTCAAATACTTAAAATACATCAAATGATCAAAGGAATCATTTTGGAGCCGTCAGATGGAGGTGGTTGGTTGCGTATTCTGAGATGTCTCACCTATAAATAACCCTCATTCTTCATATGAGGAGGTCAAAAGAGAGGAGAGCTTTAAAGCTTAAAATCCTCGCATAATCGTCTCACTCGATCACCCGCATTGGTTATTACCAACCACCGCCGTCGCCATCGTGTCGGTATCACGATCCTCACCATCGTCAATCTCGTCCATCACGACCTTCATCGTTAATTGTACATTCACCATTATTATATGGCTGTTGTTTGATTTTGGGATTATTTACCCTTATATTATGTAACCGTGTCGGAAAACTTGTACTCAAAACAAATACATAGTGGAAGATTTCTCTGGCAGTAGTTTTCCCTCTTTTGAGGTTTTTCAGTAAAATTGGTTTTCATTTCTTTAAATCAGTGTGTCTTTGGATTCACATAAAGGCAAAGTAAACTTTCACTCTACTAGTTTTTCTAACATATATATATATATATATATATATATATATATATATATATATATATATATATATATATATATCATTAATAAGAAGGAAGTGCAAAATGCCATGAACCACTCAAGCTCCTAATTGAATATTTACAAATCTAATGAATTGTTTCCTTCCAACAAAAGCGGTAATTGAAGATTCGTGACATGTACGTAAAAAACTTGTGAGAAAGATAATGATAAAGGAACCTAATGTAATAGTTAACCCTGATGAGGTTGTTGCCCTTGGTGTTGCAGTTCAGGTTAGTACTTTTTAAAATTAATTTCATTTGTGATATTTTTTTTTTTGACACAAATTGCTTGCCGTGCATCCTTGCAAGTCTGTACATAGGTTTTGATAAGTATAATAATGGCTATGGGCATGAGTTTTTAATAGAAAATTTTCATCACGCGTAGGATATTACTAGATAACGGTTATGAATCTTGTGCCAACTTCAAGATAATAGTTATGTTGACAAATTATGTGCTTTTCATTCTTGTTGATTAATGCATGTAACTTGCTTCTTATGTCCGGTATTGTATGAAAAAATGAAAGTAGATTCGTGAAGGAGGTAAAAAAATGTAATGTTAAAGATACCAGTGAAGGAGACCTAGCTGAAGGAGGGATCTCATGTGATTCATGAATCTTCTTCTCCTCCGCTGATCCTCACTGAATCTAGTTTCTTTTCAATCAAATGCCGAGACTTTTCGGTCTTCTCGTCTTCGCTTTCCAAGTTACGGGATGACAAAGAGTAACGACCGCTCACGCTCCGCTTCCTTCCCACGAATGCAGTGAGGAGGCGCTTCGATGAGAATGCGCGAAATGAGTCTCCACGTTTATCACGCTACGAACATAGAATTATAAAAATGAGTTACGGTGTTATTTAGCGTGATATATAAATAATATTAAAGTTTATTATGTTAAATAAATAAATTAGATGAGATGTATGTAAAAATTTTTTTTTTTCTTTCTAAAAATGCATCTTTTGCGCGCTTCCTCAGTTTTCAGTAACCTGCTCTGAGATCATTCTATCATATACGCATAATGCGCTTCTCACATCAAAAAAGGGCGAGAAGAAACACCTTAAAATGGCGGTAAAAATCCGCACCTACTCGCCCCCGATTCTCTCCCTCGTCATCTCCTTCCTCCTACACGCTTGCGCCTCCAAAATCCTGAACCCAGAACCAGAACTAAAAATCCTAGGTGCCCCGCCGCTAGTTTCTATCAACACCACAATAGTAAGCCCCAACCGTACCTTCGAGCTCGGATTCTTCTCCGTCGACGGTGGATCCACCTTTTACCTCGGCATCTGGTACGCCTCTATCCCCATTCGCACATACGTCTGGGTAGCCAATCGTCTCGCCCCCGTGCGGACTACGTCGCCGTCGGCTCTTCTGACCGTCGCTGGCCGTCTCGCCGTTGCTGATTCCTCCAACTCCATTTTGTGGGAGACGGAGAACTCTTCGCCCGCAGCCGCAGTTCAGCTCTTCGACAATGGAAACCTTGTACTCCTCTCCGTCGGCGGCCGAGGCGCCATTGCGTGGCAGAGCTTCGACTTCCCCGCCGACACGTGGCTGCCGGAGATGTCGATCACGCGCACCATGGCGATCACTTCATGGCGGAGCCCCATGGATCCGTCTCCGGGTGAGTTTTCTCTCCGTCTTCGTCCGCCGGGTTACGGTGAGTTTGAGCTCGTCTTCAATAGCTCCTTTTCGTACTGGTGGACTGGGAACTGGACTGGGACTCGATTCGCCGGCGTCCCTGAAATGACAGTGCCGTACATCTACAGCTTCCGGTTCTCAAACCCGTTCACGCCGGAGGCTACGTTCGATTATTCACAGTCCACGTCGGCGGAGTCTGACCTCCGGCCCCTCCTCTCGCGATTCGTAGTCGATTCCTCCGGTCAGCTGATGCAATACACCTGGTCGCCTCAGTCGGCCAGCTGGAACATGTTCTGGTCCAGGCCAGAGAACCCATGCCGCGTCTACGGCCGGTGCGGCAGTCTCGGTCTCTGTTCCCGCGGCCGCGGCCTCCGGCCTTGCAGCTGCCCGGAGGGACTTCGCCCCGTGGACCCCACCGGCTGGAACTCTGGCGACTTCTCCAGAGGATGCTCCCGTGACGCCGTCTGTCCCGATGAGGATAGCGTCTTTGCCGAGATCGGCCGCATCGAGCTCGACGGTGCCTTCGATGACACATTCTCTGGTGTAAGCCGCGGCTCCTGTGAGGACTCTTGCAGGAAGAACTGCTCTTGCTTTGGTCTCACTTATAACTCAGAATCTCGCGTATGCACGAATCTGTACGTGAGTGCTTATAATCTCCGCAACAGTACAACCTCGCCGATTCTGTTCATTAAAGTTTCACCGGGAAAGTGGTTCTCTAAAAGGGCGAAATGGAAGGTAGGAACTCTCATCATCGGTCTCATCTGCGCTCTCGTTGCAAATATTGGAATCGCTTTCTCCCTCGTCATCCTCCTGCTCCGGCGGCTTCGGCGACTTCGAAGAAGGGAAGAATATGGAGGAGAAGATAACGGCCTGAAGATTTTCACTTACAAGGAGCTCTCATCAGCAACGCGCGGGTTTTCAGAGAAGCTTGGGCATGGAGGATTTGGAGCTGTTTTTCGAGGCTCGCTGCCGGATTCCACACCGGTAGCCGTTAAGCGGCTGGAACGCCCTGGCAGCGGCGGCGACCGCGAGTTCCGCGCAGAGGTGCGCACCATCGGGAATGTACAGCACGTAAATCTTGTCCGCCTTCGTGGCTTCTGCTCGGAAGACCCCCACCGCCTCCTCGTCTACGACTACATGCCCAATGGCCCTCTCAGCGCCTACCTCGGTCGCGGCTCAAAAACACCGCCTCTCAGCTGGCCGGCGAGGTTCCGCATCGCTGTCGGGACGGCGAGGGGGATCGCGTATCTCCACGAGGAGTGCCGCGATTGTATCATCCACTGCGACATTAAGCCAGAGAACATCCTATTGGATGCCGATTTCACCCCAAGGGTTTCCGATTTCGGATTGGCAAAGCTGGTGGGGAGGGATTTGAGCAGGGTGTTGGCGACCACGCGAGGGACGAGAGGGTACGTCGCGCCGGAGTGGATCTCCGGTGTGGCGATCACGGCCAAAGCTGATGTTTACAGCTATGGGATGACGCTGATAGAGATCATCGGAGGGCGGAGGAACGTAGAGACGCCGTCTCCGCCAGCGTCGGCGATAGATGAAGAGGGGGAAGAGGGGTGGTTCTTCCCGGCATGGGCGGCTAAGAAGATTGTCGATGGGGACTTGGGGGCTGTGGTAGAGGAGGAAGTGGAGGGTTACGACGGAAGAGAGGCGGAGAGAGCGGCGAGAGTGGCGGTGTGGTGCATACAGGACGAGGAAGCTGCGCGGCCAACGATGGCAACTGTGGTGAAGATGCTTGACGGGACGGTGGAGGTAGTGGTTCCGCCTCTACCGAACATGATGCAGGCGCTCATCGCCGGCGAGTCCTTCCGGCAACGGAGCGTTTTGTCTGCGGGCGAGATTTTGGTTGCGAACTAATCGGCGCCGGCGGGCGGTTCTGGTTAGGATCATCTTCGGTGATGTTACCGCATTGTCAGAGATAAAAGACAAAAATAATCTGCGGTAAGCGAGGTGCGGCCCCGGCCGAGCTAGTAGGACGGTGCCTCGTGTAGTTCTTAAGCGGTAAAACTATTGATTAATAGCCATTTTTTATTTTAATGATTTTAGGATCTACAGAGATGAACTATTTTTAAAATATTTTATAGTTCGACATTTCAAGCAATATTATTCGAATTTTGCCTTAACTGCTTGATTGAAAAAGACAGTAAATTTTATGATAATTCGAATTATTTCAATTAGAAATTCCCGTGTCCTTATCTTCTGTAATAATTTTGTTAAAGCATTTCAGGTTAATTAAGAGATTATTATCTTGATTAAAATAAATAATATATTAAGTATTAACTATTTAATATGTGAATACGATAGCTCATTATATTAATGCATAATTAGCATCTTGAAAATTGGACCTGTAATAGAACCGAAAGAGGGAGATATTCAAGATTTGATGATTTGATCGGAATTGAATCGGATGATATAATAAATATTAAAATAATTAAATATATATTTAATAAAATAATATAATAATTTAAATATAAGACAAATATATAATAAAAATAAATATAAATATATAAATAATATTATTAGTAATAATTTTAAAGGTTGATATAAAATTTATTTAGTTATAATCATTATGTATTATAAATTTAGATAAGTGTAATAAAAATAAGTAATAATGTAAAAGATGGAATAATATAAATATGGAATAGAAAATAAATAAAATAAATACATAAATAATATTTTTAATAATTATTAATTTTAAGATTGATATAAAATTTAATAAGATATAATCTCTATTATAAATTTAATTATGTGTATATTAAATATATTTAAAATTTAAAATTATAATATCAATTTATAAATATAAATATAATTTATAAATTTATCATAAGAATCTAATTTATTAAAATTATAGTTTATAATAAAATATAATATATAAAATAAAAAATTAGTTTAAAATTTTTATAAAAAATAATTACTATAAAAATATAATATATAAAATATTTAAACATATTTTTATAAAACATGATATATGTATATTAAAAATATTTAATATTTAAAATTTTTGATAATGTTAATTTATGAATATAAACATAATTTATAATATAAAAAATATAAGATATAAAAAAAGTATTTTTAAAATTTTATAATATGTAATATGTAAAATATGTACAAAATATTTTTAAACATTTATATTCTTTTATAAAATAATACATTTATACAAAATCATATTACTTAAAATTCAAATATTTGATTGAACGTAATTTAATAAAGTAATACTTTAAAATTCAAATTGATAACTTTTATTGTTGTTAAACATTGAGATATAAAATAAGAATAAATAATGAATTTTTTAATATATTTTTAAAAGTAATTTAAATTTTATAAAATATATTCTAAGTAAACTTCAATCAAAATATTATCACTTAAAAATTAGATTATAATAATGAATTGAGAATACTTTTGAATAATTTTAATCATAAATTCATATGTAAAGACTAAAGATTCGAATCGAAAGCATTTTAGTTTAAAATTTAAGTTCTGAACCAATAAAACTAAGAGGGCATGTGATTGGAGAATATTCTTCCACGTGTTTGCTTCCTAAGACTCAAATTAAAAAAAAAATTCAAAATTTAAAAAAGGCTTGCGTAATTAATTCAACCAGAATTCTCATATTTGGAGTTTTATTGTAAACCATTTTTTCTTTTTTTCATTTTTTCTTTTTTCAGAGATTAAATTGACTTAATATTTTTTTTTAAAATTAAGGTCTCAAATTTTAAGATTGGATGGTGTAGGAAGACTTTGGCTCTATTCCAACGAATTTGTAATATCAAATTTATTTGGTGAGTTATCGAAAATATATATAATTTTAAAATATATATTTATTAAATTTTTAATATTTATTAATATAATATTTTATATTTTATTATAATTTTTTAATATTAAATTTTTATTATAATAAATAAATAAATTTAAATAAATTTAATATATTTTTTTTATAAAATTAAATTTTTATATATAAATTTTTTTTTATATATATAATATTATTATTTATATTTTTTATTGCTTTTTTGTATATTTCTTATATTCTAATTTTCTATAATTGCTTTACTTAATTATGCTAATGGTAATTTTCTTTGATTAACACTAACTAAATATCCGTATAAATGCATATTTATATTCATTAAATATTCTTTTTTTTTTCTTTTATTAATATCTTTCAACAAAATTGATAATTAATTTGATCCAATTCAGTTGCTTATACTTAAAAGCTTAAACCTTTGGTGGCTAAGAAGCTTGTTAGGGTTTTATATCCATCAATTTTCTTTTCTTTCATCATTTTCTATTCTTTTTTTTTTTAATTTATTCAAAGTATCCTAATATTTTAATTTTATTTTTGATGCTTTATGATCATTTTATATCATTGGATTGATACAATCTATCTTCTCCTCTTTAATGGTACAGAACTCTTTCAAAGTCTATATTATTAACCTAAGCAGTATTTATCAAATAGCTTCAAACTACTTTAGAGGAGGATTGAAGATTATTGATATCGTGAACATCAATGGTGGACGAGCCTGATTGAAAGCCTCAATGTGGAGAAGTTTATAGGAATATATCATTATATTTGATCTATCTTTGCAATTAATTACATTCATCATCTGCTTTTATAATTATTGCGTGCTAAAAAAAATCATTAGAAATGAAATTTATATGCTTAAATTTGTTGTAGAAATTCGACATAGATATTTAAAGATGAAAAAACTCAAAATTTTTTAAAAAAAAATCTCGAAAAAGAAAAATACGTCAGAGTAAAATCTTCCTTTATCTTTGTTTACAAAATCTTCCCGATCAGATTACAATTGTATATGAGAGAGAACAATAATATGTCAGCGTTTGGTATGATTCTTGGTAATGGTATAGATGATGGTGACAACGACGTCTACGATGAAGGTCATCATGATGGGAGCAAGATTGATGATATGAGATTAGCGGCGGTTGGCATTGGCGGCGGCGGTGGTTATTCATCAGTGGAAGCGGATTGTCTTGGAGAATCTTCAAGCTTTAGAGCTCTCCTCTCTCTTGCTTCTCCCATTATGAGAATGAGTATTTTATAGATTGGAGGAGTGGCGTCTGAAATATGCAAAATACCACTCCCATATGACGACTCAAAATGATTCCTTTTGATCATTTAATGTATTTTAAGCATTTGAATGCTTGATAAAGTCGATGAGATCTTGGGCTTGTTAGGATCTCGAACTCAATTTGACTATAAACATTCCATGTTTAAGAGCCATTTAAAGATTTAATTGATATCCTAAAGTTTCCAATGATATTTTAAGTGCATGATCTTAACCAATTTAAACTTAGGTTCAACTTGCTTTTGACATCAAGATTCGTACTTTGATTAGTGGTATTTTAAGTGTCATATCGGTTCTTTTTATTTTTGGATGACATTATCTCAATCATCAAAAATATATATCGAATACTTGAAAATAGCATTTTTAATGAAATTTTGTCCATTAACCATTCATTTTGAGAGAGCAAATTTTCATGGAGTCAAGATTATGATCTAGTGGGTAGCGGATGTATGTATCTGTATTAATTGGGGTTATGGACCCATAGGCACTTATTGCAGCGTAACCATTAGCAGGCGGCACATGATATCTGAATCTGCTGCGGCTCGCAATGCAGCGAAAGCACGTAAGCGCGAACGTGCTATGCAGCGAGCTGGAGGCCTCCGGGGGACTGAGCGGCGATCCGCATGCGGGCAGATCGGTCTTTGTGCCTTGGATCATCTTGATGGGCTCTCCGCATCACGTGATATTTTTCTGTTTTGTCGTTTTCCATGATTTTTTTGGTTTGGCGATTTTAAAATGTTTTTCTTGATTTTGACCTTTTTTACCCCATAAATCTATAAAAAACAGGGCCAAGGGAGAGACATTCTCTTTTTCTTGAGAGAAGGTGGTTTGAGGCGATCAAGACCCGCTATACGTCGTTGTTCGGTTTTCCTCAAAAGCGTCAATGACCCTGTCAGGGTTTGAGGCGATCAAGGCATGGTATCGTCGTTGTTTTGGTTTTCCCTCGAAGAAGGCGTCAACTCTCGGACCATTTGGAAGCGATCAACTACGGTATAAGTCGTTATCGGTTCCCTCGAAGAAGCGTCAACCTCGTTGGACCGGGTTTGGAGGCGATTGAGCATGATATATATGGTTGTTTTTTCCCGAAAGAGCGTCGCCATCGGACCAGCGGGTTTAGGCGATCAAGGCCATAGTTCATACTTTTTTCTTATAGAAATTGGATCTCTTGCAACTTGATGGATGGTTCAACAGTTGATAAGCGCAGATGGCGAAGTGTTAGTTAGGAACCATCGTTCAAACGACTTAGAAAGTTTGGCAGGTAATTTCAGAGCATCATTAGAGGGGAATAACTTCTCTCCTTTTTTTCGATCTCCAATGTATGTGCATTCTTTTTATAAGATCGTTGGCAAAAAATTTTATCTCAAGCTGTCCATGAGCGACAGAATCGGGAAAGGATATGCTCAAGTATTGGGGTGAGTGAGTTTTTTCACAAAAATTCTCAGTTTTTTTTGTCATTTCTCTCTCTCTCTCTCTTTGTTTATTTATTATGTATTTTCACAGGGTGATGGCCGGAAGAAAACTTATAGCGTGGCCTATAGGCGATATACATCCTATTACATCGAGATAGTTTAATGATGCTTCATAGAAAATTTTACTTCCAAACGTTGGTGGCTATTGTTGCCAAAAAGTCGTCGAGCGTTCACCTCGTGAATACTTTACTATTTCGAGATGATTCTTCGTGCGGGCGATTCCCTTTGGCTCCGAGTTGATTGAGATCTTTAAAATATGTGGCGTAGCTTTGTCACAATTTTCATTTCGAGCTCTAGTGATCATCGTTGGTTTGACTGTCTTCTTTAGAGAGCGTGGTGTTTCTTTGAACATCAAATATTTGTGTCGAATGTGCAGATTCACATATGATATTCAAGGATGTGTTTCTTGTCGGGCTATAAAGAATTGTATAGAATTTTCAGCACGAAATCCATATAGAAATTAGTCTAATGGATTCTTTTTTGTGAAAAATGAGTGGGGCCTCCCTAAGAGATGGAGAAGATTGAATGACCTTCCAGATTTAATGATGATTGAAAAGAATGAAATCTTAACAACTCTTAATATTCCTGATGCAGAGAGCTTATAACATGAGTTACGTTACATTAGCAAATACATTATTGAAGATAGAATGTTCAAGATTGGCCTTTCCATCCAGGAGATCTCATGCTCTTCCATTGAAGAGATCGTAAAGGTGATGAAGTCTCCTCATATTCACGGAGTTCTTTCGAAGCGTTCATCATGGTAGCAATATTTCTTCTTTAAAGAAAAGAAACGTGAAGTGACTACGTCGGTCTGTGGAAGATGTTCACCCCAGGTTGGCTCGAGAGTTTAGTTGTTTACTCATAATGGGGAATTCATTTCAAGCGCAATTCACGAAGAGGTGTTAAAATATGTATGCACTGGACGTCAAAGAGCAGATGAATTATTACGTTGTCTTCCCTGTTTTCTTTTTTTCTTCTTTTCCTCCTTCTTTTCTTTTGTGTAATATTTGTGATGGTTTTTTTTCTTTATAAGTAACCCAAATATTAGGGCTGATGGCTCATTTGGGTGTCTCTTTAGAGAGTGGAATCTTTGTGAAGGTAAAATATCTAAGCGGTATGAGCGAAGATGAGTCTTAAGAAAAAGTGCGACTTTGGAGGATCGGTGGCCAGTGCGAACTTAGCTAGCATGTTGACTTCTCTTTCTCTCAGTGTCGAGGTGGAGCACACTGTGATGAGTGATTAAGGTGAAGGCTCAGAAAGAGAAAGACTCAAGGAACTTGTAGCGAATAAAGCTCTGAATTGAGAAGAAAGCATTACAAGATCGTCTTTCGAAGGAGTATATAATGTCGGCGGAAGCAAATGAAATCTCCTTGGCGGTGGAAAACTTTAAGAGCTCCCGCTTCTGGTACAATCAAGACCATGTCCGAAGCTCATAATCATATTCTTGATGTTGATGTGAAGGACTTGGAGCACCAATGTTTAGAGGAGGCTTCATCAGGGTTCTAAAGGAATCGCTTTTACATGACCGAAGCTAGTGAGGATCTATCTCCAACCAAGCATCAAGACCCTTCGGGTGAGATGAAGGAATTGAGAGTGAGTTCAAGGAGCATTCTAGTGGTGAGGAGGATGTTGATATCATGTAGCATAACTTGAGGGTGCATCATTTTTTTATCTATATATTATTTTGTATTAGAATATTGATTATTTCTTATGTCATCATGTTAGTGCTGTCAATGAAAATTTTTATATATTTTTTATTTTAGATGATATGCTCTTATTTTATTTTTACCTATCTGGGGTAATTGGTCGGAATATTATTCGACGATGCTAACCTGTACGGATGAGGTTGAATTGAATCCACTGAGGATTTTCAACCTATCTGAGGTTGTTTGTCAAAGTGTTACTTGATGATGTTAACTTGTATGGACGAGGTTGCGGGATGTCCACCAATGACCTTTTGACCTATCCTAGGTATCAGTCAGAGTGTTACTTGATGGCGTTAACGATGGTCGATGTCCACCAAGGACTTTTGACTATCCAGGTATGGCCAAAGTGTTACTTGACTTCTTACCTATATGGAAGAGGTCCGATCAAGTCCCTTTGGGATTGATATATCTCGATTGAGATATAACGTGAGTCATATATTTCTCAAGTGGGAGGATTAAATGAAGAATAAATAAGCTTGTAAGAAAAAGCTATAAATTCATTATTTTGATAAGTTCGACGATACAATCTTAAGATGATTTTAACACGGATATGAATTTCAAAAGGAAATGACAACAACAACAATAAGTTTTTATCCCACTAAGTGGGGTCGGCTACATGAAGAGGAAATGATAAACGAGCAATAATTATGCAGTAGGAATTACTGATAATATTTTTGAAGATTCTCAGTGTTCCAAGTTTTAGGTAGAGTTTTTCCCTCTAGATCCTTGAGCTTGAATGTTCCTGGCTTCACCATAACTATAACCACATATGGGCCATCCCAAAGAGGTGAGAGTTTATTGCGTTGAGGGTCTTTGCCTGCAGCTTTGAGACTTCGCAAGACCAAGTGACCGACGGATATGGGACGGAGTTTTACTCTTCTATTGAAGTGATGAGCTACCCTTTGGTGATAGAAAGCTGTCCGAAGTAGGGTCATGTCACGAGTTTGAGTAGGTCAGAGTCTTTGTGAGTTTTCTTTATTACCATCATGATCGAATAATTGAACTCTTGGACTTGGAACCCTGATATCTACTGGTATAAAATCTTCTGTGCTGAAACACAAGTTATATGGTGTCTCACCAGTCAGGGTGCTCGATGTAGTGCGGTGAGCCCAAAGAACATTAGAAAGCTCATCAACCCATTACCCCCAACCTTCACAAGACGTATTTTTAGTCCTTTGAGTATAGTCTTGTTGGTAGCTTCAATCTGTACGTTAGTTTGAGGATGTACTACAGTATGCAGTAGTTGAATGTGGAGATCTTTGCAAAAGGATGTAAAGACTTTTCCAGTAAATTGGATTCCATTGTCAGTGATGATCTTTGTAGGAAGACCGAATCGACATACTATGTTTTTCCAAACAAATTGTTTAGCATTTGCCTCCATGATTTTAGCGAGTGGTTCGGCTTCCACCAATTTAGTGAAGTAGTCAACGGCTAAAATGATAAACTTTCGTTGCCACGATCTAAAAGGTCCCATGATATCAATCCCCAAGCAAAAGGCCACGGGCTTTGAAGGGATGAGAGCTCGTATGTGGCATGTGAGAGGTTAGAGTGCAACTGACAACTCGCACATTTTCTTATGAACTCCAAGGCGTCTTGATTCATCGTAGGCAAATAAAACCCTTGCCTAATAATTTTAAGGGCTGGTGCCCTTCCTCTTAGGTGTTCTCCACATATCCCTGAGTAAACCTCTCTTAATCGTGTCGACCTCACGAAGGTGAGAGGCATTTGAGGTACGGTCCAGGGAAAGCTCATTTGTATAGTTCACCTCCAATTATAGTAAAGTTTGAAGCTTGTCTTCGGAGATGAGTTGCAGAAGTTGGGTCTTTAGGAAGGGTTCCTTCTTGTAGAAAAGACAGGATGGGGTCCATTCACGAATGTTCCTTTATCTCATTAATTACTTGTATCACCCATGACCCTAGGATGCTAGAAAAATATATTTCTTCAACATGCTTTCTCTTAAATAGATCTCTAGTAGCAGATGTAGCAAGCTTAGTGAGAACTTCAGCTCGAGTATTCTTCTCTCGCAGTATGTGAATGATTTGATGTATCTTGAAATGGGCAAGAAGAGACTTTACCAAGTGGAGATATTGCGCTAGCTAAGGATTATGAGTATTAAAGTTTCCCTCAACTTGGAAGGCGACAAGCTGAGAGTTAGTGTGGATTACTAAGTCTTGAGCTTCACAATCAATGGCAGTCTCAACCCTGCATGAGCCACATATTCACCATATTATTAGTTGCGAAATTTTAGGCGAAGTCCATACTCTAAGGTATTACGGGGAAATAAGTAAGATTTTTACCGTATTTCTGAAGCTCCATCAACATAGGGTCCATTGAGGAGGCGAAAGGCATGTAGCGATAGCTCCTTTGGAGTTGGGTGCATTCCATTATAAAGTCTGCTACTTGAGACTTTATAGTAGGAGGTAGAAAATTTATATCAAATCTCCCAATTTTACGGACCATTTAATTAACCGGATGCTTGGTTTTACGTAGGATGTCCCTGTTAAATGAGTGTAAACAATAATATGAGCTTGGAAGTATGGACGTAATTTTCAGAGAAAACTAAAGCTAGCCACCTTATCAAGTGGATAACGACTTTCTATATC
The DNA here is from genome assembly GCA_021442155.1 of Cymbidium sinense. Taxonomy (NCBI): domain Eukaryota; kingdom Viridiplantae; phylum Streptophyta; class Magnoliopsida; order Asparagales; family Orchidaceae; genus Cymbidium; species Cymbidium sinense. The sequence goes on from CM038215.1 coordinate 167,707,236, forward strand.
GAGAATTTTCACATAGTAAATTGGTCATTGTATCCCATTTTCTTCCATTAAAGCGAGCTTATCGCTGGAAGAGTGATATAAGTATATCTCTCATTGGTTGGGCTTGGATAGTAGGGGTGGAGATGCTACTCTTTTTGCTAAAGTAAGTGACATTCATCGGTCCTGAAAATTATTATTTTAGCTCCTTTAATATTTTAAAGAATGACAAGTATCTATCCCCAGGGCTAGGAAGCGGATAATTGATAATTCATCCATTCAAACGTTGAACTTCCTTAATATTCTTCAAAGGAGTCATATCTTTGAGAGCTTTGATTTTCTCAGGGTTGGCCTCTATCCCACGATGGGTTACCATAAATCCAAAAAATTTTTCCGACGTAACCCCAAAAGCATATTTGGTCGGGTTGAGTCACATATTATAACGTCGAAGAAGGTTAAAGCATATTTCTAAGTCAAAAATATGTTGTGATTCTTCTAAGCTTTTCACTAACATGTCATCCACATATACCTCCATTGTGCGGCCTAATAGGTCTTTAAAACCTTATTCATAAGTCGTTGATAAGTAGCACCAATATTTTTTAACCCAAATGACATAACTTGGTAATAGTATAAACCTTTATATATTTGAAATGATGTAGCTTCTTCATCCATTGGGTCCATTTTTATTTGGTTGTAACTAGAGTAAGCATCCAAAAAACTAAGCATTTGATGTTCAGATGTAGCATCAACCAACTGATCAATTAGAGGAAGAGGAAAACTATATTTTGGGCAAGCCTTGTTAAGGTCAGTGTAATCAATACACATTCTCCATGTTTTGTTTGTTTTCTTAACCATGACAATATTTGCTAGCCATGTAGGATAATGTACCTCTCGTATGAATCCCGCTTCTAGAAGCTTGTTAACTTCTTGCTCAATAGCTTGGAGCGTCGGTGCAAAACTTTGCTTCTTGGATGATCGGTTTGAATGTCGGATCGATCTTGAGAGTGCATGATCACATTGGGGTGACCCCGGCATGTCTATCGGACTCAAGCGAAGATGTCTTGATTTCTGCAAAGAAGTCTATGTATTTTTCTCTTTGTTCATCCGAGTAGATCCAACTTACCTTGTTAGTAATGGTTGGTCATCGATAATGCAACAGAGAGCAAGTCTTTGATAGGGAAGCTTTAGGTACTCTTCATCTCGAAAATTAAAATCTTGATCTTTGAAGGTCATGAAGGCATGGTTGAGCTTATGCGGTAACATGATTGTCTTTATCTGCGTTTTTCTGAACCACCCCAACTCAAATGAGGTTGAAAATTTCATCTTGAGATGAGATACTAAAGTGGCTTGCAGAAAAGGCTATTATCAAACTTCATTATAATGGTCTACTGGGTTGGAGCTTTTCCTTAACCAGGCTCATGCTAAAAAATGTGGAGTAAAATAAGACATCAACAGAACTTTCATTATCAATCAAAATTCTCTTAACATTATAGCATGAGTCACCGATCCCTGCGCTGATGACAAGTGGATCTTCATGAGGAACATGGACTCCTTCTAAGTCTGAGTCATTAAAAGTGATGGAATGATCAATACAAGACTTAACTGCTCTTGAGGTGGTAATGAGAACTTGATTAGATAGTATTGGTCCTTCTGCGATTGTTTCAATTTTCCTAACTATTTGATGAATATTTTATTATTTCTGTGATGATTGTCCTGGTTGCCCCCCAGTTGGAGGTATGTTTATTTGATTCGCTTGATTCTTCACAAATCGACGTAGATATCCTTGTTGAATGAGCCTCTCGATTTTTTCTTTGAGTTGTTTGCATGCCTCAGTAGTATGTCCACGACTTCGATGGAAGTGACAATATTGCTCCTGATTTTCTAAATTTGGTTTCAGTGGATGTGGCTACTTGATATTCTCTTCATCTCGAATAGCCATCAGGAGGTTGACAAGAGATGTGTTCAGCGGTGTGTATTCCTTTTCTGGTCGTGGTTCACATCGTTGATATGGGGGCCGTGGAGGGAGATCACAACTATCTTGTTGCTTCTTTTGATGGGACAGTCGGTCCGTATTCGTTGGGGTGCTCTTACGTTTTCTTGTAGATTGTTCAAATTATTTACGATGGGTATTAATGGTCTCATCAGCAGAGATTTATGCTTCCACAAGATGAACTAAGTTGGCATATGAGCGGACCGTGTCTCGCATTAGTGACGAGTAAAAAGGCTCCGGACAGAGTCCTCTAAGGAAAACTCCACTTAATAGTTCAGGGTCTACTCCAGGTATTTGGCGAGTTTCTAAGGAGAACCTCTGAAAATATTTCTTAAGTGATTCACCCTCATTTTGATGAATGCTGGAGAGATGGGAGGAATCTTTAATGATTCTCCAGTTTGCAATGAACTGTTCCACAAAAATCTTGGCGAGTTCGTCAAAGGTACGGATGGATCCCCTTGGAATGGAGTAGAACCAAGTGCGAGTTTGCCCTTTGAGGGTAACGGGAAAGACCTGACAAAATAGTGTGTTAGGAGCTCATTAGATATGCATGATAGTCCTGTAATGTCGATGTGTTCATGTGGGTCAGTCGCTCTATCATAGGAATCAATGCTCGAAAGCTTGAAACCCATGGGAATATGATGTTGAAGAATAATTTCAGCTAAAGGTGAGGATTCGTCATAACCGCGGTGAGGGAGAAGATGATTTTTGTCTTGAAGGTGAAATTCGTCTTGCATTAAGTGTCATAATTCACGCATTATAACATGGAGTGGATAAAGGCGAGAATATGTCAAGTTACCGGAATAATGGTGGATGTCGGTTGAGCTACACATGATGGATATGCATGATAGTCCTGTAATGGTTGATGTGTTCATGTGGGACAGTCACTCCATCATAGAAATCAATGCTCAGAAGCTTGAAACCCACGAGAATATGATGTTGAAGAATAGCTTCATCTAAAGGTGAGGATTCCTCATAGCCGCGGTGAGGGGGAAGATGATTTCTGTCTTGAAGGTGAAATTCGTCTTGCATTAAGCATCGTAAATCTGCACGTATAACATGATGAGTGGGGTCAACAGGACGAGAATGTATCAAACTATCAGTAATAATTGATGGATTAGTAGTCGGTTAAGCTGCACGTGATGGATGAGTAGAACTAGCAGTGTCAAGGAGATCAGCATCACGGTCAGGAAGCAGAGGAACTTCATTGTTAAGGAGAATGGCATTTTGACCTCCCGCGACTAACGATCGATCTTGGGGGAGGTGTGTTTGTCGTGGTAATGGCCATTGTGTTCCTCTCAAAAGTTGGATCATCTCATTTTGAGACTCTTCCATTCGCCGGACACAATCTTCTAAAGAGATACCTATCGCGCCTTCAAGAGTCGCTCAATTGGGGAGAGTGAAAGCTTACGTCCTTGGTTCAATTGATTTTGAGAGTGGGGAGTTGTAGCGGAGGCTCAGTTGTGGCGTATTGTGCTATTAGCCATAATCGGTGTTCACAAAATGTGATTGATGGGTTCTTTTCCCACAGCCGCTGCATCTTAAAACCAGTTGAGAATGAAAGTTTATGCCTTTTGTGAAATCCATCACACCTGAGATATTTAAAGAGTGAACAAGAAAACTCTAAAATTTTATGTGGAAAATCTCAAAAAAAAACCATGAAAAAATCTTTCACTATGTATGCTTTGAGTACAAAATCTTCCACGCAGATTATGATTCATGAGAAGGAACAACAACTATGTAGTCGCGTTCAAATGGTAATAATTCTTGGTAGTGGCGAGATGATGGTGAGCAGTGAGGACATCGAGGCGATGAATGTCATCATGATGACCGAGAAGATTGACAGGATGGCCGGCGGCGGCGGCGGTGGTTGGCGTCCATCAGTGGTGGCGAGGATTGTGCTTGGGAATCTTCAAGCTTTAGAGCTCTCTCTCTCTCTTGCCGGTCCCCTCATATGAATGAGGGACTATTTATAGGTGGAGAAGTGGCGTCTGTAAATACATGCAAAATCAACTCCCCCATGGACGACTCAAAATGATTCCTTTGATCATTTGATATATTTTAAGTATTTCAATGCTCAGATGAAGTCAGAATTATGTGATCTTGGGCTTGTTAGATCCGGCTCGTCGAGACGCTCGATTTGACTAAAACACTCTATGTTTAAGAGTCATTTAGGTATTTAATTGATATCCCAAAGTTTTCAATGATATTTTAAGTGCTTGATCTCAACCAGTTTCAACTTAGGATCAACTTGCTTTTGACATCAAGATTCGTACTTTGATTAGTGATATTTTAAGTGCCATATCAATAATAGCGATCTACTTGCCTGCTAAAACATCTCTATTAATGTTATTATTGTCTCTTTAATCATTAATCACTATGAAGTATTTCAAATCGTTTGGATTTTGCTAAGAGGATTAGCTTTGACGCATATAATTTTAACTCTACCACTAGTTCTTTGGTTGGGTTTTCAAGAAAAAGTGCATACTTAAAGAAACCGTCACTTTAATTATGATATTTTGAGAGTAAATAAGTCAACTTTTTTGTTTTTGTGCTTCATATGCTTGTAATTATATCTTTAGTTGACCCTTCCTGAACTCTTTCAAAAGAATAGTGTTAAAACAATAGTATTAACCTAATACATGATTATCAAATTTTTTATTTTTAAAGACACTAACATAATTAGAAGGGGAGTAAAAAGATTATTTCATTTTCAAGTTGATATGAAAGGAGAAACAATCGAGATTCCCTTCGATGAAGGGAGCCCATTGAGAAGAAAGTTCATTTACCTCTCTCTATTAACTTGTAAGGGGGTTTACATACATATCACATAATTCATATGTACTTACATATCAAACACTTAAAATTTAATTTTTATATATTTATAGCACCTCAATCTTCAATATCATATTAAAAATATCATCATCTCTTATTTCTTAAAAGTAAAATGTATCTTTTCAAGTATATGAAAGTGCTAGATAAATAAATATTTAATGCATAAGAATTGTGTTGTATATATATGTATATCTTAATATCCTATAAGTTTAAACAATCCAACATCTTATTAGGGATCAACATAAGCTTCACCAATCACTATTTCAATATACCAACAAGCAAGCATGTCAACTTTAGTCATTTTATCTTTCAATTGGAAGAAAAAATCTCTGCTATTCAATATGTTTTGTATGTCAAGTCATTTTGAGTGGAATTGAACTTCAAAATATCATTATAGAAGCTAAATTAGTATCTTACCTCTTATGTTTTTTTGAAATTCTCATAAAGGGGTAATTATTATTTCTATACTTTGCGGTAGATGTCTATGTTGTTAGCTTAGTTCAGTTTGAGAAGTACCATAAATATGACATTCACATCTATTATTTTATTAAAATTATCACATGTTTAAAGTTTGAATGCATTACCCCCATCAAGCTTGTGGTTGTTCTCATCTTTTATATCAAGAATGGTAAAATACTATTTTTAGTCCTACTACATGCTAGGTCTTTTATACGATCAAATACTTGGTAAGGTTATTGAAGTGATCAATAGAGCTTAGCAAATTAGAAACTAATATACTCCTCATATTATAATAATGGTGAAATTGAGTTAATAACCTTTTAAATTTTGTGTCATTTTGACAAGAAGCAAAAGACCAGTGCTCCAAATAACGAGTAAAAGACATAATTCATGATATTTTTGGTTTCATTTCATTGTGTTATATAAAAAATTAATTTCTTTAGTTTAAAATTAGCCAAAGTAAGAATTAGAGAAGTAATAAATAATTGTGTTACTTTTAATAATTTAATGATTATACAATTTTGATAATTAATGAAATAATTCTGTTTAATTTAATGAGTGATGGTTGACAACACCTTGAATCAAAATTGAATCTTATCAACGGACACCCACTTAATCAGGGTTAGATTTTGGCATGCCCAGGCTCATGTAAAATGACTTAATATTTTAGATGATTTGGCATAATCTTATTGATGAAATATTGATAAATTTAAGCACTTTATGTAGATGTTCATTTTATAAAATTTTTAAGCAAGAAAGTCTTAATGTAAACTATTTTACATAAAAATAAGTCATTTTCTATCATTATCATTATATTTAGAATCAAATATGATTAAGCATGCACTTGTTATCACTAATATTAATCTAAACATCTTCAATACTGAATATCAGAGATTTTTACAATAAAAAAACCTTTATAATGGATAATAATCATAGCCAAACATCTATTATCATTTGGTTCTTATCACTGCTTACTACTTACCATAATCTTACATCCATTACTTGATGCTCACCATCCTCTAATACCCTTTATAGCTCAACATCTATTATCATCCAAAGCTCATTTTTGGCATATGCTTATTGATATTTCATGTTTCTTATTACTTAACAATCATTTTTCTCCAATGCTTATAGCCACTTAATGCTAAAAGTTGCCCTAATATTTATTGATACTTACATCCACAATTGTTTTATTGATGATGCCACCCCAACTCTTATTGTCACACAAAATTTACCATAACCTAATCACCACCATCCCCCAACATCATCATTATTAGACACTCAAGTTTCTCATTAATATTCATTCTGAAAGGCTTCCATTTTTAAATAGAATGATTATCATAATCACTTTTTAATCTTTCACAGCTACTAATTGATCATGAACTTTGGGTCACTTTCCAACTTTGGATTATTTATCAACATACTTCAACTTGTTCATTGATTCCTGATCACTCAACCTCATTCTTTTTAAAGAGAATGATTGTACTAACCACCCTTCATCATTCATTGCCTTTGATAATAAGTCTCGCTTGATTTAAAAATAAATATTATTTTAATGGTTATACAATAGCGCCAACTTCAACACATTTAATTCCTGCCATTACTCCCTCTTGGAGAAAGCTGTTTCAAACATTTTTAGTGGCTTTCATACCATTGTTGTGTTCACTTCATTCATGTCATGCTATCGTCATCTCTAGTAAAGTACTAATCAAACAATCTCAAGTGGCATCCATGACTTTCTCATATCACTTAATCATTGCTTTGACTAATTAGACTACTTATAATAGCCTCCATAATCTTCTTATACTGCTTTATGCCTTTAGGTCACACCATATCCATTTCCAAAAGAGGTTTGATCCGATCACTTTAGCGGTCATTGTGACATCCTTATGTCCCCTCATTTGTCACGTTAATGTCATGTTAATATCACCCCAAAGAAGGGGACTAACTCGATTAACTCCATTTAATTAGGTTTGTTAGAATAAACTAAATTTAGTAGTAAAACTTACATTCTTCTTCTATATTTGGGGAAGAGCAATCTTTTAAAACTTACAGTAGATAGTAGTAAAAGCTATTTAAGCTAGAAAAGTTCTTGTGAATTAATATTATTATTTTTTTGCTTTATATACTCTTACATATAATTAAAATATTAATAATATCTTAATATATTAAACTTGTACATTACATCAAAATAGTTATTTATATTAGGGGAAGAATGACTTTTTGTAATTCATATTATATTTAATAGATAATATTGTTTGAAAAAAATAGTAATTATCCAACTAATATTATATTTATTTGCTATTGAATTAAAAAAAATTTATAATATATTATTAGTTTATTCTCTATTGAATTGGAAAAAATAAATAAATTAGTTTTTTTTTTTTTTTTTTTTTGATAAGTTTACATTATGGCAGTCAGTTTATAAAATAAAAAAAATAAAAAAAAGTGTTTTATAAAAATAATTTGTTTTTTTTGGGTGGAGCTTCACTCGAATTGCGTATAGTCCGCACGAATTGCTTTCGTCCTGCTAGGTATTACAGGGGTTGGGCTACACGAACCGCTACAACTGAGAGAAGTGCAACCTACGCCGTTTACCGCCCGAGCTATTCAAGGCTTTCCGAATTCTTCCATAAGTCGGTCAATCCGCCGGTGGACAGCAAGTCGCTGATCATGCCGGCCCCCGGTTCTCCTCTCGTTCTCCGGAGCCCTATCTCCGGCGGATCCAGCACGCCGAACCATCGTGACCAGTTGAGGAGCCCGCTCTATTCTTCTAAGTCCGCAGACGACAAATCATCATCTGTCAGCCGCAATCCCTTTGCTGTGGCAGCGAGATTCATCGGCTCATGCTTCGCTCCGACCAATGGAAAATCGATTAATGAGATGTTCTCCGATGGCTTCAAATCTTCTTCGCGTAATTTTCAATCTCAGCAATCCCCCGTTTCTGAATGCAAAGTTACGATTATAAGATAATTTTATTGGAATGAGCCAAATTTTTTTCTTTTTATTCTTCTATATTGCTCTAGTTTAGAAAAAAGTATACATTTTCGAAAATTACGGAGGTAGAAAAGACGTTTACTTGAACACATTTCTGACAGGAAGTAATAGCTCTTATTTAATTAAAATCTATGGTTTTGTTTATCTTTATCAGAAACTACATCGGCTTCAGGAAGTAATTATGGAAGCTTGCTAGGTAAGGTGAAGAGGTTATCAGGAAGTGGGATCTACAGCAGTTCATCTCAATCTGAGCCTGGAGGTATGAGGTTTACCATGGGAGAGATTAACAGAGCTACAAAGAACTTCTCCCCTTCTTTGAAAATTGGGCAGGGTGGATTTGGAACGGTGTACAAGGGAACGCTTGGTGACGGCATGCTTGTTGCAGTGAAACGCGCCAAGAAGGTAAACTTGTTGATTCGGGATGTAATGGTAGAACATGATATCGACTGATGCTGAGTCGGTGCCTGTGCAGACTATGTATGATAAGCAACTGGGGACAGAATTCCAATCTGAAATCCAGACTCTGGCAAGAGTAGAGCATTTGAATTTGGTTAGGCTTATGGGGTATTTGGAGTTTGAGAATGAGAGGATTCTTGTTGTTGAGTATGTACCCAATGGAACCCTTAGAGAACATCTAGATCGTAAGTTTTCACTTGAATCCTCGAAAATAATCTATTTTTGGCAGCATGTTACATTTTTCTTTACTGGATTTTTAATGCTCTAGATGGTATGTGTGTTAGTAACTTCTTATATTCTATTGAAATATGCAGGCTTGCATGGAAATTGCCTTAATCTTGCGGCACGCCTGGACATAGCAATAGATGTTGCTCATGCCGTGACTTACCTCCACATGTATACAGGTATGTTGAATGTTTGGGTTACTTCTGTTTTTGCTAATCACAACTGACATAAAAATAAAAATGGTTAAGTTTATAAAGTTTCCATAGTTTTGAGCCTGGGATAAATGAGCATTTAGTTGCATCTTTGCTTTGTTATCGTTTAAATGCTTCCATTAGCTGAAAAAGATTCACTTGTTAAGAACATAATGTGAAAATCTTGGATCCATGGGTAATTGTGACATCTGCTAAACACAAATATGAATGTATTATGATTGCCAATTCTCTGGAATCTAATTCGAACAAAGAAAAAGCCCAAAATAGTCCTCCGACTATTTGTAAGTTAACCGCAACCGTTAAATGTGAGGGCATTTTACAAATAATAAGTGTACATAAATTTGTATATTTTATAGTGCTCTAATTTCACATGTAATGAATTAGTTTTGACATTTAATTACTGATAGATAAATCATAATTATGTTTCAACTTTTCTATAGAAGTGATATTTTTAAGTCAACCTTTTGCTCTTAAGCTCACATTGAAGCAGGAATTTCAATTCTAATTGTTATGTATATTGTCATAATATGATAAAATCTACCTCATTTTTTATGAGTCTACATCTGTCTCTTGCCTATCAAAATTTCATTCTCTTGACCATATTGAAAATTCTCAATGTTGCATATAATAAGCTAGATATTATCGTAAATGTTATAAAAAATAAAGGAGACCAAAACATTTTCCAAAACAAAGCCGCATCCTTGCCTCATGCCCTGAATATCCTTTGTAAGGTAAAATTGATTTTGATTTGAACATCTCGATTGCCCACAAGAAAGAATAATGGCTACAAGGACTTATACAAAATACTTGATCAATGAGTATATTTTTAACGACAAGTTATCTTCTCAGCTCTATGTTATTACAATAAATCTTTCTAGCATGGACATTCCCAACAACATATATAAAGCTTTAGGAATGCCTGAATAGAGAGATATTGTTCATAAAGATATGCAGGCATTGGACAAGAGTGACACGTAGAAGTTCCTCAACCTTGCTAAAGGGAAAGGAAGTTGTTGGGTGCGAATAGATTTTCAATACCAAATACAAGGTTAACTGTAGCATTGAAAGGCATACCACTAAGTTCATTGCAAAATGATTTACTCAAAGTCACAAGATTAATTATCAAGAAACCTTTGTACTTGTTACTAAAATTAATTTAATACAAGTTATTCTCTTTAGCTGCTTATTTGGACTGTCCTCTTTGTTAACTAGATGTCAAAAATATCTTTTAAAAGGGAGCCTTGAAGATGAAGTCTATATGACCATGCCACTTGGATGTAATACTTTTGACAATAAATTGTACAAACCCAAGATATTATTATATGATCTAAAGCCATTACTAATAGCCTTAAGAAACACTAGTACTTCTATGTAATTTGAATTTAAATATTTTGGAACCTTAACATATTTCCTTGATATGGAAATTACTATACCGAACAAAGTTATATTTATTTCTCAACAAAAGTATATGTTGGATCTTCTAAAATAATTTGATATTACAGGATGCAAACATGCTAATACCCAAATGGATTATGTCAATGAAATTGGGTTTAGAAATAATTCTCCATAGATGTCAAAAAAAGACTCCAATAGTAGCTTGAAAAACTCATCTGCCTTTCTTATACTAGATAGGCATTTACTTTCTTATCATTGTAAGTAGTCTATATATGAATTCTATCAGTGAGAAACATCTTGATGATGTTTATAGGATACTAAGATATCTTAAAGGGTCACCAAGAAAATGTCTATTCTTCAAGAAATGAGTAAATATAAGTATTAAAATCTTTAGTATTGTTAACTAGGCAGGAACTATATTTGAATGTAAATTCTTTTCAGGCCACTTTTCACTTGTATGGGGAAAAATTGTCGCTCGGAGAAGCAAGAGACATGAAATTATCTTTAGAAGTAATGTTGACCTAAAATTTAGGGCCTTGACTTATGGAATTTATGAAGGAATGTGATTCAAAAGACTTTTTAAAAATCTAAAAATTCATATTAATGATCAATGAAGATGGAGTGTGATAATCGAGCAATAATCGACACCTATTCACCATATTAGGACTAAATATATTGAGATTAATTGACACTTTATAAAAGAAATAATTGAATATGAAATTATCAAAGTGACCTACACCTTACAAAATTCCTGATAGTTAATATCTTCACTGAATCTCTTAATTAAAAACTCCTTGATAACCTCGATTCTAAGCTCAAAATAATATTCTAGAGTGAGAATTTTGGATGCTTGGTACTTGCGAATAGCCGCTAAGCACAATTATTAAATGTTTGGACACTAGTATAGGGAGAACAATGATTTAGAGATTAGTTTAGAAATTTTACATGGAGGAGGAAGCAATCAAAGCCATCAAAATATAGGATCCATTTATGTTTCAACATGTAGTCTTCTGTTGCATTAATCCACGGCCATGACTTCTTGTCCAGTCTAAAAAAGCTCCATTGGCTACTTGGTTGGACCCATACATTGCTTGTTATTAGCCTTGTAGGAGATGAATGTTGTATTGATTTTATTATGTTTGTACTGGTTATTTTTTTCTTTCCCCATATGACTGGCCTTTGTATCTCTACAAATAGTGTCATTAGTTTGCTCATTGAAATTAGAAAGGAGAGACTATTTCTTCTCTATGTTGTTTGTGTTAAGTTTTTCTACGTGATGTTTACTATTTTAACATATAATGAACACTGTAATGAAGTATATTTTGATGGATTATAATAGTGAAGTGGAGCTAACTCTAAAGATGCATAAAGGTGATGCTTAGGTCCATATGAAATTTTTATTAATATTTAGAGAGTAATTCAAGCTATTGCAAATGTTTGATTAATAAATCTTTTTGACATTACTTGAGGGGACTAAGTGGATACTAATTGTTAGAAATATTGTAGGAAATGAAACATTTATGTACCAATATTTAAGAATAAAGCTAATATTCAAAATTATGTTAACTATAGAGGAATCAAACTTATGAGTCATGACAAAGATATGAAAGAGAATATTGTAACATAGACCTAGAAAATTATTGATTTCAAAGAAATGATTTAGTTTTATGCGAGAAAGATGTACTATTAAGTATTTTTCATGTTGAGATAATTAATGGATAAGTATAAATAACATAAATATAATCTTCATATAATTTATATTCATTCTAAGAATGTATATTGTCAACTACTGTGAGAACTGATTTATCGCATATCAAGGCAGAAATGATTGTGTCAAAGGTGTAGTGACATCAAAATATATGTATGATGTATGCTAACTAACATTAATAGTTGAGGAGTGATCTAAGAGTTTTCAATTACAATATGTTTATATCATGGATCAACATTAAGTCATTTTTTTTATTGGTTATGAATATGCTTATATATGATACTCAAAGTGAGACACCTTGGTGTCTATTTATTTTGTAGATATAATTTTAATTTTTGAATCATTTGTAGAGATGAGTACAAAATTAGAATAATAAAGAAGGTGTTTAGAAAGTAGATGACTTAGAATTAGAAAAATAACAATTGAGTATATGTTATATAAGTTTAGTCTAGATGATATTAATAATTGCCATGTAATATTATTAGAAGATAAAGTGATACCTAGATGTGATAGATTTAAGTATCTTAAATCTCTCATTTAGAAGTATGAAGATACAAATTAGGATATGATTTCTAAAGATTGGTGGATGGCTAAGATGGAGATGTGCCTCAAGAGTATTGTGTCATAGAGGATATCATGCAAACTTAAATACAAATTGTATAAAATCATAATTATATTGTGATTTTATCTAGATCAGAATGATGGGTAGTGAAAAATGGTTGATTTTTAAGTTAAATATTGCAAAAAGATGATATTAAGATGAATATTGTGAGAAAATTAGAAAGGATAAATTAATGAATGATTATATTATAAGTGCAATTAGAGTGATCTATTAAATATAAGTTAATTGAAAATAGATTTAGGTGGCTTGAATAATCAAATTAAAGCGTAGAATATACAGATTGATAGCATTTAATAGAAGTTGTAAAGAATGATTTGTGAAAAATATGTTTGCACCTCTAACAATACTCAATTGAAACGAATGAAAAATGAGGATTCATACAATCAGACCAATAGTAGAATAAGGTTAACAACAATGTTGTTGTTTTTGTTGTTGTAACCTCCAACAAAAAAATGAATAGAATAAGAGGATTTGTAAATAACGATGGTATGAGCACCGGTTTTGTATGCATACATATCCACGAATACCACATTTTTCACTCTAGTAAAACTAATGTTTTTATGAATTATACAAATAATATTATGTGTTTAGAAAAAAATAGTCAGATTTATGTCAATTCCAGATAAAGAGCGAAAACCTATCAGTTTGTCAGCTTGTGCATGTCCTATGCTCAAATCTTTCAAGCCGATAAAAATGACAGATTTCATGTCACTCGTAGAAAACTCACGGCTTGTTTTCCAATTCTAAATCAATCAAAGTAGGAACTTTATCAGTCTATATGCCTTTGCAACGTATATCAGCGTCAATGCAAAGCTTTTGGACAAACTTGAATTTATCACACTAAGCAGAATTTTCATTTTCTCAATATTACAGTATCCTTGGAAGTTGTATCTCATTATTCTGATTTATCAGTATGATGCAAATTGCCAAAACTGAGTGCTCTTCTCCCTAATTTTATATACATAACACCTCATTCTTCAATATCACATAAAACTTATCACTATTATTAATTTTTTTTACAAGTAAAATGCATTTTTTCAAATATAGAAAATTATTATATAAGTAAATTTTAAATTTTGGATGTTAGATATGTACATACATATGAAGTATGTGCTATGCATATAAATATTCTTTTGCCCCCTAAAAAGCAAATGCTAACCGTAAGCTTTTGCAGATCATCCTATTATCCACAGAGACATTAAATCTTCCAACATCCTTCTCACTGAAAATCTTAGAGCAAAAGTTGCGGATTTCGGCTTTGCACGGCTTGGTGCAACTGAGGCTGATGCCACCCATGTTTCAACCCAAGTAAAAGGGACTGCTGGCTATCTTGACCCAGAATACCTCAAAACATATCAACTCACAGAGAAAAGTGATGTTTATTCCTTTGGGGTACTACTGGTAGAATTGATATCAGGAAGGCGGCCTATTGAACCTAAAAGGGATGTCAAAGAACGTCTCACTCCCAAATGGGTATGTTTAAATTTCATCTTAACCCATACTTTTTTCTTTAGTTGAAATTTTTACTGGTAAGATACTCTAATTATGCTAATATATTAGTATACTAAATTTTTAATAATATATGGTATATGAGCCTAATTGCTTAACTCTGGGAAATGTTACTTTGGTTTGCTTTAATTCAGAAACAATATGGCTTTGTTGTTTTGAAGGAATTGAAAGAGAGGAAATGAAAAAGAAATGAAAAAGGAAACGACAAAAGAAATCAGTTGATTTAGTTTTCATCGACTAGTTCAGTTCATTTGAACAAATTGGAAGAGTGAAAATATCGAGGAAATGGAAAGCTAAATCATAAAAGAATTAAATTGAAATTGGTCTTCGCCCACTTCTTTGGTTGAGTAGATATTGAACAAAAATAATTTTTGATTTCTTATTCGATTAATTAAATTTTGAGCTCTTGCTTCTTCTGAGTGAACATGCGAGTCAAAGTGTTCCCCTCATAATTTTTTTCCTACTCCAAGGTTGAGTAGAAAGAAAGTAAGTTTTCACTTGAAAAATCCATTTATTCACATTTCTAATGTAAATCTAATCACTTAATAACTACAGCACAACCAAAAATAAAAAATAAAACCATGAAGTAAAATGCATATGCATTCTCTCCAGTTCTTATTGAGTTCATACTTCCTGTTATGACCACTTTATTCAAACAGTCCTTTCACCACATGAAGTAATGCGAACAGGCAATGAAGAAGTTTATGGATGGAGACGCCATCCAGGTACTGGACCCAAGTATTCCTCAGACCCCAGCAACCATTCTCGCCCTGGAGAAAATCCTGGAGCTCTGTCTCCAATGCCTTGCTCCAACCAGGCAGAGCAGGCCTAGCATGAAACTGTGCGTTGAGATCTTGTGGACCATTCGCAGGGATTTCAGAGAACTGTGTTCTTCAGATGAACTTTCCCACGCCTCCTCTCAGGCTAAAGTCCTCCCCTGATGGAGTGAAGATCTGAAACATTTGATTTGGGTCTTTTTAAAGTAATTCTTTTGGGTGTTATTAGTTGATTGGAGAGGCAAAGCTGTTTGTATAATTGTGTGATTTATAATTTTTTTATATGTATAGTTTTAGTTGATAAATTTGCACACATAAGTAAATTTTTTTGGGGATTTTTACTAATCAGCCGCCCAATTCATATGTATTTATAATTTGAACACTTTTTCTATTTTTTAGAACCGTTGGATTATGTATTTGTGTGTGTTATGATTAAAATGTTGAGAATTTTATAAAAATGAAAAATATAGGTTAAGTTTTTTGGTATGAATTTTAATATTTGAATATTAATTTAACAAATTGAAGTCGAAAGTGATTGATTTGTAAATATGTAAGAATTGAGTGACTGAATATAAAAGTTATTTTTAGTATGTTTATTATAGAATATATTTCTTGTGTAATCTAATTAAGAATTGTATTAAAAATGCATGTGAAGATTGTCGACCCTCGCACATTGATATGTATTAATATCTGTAATTAGCTTTGATACAGTGAGCTTGAGTGATTAATCCAGTTCTTCCTTCTATTCTGGTTCGGTTGAGTTGATTTCCTTGGATTTGGGTCAGATCTGACTCGGTTTGAGTCAAGACAATGAGTTAAACCTTTCCAATTGAGTTAACCCGGTTGAGTCTAAGAGGCTGTATAGTTTGCGGAAGCCTTCTGATCCATTGGATCTAGCGCCTTTTTAACTCTGCCGTTGGATGGACTCACTTGGATTGAGTGCTTCTTGGTTTATGTCTTGAGCCGTGGGATTGTTTTTGTGATATGATCTGCCCTTGGATCTGTTTCTTGATCAATCGGTTCTGGGTTGCTTCTGAATTAATGGATTACAGGTGTTGGATCGAGCTCGGCTTGATCTCTGGATGAGATCTGATCCGTGGATTAAAAAAATGCGCGGCTATTCTGGATCGTTGGATAATTCTTGGAGAATAACCTAACTGATACTAACCTTTCGTTTTTCTTTTCAGTTGTTTCGTTGAATGGTCGGCGAAGACTCAGAAGAAGAGTGACGTGGGATCGGAGGAGAAGACGCGGTCTCTGATTGGATTGCGATGGTTTCCGGTGAGGAGAGACTGTGCGAGAAGAAGAGAGGAAAGGGAGAAGACTAAGAGCTAAGTTCCTTTCGTAGAATCTTGATTAGCCTCCTGGTTGTTTCCTATTTATAGTTTTGTTGGTCTTGGATTGTTCTTCCTGTTCATTTCTTGTCTGTAACTTGCTATGTTCTTAGAGTTCTTGCTTCTTTCAGTTAGGCTGGATCGTTGGAGTTGTAACTCTTTAACTGTTTTTCTTTCTGTTCTTTTTGGCAGTTGAATCTGTTAGGCTTCTTTATTTTCCTGGAAGGCTGTGGAAGTAGTTTCTGATGATTTAGTTTAATCTCTCGTTTCTTGTTCTTTGATTCATCGCTTTCTATTCATTATATTTACATTCTAATAATTTCCTCTCTATCGCCTTACTCTTTTTGTTCTCATTTGTATATTGGATGAGTTTGTTTGTAAGGTAATTCTCTGTAATCCTATTGTATGTGATAATTTGGTACTTTTTTGGGATCATATCATTACTCCCCTCTCACCGACCTTGTCCTCAAGGTCAATTTTGTAGATGTCTTTCTTTACTTGAAATTGCAGAAGCTTCGTGGCTAGAAATCCTTTTGATTAGAAGCTTAATCGTAATTTGGCTTATTGGTTAATTCTGCTCTGCTTGGATTCAGATTCCTTTGAATTTGGACCTTCTCGGCCGGACTTGAGTCTATTTATCGAGTTAAACCACCCTTGGTCTAACCCTACCGAAGCTAAGAGGTCGGAATTTACGGGAACTTTCTGTTTGCTTTGATATTTCTTAATTTTGTGGGTCTCCCGTCAGTGTTTTTCTGTGATCTAAAACTTCTGAACAAGCTTGATTATCCTCTGTCCCTCTTCTGAACTGAATTGGTGATTTTACTGATTGTAGTGTAAAGCTTGTCTGAATTGTCTTGAGTCTTGGATTGAAGCTCTCTTTATTAGCCCTTTGTTTCATGTTATTGTTGAGCTTCCTGTGAGTTATATGGTTTGTCCAACCTATATGTGGCTGTATTATGTGACACTGTTCCATCTTATTTTGGGTTGTCACTGATTGTTGTGCTCACTTGTAATATGGCAGTATTGTTGACTGTATATGTGGGAAATGTTGTGGCCATCTACTTGAGGTTGGAAGGAATTGTTGTGCCCCATGACTTATCACTGTGGACTATCTTATGCTATATAATTGGGCTATATCCGACTTATCTTGGCTAATTCTATGGTCGAATTATTCGTAACTTATTTAGGCTATTTTATATTTAGACAATTATATTTCCGCCTTAACCGGATTGAATGGAAATATGAAGCTCGTTTCTAAGGGATCTTCTTGCATCCACTGGATTTCTGGTTGAATATCATGCTGTAGTTGGTATTCTTGATCTTCATTGACCATCATAAAGGAACATAAATTGGCTTGACATCTATGCCCTTTGTGGTAGTTTTCTTCACAATAAAAACATAATCCTTTCTGTCTTTTTTTTCTAATTGTGCTGGTGTTAGCCTCTGGATTGTTATAGTGCTTATTTTGATTGTTGCTTTGCCGGTTGGTGTGGGAGAGGCGATGGGTCTTCTGTAATTGAGGTTGTTTTAATGCTCGAGGTTGACTGATCTTGTAGTTTCTTGACATTGTTACATCATCAGCTAGCTTGTCTCCATTACATCTGGGCATATCTATTTGAATAGGCATTGACATGGGTGTGTGTGTGTATGTGGTCTGTTTGGAGAATAAGATTCATAAAGGGATGCCTCACATACCTGGCTTTGAGGTTGTTTTTCTAATCTGCTTTTCTATCTGTCAATCTCTTTAATATTTCATTCAATGCCATAGTGATTGAGGTCATTTGTCGCTCATGTTGTTCACCGTAACACATGCTTCAAGTGTTTTGGCATTGTATGTTGTGCTGTCAGCCATTGTTGTAGGAATGAATCAACAAGAGTGGGAAGTCAACAAGAGCACCAATGATAAGAAATATTTTCTGCTTTTATGTTCTTAATTTCTGTAATTGAGTCTGATGCAGTAATTGGGATAAACAGGAAGGTTGGGTCCAATTCTTAATTGGATCGGTTTGGTTTGAGTCAAATAAAGTGAGTTAACCTTTCAATTGAGTTAACGGTTGAGTCTAAGAGGTCATAGTTTATAGTTTCCGATCCATTGGATCTAGCCTTTTTAACTCGCTGGATGGACTCACTTGGATTGAGTGCTTCTTGGTTTATGTCTTGATGGGATTGTTTTGTGATATGATCCGCCTCGGATCTGCTTTCTTGATCAATCGCTCGGGTTGCTTCAATTAATGGATTACGTGTGTTGATCGAGCTCTTGATCTCTGGATGAGATCCGATCCGGATTAAAAAACGCTGCTATTCGGATCGGATAATTCTTGGAGAATAACCTAACTAACCTTTCGCTTTTCTTTTCGCTTGTTTCGCTCGTTTCGAGTCATCAAGACTCCAGAAGAAGAGTGACCGGGGATCGGAGGAGAAGACCGGTCTACTGTGGATTGCATGTGAGGGAACCCGAGAGGAATCAGAAGAAGAGAGGAAAGGGGAGAAGACTAAGAGCTAAGTTCCTTTCTCAGAATCTTGATTAGCCTCACCTTGTCTCCTTTTCCTATTTATAGGTTGGTCTTGGATTGTTCTTCCGAATGTTCATTTGCTAGGTGTCTTGTAACTACTTGCTATGTTCGTAGAGTTCTTGCTTCTTCGCTTAGTCGGATCGTTGGAGTCTAACTCTTAACCTGCTTTTCGTTCTTTTGGCGCTTGAATCAGGCTTCTTTACTTTCCCGGAAGGTCAGGAAGTAGTTTCTGGATTTAGTTTAATCTCTCGCCGCTGTTCTTTGATTCTCAGATCGCTTTCCTATTCATTATATTTACATTCTGTAATAATTTCCTCTCGCTATCGTTCTGCTCTTGTTCTTCGTTGTATATTGGATGAGTGTTGTAAGGTAATTAATCCTATTGCTGTATGTGATAATTTGGTACTTGGCTGATTTGGGATCATATCACACATATTCCACAAATCAGATGGGACATATGTAATAAAATTGGCAAATAACATTAAGCTAAAAGCACATAATTATAATAAAATTGCTTAAATATTGCTCACTTATGAAGCAAAATTGTATAAGTAAATCCGAAATGTGAAATGATCTTTATGCGAGATCTTCAATGATAAATTAAAATGTCTAAATTTTCAAGAATAAAAAAAAAAAATCTAAATTGTTGTTTTCTTTTAATAAATTAAATCAAATTAATTAGTATGTATATATATATATATTAGTGTTGTTTGTATAAATTAATTCAGCTTAAAATTAGTTATATGTATATACCATTTATTTTTATTATTAATGCTAGAAATCGATAGAGTAAAATTTACTTAAATTTTCTGAGTCAAAGA
This sequence comes from Cymbidium sinense, assembly GCA_021442155.1. Classification (NCBI taxonomy): domain Eukaryota; kingdom Viridiplantae; phylum Streptophyta; class Magnoliopsida; order Asparagales; family Orchidaceae; genus Cymbidium; species Cymbidium sinense. Next base: position 167,727,064 of record CM038215.1, read on the forward strand.
CACAATAGCGATTTAAAGAAATGAATAAAACTGAATTTTACGTGGAAAACCTCAAAAGAGGGAAAAAATCACAGGCTAGCCCAAAGAAAAGCTTTCACTATGTATTTGTTTCCAAAGTACAAGATCTTCCCATACCGGATTACGTAATATGGAGAAATGGACGATGTTGACGACAAAGTCCGACGAATGACGTTGACGACAAAGTTGACGCCGATGTTGACGACGATGTTGACGCCGGCGACCGACGATAATGGCCTGATCGACCGGCGAACAATGGTCGACGACGGCGAGATCCGCATAAGCCGATGGCTACGGCTATGATCGACAACCGCCGAAAGTGGTGGCCGACAGGTTGAGGATCTTTAGCTCTCTCTCTCTTGTTTCCCCTCATACGGCGAATGGCTATTTATATGGAGGAGGACATCTCAGAATACACGCAACCAACCACTCCTCCATCGACGGCCACGACGATTCCCTTGATAATATGAGGTATTTTGTGTATTTGAATGCTCAAATGACGTCTAATTAAAGATCTTTGGCTTGTTGAACCGCCGAGACGCCGATTTGACTATAAACACTTCATATTTGAGAGCTATTTAGGATTTAACCGATATCCCAAAGCTTTTCACGATATTTTAAGAATCTCACCGCTTCAACTTCGGACGGCTTACTTTTAGATCAAGATTCTGCAAGGCCGACAAGTAGAGGTCATATCAATTAATATGTATTTATATTTGATATATGCATGTGTAATATAAAATAATGTTAACGTGTATATAGGTATAAGAAAAGTTAACATGCATGTGATAAAGTTTTCCATGGAATCAATCTTAAAACTAATTATATATGCCGAGGTAAATTAAAACTAATTATTTTCATGGATTAATTAAATAAAATGATTTACATCAATTATATATAATATATTTAAATAATGTGTCGCAATAGTTTCAATTAATTTATATATATATAATAAAGAGAGATATTTGAATTAATTAATACATAATTAATTTTAAGCCTTTCTTATGTATTAAACATGTGCCCGCATTTCACCATTTCAAAATTTTTGTACCTACTCTTTCCACCATTTTGTCCATTGCCGTTCATAAAAAAAAAAAAAAAAAAAAAAAAAATATTCATGCCCGCATTTCACCATTTCAAAATTTTTGTACCTACTCTTTCCACCATTTTGTCCTTTGCCGTTCATAAAAAAAAAAAAAAAAATATTCATGCCCGCATTTCACCATTTCAAAATTTTTGTACCTACTCTTTCCACCATTTTGTCCTTTGCCGTTCATAAAAAAAAAAAAAAATTTATTCAAGCACTCATCTTCTCTCAAAAAAGATAATAATAATAATAAAAAAATAAATAAAAAAGAAAAAACTCACGCTGAAAGGATAGAATTCCCGCAAGCAAGCATCTCGGCCTCCAAAAAGCTCTTATGGTCATTTCTCTCAGAACCTGTACCGAGAACCGCTCAAGCTAGCTTCCCTACCCTTTTCCTCTTATTTTCATCCGTTAGCTCTCCTCCATTAGGTTTCGGGCTGCATCTCTACCTTCCTTAGGTTTGTGCCTACGCCGCCACAACCACTGTCGGCATTAGGTGTTCTTTTTTCCTTCGTCAGCCTTTTTCTTCGCGGCCGTTTCCGCTAGGGCTATTTGTTCTGATTTTTCCATTTGGTCGGTTCTCTTTAGTTTCTTATTGTTTCTCCAATTATTATTATTTTCGCTTAGGTCGTAGATCTAGCGCCACCAGCTCTTCTTTACACCTTCCGTTTCCTCACAAACAGCAACTCTTCCTCACATTGCCGATCGAGTTTCACCGTAAGCCTCGATTCCTACTTCATCTCTTCATCTTGTCCTTTCTCTCCGGGTATCTTCTCCAACCCGAGCCGCTCCAAAACTGCTACTCCTCATCTCTCCTATCTCGACATCTAGTAGCCGTCGGCAGCTCCAAACAGCACTCTCTCCCTTCCCCCCATCTCTGATCAGCTCTTCTCGTGCAACTCCCAGGTGGAGGTTCTTCATCTACGAGCAGCTCACGCAAATCTCCTCGTCTATCCTAAACTCTAGCAGCTGCGACTCCCTACTACACTTACCATGTGATCAAGCCTGCCTCAAATATCTCCCTGCGGCTCTCCCTCACAACAATGATTCGACCCTCCTTTCGCCATTCACGCAGAGACCACCGCACTAGATAAGCAGCAACTTGATCTCCCTCACTCATTTGCTTCACATTCCACCCAGCCTGTCACTCCTTTTTCACTACATGGAACCATATTTCGTAGTATCAAACACAACACAGCATTTCCCTACTTTTCTTTCATCACCAATGTTTCATCATTTACAAACACATAGCTTCCACCTTCAAGTGTTGCCCTCCTTTATTTCTTGAATCCAATTCATACCCATAGCAGCAAATCGTCTTCCCTTCTGTTCACTCCTACACACTGATCCATTCTCCCATACACAGAAGATTCATCGGCCACTACTCTACCTCCAATTTACACATACAACCTCTCTTTCCATCTCCACAAAACAGGAAAAACAGGAAAAACAGAAAAAAAAAAGAAACTTGAATTTGCACAAGCTCGCTTGAAGGATGCATAACAAGTTAGTTGTGCAACAACAAAAAGTTGAATATACGGTGAGTTGATAAATATTTAAAAATTTGTTAACGATCACAAACTAATTAATCATTGGTACTTGAAAAATTTAATGAACGAATTAAATACAAACAAAGTTGTAATATTTTAAATCAAAAATATAAAGTTGAAAATATAGCTATCAAATTTGTAATTTTTCGTACAAGCAGATAGAAGACGATGCTAAATTAAATTCTGCATGAATTATAGAGCTTCATTCAATCAAAAAATTAGAAAATTTTCATTCTAATTATGACTTTCAAAATCAATAATTTCATTAATTAAATTAAATTATCTAAGTTAAAAATATCTATATATGCTCAGATATAGGGATTTAAGGTGCAAATCTTAATGTCTGAAAAGATTGTGAATGCTAAATTAGGATTTAATGAAAATATGAGATTAATCTCATAATTTATAAATAAATTTATTATTTTTTATAAAATACTCGCATGAGGCCCGACATAGTGTTAAATATTTAAATTTAGGTGTCCGAGGAAGCTGCGCGGGTTAAAATCAGTTTGACTTAAATGTCTTACACTATGAATTATGCAATTATTTTGAAAGAGAAACAATCATTTTGAAAGCCTGAGCATATTTTTTTAAATTAAATATTCTAAATATATGCTTATGTATGTATTTTAGTGAATCAACATATTCATATGATGAAAGTTTAAGTCATATTTGAGTAGTTAAATCCTCCTCTCATAGGGACTGGAGTTGATAAAACTGATTATTTCAATGAAAAATTAAATAATTAATCTCACCAAGGTTGAATATAAAAATTAATATGAAATGATACTTTTAAGTTGATCATATTACACATACTCTTACTACTTTCATAATGCCTTTAATAGTTTTAATATGACTATTTCATGTTTAGAGATTCAAATATTTAATTTTAAAAAATCTTAAAATACAATTACATGTTTCAATCCATAGATCCAATCCTCCTCCTATAGGAGTAGAGTTAACAAGATCTAATATGATATAATAAGATTTCAAGATTATAGATCCGATCCTTTGTGAGCAAAGAGTAGAGTTGACAAGGTCTACCCAGATGATGACTATGTTGATTGATAATATCAATCGGAGGGGTTTATTATTATCAAAATTTCCTAAATCCTTTAATCTTAAGCGGAATTCTTACCAACTATAAAATATTCAAGAAAAATTTAAAATAAGAAAATTAATTAAATGAAAATTCATCATAAAAGATAATAATAATAAATTCATCCATTCGCCTTCCGCAATTATTTGTCGGAGGTGACAAATTTAATGTTACCCATAGCTCGCAAAGGAGCCAAAGTCATATTATGTACATCATTATATTCACACTCAAAACATTCTACACCAGTAAGGACGTGGACCATTTCCTCTGTCTGCGTGATTTGGCTAGTAGGCTCCACATATGAAGCGGTTGCGACCAGAGCCCTTTAATCGAGTGGTTTTGCCAGTATGCTCCACTAAATTACAGTCACGGTTGTAGCCCGTATATTCCCCAATGGTTTTCTATCCCTTTGAGTTGGGGATCATATGGAATACCTAATAGGGCATAAAGCCCGCTGTTAGTTAGGGTGGACTTACGATTATCCCCTTTGATAAATATCAACTCTAGTCTACAATGTCTCATTGAATGACACAACCCATGGCTGTTGATAAGGATCCTTCGGGCAGGTTGGGTCGACCACCTCCTCTAACTAAACGGACTAGGGATCATGATAGCTTGGGATGACGGAACCATGAGATCTTGATCAAGCACGTCACCATTCCCCCAACCATATGCTTCAAGCATAAAAAATGATGAATTTCATTAAATTTCAAATCCAAATTATTGCTACTATATGCTAAGCAATTAGCGACGTATGACTAGCTTCAATCGAAAGTTTTCTCTCACTGATTGGAGAGGAGTAATTAATTATAGGTGCTTGTGCTATAGGAAACCTGAAACCAGATCTAAAGTCCTCACCAAATGAGGGTGAAATCTCGGGGTAGTGTCTTATTTATCCATTATAAATAATCATCTGCATTCTAAAAAATTTTATTCGGCACTAAATCTATACTCTTATTTCATCGAGAGGCTGAGCGTGAATTTTTGGAGCCCACAGATTTCCGGCGACTCCGCTGGATACAAGATTTTCTTTCCATCTTTGGCTAGTCATATATATGCTATGGTAGCAACAAAATTTGTGAAAATTAAAAAAAAAGGGTGATTTAAATGAGTAATAAACTAAAATTATTAATGGATAAGGCTTTATATTGAATGAATAATTATGTAGAGTATACTTTAATTATACTATTATCTTATTCTGTAGTACATTTGTATTTTGAAAGTGTGGGATAAAATGATGATTGCTGATTACTAATCTCCATCTTTCATTACAAAATGAATCTACAAAACACTCCTTTCACTGTTAAGCTTGGGCGTGGTGCAAACATTCAGTTAGCTAATGCCATCATCAACACAAGAGATGCTGGAGCTACCATTCAATTTGGTAGCATGGATTTTCCATCCATTGCGACTGTAACTCTTGAAGTACCTACCTATGGTGCACGTGTTCGAGACCATGTCGAAAGGCCTCAGTTTACTAAAGCTCCTACGCATCATGCTCACCAACCCATGCAACAACCAACCTCTACTAGGGAGGTCTCTCGAAAGAGAACTTCGGCGTTTGAAAAACTAGGTCAGCCTGATTCCCCTATGATGAAGAGGACCGTCATTGGGCAAACTGTGTCTTTAATGCCTCGAGGCACAACTAATTTTCCAACTGATGCCTTTGTACTAGGAAGACATGATTGTGAAGCTTCCTCATCAGGAAGTAAATTAACTAGAAGGTAAAGAAGAAGAAGAAATGCTGAGCTGAAGGCTCAACAAATCCTACCAGAACAACCTAGGGAACAAGGAATATCATCGTTAAAAGTAAGTATTCCTACTCATAACAACTTTGATAATCTAAAATGGGTAAAAAGGAATAGCTCTATTGGCAAGGTGAAGCAATCCTTCTGGGCTCAACAACATCAAGCTCCAGTATCACAGAGGAGATAGTTTGAAATACCGTCCTCTAGAATACACAAAGTTCTTAAAGTAGCTAAAGAAAGAGGCTTAATGAAAAAAAAATTTCAAAGGCCTACAAGAATTGAAAATACGAAGCCCCCAATGAGGTTGTCATCTCTTATGGTGACTAGTCATGCTGGCATGCTCGTGACGCCGAAAGCATCGGAGCATGACACTTGGACCGTGTGTCCAAGAGTCCGTTGTCAAAAGGTCCCAACGGAAGGGTGAGTAGATATCGAGGCCAAATCCTCACGATGAAATTACTTTGAAGAAAGGAAGAGGTCTGAAATTTGATGTATATATTTATAAATCCACCTTAGAAATAACTCGTTAGAAGTGAATACCTAAAATAAGGGATGTTGGTGATAAAACTTATGATGGTCAACACTCTAGAAAAAATGTTTGTTCCACACACTGAACCAGAGATTCAGTGGAGGCGTCGATCAGAAATTCATGTGCAAGAAGAGGAAGATGAAGAGGACACTATGGATGTATAATTCGTCTATACGGTGAGGCATATAGATGAACTTTTCGCTCAACATCATCAACAACATGAATTCAGTAAACATGAACCTGAATTCGATGTTTATGAAGGAGAGTCATCATAAAAGCAAGTATAAGATGGATCTTCAATCTCTACTGATGAGGAAGAAGAAGAAGATCAAAATGAAAAAGGATATCATAGGAGTTGAGGTTGTTTATATGGTTGAACTAGGAACTGATCAGCTTGGTACACACTTTATAATCAGTGTCGTCGCTCAGCTCCAGCAATAACTATCCCTATAAACGCACAAAGAGAAGGACATTCAAGTTCTTTATCTAAAGATGAGCAAGGAGGAGAACGACAAAAAGAAGTAGAGAAAAAAGAAGAGCTTGTATTCGTTGATGCTGTGGCACTGGCTAGAGAGCAAAAATAAATGCAATGTCAAATGGAAGCTAAGGGTAAGGAAATGTTATAGCTTGGTGCCAAGATGAATGAGATGATGGCACAAATGAATATTATGATGGATATGCTGTAGAAGAACATCACATCACATGTAGTATCCATTTTTCCTACTAATCAACATGTAATTAATGATATAACTTCTATACCACCAGTCACTTTGATACCTCAAGCTTCATCACATGCTATACTTGAAGGGAGAAGTGTAGCTAACCAGCTACCTCTTCAATCGATAATTCAAAATATGGCTAATACATCTGGAATAGTAACAACTGCTCAATTGAAAATGATAATCAATGAAAAGATTATGACAGTTATAGCTTCAGAGCAAGCTAAAAAGCTGGTGAGTAAGGGTCGCCCTTACCTAGTTGAATATGATCAAGTGTCATACTTGAAAGGTTACTGAGTGCCAAAATTTAATACTTTCAGTGGATATGGTAATCCAAAATAACATCTGGCCCAATTCAAGGCTACTTATGGTAACACTAGAGGGAATAATGCATTGCTTTTCTGCCAGTTTGTTAGTAGTCTAATCTCAACTGCTTTTGAGTGGTACGCTGTTGACCTCATTTTTAGAATGAGCTCTCAACACCTCCATCTTAGACATAGGACTTCTCTTAGATTTTAAGAGTTTCTTAGTCTTAAGACACCTCTATTGATTAGGTGAACACTCTCACCTAGCCCTAGAAGACTTAGAAGAGTTAGCCATTGGAATATGTCATGCCTTAGGGGTGTTAGGAAAATCTCCTACCATTTAGCTTAAGTCATTCCTCACTTCTCTTCTTTCAAGTCAACCTCAAATCAATTCCATTTGATTTTCTCAAACTCAAATCAATTCCATGATTGAAATCCTTGATTCAATTCCATGTTTGAAACCCATGATCAAATTCTATCAAAATTATTAAGTTCAAATTCCTAAGTCTTTAACCCTTTCTTAAGGACTTAGCCAAAATCATGATCAAAACCTACTCAAACCCTTGAAATTTTCTCATGATCAATTTATATTCTCATTTATATTCACATATATAAATGAAATATAAATTCAAACAATCAAAACCCACTTCAAAAATCAAATTCAAATCAAATTAAAAATCAATTCTAAGCATTTCAAGTCAAAATCTTGAACTTAGCCAAATCACTTTCAAATCAAGCCAAACTCTTGATTTTATCTGATGGTTCAATCAATCCTACAATCATGAGCTCATATATAAATCCAAACCTCAATCCTTCAATCAAAACCCAAATCAAAAATTAAACCCAAAACTCTTTCATGTTCTTCCTTTGAATATGAAATTTTCAAATGGATCAAAATCCATTTGATTTCAAACCTCTTGTAAATGGATTTATATTGCAATCATAAGTCCATATACAAGATCAATCAACTTCAAATCAAGTTTTGACCAAGCCATTAGACCCATGTAGGCTCACTTGACCCAAAGTGACCTAAAGTACCCTTATGAGCCAACTTTTGATCCTAACCAAATTGGATTGAACCAAACTCATATATCCCTCATCATGATCACAATCATCATGGGATGATCAATCAATCAAATTGGGTCAAACCAAGTCAAACTAAGGGTTGACCAAGTCAACACTTAACCTAAAATGAAACCTAACATAGCCAAAATCACCATAGGCCAAATTGATTGAAACTAACCAGTTCACTCATGACCTATGTTTGAACTTGACCAAGTCAACCTTTGAGCTAACCTAGCCCATTTGGCCCACTTGACCCAAGTTGACCCATTTTGACCTAAAGGGCCAAAATGTGTCAAAAAATTGATTGAACCAATGGGTCAAGTCCATCACTCACTTGTGGAACTTGACCAAAGCCTCAATTGGCCAACTAGACCCAACCTAGCCCAATTGACCTTAGACCCAACATGACTAAAGGGGTCATGTTGAGCCAAAATGAACTTAACCCAAATTGATTGGAAACAAAGATATAATCCACTTCATATGACTAACCAAACCTAAACTACCTTGACCTAACCCAAATAGGTCAAATGGGTCAAATAGGTCAACTTGACCCATTTGACCTAAATGAGTCATATGAGCCAAAACCTATACCAAATTGAACCAAACCAAAGGAACCAAAATATTTCAAATGGTCATATGAACTTGACCCAACCTTGGTTTGACCCAATTTGACCTATTGGTCAACTTTCAAGTTGACCCATTTTGACCTAAATGGGTCAACATGAGCCAAACCCTATCAAATATATTCCAAATCCATTGAAACTTGGCCCTATTTTCTCAACATACCAAATTGAAAAAATAGTAATATGACCATACCAGGCCATAGAGAATAAATTTTGGCTAGCCCATGAGTATTTTGGTCATGCACTCATCACAAACACTTGAGGCTCTCCTAAAACCTCAAGGGACTTAGTGATGAGTGGTGCACTATGGGTTTGGGTCAACCCATTTGGCCCATGGACCAAACCGACCACCCATGGCCAAATTGAAAATTCAAACTCCCCCCAAACCTCAATTGGATGCACATGGGAGTTGGCATTCCACTCCTCAGCCATGTGCATGCTCAAAACAACTCATTCTATATGGACAATTGAATCAAAATGGCAAGCTTAGGCTCTACCGTCCGATTTCCATAGGGGGAGATATAGTCCCCCTAATCCACTGAAATTTCAATTGACTCTTTATCGATTGGAGCCTAAGGAGAGTTAACAAACATCAGAGAGATTTCCCAAGGCCCATAGAAGAGATTTGGATTTTGTCTTCCTCGATTTTTCACAGTGTAAAATAGGGGAGCTCACCTTGATTTCCAACTTCTTCCACACTTCATTTCCTTCCAATTCCTTTTGCACACTTTTGTGACCAAGTAAATCACCAAGTTGATTCCAAGTTCTAAAGGCAGAGAGGATTGCAATTGGATCAAGGCGAACTCAAGCTAAGGAGGAGGTGACCATGACCCACTCCATCTCAAGTGCTCCAAACTTTAGCAAGGCTTTGTCTCCTGACAATTCTCCAAGGAATCGAGCGGTAATCACCTCCAGTGAGGTTGACCACTTAGCTAGAGGTGTTGGTCTTTTGTAAAGTGGATTTTAATCTCATAGAATCTTAGCCATTGGATTGGCCGCTTTGGTCCTTTAGATGGTGTGGGTTGAGTATTGATTGAATTCATGAAGGATCAGGCTCGAATCTCCCCTTAGATTGTGAACGGTTCACATTCCTCCTCAAGGAAGAACTCAGCCCATCTCAGCCGTCCATCCACACATTTTTAGATAGATGACTGAGATTATTAGACATGTTTTTAATTCCTTATTCGATTTATAAACTACGGGTGTATCCTTAGCAGTCCGATCTTTGATCGGACGACTAAGGGTAAAAGTGCGTGCGCCACTGCCGTTCCTTGATGTGATAAGTTAAATAAGGGGTTCACGGCACGATGCGTGTAAAGCACGCTGACCATCACCGCCACACGTCTTGTCGTGAGTTAGGTATTAAGTGGGGATTAGTTATTTAATTAATTAATTTCTAATTAATCCCTATGGCTTCTAAAAATCATAACTCCTCATAGAAAAATCAAAAAAATAAAATAAAAAATTCCTTGGATAGATAATTTTTTTTTAGAATATTTTAAAATTATTTTCAATGTATTTTGATTTATCTTTTTCTCTGAATTTGGGTTTCTTTGGGATTGTTAATTAGCTAATTATTCTCTAATTAAGCCACCAATTAATCTCAAACTTCTAGAGTTCATTTTAGGAAATGACCTCTGCTTCCCCTAATTTTCTTGAGATTTATTGAGGCCTCGATTAGGAAAATTACTAGCTCATTCTCTAATTACCCCTTTAATGTAATTAAGGGTAATTAAGATGTAATTAGTGGATTTTCCCTATGATTAAGTTGGATTAAGGTTAGATCTAGTGAGTAAGGGTTTTGGGAATAATTTTGGGGTATTTTACCTAATCTATTCCCTAAACCCCCTTTACTTTCCTTAATCTTTTTTTTTTTAAAATTAAGGGTTAATTCATTAATTACCCTTTTAAATAATTTTCAAAAATTCTAAAAAAATCTTTAGAACTTAGTTAATCTACCTTGGGTAGATTTCTTGGTGTTCAATAGCCTAAGTATAACTAAGGAAATTAAACCCCCCTTCATAAGTGTGAAGGGGTGTTTTAAAAGTACTTAAGCTAAAACCCCTTAGCTTAATTAACTTTTAATTGTGAGCCAAATTGCATTAGGCCTTTTCATTACTAGGTGCATTGCAAATTTAAATACCTTGTGGGTTTTATGTCATCTCATTGGCTCATAATTACTTAGTTAATTTTTCTAAGGTGGTGTAGGTAAGGGTTAATTAAGTCACTTAATGCATACCTTAACCTAACCAACACTTAAAAATGAATTTAATTATCTAAAAAGTAAACTAAACTACAAAACATATGTGAGAATGGGTTAGGAATAGAAAACTCATATCACATTTTCAAAATTAAATCAAACTTCAACCAAACCAAAAATCATTTTAAAATTTACTTTGATTTATTCTAAGTTTTCTTATTCTTTAAGAATGTCTTTAGAAATTGAGTAAAGTGAGTTTGTTCATGTGATTACATTGCTTTAGATCTTTCCCAACATGTTAAATTGTATACCATGTGACTTATGCATCCATGATTTCATCTTTTCAAAGTTTTAAAATGAAATTATTTACTTTATGTCAAATGTGCATGTGTTGGCTAAAGTAAAATATGAATGACTATTATCACTACTAAATCCAAAGTATTTTTAAAAATCTATAAATGAAACATCAAATCTAAAAGTGTGCTATTCTTATAATTTAATTATAAGCTTGCATGTGGTGAATTATAAAGTTTGTTTGGTGTAATCTTTCCTTTCTTTCTTATGTTAGCCTAGTTTTGAATAAGAGTTAGTAAGATGTAGGGTTCATTTGAAAAGAACCTAACACTTGCTTAACTTCAAACCCTATTCATCTCTATGCTCTCACTTAAGGAGGATTGCTTACACTCACATGAATAAATTGCATAAACAAAAATGAACCTATTAAACAACTTTTGCATATTCTTTTCCAATTTCATTTCTTTATACATGTTGTACTTAAGGAAAGTGGTATATTAGTCTGGACAACCCGAGGTTGTGAGGCTTTCTAAGTAGGTCTTGTACCTTACACACCTCGTTAACAATGTACTCACTTATGGCTTTCTTATTTTCATGCATGCATGTGAAATTTTGGATAAGGAAAATCTTTTCTACTTAAAAAAAAATCATGCACCTAAATCTTCTAAATTTTCTTAAATGAATTAATTAGCATGCATCATAAAGTGTGTTAATTATTCTCATTTACATGTATAGATATGCTTAGGGTCCATCCATATGCATGTTATATATGTTGGGAAAGAAATGAAGTAATGTGTGTTATGTGAATTTTGATTCATTTTATTTAATCTTAAAATACCTTTCTTTTTGAATAGGTTTGTTTAGAGTTCATCTAAACTTAGGATTAATTAAAAGATGTAATTAAAACATTCACCTAAATAAAATCAAAATTTGAACTTAACTTAGAGATTACTTAAGAATTAGGGAAGGAAAGAGAAGTTCTCTTCTCTTTCCCTCTCTCCATAACTTAGTAATTAATTGTAAGCTTCACTTAAACCAAATTAAAATATGAAATAAAAATAACCCAAAATCACTAAAAAACTTAAATGAAACCCTCCTCTAAGTTGAACATGTCTTTCACACTTAGAAAATTCAAACCTAAAGTCTAAGCTAAGCATGCCACACAAACCTCCAAAGTACACATATTAACCTAAGTCACAACTTCTAGCTTCAGGTTTGGTTGGTGCATGGCTGGATGTTATGTTTTGTTTTGTGACAAATATTTTAGACTGGATGTTAGGGTGTATGCTCATAGAATGAATGGTAGGATGTGCTTAGTCTAACTATTTTTTTCTGTAGGGAATTGTGCTAAAGGGGCTCTATCATAAATAAAAATATAAATGCTTCTTGCTTTGCGTGCTTATACCCCCAGCATAATCCATAGGCCAGGTGGACCTAGTCACCCATGTGTGGGGTGATAAGTCCAATATACATGCTTGAGATTTGTGTGGTGTGATTTGATTAACCTTTATTTTGCAGGTGCTAGTTAGATTTATGCTTTTCCTTTTCATGTAAAAACTTATATATTTAGGATTTTAGAATGATTTGTTATGGGGGATTAGGATGAACATTGGTCATAAGATCCCATCTTATACACCATGTGAAGCCTTGAAGCATCTACCATTCAACCATCCAAAGGAAGATCCAAAGAAGAAATGAAGAAAATAAAAGAAAGAAAGAATAAAGCTTGAAAACCCCCCATAATAATGAATTTCTTTGCTTAAATGTAATTTAATTCATTTGTAATCCGAGTTGTATAAGGGTAGAGCTAGGTTACCCAATTTAATATTTTCTGGGTTTGTGTGGTGGTCCCGACCACAAATGATCATTTATTCTTTTTGCGCTAGTTTTATAAATTGATTGATATTTGTTTAACTTGTCCATTAAGTGACATATTTTTCCTAGTTTCTTCCTTGCTTTATGTATGGCCTGGATGTGGATTAGGCTCTTTAGGGAAAAATAAATCTTTTACCCTACTTAACAATTCAAATTAAAATTAAACAACTCGTAACCTCACCTAAAGCTTAGGATTAAAATCAAGATAAAAGAATTAGAAACCACTTAGCTGGATGAGTTCTTTTCTTTATAATATCATGCACAAATGTATCTTATTTCATTCTTGATCAGAGGGCTTTCATCTTTGCTAGAGAACCTAGCTTGACCTTTGAGGGCCGTGGTGGAAACTCACCTCCTAAAATTCTAGCTGATTTTGGCCAATAATCCTTTTTCCCATGCATTAGTCATAAAAAATCTATTAGCCTGAGTCAAAATGATTGTCCAGAATAATAATAAGATGAAATTTAGAATGCATTAGATTTAGGTTATTTGAAGCATGTCCCTTTACATGATCTAGTCTCTTTAGGGAGTTAGTTTAAGGACTTAGCTTCTTTCTAAATAAAAATTGCCTAGCTATCTTGCATAAGCATAAATACTTGCCTACATATATTTAAAATTATATGAGGAGTTAGTTGGAGGCCACCCCCCAGTGGTTGTAAGTCCAAGTTGTCTAGTGGTTTGTTCTCTCTTGTGGAGGAAAACCAGTTACCCTTTCTTCGCCTTAGATTTAGGTCATGCTTCCGGCCCTCACCAAAGCTCCCTAGATTTAGGTTCTAAGGTTGCTTTTCTCCTTTGTGGGTCATAAGTATAATTCTTCACCTCTTATGCATTTCCTTAATCTTATGTTAAGGAATCTTAAGTCCTAAATTTCTAATGAAAAATATAACTCAAACAAACTAAATCAATTTCCAAAATGGGAAGCCCAATTTCAAGATAGTTTAAGATGCTCGCTAGATTTTCTAGCATCGTGAGCATCTCCTACTTATTCCCATTTTGGTTTTGATAATAACCTCTTTTAATCAATTCCATTTGATCTTCAAAAATATGAACCAATCGATTGATAGTCCTTCCTATTGAAATCTTTAGAGGCAACGATCATTTATCTTAATCGAGAGTTTTCCTAAATGATCCCATTCTTTAGGATGTAATTAACTATAGGGGCTTAACCATATAGGGAACTTAACAAACTTGATTTAAAATAAATCCTGCTTTACTTTTTCATGCAAAGTAGGTGAAGAATCTCTAGTATATATACAGACCCATCATTCTTAAGAGTCCTTATTGAGGTGATTGGTTCCATTAAAGGGTAGTGACTTCTATCTTTTGAGATAGTACACTATACCTTGATGACGTATCTGATCACTTGAATAAATACATCTGTGGATCCACGTGGCATCTTACAAAGATGAATTTCTATAAGGTCTCTTGTTTCTTTTCTCAACAGAATTGAAAGACAACCCCCTATAAGAGATTTATTCACCACAGATTTTTTTGGCGACTCCGCTGGGAATGGTTCCTCTCTCCATCTTTGGTAAATAATCATTATCTTTGAATATCGATAGTGGGTCTGTACTTTGGTATGAACCCAAGACTATCTTTCTTTTCGTTGGCACTTAGCTCATTTCATTCTTGAGTCAAGTTAGCCAACATCTTTAGATTTTAGGTTCGCATTCCTTTGTTAGTCTTAAAATCCCCATTGGGTTCCTCCAATGGGTAAAATGAAAAGATCTAAAATAAAAAAAAAAACAAATCTTAAAGACTTCCTCCTTATCATCTTCATGATAAGGAAAGGTTCATCTTAAAAAATAATAAATCTTCCATAAAGAACTTTGCTTTTTCAAAAAACACCTTTTTCAAAAATGCACTTAATAAAATATTTTCCACAAAATTTCTTCACCTTCATGTAACAATCCACATAATTATTACATGTAGGGATTTTTCCAAAAGAAAACTAATAATATCTTCCAAAAAGCACAAATGGATATCTTCTTTCAATTCACTTTGATGAAGATTTCATTTTCAAAATAAAATGAACAATCATGTTTTCCAAAATCACAATCATAATCATAAAACCCTTTCAAAAGCACATATGGATCTTTTTATTTCAATATGCTCACAATTATTAAATGGAAAGTTCATTTGTAAACAAAATCAAAATTTTTTAAAAAAGCACACATCAATATCTTCATTTAATATGCTTAGGTTTATTAAATGAAGATTTCATCTCCAACTAAAAATAAAATATCATTTAGGAACCACTTAAGCATATCTCACATATGTCTTATGTTGGAATTCTTCTCTTTCAAAAAAGCAACAATCATACACAAAATAAAAATATCATATTTGAAAAATAAAATTGATCTCCATTCTACATACCTAAATTTGTTGAATGGACAACAGTCACATTTCAAAATTTTCAAACAACATTTAGAACTTCATTTAACACACATGAATTTGTTAAGTAAGGTTTCCAAAATCAAAATCCAAAATTTTTTAAAATTCTAAACACATTTTGGAACTTCATTTAATATACACAAATTTGTTAAGTAAGGTTTCCAAAATCAAAATCCAAAAATGTTCAGAATTCTAAACACATTTTGGAACTTCATTTAACATAACAAATTTGTTAAGTAAGGTTTCCAAAATCAAAATCTAAAAATTTTTCAAAATTCTAATCACATTTTGGAACTTCATTTAGCATACACAAATTTGTTAAGTAAGGTTTCCAAAATCGAAATCAAAAAATTTTAAAATTCTAAACACATTTCTGGAACTTTATTTAACATACACAAATTTGTTAAGTAAGGTTTCCAAAATCAAAATTCAAAAATTTTCAAAATTCTAAACACATTTGGAATTTCATTTAACATACCTAAATTTAATAAGTAAAGTTTCCAAATCCAAAATCAAAAATTCAAAAACTTTTCAAAACACATTTGGAACTTCATTTAACATACCTAAATTTGTTAAGTAAAGTTTTCAAATCTAAAATCAAAAAAAAAATTTCAAAAAAATTTTTCCAACACATTTGGAACCTCACTTAACATACCCTCAAAGGTCAAGTCAGTTTTTTTGGCAAAAAAGGATTATGACTAATGCTAAGAAGAAGTTTCCATTTTTTAAAATCAAAAATGAAATCAAAATTTCAAAACACACCATTTGGAATTTCATTTAGCATACTCAAATTTGCTAAATGAAATTTCTATTTCACAAAACCAAGTGGGATTCTATCTTTAGCATACCAAATTTGCTAAAGTTGAATCTCCACTTTCAATCATTTCAAAAATAAAATAAAACACTTAGGGCTCCTTTAGCATACCAAATTTGCTAAAGGATCTTACCCTTTTCAAAATAAAAATTTTTCAAACAAATGAAACACTTAGTATTTTCTTAGCATACCTAAATTTGCTAAGAATCCTATTTTTAAAATCAAACAAAATACACTTGGGTTTGTCACTTTGCATACCTAAATTTGCTAAGTAAGAATTCCAAAATTTTCCAAAATTCAAACAAAATAAAAATTTCAAATTAAACAATCACTTTTCACTTTATTTAGCTTACCTAAATTTGCTAAGTAAATAAAAATTCCAAAACATTCAAATAACACAAAATCATTTGACCCTTACTTTAACATACCTGAATTTGTTAAAGGGAAGGGTCCTAAAAAAAAAATAAAAATAAAATAAAAATTCAAATTCAAAACAAAAAAAATGAACATATGGAAGCATCCTATCAAAATCTTGAATCCATATTTCAACATACTCAAATTTGTTGAAGTTTGGATTCATACCCAAATTCCTCTTTTCATTTGAACCCCACTTAACACTTCCAAGTTGTTGGATGTGGGTTCAAATTTTCTAAATTCAAAATCTATGGAGATAGAAAACTAATGCAAGTTTGTTTCTCATTTGCAGATCTCTTTTAGTTAGTGCAGCTTTCAGTTTCAATTTTAGTCAATATAATGGCAGGATCACAGAAATTTGTCTTTACCTTCCCTCATGGCATGGACCTAGCCTTGGATCAGGCTGACTTTCCTCATTTGGATCACACCCATTTGATCAACTTTGGCCATGGCTTTGAGGGAGTCAAGATCACTTATGAGGGCATTCCCCTCACAATAATCAGTAGGAAGAGGGTGGTTGGTCAGAAGCTGGTCATCAGGGTAGACTTACCATTGGATTCAGAGATTTCCTCACTGAAGAGGAAAGCTATTGCAGTCCCACAACCTTTAGTGGTTTGATGCAGCGCAAAGGTTCTGTTCAATGATAGTTAATCCTAGAGTTGTCCACATTTGAGTGGCAGCAGCACTCCATCATGTACCCTCCAAGGGTGGGCTCCCAGTTTGGGGATTGTCTCCCACAATTTTGTATGAGTCTAGTTCGCACTCCTCTCATCCCCTCGACGAAATAAGAATCATATGGTCAGCGGTTAGATAGCCATAAAGTTGAGGTGCGGTCAGTCCGATGAGTCTCATGATCACATCACCAGTTTAAAACTAATTTCATCCTCTATCAGGATTATATAGAGAGGATGCTAGGAGGATTCGTTCATCGCCTTCTCTAGTGGTGCAGCTACAGCTAACAGTTTCTCAGAGTAGGAGGTCATACGTCGACCTTTGCTCTGTTCTTCGCCAAGTAGGTGGAGCATATGGATGCTCGGAGTCCGGTGCTCAATTCGATTTACGATCTATTATCTCCCGTAGCGTAGGGAGGCAAATCCAACAGGAGTGGGCCCATGAGGCCCATACATCATACATCAGGGGTGGCGGAGGTTGGTCGGTCTTTGCTGCTAGACTTTCCAGCATCATGTATCCTCGATATATCTTCCTCATGGGGACCACCATCATGGGGCCTCTTGTACATAGAGAGTCGGTGGTGTCTCCACCCGTTCTTCTCATTGCGTTCCAGATCACCCATCACCATGAAGGCATGAAACGTGCCGTTGGTGATCCGGATACGCAGGATCCTAATCCTCCTACTTACCCCGGTATGAGCTCTCCTTTACCGCCTAGTGGTAGTGCGGAGTGGTGACCCGGAGCATCGTGGTCATTCCTTCACTAACTCCACCAATTCAGCTGGATGCGGAGATGGTGACTACTATCAGAGATATTCTAGATGAAAGTCCAATGGCAGCAGTGACAGAGGATCATCCTATGATTGTTACCACCATTACAGTCAGTGTCAGTTAGGATTATCATTATACTAGCAAGTACAGTCTGCATTGACTCCTCAGCTTCATATGAGGTCCGGTGCCTCTCAGTTCACGACAGTGATCACATTGGCCAATCTAAGCTTTTTGTACCCACAGAGTTAGATCGATCTTTAGATGAGATAGTTGCACACTATTTTATGGAGAAAAAGGAGATCTTATGGTATGCATGGTCTGATGAAGAAAGAGTCACTTGATCCCAAGATGACTTGATGGGGATTGGATATGCATGGTAGAGGTTCTCTTCTTAGACCAACAGTAAGGAGATGAGGTTGATCAAGGAGACCTGTAGAATCATCATCACCTTCAAATTAGGGAAAAAAAATGAAGCATTGATAGGATAGAATATTGTTCAGACTTATTGGCAGTGTTGCTTCCAAGCCCTTCTCCATCCTTGATTGATATGAGCGGCTGAAACTAGTGCATATCTTAGATCTAGTTAAGACTCTACCTCTTGTTGAGCAAGGTAGCATTAGGTTGTATAGGAAGGCAGTGGACAGTACCTCTATATGAGAAAAAGATCTAAAATTCATGGTTGAGTAGCAGGTGAAGGAGACCTTGGCTCAAGCCCAGGGAGGATCATCGGTTTAAAGGGTAGACCATACCCAGAAGAATTGATGCCATCTAGTATCCCAAGGGTTTCGTGCTTCCTTCCTTTAAGAGCTTGATGGCGGAGAATTGAGGCGATATAGCTCACTTGAGGCCAATTATTGCAACAGTGGCTGATGCTTTACTCTTTTGACTATCAGAGCTATTGCCTTTGATTGGTATCTTTGAGGAGATTGAGACATTTGTTGAGTTAGAGAAACTCTTCATCAAGCAAGCTTTAGGTTCTATAGTGTTACCATTGGAGATTGGTGACTGGAAGACTAAAGTCAGGTTCTACATCATTGATTCAAATACTTCATTCACAACTTTACTTGGTAGGCCTTGGATACATCAGAACAAGATCGTTCCATCCTCCCTTCATCATGCATCAAGTTCAGAAAAGATGGAATTGAGTACCGTGTTAATGGGGATGAAAAGCCATTCTCAGTTAGAGAGGTTGAGATCTATGAGGATGGAACATATTATCTTCCTCAAAACACCTTTTCTCATGAACTTGGACAAAATTTAAATGCAAATGCAAAAGAAAAAGAAAAAGAAATAAAATAAAAGATAAAATAAAATGAAAATAAAAAGAGAAGTCCAAGTGAGCAAGAAAGGGGAATTGAAGAAAAAGTGGATCCGCATATCACAGTTAATTCCATCATATGGATATGTGGGTAGGATGGCTCAACCTCCACCAGGTAGAGGTAGAGGCAGAAATAGAGGCAGTTCCAGAGGTGGAAGACCCCTTAGTTGGCCTTCAGCTAACAGAGGACTTGTTTCAGTTCATAAGAGTAACTCTACAATTCATATAGACTTGGAATCTAGTTTAGAGGACAAGTCTAATATGATTAGTATACCAGTCAACCCCTCTCAGCTGGTTCCATTGGAGGTGACTTTGATCGAGCCAGAGATGAAGACCAGGCTTCCAAGCAAAGCAAAGTATTCAAATCTGGTTTATATGAAACTATCAGGCAGTAGTTGGGAACCTTAGCTCTTACTTTACTTACACCTCAGAAAGTTGAATGTTTGATAGTTAAAGAAGTCTCTAAGTCCTCCAATGATACAAAGCAGAAGAGATTTTTTTTAGGTTCATCATCATCAAGTCCAGAGCTCGATGTAGGACTTGAGGAAGATACTTTTAAAGAATTAATGGAATTACCTTTTGACTTTTACTCGCCTTGTGTTCAAAATCTTGTGCAAAAAGGTTTAGTTCCTCACACTTGGTCCAAGTTTAGGTCAAAATATTTTGAAAAATTGTGGAACAATATAGACAGGGAAGCATAATCAAGAGCAGGACTAGGATTCGACACAGTGGGTCCAGTCGATGATGAAGACTATTGCCTAGTTGTTACCAACAATTTGAAATCTGATAGGTTCTTCTCACACATCCCCAACTCTTATGAGAATATGTGTTTTGAAACTTCAGATGATCCAGATGATCTCCAAGTCAAAGTGGCACCACCAGGAGATTCATTCAATAATTCATAAGCTAAAAGAAATCAACCTTGGGACCAAAAAAAATCCTTGCCTGACATCCATCAGTTCGTTGCTGAATGAAGAAGAAACTAATGACTTAGTTAGGCTATTGACTAAGTTTAAAGACTTCTTCACATGGAGTTATGAAGAAATGCCCAGATTATCTCTTGATATTGTAGTCCACAAGCTAGCAATAAATCCTAATGTTACCCCTATTAAGCAAGCTCCCTGCGCGATTAAAATTGAACAAGGTCATTTTGAAGTCAAGAAACGATCGATCGTTTCATTAGGGAAGAAAAATATCTACACGTTATAGTGTCATCCATTAACAAGAAGAATGACCAAATTCGCATTTGTGTCGATTTTAGGGACCTAAATAAGGCATGTCCTAAGGATGTGTTTTATCTTCCTATACTAGAATTAATGGTGGACATTGCCTTATCTCATGCAATCTTCTCTTTCATGGATGGGTCATCTAGATATAACCAAAATAAGATGTCTCCTAAAGATGAAAGAAACACTGCTTTTCAAACCCCTCAATCTTTTATAGTTCATGCCTTTTGCTTTAAAAATGCTGCTACATACCAATGGGCCATGATTCAGATCTTCAATGAACTCATCCATCATCAGGTTAGTGCTACATTGATGATCTAATAGTCAAAAGTTTAGAAAAGGAAGACCACCTCTTTGACTTGAGAGTAGTTTTCAAATGGTTAAGACAATATAACCTTAAAATGAATCCCCTAAAGTGTGTATTCGGAGTTGCTTCAGGAAAATTTCTTGGGTTTGTTGTTCGACATCAGGGAATATAAATAGATCCTGAAAAGATCAAAGCTATCTTAGAAATGCCACCTCCTAAGAGTTTAACTCAACTCCATCCTTTCAAGGATGATCTTCGAGATGCTTTATCTCAAACTTATCTGGGAGATGCATGCCATTCTCAGCACTTATCAAAAAGGATGTCAAGTTCAAGTGGGATGAGAAGTGCCAGCACTCATTTGAATACATCAAAGAATACTTCGTGAAGCTGCTAGTTCTCACAGCCCCTATCCTATGCAGGCCGTTGATCCTTTACATTGCTGCATTGGACAACTCCCTCGACGCTCTGTTGGCCCAAGCAAATGATGAGGGGAAGGAAAGCTCTACTACCTCATATCATTATGATCCTGTTGAATCAAACTATCCACCTGAGAAACATTGCCTAGCTTTGATCTTTGCATCTCGAAGTTATACTACATGCTTTCTAAGGTGAACTTGATCTCTAGAACTAATCAGTACCTCATGACACGATAATTATTTTGGATGTTTGGCTTGGTCCATGATACTCTCGTAAGATATCACTTTGTAGATGCGATAAAAGGTCGCATGATTTCTTAGCGGCACTTCCTATTGATTCTCGCTTGGATCTCCATGAACAAATCATGAACTTAGGGAGGCCAGATTATAGAGATGTATTTTGATATGCTTTTTTTAAAAGTGAGCACCATGATCTATTCTTCCGGAAAGGTAGGTAGGAATAGTTCTAACTCTAAACAATGTGATGAGATTCTCATATCTTTCCAACCCTACACCAACAACAAAGCAGAGACTTTGATTTCTAATTTGAGTTAGCCATCACTATGTCAAGAGCATCAACATCTTTGGAGATTCTCTTGGTTATCAACAACGTCCTATGAGGTCCTCAATCCCAAGCTTCATCATTACTACGAGTATACCATGAAGCTATTGGCCCAAATTCCCAAAGTTACTATCTACAAGGTTCCCCGAGTAGAGAACCCAGTAGCAGATGCCTTGTCCAAACTTGATTAAGAGTTGGCATGTCTAGAAGATGAGTCCACTTCAATAAGGGTCTAAAATAGACATGTCTTATCTCTTATTGATTCAGAACTCATCGAGAGACTTTCTCTTGAAGGGAAGGTTATCGTTGCCAAAATGGACAAGGAGCTAGATTGGAGGAAACCATTCATAGATTAATTGAACATTGGAAAATTACCTTAAGAGAAATCTCAAGCCGATCAGGTGAAACAAAGCGCTCTTTTCTACGCTCTTGTTGATGACACCCTATATAGCTGGTCCTTTGACCAAATGTGGTTACATTGTTTAGACAAACACAAAGTCTGTGGCATTGTAACCAAAGTACACTCAAGTCTATATGGAGCTCATCAATCCGATCCGAAGATGAAGTCAAAGATCAAAAGGCTTAGATACTACTGGCCTTCTATGATCACATATCACATGGATGTAGCTAGGAGATGTCATCAGTACCAGGTGCACGGTGTGGTCCTCCACCAACCACCCAATATTCTGCACCCTACTTTGGCTTCATGGCCATCTGAGTGTTGGTTTACTGACATTGTAAGTTTGATCGATCCTCCTTCTTCCATGGGGCATCGATTCATCTTAGCTACTACCGACTACTTTTCCAAGTGGGCATAATCCATCTCACTCAGAGAGGTCACAGCTTACCATGTTCTTTAGTTTTTTAGGAACCATATCGTATATAGGTTCGGGGTGCCTTGACAAATTATATATGATAATGGTACTTCATTCAAAAGATGAAGATCAACAACTTTTCTAGAAGAAACGATATAGATTGGAGATACTCCACCATCTACTACCACAAAGCAAATGGCTTAGCAGAAGCATTCAACAAAACTCTCATCCAGATACTGAAGAAGACTCTTGATGATAACAAATGATAGTGGAACGAGTAGTTAGTTGAAACCTTGTGGGCTTACCGCACCACATACCAAACTCCAACTCAGTCTACCTCATTTTCCTTAGTGTATGTGTCTAAAGCTGTTCTTCCCTTAGAAGTTTAACTCCCGTCACTAAGGATAACATTAGATAACAAGATCACTACCGAAAGAATGCAAAATTGTGGTTAGAAGAGCTCGAAGGTTTGGAGGAAATTCGCCTACGGGCGTTCCAAAATGTCGATTTGTACAAGGCCAAAATGATTCAAGCTCACAACAAGCAGGTCCGCTCTAGGTATTTCTGAGTAGGAGAACTAGTGTTAGTCTTAAGGAAACTAATAGTTACCCGTCGAAAGATAGGAGGCAAGTTTGAACTTACTTGGGAAGGCACCTATATCATAGAGAAGGCCTACCAAAGAGGATCTTATCAGCTTATTGATTGTAAAAGGGAACACCCGATGCTTCCAATTAATGGGCTCTATCTAAAGAAATATTACCCATAAAATAAAACTTGTTTGAAAATAATTCATTAATAAAAAGAACAAAATCTGATTCCATTCATCAAATCTTCTCTTTTTTTGAAGTGTTGTTTGCTTGTCTTGCGAATCTACCATGACGTATTTAGGGTAGGTGTAAGAGTCCCTCAGTGGCATCCTATCCCTCTTTCACAACATAAACATAATCTCCCGATGCTTGTAGAATAGGTGTAAGAGAACCCAAGAGGCATCCTATTTTGATTAACATAACTAAGTTAGGTGTGAGTGAACCCAAGCAACATCCTTTCTTAGTGGGAATTCTTATTGTCATCCGTGATATCATTTCATAATTCCTCGGTGTGTTTTAAGGTAGGTGTAAGAGTCCCCCAAAGGTATTATATTCCTTTTAACACATGCACACAACAAACACAAATCTATTGTATCGAGCTATTTTGATGTGGGAGAAAGTCCCCTGTGGCACTCACTCATTAGCTGCTCTTGGTCAGGTCTACATGCTACCTTGCTAGTATGTCACCCCAGTGGTCATTTGTTTGGAAGATGTGAGTTTCTGCGCTTTCTTCCTAACTTGATCATTGCAAACCAACGAGCACCTTGTTAGTATGGTATGCTTCACTGCCCAGCCAGTAATGTACCTCATGTTGACTTTGCTTAAGAAGATGTGAGTCCCCATGTTTTTTTCTTGAACAAGCCATCATGCTCTAACTAGGTTGAGTATATTTAAGGCTTAGGATAAGTCCCCTAGAGGCTCCTTTCCTCTTGACTACTCTTGAGCTGATATAAGTCCCCTAGTGGCATTCACTCTTAGCCAGGTCAGATAACACATATCGAGCCAAAGATAGACTATCCCAGCAGTCAGTTTTGCTATAGGAGGATGTGAGTCCCCGAGTTTTCTTCCTATGCTGATTATTGCAAATTGACGGGCACCTTAGGTTGGTTGATGTTCGCTATACTGACAGTGACTCACCTGGTGAGTACACCACTCTTGGCAAATATGAGTCCTTTGAGACCCCATTTAGACACTACCCAGGTTACTTTTGGATTGGACAGTCCCCTTTTCCTGGTAGCCACCCCTATGGTTGCAAAATTTATTCAGCGGATGTGTAAATTCTCCCTTAGTTGAGTAAATCTAAGATATGTCTAGACTGATATAAGCTCCTTCTCAGTTTAATCCTTCGCAAACTAATAGGGTCCACGATAAAATAAACTAAAACAAAACAAACAAAAAAATTTCGCTTGTGGATTAGGAATTCAAGCCCCCAAAGGGCCCCTTCTCCCAAGCAGGCATCCTATCTTCAGGGCAGTGTCAGCAAAACTCCCTTTAGAAATTATTTGACTACTTGAGTTCAGAGAAATCCTCAGGTCGATACTCACTCTTTAGTCATCCTTAGGTTATGTTCAATCTGTTTTGCCACAAGCAGATTACCCCGGCAGTCATTCCGCTTTAGAAGATATAAATCTACTATGCATTCTTTCTAGCATGACTGTCGCAAATCGACGGGAAGCCCTAAGTAGGGTTCAATTTTTTGCCCAAAGCAACCGATCACCCTAGTGGTCTTTTCTAGTGGAAGATGTGAGTCCCCGAGTTTTCTTCCTTTAAATTGATCATTGCAAATTGAAAGGTACTCCTTTGGTCAGATAGTTCTCCCATTGGCTAGGAAGCTACTCCTTTTGGTTCAGTAAACTTGAGATAGTTTTAGGCTTCTATAAGCTCATTCTCAGTGTGATCCATCATAAACCGATGAAATCTAACAAACAAATCTTAAAAATGAAATTAATCTTGACTATTCTTGAGCTAATTTAGGCTTTCCAGTGGCATTCACTCAATAGTCAGCCCTAGATTGGGTTTGATTTATTGCCCAAAGTAACTGATCACCCTAGTGGTTACTTGTCTCTAGAAGATGTGAGTTCCCATGCTTTCTTCTTAAGACTTGACCATGGTGTACCAAAAGGCATTTCTCCTTGGTTGGATAGTCCTATCTTATGGTTGGTAGACTACTCCCTTTGAATTGGTATAAACAGTTAGGGCTTCTTTGACCCCTAGCATTCATTGCAAACCTATGGGATCCATCATAATCAAAACAAACAAACTAAAAAATGACATCAATCTTTGACTATCTTTGAGTTGATCTAAGTCCCCCAGTGGCATTCACTCAATAGTCATTTTGTTATTTTTCAATTTGGGTATGTTTGGTATGTTGAGAAAATAGATTGGGCCAAGTTTCAATAAATTTGGAATCTATTTGATAGGGTTTGGCTCATGTTGACCCATTTAGGTCAAAATGGGTCAACTTGGGTCAAGATAGGTCAAATTGGGTCAAACTAAGGGTTGGGTCAAGTTCATATGACAATTTGAAATATTTTGGTGCCTTTAGTTTGGTTCAATTTGGTATAGGTTAGGCTTTGGCTCATATGACTCATTTAGGTCAAATGGGTCAAGTTGACCCATTTGACTCATTTGACCTATTTGAGTTAGGCCAAGGGTATGTTTAGGTTTGGTTAGTCACATGAAGTGGATTGATATCTTTGTTTCTAATCAATTTGGGTTAAGTTCATTTTTGGCTCAACATGATCCCTTTAGGTCATGTTGGGTCTAAGGTCAATTGGGCTAGGTTGGGTCTAGTTGGCCAATTGAGGTTTTGGTCAAGTTCCACAAGTGATTTTGGATAGACTTTATCCGTTGGTTTCAATCAATTTGGCTTAGATCAAGTTTTGACACATTTTGACCCTTTAGGTAAAAATGGGTCAACTTGGGTCAAGTGGGCCAAATGGGTTAGGTTAGGCTCAAAGGTTGACTTGTTCAAGTTCAAACATAGGTCATGAGTGAACTTGGATCATTGGTTTCAATCAATTTGGCCTATGGTGGATTTTGGCTATGTTAGGTTTTATTTTAGGTTTAGTGTTGACTTGGTCAACCCTTAGGTTTGACTTGGTTTGACCCAATATGATTGATTGATCATCCCATATTGATTGTTGATCATGATGAGAGGGGTATATGAGTTTGGTTCAATCCAATTTGGTTAGGATCAAAAGTTGGCTCATAAGGGTACTTTAGCTCACTTTGGGTCAAGTAAGCCTAAGTGGGTCAAATGGCTTGGTCAAAGTTTGATTTGAAGTTGATTGATCTTGTATATGGACTTATGATTGAAATATAAATCCATTTACAAGAGGTTTGAAGTCAAATGGATTTTAATCCATTTGAAAATTTCATATTCAAAAGGAAGAATATGAAGGAGTTGTGGGTTTGATTTTTGATTTGGGTTTTGATTGAAGGATCGGGGTTTGGATTTATATATGAGTTCATGATTGTAGGATTGATTGAACCATGAGAGAAAATCAAGAGTTTGTCTTGATTTGAAAGTGATTTGGCTAAGTTCAAGATTTGACTTGAAAGGCTTAGATTTGATTTGAGTTTGATTTTTATAGTGGGTTTTGATTGTTTAAATTTATATTTCATTTATATATGTGAATATAAATGAGAATATAAATTGATCATGAGAAAATTTCAAGGGTTTGAGTAGGTTTTGATCATGATTTTGGCTAAGTCCTTAAAAAAGGGTTAAGGACTTAGGAATTTGACCTTAAGAATTTTGATGGAATTTTATCATGGGTTTCAAACATGGAATTGAATCAAGGATTTCAATCATGGAATTAAATTATGGAATTGATTTAAGTTTTAGGAAATTAAATGGAATTGATTTGAGGTTGACTTGAAAGACGGGAAGTGAGGGATGATTTAACCTAAAGGGTGGAAGATTTTTCTAACACCCCTAAGGCATGACCTATTTCTATGACTAACTCTTCTAAATTTTTTAGGGCTAGGTGAGAGTGTCCACCTAATCATTAGAGGTGTCTTAAGACTAAGGAACTCTTAAAATCTAAGAGAATTCCTATGTTTAAGATGGAGGTGTTGAGAGCTCATTCTAAAAACTGAGGTCAACAAAGGGCGCCCAATAAGTGTGGTGTGACTGACCAGGAACACCTCACGTATTGGTGTTGACCAAAATGATCAAAAACACCAAAAGACCACAAGCACTAATAGAAGATATCTATTCCTGACCCAAGGAAAAGTGAGAATCCAGAGCATAGTGCAATGTGGCTCTACTTATGTTCAGAACATAAGAAAGTTGGAAGAAATGCGCTAAGGGATAGAGCGTGAACCTTCCACTAGGGAAGCTGGTTCAAGTCATCTACAAAGAGATGAAGGGTTGGATTTGATTTGAATCTCACTAAAGAGAGATCTCCATTGGAGGAGAGGGTTGAATTTATTTTAAATTTGTTAGATTTGAATTTTTAGGAGAACCTTAGTGGTTTGCAATGAGTTGTACTGAATTGGAGCCATGGAGGCTAAGACCTAATTCAGATTTACCAATCCAAAGGGGTAGTCTACTAAGCACATAGTAGGACCAAACAAAGGGATGCCTTTTGACATTGCATTATGAAGAAAGTGTAGTAGACTTACATCCTTCAATTAGTGACCAGTTGCTTTGGGTATTGGCGAGACAATAGATTGAACCCAACCTAGGGCTGACTATTGAGTGAATTCCATTGGGGGACTTAGATCAACTCAAAGATAGTCAAAAATTGATTTAATTTTTTAGTTTGTTTGTTTTGATTATGATGGATCCCATAGGTTTGCAATGAACTGCACTAAGTAGGGGTCAAGGAAGTCTAGAACTAACTCAAGTTTACCAATTCAAAGGGAGTAGTCTACCAACCACAAGGTAGGACTATCTAACCAAGGAGAAATGCCTTTTGGTACACCATGGTCAAGTCTTAAGAAAAGAGCATGAGGACTCACATCTTCTAGAGACAAGGAACCACTAGGGTGATCAATTGCTTTGGGCAACAAATCAAACCCGACCTAGGGATGACTATTGAGTGAATGCCACTCGGGGGCTTAGATAAGCTCAAGAATAGTCAAGATTAATTTCATGTTTAAAATTTATTTGTTGGATTCTGTTGGTTTATGATGGATCACACTGAGAAGGAGCTTATAGAATCCTAGAACTATCTCAGATTTACTGAACTAAAGGGAGTAGCTTCCCGACCGATGGGAGAACTACCTGACCAAAGGAGTATCTTTCAGTTTATAATGATTAATTTAAAGGAAGAAAGCTCGGGGACTCACATCTTCTACTAAAAATACCACTGAGGTGATCGGTTGCTTTGGGAAACAAATTGAACCTGACCTAGGGCTGCCCGTCGGTTTGCGACAGTCATGTTAGAAAGAATGCGTAGAGGACTTATATCATCCAAAGAGGAATGACTGTCGGGGTAACCTGCCTGTGCCAAATAGATTGAACCCGACCTAAGGGCGACTATGGAGTGAGTACAGGCTCGAGGATTTATCTCAACTTATGTAGTCAGACAATTCCTATAGGGAGTTCTGTTGACACCGCCCTAAAGATAGGATGGTTGCTTAAGAGAAGGGGCCCTTTGAGGGCTTGAATTCCTCATCTCCAGAACTTAATTAATCTACCTTGGGTAGATTCTTAGTTGTTCAATAGCCTAAGTCTAATTAAGGAAATTAAACCCTCCTTCATAAATATGAAGGGGTATTTTAAAAGTACTTAAGCTAAAATCCCTTAGCTTAATTAACTTTTAATTATGAGGTAAATTGCATTAGGCCTTTTCATTACTAGCTGCATTGCAAATTTACATACTTTGTGAGTTTTTATGTCATCTCATTGGCTCATAATTACTTAGTTAATTTTTCTAAGGTGGTGTAGGTAAGGTTTAATTAAGTCACTTAATGCATACCTTAACCTAATCAATACTTAAGAATGAATTTAATTATCTAAAAATTAAACTAAAATACAAAATACATGTTGGAATGGGTTAGGAACAGCAAACTCATCTCAACTTTTCAAAATTAAATCAAACTTCAACCAAACCAAAAATCATTTTGAAATGCACTTTGATTTATTCTAAGTTTTCTTATTCTTTAAGAATGTCTTTAGGAATTGAGTAAAGTGAGTTTGTTCATGTGATTACATTGCTTTAGATCTTTTCCAACATGTTAAATTGTATGCCATGTGACTTATGCATCCATGATTTCATGTATTCAAAGTTTTAAAATAAAATTGTTTACTTTATGTCAAATGTGCATGTGTTGGCTAAAGTAAAATATGAATGACTATTTTCACTACTAAATCCAAAGTATTTTCAAAAATATATAAATGAAACATCAAATCTGAAAGTGTGCTATTCTTATAATTTAATCATAAGCTTGCATGTGGTGAATTATAAAGTATATTTATTGTAATCTTTCCTTTCTTTCTTATGTTAGCCTAGTTTTGAATAAGGGTTAGTAAGATGTAGGGTTCATTTGAAAAGAACCTAACACATGCTTAACTCCAAACCCTATTCATCTCTATTCTCTCACTTCAGGAGGATTGCTTGCACTTGCATGAATAAATTGCATAAACAAAAATGAAACTATTAAAAAACTTTTGCATATTATTTTTCCATTTCATTTCCTTTATATGGATGTTAGTACTTAAGGAAAGTGATATATTAGTCTGGACAGCCCCGAGGTTCCGAGGTTTTAAGTAGCCCTAAGTAGGTCTTGTACCTTACACCTTTAGTTAACAATGGTGCTTTACTCACTTATGCCTTTCTTACTTTCATGCATGCATGTGAAATTTTGGATAAGGAAAATCTTTTTTACATAAAAAAAATCATCCATCTAAATCTTCTAAATTTTCTTATATGAATTACTTAGCATGCATCATAAAGTGTGTTAATTATTCTCATTTGGATGTATAGATATGCTTAGGGTCCATCCATATACATGTTATATATGTTGGGAAAGAAATGAAGTAATGTGTGTTATGTGAATTTTGATTCATTTTATTTAATCTTAAAATGCCTTTCTTTTTGAATATGTTTGTTTAGATTTCATCTAAACTTAAGATTAATTAAAAGATGTAATTAAAACATTCACCTAAATGGAATCAAAATGTGAACTTATCTTAGAGATTACTTAAGGATTAGGGAAGGAAAGAGAAGTTCTCTTATCTTTTCCTCTCTCCATAACTTAGTAATTAATTATAGGTTTCACTTAAACCAAATTAAAAAGTGAAATAAAAATAACCCAAAATCACTAAATAACTTAAATGAAACCCTCCTCTAAGTTGAACATGTCTTTCACACTTAGAAAATTCAAACCTAAAGTTCTAAGCTAAGCATGCCACACAAACCTCCAAAGCACACACATTAGCCTAAGTCACCACTTCTAGCTTTAGGTTAGGACGGTGCATGGCTTGATGTTATGTTTTGTTTTGTGATAAATATTCTAGACTGGATGTTAGGGTGTATGCTCATAGAATAAATGGTAGGATGTGCTTAGTCTAACTATTTTTTTCTACGGGGGATTGTGCTAAAGAGGCGCTATCATAAATAAAAATATAAATGCTTCTTACTTGCAGATACTTATACCCCTTAGCATAATCCATAGGCCAGGTGGACTTAGTCACCCATGTGTGGGGTGATAAGTCCAATATACATGCTTGATATTTGTGTGGTGTGATTTGACTAACCTTTATTTTGCAGGTGTCAGTTAGATTTATGCTTTTCCTTTTCATGTAAAAACTTGTATATTTAGGATATTGGAATGATTTGTTATGGGGGATTAGGATGAACATTGGTCATAAGATCCCATCTTATGCACCATGTGAAGCTTTGGAGCATCTACCATTCAACCATCCAAAGGAAGATCCAAAGAAGAAAAGAAGAAAAGAAAAGAAAGAAAGAAGAAAGAAGAATAAAGCTTGAAGACCCCCATAATAATGAATTCCTTTGCTTATATTGTAATTTAATTCATTTAAAATCCGAGTTGTAGATGGGTAGAGCTCGACTACCCAATTTGATTTTTTTTTGGGTTTGTGTGGTGGTTCCCGACCACGAATGACTATTTATTCTTTTTGCACTGGTTTTATAAATTGATTGATGTTTGTTTAACTTATGAATTAAGTGGCATGCTTTTCTTAATTTCTTCCTTACTTTATATATGGCCTGGATACAGATTAGGCTCTTTAGGGAAAAATAAATCTTTTACCCTACTTAACAATTCAAAAATAAAATTAAGCAACTCATAACCTCACCTAAAGCTTTGAATTAAAATCAAGATAAAGAATTAGAAACCCCTTAGCTGGATGAATTATTTTCTTTATAATATCATGCACAAATGCATCTTATTTCACTCTTTATTAGAGGGCTTCCATCTTTGCCAGAGAACTCAGCTTAACATTTGAGGTCTGTGGTGGAAACTCACCTCCTAAAATTCTAGCTGATTTTGGCCAATAATTCATTTTCTCATGTATTAGTCATAAAAAACCTATTAGCCTGAGTCAAAATGATTGTCCAAAATGATAATAAAATGAAATTTAAAATGCATTAGATTTAGGACATTTGAAGCATGTCCCTTTATATGATTTAGTCTCTTTAGGGAGTGAGTTTAAGGATTTGGCTTCTTTCTAAATAAAAATAACCTAGCTATCTTGCATAAGCATAAAGACTTGCATACCTGTATTTAAAATCGTAGGAGGAGTTAGTTGGCAGCCACCCCCAGGTGGTTGTAAGTCCAAGTTGTCATGTGGTTTGTCCTCTCTTGTGGAGGAAAACTATTTACCCTTTTTTCTCCTTAGATTTAGGTTGTGCTTCCGGCCCTCGTCGAAGCTCCCTAGAGTTAGGATCTGAGGTTGCTTTTCTCCTTTGTCGGCCATAAGCATAACTCCTCACCTCTTAGGCATTTCCTTAATCTTATTTTAAGGAATCTTAAGTCTTAAATTTCTAATGAAAAATACAACTCAAACAAACTAAATTAGTTTCCAAAATGTAAAGCTCAATTTCAGGATAGTTTGAGATGCTCGCTAGGTTTCCTAACATCATAAGCATCTCTTACTTATTCCCATTTTGGCTTTGATACTAACTCCCTCTTTTTATCAATCCCATTTGATCTTCAAAAATGCAAACCAATTGATTGATAGTCCTTCCTATTGAAATCTTTAGAGACAATGATGATTTACCTTAATCGAGAGTTTTCCTGAAGGATCCCGTCCTTTAGGATGTAATTAACTATGGGGGCTTGCCCCTATAGGGAATTTAATGAACTTGATT
The DNA here is from genome assembly GCA_021442155.1 of Cymbidium sinense. Classification (NCBI taxonomy): domain Eukaryota; kingdom Viridiplantae; phylum Streptophyta; class Magnoliopsida; order Asparagales; family Orchidaceae; genus Cymbidium; species Cymbidium sinense. Next base: position 167,759,764 of record CM038215.1, read on the forward strand.
TAAAATAAATCCTATTTTACTTTTCTATTTAAAGTAGGGGAAGAATCTCTAGTACATATGCAGACCCATCATCCTTAGGAGTCCTTTTTGAGGTGATTAGTTCCAATAAAGGGTAGTGACTTCTATCTTTCGAGATAGTACATTATACCTTGATGACATATCTGATCACCTGAATAAGTACATCTGTGGATCTCCATGGCATTTTACCAAGATGAATATTTATAAGGTCTCTTCTTTCTTTTCTCAATATATTTGAAAGGCGACCCCTAAAAGAGATTTATTCACCACATATGCATAATTATCAAATGATTCTGTTAAAAACTTTACTGAGCTGGAGACAATGCTCATAAAAAGGTTTGCTAGTGCATTTGAAAAAATAATGATCGTTGACCTGGCCTTGCTAAAGAGGAGAAAAGATGAGCCAGTGACCAAATTCATAAGTCATTGGCGTAACCTAAGCATGAAATGTGAACAACAATTGGAGGAAGAGCATGTGATCCAATTATTAATGGGAAATATGGATGATAAAATGACATCATTTTTATGTATGACATCAATCAAAATATTTCAGGACTTGCTTGATAGGTTGGCCAAATTTGAAGAGTTGAATGGCTCTAAGTCTAAAATTTATACAGATAAATCAAAGAAAATTAAGCCTTTAGATTCAAGAAGAAATGGAACTCATGCCGCTTCTTATAACTCAAGTGGTAAAAAATGGGTGATTTATAATGTTGATAAAGGGAAACAACCCATGCATAGTGATGATAAAAGAAAGAAGCTTGTTCATCCGAATCAACATCCAAAATTGGTGTTAGGATGCAATGATAAGCCACAGACTTTTCTAGGTGGTGGAGAGCGTCCAAAACAAGCAATAAGAGATGATGAGCGAATGCAACAATCTCTTAAGAAAAAGATGAATAAAGAATATTCCTTTAGAAGGGATAGTGTGGAGAAACTATTTTGACAAGCAGTCAAAGCTGGTCTACAATTTCCAGAAAGTAAAAGGCCTAAAGAAGCTGGTCAAGTTAATAATCCAAATTATTGTTCGTATCATTGGACGACAAGTCATTCTATTGAGGATTGTTATGTCTTCAAAGATTGGCTAGAAAAGAAGTAACAATGAGGTGAATTTACATTATCTAATAGTGTTCTAGTCAACCCAAAAAGAGAGTCTACAAGGTTGATTACATTCTCTTCTGTATCATCCTTTAAAGATAAGAAGAAAGAGAAATCAGTTCAGACTGAAGAATGTGAGATTGCAATATCTAAAAAGATATTAAAGATGTTGAAGCAACTTGAAGGAGTTCTTGGTGTTAGGTGAAAATCACCTATTGAACCAGTCATTGATCTTAAAGTAGTGTCAAGATTGCATGCATTAACCTCCACGTCATCGGCTCAGAGACTCCCCAGTACTGCTAATTCATCCCAAATAGAAAAGCAACTGGCACAAATTCCACCAGATCTCTCAAAGAAGTCAATCAAAACAAAAAAAAAAAAAATAAAGAAGAAGAAGAAGAATACTACAACTCAAAAGGTTATTAACAATTTCTCTGAGTATAACCAGTCGACAAGACAACCAGTTAGGCTTGCAGACTTTATGTCTAAACTCTATATTGTTGAGTTGGATGAAGAAGATGATAGTGAATTTTACCCAATAGAGACATGCTGAATCATTTATGTGATATCGAATGTTCTTCAGCATAAGTCACTCCAAAATGACAATGACAATCAAATAGACTCGACCAACTCATTAGGATTCATCACAGAAAAGAAAAATGAGCCTGATGAGTTAACATCTGAATTTTATCTAATGTCTCAACTAAAAGATAACATTTCAAATGAGAATTTATGTTTTCCTGATGGAGAAGAGTCAGACTTGTCAACAACATCACGTATGAAATGTATGAAGTTGAAAAGTGACTCTAGCTCTTTTGGCCAATCCTCTAGGATGAAAGATGAATCTGAACAAGACAAGGTGATTCAAGTTCAGTTGATGAGTGATAAAGTATTTCCACCACCATCAAAGTAGGGAAATTCAAATAAAGATAAAGATAAACAAATTGAAATCAATGAAGATATTATTCCCAAAGATTCTGTAAAGAAATCTAAATTAAGTGAAAATATATATTATAATATTCTATCACATCTGAGAAAGATTCGTGCATAATTAAGTGTATATGAGGCTATTTTAATGTCAAAAGATCTCTAAGAAATTTTAATACAGGCTCTCAAAGATCTAGAGAGATATGAAGCTTATTTTGTTGAAAAATATATGTCTGAATCATTACAAACTCAAGATCTCCCAACAATGACATTTTTTTTGAAGAAGATCTTATATTGGGAACAACAGATCACAACCGTTCTCTATATGTTACCGTAGAGAGTGATGATATCTTAATCAATCGCATACTGATTGTTCCAGGTTCTTCTATCAATCTTATGAGTCTGAAAGCATTAAGAGGATTATCCCTTGATATTCAATATCTTGGGATGGATAAGTTGATGGTCATGATTTTAATTGATAAATTTGCACACATAAGTAAATTTTTTTTGGGGATTTTTACTAATCAACTACCCAATTCATATGCATTTATAATTTGAACACCTTTGCTATTTTTTAGAACTGTCGAATTATGTATTTATGTGTGTTGTGATCAAAATGTTAGAAATTTTATAAAAATGAAAAATATAGGTTGGACTTTTCGATATGAATTTCAATATTTGAATATTAATTTGAAAAATTGAAGTTGAAAGTGATTGATTTGTAAATATATAAGAATTGAGTGATTGTGAATATAAAAGTTATTTTTAGTATGTTTATTATAGAATATATTTCTTGTGTAATCTAATTAAGAATGGTATTAAAAATGCATGTGAAGATTATTAAGTCTAAGAAGTTTATGGTAGATTAATTTGTGTATATTAAATGTCCTTTGTTGATCATTTTATAATTTTTGGTTAAAAACTTGAAGTTAGTGTATTTCTATTTCAATTTGTTCAGTATTAATTTTTGTGTTGAGTGCACTAATATATTATTTTATTAGTATTTGTATTGGATTATTTTTAATTTATATTTTTATTTTAAAGTTATTTTTATATATTTTTATTTTTATTTTTAAAATAATGATATTTAAAATATTTCTTTTGTATGTTAAAATTTTTAAAAATAATTATTACTATCAAATATATTGTATTTTAAATTAAAATAAATAAATAAAATATAAATATAAACCAAAAAAATAAAGTAATCCAAGATATCTCCTTAGCCTATAACACTAAACATATAAAATTATTAACAATAAATAAATGATGTTGAAATAGATGCCACATTTTTATAGGAAGAGTTAAAAAATCTATTATGCAGAATCCATTAAATAATTAGAACATTGTGTGTTTGTTACATAAGCTATTTTGAACAAATTAGTAAAGATTTTCTTCACAATTTTTCTTTAATAAAACATATAAATAATAATGTGATTACTATACAAATGTTTTTTTTATAATTTATTTAAAATTAGAAATTCATGATGATAATACCATATGTTTATATCTCTAATACTTAAAATTTAATATTTATAAAGATAATATTTAAATCATTAATATTATATCAAAAATATCAATATTATTAATTTTTTTAAAAATTAAATATATCTTTTATATATATATATATATATATATATATATATATATATATATAATTTTTATAATTATGACATCAAATTATTATAAATATAAATATAAAATTTTACATATTAGATATGTGAATATATAAATTATATGGCTTGTATGTGAATCTCCCTTTATAAGTTAATCTTCTTAAGATTACAAACCTCCTTAACCTATTCAAAAATTGTTCCTTTTGTTCTCTCAAAAATGTTGATTCTTGTTACCCATTGGTGTGATAATGTGATCTATCAAGAAAATTTATAACTGTATAATAATAGATTCAATTAATTTAAAATTAATACTGTTAATTAGCACATATATCAAATTTTTGATTTAGAGATTAACATCCTTTTCCATCAAATAAAATTTGACTATTCCTTGTAAACAATAATCAGTAAATAAATTGCCTATAAATTCTAAAATCAGTAATAACCTTTTGTAGTTTTTCGTCAATTCGAAAGCTTCAATCATCGATCCAAAAGCCTTGGAAATCTCTTAAACACCTCATTATCACTAACGAATTGCAATAACTACTTATTTTTTTTAAATACTCTTTTATGACAGAGCTTCAATCAAAGAGTCTAATTTTGATAATTAATGTAGTGAAGTGAGACATTCATGCATTGAACCTCGATGATATATGGGCCACACAAAGAGAATTATTTTTGGGGGCTTACTTCTAAATAATATAATAATTAATAACTAATGTTTCATGTGAGATTGAAAGAAATGATTTACAAAAAATTGAGCAACACATATATCATATTAAGGGTTTCTTTAGGGTTATTGCGTGCCAGAAAATTCGTATTGGTAGCATAAAACTTCAGTACTTAGCTTGCATGAAAATCCAACACACATACAAATAGTTGAAAATAGAATAAAAAACTCCAAAATTTTTATATGAAAATATCCTAGAAAAGGGAGAAAAAATCACAGGGCCTAGGTCAGTCAAAATTCTACTATGTATATATGTGATTGCTAATAGAATAATTATTTGCATTAGAGAACCTCCAAGCATCCCAAAAATATATCATGTAAGATTTAAAATCAATAACATAGTATATTTCAACTCTCAAAGCACATGCACATATTCAAACACTCTCTCTCCCTCACTCATCATTCAAGTGAGCTTAAGTTCAAAACCTAGAATAGCTCCAACAGACAACCCAATCAGATAAATAGTAGCATCCAATTTTTATGAAAGTATGTTACAATAATCATATAACAGAAGTTGGGTTGTAACGGTTATTGGTAGTGATCGACGATATTTGTGATGGTATTGAACTTCAAGCTTCTATTTCTCTCCCAACTTTCTTCCAACTTCACTCCTAAGTTTCTCCTCTGCTCATGATAAGAATGAGATCCTATTTATAGGATTTTGAGATGGACATTTTTGGCAATTGTAGCCATAGTCCAAAAATACTATATTTGACTGTTCATATTGATTCCCTTTGATCATAGATGATTTTTTGATGATTTGACCATCCAAACAATCTCCAATTTAGTTAATCTTGGGCTTGTTGGATTCATCTCATCAAGCTGCTCAATTCGACTATAATCACATCAAATTTGAAAGTCATTTGATAATCTAATAAATATCTTGAATTTTTATGTATAGCTTTTGGGCTTGATTCGAGCTCATTTTAGCTCGATTTGACCTAATTTTAGTGTTGTTGGACTCATCTTATTAAGAAGTTTAATAAAATTATATATATATATATATATATATATATATATATATATATATATATATATATATATATATATATATATATATATATATATATATATATATATATATATATATATATATATATATATATAATTTTAAAATTTATGTTTAATTTAACTTGATATATTACTTGCCCTCCTATTTTTGAAAGTCGAACTTAGACGTTCAAAAATATATTAAATTTAATAAATCATTTTTGTTAAAAATTATTAGGATTGGTAATAATGTATTTATGTTATATGTATCAATTTGTTTATTATTTTTATTAATGAGTCATTAATATTTATTTATTTTTATGTTATGTTAGACATATATGTATATATATATATATATATATATATATATATATATATATACAATGTTAATAATAATATTTATTTATTTTATTATTCCTTGAGAGAGAGAGAAGTTTTTCTTTTCTTTATTTTTCTTATTTACCCGTGAGAAAGAAAGAGAGAGGGAGGGAGGGAGAAGAAAAGACGATTTTTTTTTTAAATTTGAAAAGTTTTCTCTTCCTTTTTTATGAAGAAGATGAACAATCTTTTTTTTTTAATCTTTTTAGAATATGAAGATTTTATTTATTTATTATTAAATTTAATTTTTTTAAAATAATTTAAAGAGTTAATTTTCAAGTTTAAATATCCCTAAGGGGTGGAGGAAAATCACATTTTTCACTTTCTCCCCTAGTGGCCTCCACTGACCTGTTTGACGGTTCATGACCCCCTCGTAGGCTCCAATTCTCCCGAGTTTCGAGATTTGAAACTAACTTGGTTAGGCAGCACATATCCCAAATTTAGGATACAATGTATTTCCAAGTTCTTCCAACTTTTTCAAATCTTAGAGAACTCCATCGACCTATATGAAAGTGCATGACCCCCTTCACATGCTCCAATTCTCTTCGATCTCAGGGTTTCAAACTAACCTAGTTAGACAGTGCGAACCCCAAATTTAGGCTCCGGTGTGATTCTAGGATCTTTCAACTTTCTCCAAATCCTAGAATCCTCCAATGTCTTGTGTGATGGTGTGTGAACCCTCTCGTAGGCTCCAGTTCTTCATGGTTTTGAGGTTTGAAATAGGAGGCACATATCCTGAATTCAGACTCTAGTGTAATTCTGTGATTCTTCATTTTTTTATGTAAAAGTTAAAACTGTCCTAAATATGTAGTGCATAAATCCCCTTTCATATATTTAAGTTTATCCTTTACACACACACACACACACAAACACCAATAATGGCAATAATCCAATATCCTTTTTTAAGCTTTAGCTTTGAAGGGAAATCTCCTGAGGTTTTTGGAATACTTGTACTTTTATGAAGCTTTTACCTTCTAAGATTTTTGGTGTACATATATACCTTACGATGTTTTTACCTTATGAGATTTTCAAAGTATTTATTCGTTCTTAAGCATTTATTTATCTTCTAAGATTTTTGGTGTATATGTACCTTTTGAGGCTTTTGGCTTATGAGATATTTGGTGTACATGTAACTTCAAAAGTATTTATCTTCTAAGATTTTTAGCGAGTGGAGACCTTCTCAACCACTTGCTCTCTTGGAGTCTTTTTAGTGAGAACCCTATCAATTACAAGCTTCCCATTGAGGCTTCTTCAGGGGTTTGCCTTCCAAGGATTATCAGGGAGCCTTTGTATACCACTTGCCTTTATAAGGTCATTCTGATGAGTACCTTATCCACTACCAGCTTTTCATATAGGATTCCTCATGCGTCTTCCTTTTATGGGTTTATTGAATGCAACAAAAGAATATTTCATTGATAATAAAAACTTGTTTAGAAAACAAAATCTTCTAATGTCTTCAATAGAGTAAAAAGGAAACTTAAATTTTTTAGTCACTACTTTGGTGAGATCTTTCATCAGATAAGTGTTGTCCTCACTTTTGGAATGAGTTCTTAATCCCCTCATCTTAGATTTAAGAGTCTTACAGACACTAAGGCTTCTTTAGTCATAAGATACTTCTAGTGATTAGGTGAACACTTAACCTAAATCTAGAGACTTAGAAGGGTTAATCATAGGATTAGGCTATACCTTAGGGATTAGGATAACCCTTCTACCCTACAACCCAAATCCAATCCAGATTCACCATATCAAACCTACAATCAAACTTAATTTCAAATCCAAATACCAAACCCCAAATTCAAATTCAAAATCAAATTTCCAAAATTCACAATCAATCCCATGATCAAATCCAAGCTCAAAATCCTTCCTAAGCTTTATGATTGAATTCCATGGACTTGGACCTAGCAAAATCCAACTCAATCAAAATTCAATTGATTTTCTCCAATACCAATTCAATCCCTCAATTACTTATTAAATTCAAATCCAAATTCAACTCCAAATGATTGAAACCTTGGATCAAATTTAAACTCCCAAATTTTCCTTAAGCCTTATAATTGAATTCCATGGGCCTAGCCAAATCTCCATCCGATTCAATCCAAACTTGATTGATCTTTTCATGAATCAATCATATCTTCATTTATATTTATGTATATAAATGAAATATAAACTCAAATAATCAAAAATGAATCAAACTAAATCTGAATCCAATCAAATCCCGAGCTAAGCTATATGTTCCTACCTCTATGACCTTAGTCAGATATTAACCCAAACCAACCCAAAATCAATTGATTTTCTCATAAATAAATTATATATTCAATCATCTTCACAAATATAAATGAAACTCATATTCCAATGATTAAAATTAAATCAAACGAAATCAAATTCTCTTCTAAGACTTTTTGACCTATCTTCATGAGCTTAGCCAAATTTATCTTCAAACCATCCCAAATTCAATTGATTTTATCATAAGTCATTTATATCTTCATTTATATTCACAAATAATGAAATCTAAACTCAAGTAGCCAAAACTAAATCCAAATCAAATCAAAACCCAATTTAAGACCCTTTAAGCCAATTCCTTGAACTTAGCCAAATCCCACCTAAATCAAGCCAAAATCAATGGATTTTATCTTGAATCAATCATTCCTTCAATAATCTATCCAAATATAAATAAAACCTACTACCATCAAGCCAAATTGAAATAAACTCAAGTTAAGCCCAACTTAGCCCTTTTGACTTGAAAATTCTAAATGAACCAAAACTCATCATAGCCCAAATTGATTGTAGTTGTATTTATATTTAAATCCTAAACTCATATATAAATTCAACTAAATCTTGATCAGACCAAAACTAAGTCAATTGACCCGCTTTGAGCTTCCTCCAAATGTTTTATAGCTTTTCAAAGAAAATGTGAAGGCCACATGATCATAGCCATTGGATCCTCTTAAATCCTTTGTGCGATGGTGTGGGTTCCATTTAGAGCTAATCCGAGCTTGGGTGAGCTCGGATTATGCAGGCAATGGCAGACGGGATCCATCTCTCATTGCCCGCAGGGAGATAGATCATGGACAACCCGTTATACGTGATCGGAATGGACGGTTGTGATTAGATCCATTAGATCTGATCGATTTTATCCCCTTTACACCATGGGTTTAATCGTGGCTATGCGATCTTAGATTGGATGATACTCGAGAAAGCACGTCTTGCAACCAGCTGACTCAGTGTAGGATGTGACAACTTAAATAGCCAATCTCGTGTCGCCATGTGGTGCCGACAAGATTAGACTTAATTAAGGCCAATTAATCTATTTTTAAGGTTGAAACTTCATAAATTCATAATAAATTATAGAAAAATCCAAAAAAATATAGAAAGATGCTCATTTTAAAGGTATTTTAGAAAGGAATCCATTAAAATTATCCTTAGTTGATTTTGAATAGTAATCAGAGCTTAATTAAAAAAGTAATTAGCCAAATTACTCCCAAATTAATTAACTAATTAACTTCAAACATTCTAAGATTGTTTAAGGGGATGACCTCTACATCCCCTATTTTTCTTGGGATTTGTTGGTTAATTAATTGAGAAAATTGATTGATTAAGCCCTAATTATCTTCTTAAATTAATTAAGGGTTAATTAACCATATGAATAGTAAATTAATTAATTAATTAGGTCATTTATCATTGTTTAATAGTAAGAAAATTTATGGAATGTGATTGGGACCTCTCTCCTAATTTCTTTCCCTAAGTTCACCTTACTTTTCAAGAGAAAATTAATTAGGGATTAATTGGCTAATTAATTACTTAATTAGTTTAATTAAAAAACCATAATCATTTTTGATTTTCCCTTAATTAATTTATGGGTAGATCTTTAGGTGTTTAATAGCCTAAAGAGATTTAATGAAATTATGATTTTCCCATATGTGTGGGAAAATCATAAAAGTAATTAAGTAAGTTCCTTAATCTAATTAACTAATAATTATGAGCTAATTGTATTAGGCCCCTTTCATTTCATAAGACTATTGCTAATTTACTTTTTAATTCATTTGCATATCATGTTAGCTCATAATGATTTAGTTAATTACCCTAAGGTAACATAAGAAATGATTAATTAATTAATTTAATGTCTATCATAACTTAAATAAACCATTATATGGGAGACACCACACAGATCTGAGGGAGAAACTTATTGAAGTGAGCGGGTATGACATTGAGGTATGATATACTATCTCGAAAGATAGAGATATCACCCTTTAATGAACCTAATCACCTAATAAGGACTCTTAAGGCATGATGGGTCTTCGAATATACCAGAGATTTTTTCCTTACTTTACATGGATGAATAAAGTAGGGTTTATATTAAATTGAGTTCTAAAGTTTCCTATGGGGGTAAGCCCTCATAGTTAATTACATCCTAAGAAAGGTGAATTCCTTAGAAATACTCTCAATTAAAGTAGGCAATTGTTGCCTCCAAAGATTTCAAGGGTAAGACTATCAATAAATTAGTTATGTTTGGAAAATCAAATGAAAAAGATCAAGGAGAAGACTTATTTTGGAAGCCAAAAGAGTTGAGTAGGGAATACTCATGATACTAGAAAATCTAGTGAGTATTCTAATCTATCCAATAGTTGGGCTTTATATGTTTGAAATTGAAGAGAATTATTTTATTTGAGTTGAATTTTTATTAGATTGTTAGGGCTTATAATCCACCAATACAAGGTTTTTGGAAATGCCTAAGACATGAGGATTTATGCTTGTAGCCCGAAGCACAACCTAAATCTAAGGAAAAGTAGGTATATGATTTACCTCAACAAGAGAGGGTAAATCACTTGATTGTTGGGCTTATAATCGCTTGGAGTGGCCGCCAGCTAACTCCTCCTACGCTTTAAAACCATGTAGGCAAGTCATATAATTTTGTAAGATAAGTAGGTTGTTATTATTTATAAAGAGACTAAAGTCTTTAAACTCACTCCCTAAAGAGACTAGACATGAGTGGTATGAGTATTGACTTAGTTTAAGCAAATCTTTTCAAATTTTATTTATATTTGACACTTCATTTTGACAAAGGCTTTAGAATTTTCATATGTCTAAATGTATGATGAAATAGATTATTGGCCAAATCAGAAGAGAAGAGGGTGAAGCTCCATCAATAGGAGTTGCTTTCATAGGTTAAGCGATTCCCATGCGTGCAAGAACGGAGGCCCTCACTTTGCAAGAGTGGTAGAAGATGCATGCATGTTGTGAGACATATAAAATTCAACTAAGGGGTTGCTAAATCTTTTAATTATCTTGATTCATAGGCTTTATGTGAGGTTATGTATTATTTAAAAAATTAATTATGAGTTGTATTTGAATAAAAGATTTATCTTTTTAATAGCCTAATCGCATCCAGGCCACACATTTAATCATCATTCATAAAGAAACTATGAAACGGCATGCCAATTATATTGCATAATTTAAATAAAACATCAATCAATTTTATAGATCTAATGCATAATAATAAAAGGCTAGTAGTAGTCGCGTAACTCGAAAAGAGAAATGGGTAGAGCTATACCCTTATACAACCCAAAAATGAAATAATAGTTACAATTTACAAATGATAAATGCTATTGGGAGTATTCATTCTTTATTCTTCATGTCTCTATTTGATCTGATTTACTCCACTTTAAAGACATCTCATGGTCTCCCAAGACAAAGCCTTCTAGCCAATGCTCATCCTTATCCACCATAACACTAATCCTAGTTTGTAATGCAAAATTAAATTAAAAATAGGAAAAATAAATCTAACTACACCCGTAAAATAGAGGTTAGCTAAACATACATACAACCCAAGCAGTTGTATTTATAATTTGGGCTTAGTACCCTACACATGAATAACCAAGCCCACCTATCCTAACTTGGATTATGCTTAGGAGCTTAAGCAACATGAAAAGAGAGCATTTATATTTATTTTTAAAGTGATTCCTTAAGCATAATCCCCTGTAGAAAACATGATTAGGCTAATCACGAGCTAACATTTAGTCTATGAGGCATACACTCTAACATCCAGTCTAAAATATTATATCACAAAATAAAATGTACATCAAATCAAGCACCGCCCCTAACATAAAGCTAGAAGTAGTGACTTAATTTAATGTGTGTGTATTAAGGCATGTGTGGTATGTCCTGACTAGGCTTTAGAGTTCAGATTTTCTAAGTATAAAAAGATTCAATTTAAAGGGTGGTTTCACTTCAAGTGATTTAATTGATTTGCAAGTTTTAATTTGTGTTTTCTTTTTAGTTTTATGTGACCAACACTTAGAAACTAAGTTTAGTAAAGAGAAGAAAAGAGGTTACCCTATTTCATCCCTACCCTAAGCCACTTTTTAAAGCATGTTAATTTGATTTAGTTCTCTTTAATAAATGGCTTATTACACATTTTAAATTAACCCTAAGTTTATGTTCACTTTAAATGACTGCATTCAACATGAAAGGCTTCTTAGGATTAACTTAATTGAATTACTATCATATGACATATATAAATTGGTTTCTTTCCATCACATGTACATCACAAAATAAAATGAACATCAAATCAAGCACCGTCCTAACATAAAGCTAAAAGTAGTGACTTAATTTAATGCGTTTGTATTAAGGCTTGTGTGGTATGTCCTGACTAGGCTTTAGAGTTCAGATTTTCTATGTGCAGAAAGATTCAATTTAAAGGGCGATTTCACTTCAAGTGATTTAATTAATTTGCATGTTTTAATTTGTGTTTTCTTTTTAGGTTTATGTGACTTACACTTAGCAACTAAGTGTTGTAAAGAGAAGAAAAGAGGTTACCCTCTTTCATCCCTATCCTAAGCCACTTTCTAAAGCATGTTAATTTGATTTAGTTCTCTTTAATAAATGGCTTATTACACATTTTAAATTAACCTTAAGTTTAGGTTCACTTTAAATGACTGCATTCAACATGAAAGGCTTCTTAGGATTAACTTAATTGAATTACTATCATATGACATATATAAATTGGTTTCTTTTCATCACATGTAGCATGCATATCACTTAATTCTAAGAATAACTATGCATGCAACATATTTATTTTAGCATGATTTGAATGAAAGGTGCATACGTGCAGTTTGTAGAAGATGGGATTTTCACTCATTAGCTAAATGCACATTCAAGTGTACAAAAATTTTAAGCAAGTACTTCGCCATTATTAATCTAGGGGAGTGAGGTAATGACCTCCTTGGAGCTACTTTAAGCCTTGCATCCCCAGAATCAATAGACTAGATATACCCACTATTCTTGAATACACATGAATGTACAAATGACTACAAGAATAAAAAATCTTGCAAAAAGTTCATTAAGTTGGAAAAAAAGATTTTCATTCATTAGCTAATTGCACACACAAGTGTATAAAAGTTTTATGTGGATACTTCGCCATTATTAAACCAGGGGAGTGAGGTAAAGACCTCCTTGGGGCTTCTTAAAGCCTTGTGTCCCCGCAATGTCCAAACTAGATATACCACTATTCTTAAATACATCTGAATGTAAAAATGACTACAAGAGTAGAAAATCACGCAAAAAGTTGTGTTAACTTGGAAAGAAGATTTTTATTCATTAGCTAAATGCATACACAAGTGCTTAAAGTTTTAAGTGAATACTTCACCATTGTTAAACTAGTAGAGTGAGGTAAATACCTCCTTGGGGCTACATAAAGCCTTGCATCCCTAGAATGTCCAGACTAGATATACCCACAATTCCTAAATACACATGAATGTACAAATGACTACATAAATAGAAAGTCATGAAAAAGTTATATTTTTTATTCAATTGAAATATTTATGCATATGAATTAAAGTTCTATCCAAATTCTAATGTAGAAATATAGGTAAATGAAATCAAATAAGTACGTGTTATTGTTAACCAAGGAAGTGAGGTAATCAAATAACCTCTTTGGGGCTAACTAAAGTCTCGTGTTCCTAGGATGTATGGACTATATACTTATTAATATTTAAGTACATGTAAAACTACATATGAATTAAAGAGAATAAAGCTTCATTCCATATACTTAGGCTATAATCACATGCATCTCCTATGTATTCATAATTAGCATTCATAACATATATAATCATTTATTTATGAGCTTTTGAAAAATATATTTGGATTTAATAGTGATAATAGCCACACATATTCATAGGTTAATCAACACATGAAAGCTTGATATGAAGGAAATTCATTTAAATCTAAACATTTTGAAAACATGAATGCATGAAACCACATGACACATTATTTAATATGATTGGAAATGAATAATAAGAAATAAAATACATATTTCATTCAATCAAACTAATTTCTAAAGATAATCATATCAAATATAATCATTTAAAGTAAACCAAAGCTTCTTATTAAATTATTTTTGGATGTTTGATTTGATTTAAAGGAGAGAGGGGATTAAATCATTTGATTCTCCTAACCCATTTCCATATTGGTTGATCAATTTGGTTTAATGAAAAAAATTAAGTTGATTTTATAGATTAATTAAGTTGCAATAAAAGTTTATTAATTTCCCCTTTCCTATATCACCTTAACATATTTACCCAAGTAATTATGAGCCAACATGATATGCACATGCATTAGAGATTAAATCAACAAAAATCCTAAAAAATGAAAGGGGCCTAATGCAATTGGCTCACAATTAATGGTTAATTAAGCTAAGGGATTTAATTAAGTACTCTTATAATTCTCCCATACATGTGTGATAATTATAATTTCCTTAGGATTCTAATAGGTTATTGAACACCTAAGAGTCTACCCAAGAAACTTAATTAGATGAGATATGGAATGATTATGATTTTAATTTAATTAATTAAGCCATTTAATTAATTAATTAAACCATTAATTAATCTCAAATTAATTAGTTTCAAGTCAAGTGAAATGAACTTAGGGAAAAAAATGGGATAGAGGTCCCAATCTCATTCACCAGGCCTATTCACTGTTTCATAATGATTATCAAGCTTAATTAATAGTTTCCTTACTATTTGAAAATTATAATTAATTACTTAATTAATTAAGAAAGTAAATAGAGCTAAGATTAGTAATTTTCCTAATTAACCAAGCAATAAATCCCAAGAAAATTATGGGAGGTAGAGGTCATCCTATTAAGCAACCTCAAAAAATTTGGAATTAATTACTTGGTTAATTAGAGAGTAAATAAGCTAATTAAATTTTTAGTTAGACCCAAATTAATCTTTAATTACCGTTCAAAAGTAATTGAAAATATTTTTATTAAATTCTCCTTTAAAATACCTTTAAAATGAATATTTATTTATTTTTTTTTCTAATTTTTCTAAAATTTGTGATGAATTTAAGAAGTTTCAGTAATTAAAAACAAATGAATTGGCCTTAATTAACCTTAATCCTACTGACACCATGTGGTGTGCTGATGCGATGCGCTTTCTATATGGCACCGTGGGATTGGTTCTTTAAGTTGTCACGTTCGCGGGCTAACTTAGCTGACGGTGGGATGCATTTTCATGGGAGCCATCCAATTTGAGATCGGATGGACATGATCAAAGCCATAATTAATAATGATTAATCAGATGGATCTAGTGTGATTTGATCAGGACCATCCATTCTGATCATGTGGAATGGATAGTCCGTGATCTATCTCTTCCCGAATGGTGAGAGACGGAGACTGTCCATCGTTCGTCGCTTAGTCTGTGCTCACCCAAGCTTGAATGAAGATCAAATTGATCGCACAACTTTGGGGAAGGGAAAAAAAGATCCAACGGTGGAAATTTTGTGACATACAACTTTTCTTCACAAAGGACCAAACCATTTTGAGATAAGGATTGGTTTCAATGTAATACCTCACCGGAGCTTATAACTGGTGGTTCCAATGATTGAGGAAGCTTCATCTAATAGAGATGAAGCCTTGTTGAGTGGCACGATCTTTGATTTGATATAGTTTGCTTGGAAGGCCAATGCATTAGGCGTAGGTGATCGATTTTGATCAAACTCCCACTTCCAGCAGTCGGAGGTATCAGGAAATGATTTGTTCTTGCTTGTTTAGCTCCAAGGAAGGTGTGTGCAAAGTTAATTGTACTTTGGTGGAGGTTTGAGCAAATGGGAATCGGAGGTGGCATCCTCTGTTTCAGTTTTTTGCAAAACTGAGAAAGAAAAAAATTTGGGGAGCTCGGGAACCTTGAAAATCACTATGAGGAGGAGTTCTCTGGCTACTAGGGTTAAATCGAGTGCAAGTCTCTTCATTTTAGTGAGAATGAGGGGAGTATACCCCCTCATTCCAAGGATCAGATGGCAATGGCTGATTTGGCTATTTTGATCCAATGGCTGCTAAGGGGAACTCGATTTGGGTAGGGAATCACCTTAGCTGGCTTCACTTGAGTGGAGGAGAGTGTGGGAATGCAACCAAGGCAAGGGGGGTGGGAGTCATTGCTTGCCACACGCTCCAATGGAAATGGAGAGGTGATTTCACCTCCCATGGGTTATGGCCGACCCAACCAACTCCTAGGTCAGGTTAGCCAGTGTCCTTGGTGCTTAAGTGGACCAATGGATGGGTGCCAAGTGCCCAAGAAGAGAAAATGACCAAATGTATATGTGATTTTTCTCATGGGATGCCCTTGATCCAAGGGAAAAGTGACCATTTGGCATTAGATTTGAATTGGGCAGATTTGAGGTGAGTCAAAAGTGGGTTAGCCCAAATTTCAAGTGATTTGGAGTTCATTTGGTTTGATTTGGCTTATTTTGACATATTTAGGTCAATTTAGGCTAAGTTGGGTTAGGTTGACCAATTGGTCAAAGTGGGCTCAATTATAGCTTTGGTCAAGTTAAATAATCAATTTGGAATGAACTTGAGCCATTGGTTGCAATCAATTTGGGTTGGACCATGATTTGACCTATTTTGTCCTTTTAAGTCAATTTGGGTCAACTTTGGTCATGGCCAATTGGGTTTGGTTTGGCTCAATTGAAGGTCAAGTCATGTTCAAACCTTGATTATGGGTTGGTGTGAATCAATGGTTTCAATCAATTTGATGTATGGTAAGCTTTGGCTAGTTTGGGTTTCATTTGGGCTATGGGTTGACTTTGTCAAAATGACCAAGTTGACTTGGTTTGACCTAATTTAAGTCAATTGATTACTTTAGGGTGATTGCTGATCATGATATGAAACTTGGATGGGCTTGGTTCAATCCAAGTTAGGTGGGATTAGAACTTGGTTGAAAAATGTCCTTTAGGCTACTTTGGGTCAAGTGGACCTAAATGGGTCAATTGGTTTGGTTTTGGATTGCAAGTTTAGTTGATATGATCCTATGATTGAAATATAAATTCAACTGCAATCAATTTAGAGTCCAATGAATTTTTGACTCATTTGAAGCTTTCAAGTTAAAAGGGCTAACTTGGGCATGACTTGGGTTAGCTTGAGTTTGGTTTGATGATTATATGTTTCATTTATATTTGGATAGATGACTGAAAGAATGATTGATTCAATAGAAAATTCATTAGTTTTGACTTGATTTGGATATGATTTGGTTAAGTCCATGAAATTGGCTTAAAGGGTATAAATTAGATTTTGATTTGATTTTTGTATTTGGTTTTGGCTATTTGAATATATATTTCATTTATATTTGGGAATATAAATGAAGGTATAAATGATTTATGAGAAAATCACTTGAGTTTGGAATAATTTGGAATAAAATTTGACTAAGCTCATGGAAAAAGGGCTTAAGTAGGAAATTAATTTAGTTTGATTTAGTTTTAATCATTTGGATTGAAGTTTCATTTATATTTGTGAATATAAATAAAGGAATAATTGATTTATGAAGAAATCAATTGATTTTAGGTTGATTTGGGTTAAGATTTAGTTAAGCTTATGATGGTAGGTCCATATGGCTTAAGAAGGGTCTTTTCTTAGTTTGATTTAGTTTGATTTGGTTTTGGTCATTTGATATAGTTTTCATTTATATTTGTGAATATAAATGAAGGAATAATTAATTTATAAAAAATCAATCAAGTTTGGGATAACTTAGGTGGAGATTTGGCTAAGCTTATGAGGATGGGTCATATGGCTTAGGAAGGAGTTTTGGAACTTAGATTTGATTTTGGGTTTTAATCATTTGATTTGGAATTTGGATTTGGATTTGAAATTATATTTGAAATTAAGTTTGAGGTTTGGTTGGAAATTTGGATTTGAATTGAATTTAAGAAGGTGATCATGGATTGGGTTTAAGTTATAGTGTGGGTGATTTTTCTAAGTCTTTAAGGCATGGCCTAATCCTATGATTAACCCTTCTAAGTCTCTTGGCTTAGGTGAAGTATTCATCTAATCACTAGAAGTGTCTTATGACTAAGAAAGTCTTAGTATCTAGAAGACTCCTAAGTCTAAGAAGCAGAAGTTGAGACCTCACTCCAAAAGTGAGGTCAATAAAAAGACCCCTAATAGGTGTGGTGTAACTGACAAGGCACACCGCACATATTGGCATTGATGAAAGTGATCAACAACATCCAAAAGATTACAAACACTAATAAAAATGTTCTATACCTAAATGAGAGGGGTAGATAGAATCACGATCTTAATGTAATGCAACTCAACTCATGCCAAGGGCATAGAGAGCAAAGAAGGAATTTGATAAGAACTCCATATCAAGAATAGAGGGAGATCCACTAAAGGATCACACATGCATTGGTCATGACATGTGAGGGGCTTATGCAGAGGGCATAAAGGGGGAGATCTGCTAGGGATTGGAGAAGTGAACCTTATACATGGGAAGTAGGTTCAAGCTATCTGTTGGGAGATATGGATTTGAGTTTGATTTTGAATATGATTTGTTTAGGTGTGTATCCGCTGGGGACAAGAATCTATAATCCATAAGGGATTGGAAATGTGAACTTTCCACTAGGGAAGTAGGTTTGAGCTATCCGCTAGGGATAAGAGTTTGATGGTATTTCTTATGGCTCCACTGGGGAGATTAATTTGATATGTGCCTCATTAGGGAGAAGTTTAGTGTGTCTGATATGTTTAGTTTAACTTTACTGAGGAGATTGGTTAATTTGTTTTAAATTTTAAAATTTAAATTTTGGGATGGATCCTGTCGGTTTGCGATGGACCGCACTGAGAAGGGGCCATGTCGGTCTTGGCCTATCTCAGATTTACCGATCCAAAGGGGTAGTCTACCAGCCACATGGTAGGACTATCTGACATAAGGGGTTGAATTTCAGTGTGCAACAACACTACTTAGGAAGAAAGCGTAGTAGACTTGCATCTTCCAAAGCAGGGATCAACCTCTAGGGTGACCCGTCGATGCCACAACAGATCAACCCAACCTATGGGTGGCTACTGAGTCAATGCCACTAGGGGATTTATATCAGCTCAAACATAGTCAAGATTAATTTTTTTTAATTTCATTTGATGGATCCCATCGGTTTGCGGTGGATCATACTAAGAAGGGGTTATGTTAGCCTTAGCCTATCTCAGATTTATCGATCCAAAGGGGTAGTCTACCGGTCGAAGGATAGGACTATTTGACCTAAGGGGTGCCTTTCGATTTGTAATGGTCGCGCTGTAAAGAATGCATAGTAGAATTATGCCTTTCAAAGCAAGGATGACCACTGAAGTGACCTATTGGATGCGCAACAAATCGAACCCGACCTAGGGTTGCCCATCAATTTGCAATGGTCATGCTGGAAAGAATGCGTAGTAGACTTACATCTTCCAAAGCAAGGATGACCACCGGGGTAACTTGTTGGTAATTGTTGGTGGAGAGAGCAGACTTTGTCAACTCAAGAGTAGAGGTAAGTTCATATGGTGTCAAGATAGGATGCCTACTAAAATTTTAATTCTTAATCCACAAGAGAATTTATATTTTGTTTGTTTGTTATCATGGAACTTATTGGTTTACGAGGGACCACACTGAGAAGGCCTTGACCTATCTTAAATTTTTTGGACCAAGGGAGGATCTGTGCATCTGTTGAACAAATTCTCCAACCATGGGGGTGGTCAATAGGAAAGGGGGATTGTCTAATCCAAAAGTGACTTGGGTAGTATCTAAATAGGGTCTCAAAGGATGTGAGCCAAGTAGAGTGTTCACAGGGGAGGTTCCGCTAGGGGCTTTATCCTGATCTCTGAAGAAAGTAATGCCTATAGGTATTCGATGGCCAACTCGAGAAGAAGGCGTAGTAGTCTTACATCTACCAAGAGTGGTGTATCTACTGGGTAAGTTGCTGTCAGCATAGAGAACACCAACCAACCTAAGGTTCCCGTCGGTTTGTGACAATCAGTCTAGAAAGTAGGCTTGTAGGCTTACATCTCCCTAAAGTGGAACGATTGTGATAGTCGTCATCGACGGCAAATTCGTGGTGTCGTCAATTTACTGCAAGCTCAAGAAGAAAGTGTAGTAGACTTACATCTTTCAAAGTAAGGATCAATCGCTAGGGTGACCCGTTGACAGTACAACATGTCATCCCGACCTAAGGGCGACTACTAAGTAGGATGTCACCAAAAGGACTGGACCCAAACTTACAGTAGTTAGGAGGAAAGAAGCTGCTAGGGACTTACCCTAATCCTCCACTCGACCAAGTTAGTTAATGATGGCTAGTTTAAGAAGAAGGCATGTAGACTTATATCCTTTTAAATAAAGCTAGTCATGACGGTAGCTTACCGACTATGTAGTAAGGCTTACCATGCTAACAAGGTGCTCGGTGGTTTGCAGCGATCAAGTTAGAAAAGAAAGCTTAACAGAATTACATCTTACTGAATGAGGGACCACTGGGGTGACACACTGGCAGGGTAGCACGTTAGCCCGACCTAGAGAAGCTAATGAGTGAGTGCCACATGAGGCGTTATCCCACATCAAAGTAGCCCGAGATAAAAGAAGTGTATTTTTGTTTATGTTTGTGTGATGCTGGTGTTTGTATTATGGAAGAAGGAATAGAATGCTGCTTGGGTTCTTATACACCTATCCTAAACACGTTGTGGTAGATTCACAAACAAGCAGATAACACTCCAAAATGGAGAAGAGATTTGATAAATGAAAATTGAATTTTTATTGATGATAGTTATTTTCAAACATTATTTTAAGGATAATATTTCTTTAAATAAAGCCCGTTGATTAGAAGCATCGGGCGCTCTCCTTTATGATTTATCAACTGATATGATCCTCTTTGGTAAGGCTTTTCTATGACAAAAGGGCCTTCTCATGTGGGTTCAAACTTGCCTCCCATATTGTGATAAGCAACAATTGGTCTCCTTAGAACTAAAATAAGCTCTCCTACTTGAAAAGCTCTAGGATGAACCAACTTTTTATGAGCTTGAATCATTTTGGCTTTATACAACTTGAGGTTCTTGTAGGCATCTCTCCTCCAAACCTTCGAGATCTTCTAACCGCAGCTTGGCATTCTGCTCCACTATGATTTTGCAACCCACAGCTATCCTTAGTGATGAGAGTTAGACTTCTTATGGTAGAACGGCTTTGTTTCCATACACTAAGGAGAAAAAAGTAGACTGAGTTGGAGTTCTGTATGTGGTATGGTATGCCCACAAAGCTTCAACTAATAGCTCATTCCACTGTCGCTTGTTATCATCAAGTATCTTCTTTAGTATTTGGATGAGAGTTTTGTTAAAGGCTTCTGCCAAGCCATTTGCCCTCGGGTAGTAGATGGTAGAAAATATCCAATCTATGCTATATTTTCGGGCAAAGTTGTTGATCTTGGTGCTCTTGAATGCAGTACCATTACCAGATTTAATTCATCGAGGCACCCCAAATCTATATATGATATGGTTCCTAAAAAATTGGAGCACATGCTGAGCTGTGACCTTTCTTAGTGGAATCGCCTCCAACCACTTGGAAAAGTAGTCAGTGGTAGTTAGGATGAACCGATGACCTTTGAGAGAAAAAGGGTAAATCAGACCCACTATGTCGGTACCCCAACACTTGAATAGCCATGAGGCCAATGTTGGATGTAGAATGTTGGGTGGTTGATGTAGGACCACACCGTGCACCTAACATTGGTGGCATCTCCTAGCTACGTCCATGTAGTCTGTGATCATCGACGGACAATAATATCCTAGTCTTTTTATCTTGGTTTTCATCTTCAGACTGGATTGATGAGCTCCGCATAAACTTGACTGTACCTCGGTCACAATCTTATGGGCTATGTGTTTGTCCAAACAACGTAACCACATATGATTGAAGGATCGCCAGTATAGAAAGCCATCTACGAGAGTGTAAGAAAATGCTCTCCGTTTCACCTGATGTGCTAGTGACACTTTCAAAAAAGTATGTTTTCCTTCACTTGAGGGAGTTTACCTACATTTAGGTAATCTATGAATGGTTTTCTCCAATCTAGCTCTTCATCCTTTTTGTTAACGATAACTTCCCCTTTAAGAGAGAGAGTCTCTTGATGAGTTCAGCATCAATAAGGGATAAGACTTGTCTATTTTGGACCCTTATTGGTATGGGCTCATCTTTCAGACATGCTAACTCCTTGGAATGTTTGACTAAAGCATCTGCTACAATATTTTCTCCTCAAGGAATCTTATAGATGGTAACCTTTGGGATTTGGGCCAATAACTCTATAATATTCTTGTGGTAGTGATGAATCATAGGCTTTAGAACCTTGTAGGACCCAATGATTTAATTGATGACTAACTAAGAATCCCCAAAGATATTAATGTTCTAGACGCTTAGAGTAATGGTTAACTTCAGACCAACAATCAGAGCCTCATATTCGACTTTGTTGTTGGTGCTAGGATTGGATAGATGACATGAGAATCTCATCACATCGTGGTTTGGAGTTAGGAGAACTATTCCTACCCTTGCTTTCCTGGGATAGTAGATTGTGGTTCTTCTCCTTTTTGAGAGGAAGCTGCACCATTAAAGTACATCTCCGAACAGTGAATGCTAGTGCCCCCTAAGTTTATGATTTATTCATCGGGGAGGTCATCACTAAGTAGAGTGTTAACAAGAAGTGGGTGTGCTGCTAAGAAATTTGTAAGTGCTTATCCTTTCATTGCACAGAGGGGTATGAAAGTAATATCAAACTACGACAAAATCATAGACCAACATGCCAATCATCTGGATAGCATCGTCCGTATCATGTGATATTGCAGTGGATTGATCATAGAAATCAAGTTCATCTTATGAGAAAGCATGTAATGCCATAGCTTTTGGGATGCAAAAATTAAAGCTAGAAAATATTTTTCAATGGGTGGATAATTTGTTTCAACAAGAATTAGATGATAGTTGATATAGTAAAGAGCGTTCTCTTTCCATTCACCCTTGGCTTGGGACAATAAAGCGCCAAGAAGACGTCTAATGCAATAGTGTAGAGAATCAATGGTTTTCCCGGGATAGGGGATGCTAGAACTGGCGGCGTCATCAGGTAGTGTTTGATGTCTTCAAAGGTATGCTGACACTAGTCATCCCACTTGAACTTGACATTCTTTTTGATAAGTGCTGAAAATGGCTGGCACCTTTCTGATAAGTTGGATATGAAGCATCTTAGATACACCAACTACCCTTGAAATGATCTAAGTTGAGTTATACTTTTGGGGGATGACATTTTTAATATCACTTTGATCTTCTCTGGATCGATCTTTGTTCCCCGATGTCGGACAACAAACCCAAGAAACTTCCCTAAAGCTACTATGAATGCACACTTCAGGGGATTCATTTTGAGATTATATTATCTTAGCCACTCGAAAACTACTCTCAAGTCAAAGAGGTGGTCTTCTTTTTCTTTACTTTTGACTATGAGATCATCGGCATAACATTCAACTTGATGATGAATGAGTTCATCAAAGATTCGAGTCATGACCCGCTGGTAGGTAGCCCCGACATTTTTACGTCCGAAAAGCATGACCTTATAGAAATAAATTTTGATTGAGGTTTGAAAAGCAGTATTTCTTTCATCTTCAAGGGCTATCTTTATTTGGTTTTATCTAGATGAGCCATCCATGAAGGAGAAAACTACATGAGATGAGGCAATGTCCATCATTAGCTCTGGGATTGGCAGTGAAAATTTATCTTTTGAACATCGCTTATTTAAGTCCCTAAAATTGATGCATATGCGAATTTGACCATTCTTCTTCTTAATTGGGATGACTAGCCAAACGGTACTGATGTACTTCGTTCAGTTACGTATTGCTCATGTGACGGGTTGATAGAAAGTTCTATCTGCTCGTTTGGTGTACCTACAACTTCTCCTATAGGACCCTCACTATCAGATGACTCCAAGTCAATCTCAATGGGTGAACTCAATTAATTCAAAAAAAGAAAGTATGTTTCTGAATCATAAGAGAAAGGATCAGAATTATTTGTGCTATTATTTTTGTTATTTAGACTTGGAGAGCTTTCAATTGAAATGAGATCATCAAGGCTATAAAAAGTAGAGAAGATATAAGTGGAATCTACCTTCTTCATTAATTTCTTTCTAAATGGAGGTACATAATAAAAATCAAATAAAGTAAGCGGAGCAAGGGGTTTAGTGCCCTCATTCGTAGATACAATGTTTCTGCTAGAAGAAGAGCTGGATGAAGTGGTAGTAGCTGCAACGGTGGAAGGAATGCTCCACTCAATCGATGGTTGTGCTACTGGCCTATCTCGAGCAAATGAGGACTACTGCTGTTGCTGTTGCTGAGCTCTTACTTTCCTTAAGCTGTCCTTGGCAACTTGCAAACCTTCCTTGGTGTTGGAGGTTTAAGATACGTCAGGCACCTGCAATGAGAGTTTCTTGATTTTAGAAACTATTTTCTTAGAGGCTCGGGATAAGAAAATATTCTAACCTTCTTTTGTCTTGAGAGGATCACATGTATCCTTGAGGATTACCTTAACATAACTAGATTGTTGCTCTAATAAGTAATCATTAGGGATAATTATGGCACCTGACTTGTAGCTGTGCTCAAGCTAGTCCTTGAAAGTGAAGTAAT
Source organism: Cymbidium sinense (assembly GCA_021442155.1). Lineage (NCBI taxonomy): Eukaryota > Viridiplantae > Streptophyta > Magnoliopsida > Asparagales > Orchidaceae > Cymbidium > Cymbidium sinense. Next base: position 167,784,428 of record CM038215.1, read on the forward strand.
CCTCTAAGACATGTGGTGGTAGGGGCAAAAGTTAAGATCATCACTCTTTCCCACTTCCTCTAGCTTTTTAGGCTCTGGTAGCTGAAAATCAGGTTTCTTTAAGAAATTCTTAAAGATCTTCCTGATTACCTCCCTCTTAAATGAATAAGATTTGTTTAGTTTATCTAAAAGAGTAGGTAGGTAATAGCTACATGATGGCGGATAGGAATATCGCTCCTGTGTATACTACTAAGGAGGTAGTAGTGATGATGGTGGTTGAGGTGGCTGTGGTGGTCAGTATGACGGTCGAGGCAGTGATTGAGGAGGTGGAAGTGAAGGCTTCTGAGTTCGAGGTCTCTCAAAATGAACTCTGGCTGATTGTTTCCCCTTATCAACTAACACTACTACCCCTGGCTTCTTCTTAAAATCTTTCTGTGGCTTGGATGACTGGTCTTGAAAAGGTAACTATTTGGCTTCTCCTTATAGACTAGTCGCCTTGTTGATTAGCTTCTCAAAGATTTTGATAGTAAATCCCTTGAGCATGAAAGCAACTGGGCCATGAATATTCTTAAGAAGAATTTCTATGGTCTGCTGCTCGAACAGCTATGATTCATATTTCATACTAAAGTTTTACCACCTGAGAATATAATCAATGAGGGACTCACAGGGGTTTTGTTGTGCTACAATGAGATCGCCCACAGTCACCTTTTACTGAGCTCCAACAAACTTCTTAATAAAAAGTTGCTCCAACTCAACAAATGTCTTTACCGAACTGTTGGGTAGTTTGGCATACCAATCGAATGCAATCCCTGAAAGACTATCGATGAATAAGCAAAAGAGAAGTGCATCGCTACCATTGACGTTGTAACAACCGGCCCTAAAATACGCTATATGCTGTCTAGGGATCCCACTGCCATCAAAAATCTTGGAAGAAGGTGGCATAAACTCTTTAGAATATTGGACTGTGTCAAATTCCTCTAGGTAGGGTCTACCCTTTAGAACAGATGAAGTACCTTGGGCTTATGTCAACGCTTCCCTCACATGCTATTCCACCATTTGTTTAAGGTCTTTATTCTTCACGGATGTACTATTTATGGCTTTCCTATGTAGGCTTCCACTATCCTGATCCACGGAAGATGCAATCTTGGGAGGATCCAAAATATGTAAGAGCTTAGGCTGATCGGCCTCCATAGGACTTAGCTGTGATGTTGGAGCTTGGTTTTGAAGTGCTAAAACTACAGGTAAAAAGTCTTCAATCATCCTTTCCATTATACTGACCTGCTCATCCTTTTGCATGAGCTGTTGGAGGAGGTGTTGGGTTGAATAAGTGATGCCATCCTCTTCAACCATAATACCTTTGTAACTATGATGGTCTCTAAGAAGGAATCCTAGAGTATCAACCATATGGACTTCTACTGAGTCCTCAAATAGATCATCCTCATCAGGGTCGAAGACTACTATTGACCTCATTTTTAGAATGAGCTCTCAACCCCTCCATCTTAGGCATAAGACTTCTCTTAGACACTATATGTTTCCTTAGTCTTAAGACACTACTAGTGATTAGGTGAACACTTAATCTAACCCTAGAGACTTAGAAGAGTTAGCTATAGGAATAGGTTATGCCCTAAGAGTGTTAGAAAATTTACTTACCCTATAGCTTGAACCAAATCCTCACTTGCTTCTTCCAAGTCAAAACTCCAAACTCATATCAACTCCAACTTTAACTCAAACCTTGAACAAATTCAATGGATTTTCTCAAATCATGAATCAATTCCAAATAATTGAAACCTATGATTGAAGCCCAAGATTGGATTCCAAACTTTAAAATTTTTTCCTAAGTCACTTTGATTCTATCTTATGTGAAAGTCCAATGAATTCAACCAAAGCCTTTCAAGTCAAACTCTTGAACTTAGCCAAATCAAACTCTTGAACTTAGCCAATTCAAACTCAAATCAAGCCAAACCCTTGATTTTTCTTCATGATTCAATCAACCCTTCAATCATGAATCCAAATATAAACATAAACTTCAATCTTCAAACCAAAACTAAATTCAAAAATCAAACCCAAGTAAAACTCATATTCACCCTTTTGAACATAAAATTGTCAAATGAATCAAAACCCATTTGACTCCAAATCACTTGCAAATGGATTCATATTTCAATCATAAATCCATATGTAAATTCAACCAAACTTGATTCAAGCCTTGGTCAAGTCAATTGACCCATTTAGGCTCACTTGAGCCAAATTCTAATCCTACCCAAATTGGATTGAACTAATCCCAACTAAGCCTCACATTGTGAGCAACAATCATCATGAGATGATCAATCACTCATATTGGGTCAAACCAAGTCAAACCTAAGGGTTGACCAAGTCAACACTTAGCCAAAATGAAATGTAAACTAACTAAAGTCGACCATAAGCCAAATTGATTGAAACCATTTATCAAAACTCATTCATGATTAATGTTTGAACTTGACCAACTCATAATTTGAGCCTAACCTAGCCCAATTGGTCACTTGACCCAAGTTGACCCAACTTGACCTAAAAAGTCAAAATGTGTCAAAACTTGATCTAAGCCAAATTGATTGAAACCAATGAGTCAAGTTCATTCCAAATCACTTGTTAAACTTGACCAAAGCCCCAATTGGCCAACTAGACCCAACCTAGCCCAATTAACCTAGAACCCAACTTGACCTAAAAGGTCATGTTGAGCCAAAATAAAATTAAACCAAAACTGATTGGAAACAAAGATACCAATACATTTCATATGACCAATGAAGCCTAAACCAACCAATCACCTAACCCAAATAGGTCAAATGGGTCAAATTGGTCAACTTAACCCATTTGACCAAAATGAAATCAAATTAACCAAATCCAAATATAAATCAAATTGAACCAAACCAATGATGCTAAAATATTTTAAATGATCATATGAACTTGACCCAACCCTTGGTTTGACCCAATTTGGCCAATTGACCAACTTGACCAAAGTTGACCCATTTTGACCTAAATGGGTCAATATGAGCCAAATCATATCAAACCAACTCCAAATTCATTGAAACTTGGCCCAACCCATTTTTCAATCATACCAAATATATTCAAATTAAAATCCAAACTAAATGACCATTTTACCCCTAGACCATAGGGTGACCCAAAATCAAAACCATTTAGAATTTGATCAATTCCTTTTCATGGACACTTGACATCCTCTTAGTGGATGAAATGCTCACTAATGAGGATGGTGCACAAGACCCAATGGGTTTGGGTCAGCCAAACCCAACCCAATGGCCAAATTGACCACCCACTTAGGAATTGAGCACATGGGATCTCTCCTCCACTCAATTAAAGCCCATGGGAGCTTCACTACTCCACTCCACACCCAAAACTGAATCATGTGCAAGTTCTAACAGGCTAACAAACTCATTCCATTTGGTCAATTGATCAAAAATGGAAAAGGGAAGCTATGACGTCCGATCCTTCAAGGGGAGATATATCCCCTTAATTTCATTTCATTCACACTCTCTGACACTCGATTGAAGCTAGGGAACTCAGAGCAAGCATTTGTAAGTCTCCCCAAGATTCCTAGAGCCATCTCCAATTCTCCATTTCTTGATTTCTTTAAACCAAAAATAGGGGAGCTCCACCATTTTTTTAACTTACTAAATACACAAAATCAACTTAATTGCTCCTTCAAGCACCTTAAGGGGATCTAATCAAACTCACTCCAAGATTCATTCAAGTTCTCAAGGCAAGGGAGAGGGGAATTTGATCAAGGCCATGAGCATTTTAAGGTGAGCTTGGTCCATAGGAAGATCTACTCAATCCCAAGGCTTAAAACTTTCAACAAAGCTTTGTCTCCACTAGACAAAGCTACCTCGACAGATTCTAGCATCGGTGATTGCCTACGGTGAGGTACTATTCAAAACTGAGCATAATTTGAATTTTCTTTGGTCCTTTGTGAAGGAAAGTTTCACCCCAAGTGAAATGGAGCGTTAGATCTTCATTGCCTTGCATGATGCTGGTGTGGGTTGAGTTTGAGCTCAATGCGAGCTCAGTCGAGCTCAGATCATGAAATGGAAGATGGTGCAGGCGAGTTCAAGGACAGATCATGGGCCATCCATCCGCACATTTTAGATGGATGACCATGATCAAGCCGTGTAGGATCCCTTAATTCACCCCTTAAGAACCATATGCTCGATCTCAACCATCCAATCCTTGATCGGACGGGTGAGGAGAAAGCACGTAATGCCACCACTGATGCGACACTCTGATGTGACAACTTAAGTGACCTATCCCATCACACCATGTGGAAAGCGCGCATCACATCAGTGGCCCACGTGGCACCGACGGGATTAGTTATAAAATTAAGTATTTAATTAATAGATTATCATGGAAACTTAATAATTGCATAATTAATTCTACAAAAATCATAAAAATACAAAGTAAAATGCAATGTAAAGATATTTCTTTGGATAATAATCTAAAATTATTTTCAATGGATTTTGAATAGTGTATTTTCCTCAATTAGGGTTTTAATGTAAACTTAATAACCCTAATCACTCTCTAATTATATCGTTAATTCATTTCAAATTTCTTAAGTGTATTTAGTGGGATGACCTCTGCCTCCCCTAATTTTCTTGAGATTTATTGATGAGTTAATTAGGGAAATCATATAATGAATCATTAATCACCCTTTTAATGTAATTAAGCTTAATTAAATATGTGAACTATGATTTAATCCCTTGATTAAGTTTATTAAGCTTTGCTTAAGTGAAGAAGAGGTTTATGGAATGAATTTGGGGAATTTTCCCTAAGCCATTCCCTAAACCCATTTCCTTCCTTAATCCAAACTTAATTAAGGGCTAATCCACTAATCACTTAATTAACTTGATAAAATTAATCAAAACATTCTAGAACTTAACCAATTTATCTTAGGTAGGTGCTTAGGTGTTCAATAACCTAAGTAACTTAAGGAAATCAAAATCCAACCCACATGTGTGGGGAGGGTTATGAAAGTACTTTAATTAATCACTAATTATGAGCCAATTTCATTAGACCCTTTCTTTCCTAGGTGCATTGCTAATTAAATTCCTTGTGTGGTTTTATGTCATACATTGGCTCATAAGTATTTAATTAAATATGTTAAAGTGGTGTAGATAAGGGGTAATTAATGCATTTAATTCACACCTTAACCTAAACAAAATATAAAAAAATTATCCAATGGTTCTAAAATTAAACTAAAAGAACATACACATGTGGGAAATGGATTCATACCTGCAAACCTTTTAACACTTTCTAAATCACATCGAACTCAAACAAAAGTAAAAATCTCTTTAAAATAAATTTAATTTACTTTAAATATTTAAATATTTCTTTTTCATAAGATTGTCTTTAGGAATTAATTAGGGTGAATGAATTTACATACTTTTATCAGTTTATTTTTTTTCCTAATATGCTAAATATGTATGTCATATGAAAATCATGCATTCAAAATCAAATTAAAAATGAAATGTTTCCTTCATGTGAAATTGCATGTTTTGGCTAAAGTAAGAATATGAGTAGCTATTATCACTATTAAATCCAAAATTATTTTTAAAAACTTATAAATCAAATATCATAACTGAAAGGTATGCTATTTATAAGTACTTATGAGCTTGCATGTGAATAGCATAAAATGTGTTATGTGATTCTCCCTCTCTTTCTTAACATAGAATTGTATAGGATTTGCAAAGTGTATAGTCCATTTGAAAAGGGAATAACACTTGCTTAAATCCATTCCTATACACTCCTATGTCATGACTTAAGAAGGGATTCCACATCACACATATAAACTAAACAATCAAATCAAAACCTAAAAAACATAAACTTTTGCATCTTCTTTTTCCATTCATTTCTTTTGTACATGCATATGTATTTAAGGAAAGTGGTATATTAGTCTGGACAACCCCGAGATTGTGAGGCTTTAAATAGCCCTAAGTAGGTCTTGTACTTTACACCCCTAGTGCTAATAATGGCACCGTAATCACTTATGCCATCCATACATGTAAATGTGCATATGAAAAATGGATAAAAGAATCACTCTTTTCTACTTAATGAAAATCATGCATCATAAAGCATCCAAATTTTCTTAAGTAACAATACATAGCATTCATCATTTAGGTGTGCTAAACATTTCTATTTGCATGTATAGGTATGCTTAAGATTTACCCATATGCATGTTACACATGTTGGAAAAAAAATGAAATGTTGTGCATTTTGTGATAATATTTCACTTTACTTAATCTTAAAATGCCTTTCTTTTTTGAATAAGTTTGTTTAGGAAAAATCTAAATTTAGAATTAATTGAAACACATAATAAAACATTCACTATAAACAAAAATCAAATATGAATCTAGCTTAGAAATTACTTAAGGTAGGGAAGAAAGAGAAGTTCTCTTCTCTTTTCCTCTTTTTACGACTTAGTAATTAATTGTTGGATTCATTTAAACCAAATCAAAATACAAAGTAAAATCAACCAAAGCAACTAAATCACTTACATGAAACAAACCCTCTAACTTGAACATTTTCATACTTAGAAAATTTCAACCTTAAAGCCTAGCTAAGCATACCACACAAACCTTAAATTACACATATTAAGCTAAGTCACCATCTTTAGGTTAGGGCGGTGCATGGTTTGATGTTTACTTTTATTTTGTGATATTTTGTTTTAGTCTGGATGTTAGGGTGTCTATGCGTAGACTAATTGGTAGGGCGTGTGACTCTATAGCACCCAAGAGAGGGAAGGGGAGGGGTGAATTGGGTGATATTAAAAATTTTAAAACATAAATCTTAGATTTTAATTTTTAGTAGAAAATTAATTTTTGATTTTATAATGACAAGATACAATTCTTAATGCAACAAAAATAAAAGTACAAGTAAAGAGAGACAATAGACACATTTTTATGTGGTTCTAACCCCAAAGCGGCCTACGTCCACCCACGGCTAGGAATCCACTAAATGCAAAAATAGCTTACAAAAGTACTCTATAACGGGCGAGTTCAACCCCAACAACAATATGTACTCTCCTAGAAAGGGGAAACCCCAAAATAAATTTTATCAAAAGAAAAATACAAAATAATAAATTTTGATAAAATAAATCTCTCACAAATATACCAAGCTGTCCAATGATCTCACAACTTATAAATGATCACTTACAACTTAAAATTTTTGGCAAGATAATATGCTCACTTAATATTGAAATAAATATCTTAAAGTGATCTTACTAAGATGTTTAAAAATGATTTCAAAATAATTTCATAATATTCTTTTACACAATAAAATAAATTTCAGCAAGGAATAATTTATTTTATTTTTACCAAAAAAGATTCTTTCAATTAATGCTAATGATCACAAAGTACTTAAATAAAATGAGTATATGATTGATCTAAGTATGCTAGTAAGATTTTAAAAAAGAGAGATCTAGCAAATATAAAAATAATTTCAGCACAATAATTTATTTTTAAGTGGCAAAAATATACTCTAAAATAGATCTAAGAATAAATGATCTTTCAAAATAAGACTAATGAAGAAATATTTCAAGAAACCAAAATAAATTTGTAGGAAGTAAATATTTTCAACTAGTTGAAATAGATCCTACAAACTATCACAAGAGTTTACCACTAAAAATGATTGAGAAACTTTGATGTGAAAAATAATGTCCAAAGACTAATCCACCAAAAGTATAAATTGGAAAGAATAAATAGATGGTGAAAATAGCATGAACAACTAAAGAGGATTAAAATCAAGAAAATAAACTCAAGTAATTTGAGAAGGCTTGCTTAGTTGAAGATGTTGAAGCTTCCAAACCAAGGATTTGATCTTGCAATATTTGGAGAACACTTGGAAGAAAAATCTAAGAAATTTTCTCTTAGATTTGCTGGAGGGATTTTGAATTTTGAATGAGGAATGTTTTTATGAAGAGAATGAGGGCTATTTGTAGGCAAGAAGATCATATTTTAAAAATATATCATGCAAACCTCATGTTATCATCTAATAATTTAATATTCAATAAAAATATAATTTATATTAAATAAATATTAAATTTAGCAGCCAAAATTTTGGCTATTCACATGGGTAAGTCAAAAGTAATCAAATATGGCTCTTAATATATTCAAATCATGTAGCATGCATTCATTATAAAAATCAGCTAATGTTTAGAAAATCATAATAAATTCAATTTTAATCAAAAGTGGGTCATGTAACCTCTTAAATTAAAGGAAAAAAATCCAAGGAATCAATTAGAGATGAAATCAGATATGAGTTCTTTGATTAGAAAATGACTTTGGCTAAAATACAAAATTTTAAATATTTCTATTAATTTTAACATGTGACATTTAAAAATTATGATATAATTTATATATAATCATAAATATGTTAGTTATCTTATAACCAAAAAATTAAATTAAAATAATTAATTATATTAAGTAAATAAAATAATTATACTTAATAATTTTTATCATTTATTACTTTGATAATTTTAATGCTATGTATGAAACATATAATTGAATGTTAATTAAATAAAGATTTATATAAATTAACCTCTTTAAAATAATATGTTAAGTTGTGAGTAAATTGATTCATGCCAATGAACTCATATGAATAGTCATATAATCCAAAATATTGTATCTTGAGCTTCACATTATCCTTTTCATTCTTCTACTCTTGCAATTTTCTTAAACATATTATGAAATGTATTGGATATGTAATTAGCAGTTGATATATCTAAAATACATAAAAATATTCATTAAAACATCCAAGCATTTGTTTGTTATCATCAAAATTAATCGAATTGAACATGAGGCTAATTAAGGCAACAATCTCCCCTTTTGATGATGACAAACTAATGTTGGTATTGATTTTGATGAAGGTGCAAATTGACCTTTCATCATAGTTTTGAAAAAATTCTCTTAAAAAAATTTATGCATCAGAGATGAATAATGTTGCTCCCCCTAAATGTATGCATGAAATAGACTTAATACTAACCAACAATTTACTCTTCTCCCCCTTTTGACAACATCAAAAAGTGAGAAAAAACTACATACAATTTAAAATATTAGGATCTAACATTCCAAGCATGCGTCTTACAGTACAAAAATGTTCTTCTGGTAAGGGAATTATAAAAATATCTGCAATTTATATATCGGTACTAATGAAGTTCATATTAACATGACCTTTCAAAACATGATCCCTAATAAAATATGTCTAATTTCTATATGCTTGGTGCGTGAGTCTTTGGATAGGATTTTTTAGTCAAACTAACTAGTATTGTCACATTGAACTAGAATGTGATCTTGCTTAATACCAAAATCTTCTAATTATTTCTTTAACCAAAGGACTGAGCAACACAAACTATGTACTCGAGTGGATAAAAGCTAATTTTGTTTCCTAGATGACCAAGACACAAGTGATGATCCGAAAAAATGACATGTGCCAGATGTGATTTTTCTATCTACTTTGCATCCTGCAAAATTAGCATCAGAATAAGCAACCAAATCACATGATAAAGAATTTTTAGGATACCATAAACCTAACCAAGTAATGCCTATCAAATACCGAAAGATACGCTTGACTGCTATTAAATGAGATTCTTTCGGGTTGGCCTGAAAACGAGCACACAAACTAACGATAAACATAATATCAGGTCTACTAGCAGTAAAGTATAAAAGTGAACCTATCATACTCCTATAAATTTTTTGATCAACAGATTTTCTTAATTCATCTAAATCCAATTTTATATATGGGCTCATAGGAGTTTCACTAGATTTAAATCTTTTCATGTCAAACCTCTCAAGCAATTCATTTGTATACTTAGTTTAACAGATGAATGTGCCATTTTCTTGTTGCTTTACTTGAGGACCTAAGAAAAAAATTAAGTTCTCCCATCATACTCATTTCAAACTCTTTAGACATCAAAGATGAGAACTCATGGCACAAAGATTCATTTATACTTCCAAATAATATAGCATCTACATACACTTGTACCATAATCAAATCATCATCTATGCTCTTAAGGAATAAGGTGGTATCTACTCTACCCTTTCTAGATCCATGATCAATCAAAAAGTTACTTAACCTATCATACCAAGTACGAGGAGCCTGTTTTAAACCATATAAGGCTTTCTTTAATTTATACACATGATTTGGACAATTAAGGCTCTCAAATCCAGGTGGTTGCTCTACAAATACATTTTGGTCAATAAATCCATTCAAAAATGCACTTTTGACATCCATTTGAAAAAGTTTAAAATTTCTAAAACAAGCATAAGTAAGGAGTAACTGATAGTCTTCTTCTGGTGCAAAAGATTCTTCAAAATCTATACCTTCAACTTGTGTACCCTTGTGCAACTAACCTAGCTTTATTTCTAACAATACAACCAATCATCTAGCTTATTCCTAAAGATCCATTTTGTTCCAATGACATTTTGATCTTGGGGTCTTGGGACTAATTCCCAAACATCATTTCTTACAAATTGATTCAACTCCTCTTCCATAGTAATAATCCAAAATTATCATTTAATGCTTCTTCTAAATTTTTAGGTTCAACCTTAGATAAAAATCTGAATGATCTACAACCTCTACTATGTCTTAGTCATAACTCCTTTTGAAGGATCTCCTATAATTAGTTCCTTTGGATGATTTTATTATATTTCCATTCTTGCAATGAATCATCCACATTATCTTCTAAAGATATTTTCTTAAAATTATCAATCTCTTCATCAATCACTTCATTTCTAATAGGATCAATTAAATTTTTTATCAAAATAATATGTATTGATTCTTCTACAATCATTTTCTCTTATTGAAAACTCTATAAGCTCTACTAGAAAGAGAGTATCCTAAGAAAATACCATCATCTGATTTGCAATCAAACTTACCTAAATGATCTTTTCCATTATTCAAAATAAAGCATTTACATCCAAATACATGAAAGTGTTCAATCTTAGGCTTCTTTCCAAAAAATAATTCATAGGGTATCTTCTTCAAAATTGGTCTAAAATAGATCCTATTCATCACATAACATGCGAAATTCTTACGCCCAAAATATTTTGGCAATTTATACTCATCAAGCATAGATCTACTTAATTCAATTAATATTCTATTTTTTTCTCTACTACTCCATTTTGTTGGGAGTTTAGGTGCAGAAAAATTATGTCTAATCCATGTTCATCACAATAATCCTCAAATAATTTATTTTCAAATTCGCCACCATGATCAGTTTGAACCCTATTAATCAAAAGGCCTTGTTCTCTTTGAATATATTTAGAAAAATTTCTAAAATCACCAAAAATATCATCCTTGTAAGTTACAAATAAAACCCAAGTATATCTAGAGAAATCATGAACAATCACAAAACCATAATTTTTTTCCACCTAAGGTGGTGGTGCTAATAGGGCCAATTAAATCCATGTGCAATAATTCTAGAGGCCTAGAAGTAGAAATAATATTTTTACTTTTAAATGAGCTTCTAGAATGCTTACCATGAATACATGCATTACAAACATAGTTTGAATGAAAATTTAATTTAGGCAATCCAACTACTAAATCAAGTTTGGCAATTTTATTAAGTGTGTGCATGTTAATATGACATAGTCTCCTATGCCATAACCATATATAATCATGAGTGCTTTTAAAACAAAGTAAATTCAAATTCACATCATGAAAGCTATCTAAATAAATGACATAAATATTTTTATATCTTTGTCCTACTAACAAAACATTTTCATTATGTTTTATAATGCAACATGATGCATGGAATACTACATTCAAACCTTTATCACATAATTGACTAATAGAAATTAAATTATGTTTTAATCCTTCTACTAGAAAAACTTTATCTAAAGTGATAGAATTCTTACAAATAGAACCAATGCCAATGATCTTTCCCTTTGCATTATCTCCATATGTAACAAATCCTCCATCACTTGATTCTAAAGTTGTGAATTTATCTTTATCTCCGTCATATGTCTTGAACATCCACTATCCAAGTACCACATGCCTTCTTTGATTTTTCTTTGAAGGCATTCCTTCAAAAGAAACTCACATGTTAACTTTTGGAACCCAAACATGTTTGAGTCCACATTCTACATTTGAAGCACGATATCTAGCATGTGTGGTTTGTCTAGTGCTTGTACCTTTTGGTACCCATAAGATGATTGCTTATTTTGTAATTTTTTATAATAGCAATCAAATGAAATATGCCTTTTCTATCACAATAGTTGCACCAAACATTAGTGTTTATATATGACTTATACGATAGTTATAAGGTATATGAGTGGGATGTGTGTATGATGCAAATAATTTATTAAATATTTTTCTTGATGAAGTATTATAATGAACTTGTGATTTCGAACATAATTCTAATCTTGCTTTTAACAAGATATTCTCTCTTTCAAGTTTACATATAAGTAAGGAACAATTTAATAAAGAAGTATTTTTACTTTTTAAATTATCACATTCATTTTTTAAATCACAAAAATGCATATCTCAAATTTTTATGTTCTTTTTCTAATGTTTTGTATTTTCTTTTTAATTTTTTATATTCAATAACTAAATAATTGAAAGTATCATCTAATTCATCATAAGATATATCATTACATACCTCTTGAGAATCTAAGTAAGATTCTCCATTTTCCATAAGACATATGTTGACCTCTTCATCGGATGAGCAAGTACTTGATTCATTTGAATCTGGATTGGCCCATAAAGCCTTCTTCTTCTTATGGTACTTTTTCTCCTTCATATTTTTTCTTCTTTTCACATCAATCTCTTTCTTCTTTGATTCAACAAGTTCTGGAAAATAACCTCTTATTTGTCCAGGCTTTTTACAATGGTAGCAAATGATCCCCTCACTTGTAGGAAATTTTATAGTTTGAAATTTATAGTTTTTAGAATTTTTATACCTTTGATTCTTCTTCCTTAGTAAGTTCCCAAGCCTTTTGGATAGCATGACCACCTCATCACTATCACCATCTGAGCTTGAGGTGTTATGCTCATCACTGTTATCAACTTGTAATGCAATGGCTTTTCCTTTCTCCTTTTCCCTTTTTGTTGAGTTATCCATCTTATCCCTTTGAGCAATAACCTGTTCATGTGCTATCAAAGAACCCAAAAGCTGATCAAGTGGATAAGTAGATAAATCCTTAGCTTCACTAACAGCTGTTACTTTAATTTCCCATTCTTTTGGAAGACATCTTAGAATCTTATAGACTAAGTCTTGATTCATATATGTTTTTCTAAGAGAATGCAATGTGTTAATTATTTTCATGAATCTAGTATACATATCAGAAATAGATTAAGAAGGAGACATATGAAATAACTCATATTCATGAATAAGTCTATTTATGTGAGCATCTTTAACTTCAGTAGTTCCTTCATAAGTTGTAATGAGTTTATCACATATTTCTTTTGCTGTACTTAACATAGAAATTTTCATGTAATCATCAGGTAATAAAGCACAATGTAAAGTTTTCCAAGCCCTAGCATTTAATTCATCAAGTTCTTTCTTTCTACCATTCCTCAAAAGGTTTTTCTACTTTAATTTCATTTACTTCTACTGTGGGTGTATGATATTGATGTGTCAACATATACCACATGCGTGTATCTTGACCTCTTAAATATGTAATAATTTTATTTTCCAATAGTCAAATGGTACACTATCTAAAAGTGGAGGTCTATGAGTGGATTGTCCCTCTGGTAGTGAACGCTTTGGGAAACCTTGTGCCATAGTGAAAAGATCTACTCTTGGATGTTAAGCCAATAAAAGAGCCTAGGCTTTGATACCAATTGTGAGTCACTATAGCACCCAAGAGGTTTGGTGATATTAAAAATTTTAAAACTTAAATCTTAGATTTTAATTTTTAGTAGAAAATTAATTTTGATTTTTATAATAGATACAATTCTTAATGCAACAAAAATAAAAGTACAAGAAAGTAAAGAGAGACAATAGACACATAGTTTTTTCATTGGTTTTGACCAAAACCGACTACGTCCACACCTAGCCACCCGCTAGAATCCACTAAATGCAAAATAGCTTACAAATAGTACTCTCCTATAGCGGAGTACAACCCCTACAATAATATGTACTCTCCTAGAAAGGGGCGAGTACAACCCCAAAATAAATTTTACAGCTCTAAAAGAAAAATACAAAATAATAAATTTTGATAAAATAAATCTCTCACAAATATACTAAGCTATCCAATGATCTCACAACTTATAAATGATCACTTACAACTTAAAAATTTTGGCAAGATAATATGCTCACTTAATATTGAAATAAATATCTTAAAGTGATCTTACTAAGTTGTTTAAAAATGATTTCAAAATAATTTCACAATATTCTTTTACACAATAAAATAAATTTCAGCAAGGAATAATTTATTTTATTTTTATCGAAAAGATTCTTTCAATTAATGCTAATGATCACAAAGTACTTAAATAAAATGAGTATATGATAGATCTAAGTATGCTAGTAAGATTTTAAAAAAGAGAGATCTAGCAAATATAAAAATAATTTCAACATAATAATTTATTTTTAAATGCTTAAAAATATACTTCTAAATTAGATCTAAGAATAAATGATCTTTCAAAATAAGACTAATGAAGAAATATTTCAAGAAACTAAAATAAATTTGTAGGAAGTTAAAATTTTCAGCAAGTTGAAATAGATCCTACAAACTATCATAAGAGTTTATCACAAAAAAATGATTGAGAAACTTTGATGTGAAAAATAATGTCCAAAGACTAATACACCAAAAAGTATAAATTAGAAAGAATAAATAGATGGTGAAAATAGCATGAAAAACTAAAGAGGATTAAAATCAAGAAAATAAACTCAAGTAATTTGAGAAGGCTTGCTTAGTTGAAGATGTTAAAGCTTCCAAACCAAGGATTTGATCTTGCAATATTTGGAGAACACTTGGAAGAAAAATCTAAGAAATTTTCTCTTAGATTTGTTGGAGGGATTTGATCTTGCAATATTTGGAGAACACCTGTTGACTACTAACTATAAGGCTATGTTCATCTGCCTCTATGCATTTGACACTGCCTATTGAATGGGTGCTCTCACTAGGAGGATCCACTACCATGGGAACTATGATGTCATTTCCCACTTCCTCTATTGCTACTGGTGGTTGTGGAGGTGGTACGACCACGATGCTTTTGGGTCGCCACTCCCTCTTCACCATTGCTGAAGTGGAAGGTCGAATGGGGGAGCTTGACCTAACCTCAGCTAATGACAGAGATGGAGTGGGATCCTTAAGCCATAACTGGATCACCAATGGGGATCTCCTATCCCCGAATGCGGACTTCTAAATCTTGGAGGGAACTGTGGAAGGGGGAACTTGGATGGGTAACAGTGGATTAGGAGTGAAGCGGTGTGATGGTGGTGGCACTGACATCCTCTCTATTGGAACTCTCCTCTTATGGCTGATGGTGCCTATTAGAACTATGCTATCAATACGATCGGCCCTGGTGGCCCATCGATCAAGAAAATCAATAAGGGCGTAGGTCACCCTCTACCTAGCGTACCTCTGTCTCTCTCTACTGCCCTCTTGGGCTACTACTTTGGCCTCGGTAGCCCTCTCCCCATGGATCTAACCACTGACATTGTGGGGAACCACTAGCCTCAAATCAAATAGTGTACCAAACTCTGAGTATCCATAAGCTCTACTGACCTAGCATAGAACTGTCCTGAGACCAACATAGGGTCTCCTCTTATCCCTAGCCAGTAGCTCATAGTGAGCTAGTGGTGAAGGTGATACAATAATCCTCCTAACATTTTACTCTCCATATGAACTGAAGAGGGGGTGAAATCTACTACCACCCAAGAAAGGGGAGACCTCCTGTGGAGAACCTTCCTTGGTAATGTCAGAGGCAGTGTCAATCTCCCTAATTTCTCTCTTTGTGATGCCACTTGATCTTCCTATTTTTATTGCAGTGTTGGGTGTAGGAGACCAAAGTGGTGTGAGAACTGGAACCTACTTGAAAGGTAGGAGAAGCTATCTCAGATGCCAAGATAGCTTTCCCCTTTGAGGGGACCAAAGAGGAGGTGCTAGCTCATGCAGAGCTATGGCAAAGCGATTGAATTCATCTTTGGCGGT
The DNA here is from genome assembly GCA_021442155.1 of Cymbidium sinense. Lineage (NCBI taxonomy): Eukaryota > Viridiplantae > Streptophyta > Magnoliopsida > Asparagales > Orchidaceae > Cymbidium > Cymbidium sinense. Next base: position 167,800,543 of record CM038215.1, read on the forward strand.
GGCATTGATATTGATGCGATGCATGGTTGGGAGCCATGATTGCCTTTCTCTTCAATGAGGGGAGCTTGGAGTCAGACAGAATGTCAAATCAGATAAGTGGCATCTGTCCCACCACCTCCTCCTTGCTGACCATTGTGAGGGCTATCCCCTCACAAGTAATTCAAACTTCCTCAAAATTGTGACCAAAGTAAATTATATGTGTGGCTTCAATCGAGGTGAGATTGGCCTAATCCAAGGCCATATCTACACCAAAGGGGAAGGAGAAAACAAACTTCCTTGGAGCCATGATAACTGCACTAACTGAAGGCTGAAAAGACTGACTGTGCTGAAATCACTACATTTGTTAAAATATAACTGAGTCAGACTCTTGCTTTGATATTTGTCTTCAAAAATTTGATTTTTGATATTATCTTGGAATTTTGAACCCACACTTAACAAATTTAAGTATGCTAAGTAGGGTTCATTGAATTAGAGAGATTTGAGGAGAATCTTTGCAATTGAATTTTTATTTTGATTTAGAAACTTCATTCAACAAATTTGAGTATGTTGAATGAGGTTCATTCCATTTTGGAGAGACTTTGGAGATATATTTGTTTTGTTTATCCTTTGTTTGAAAATTTTGATTTGATTTTTGAAATCTTTACTTAGCAAATTTGGATATGGTAAATGAGACTCAAGTGTATGTTTGAAAATATTTTTGTTTGTTTACGATGATGTGTGTCATGTGTTTAATTTGTTTAATTTGATTTGAAAATGGGATCCTTATTTAGCAAATTTAGGTAAGATAAGTAAGGCCCAAATGTGTTTGAAGTATTTTTGATTTGATTTTGAAAAATGAGACATTTACTTAACAAATTTGGGTATGTTAAGTAAGGCTCAAGTGTGTTTGATGAGTTTTTTATATTTTATCTTGAAAGAGGGGAACTTCTATTTAATAAATGTAGTATGTTAAATAGAGTTTAATTTGTTTTTTCAATTTTGAAAAATGGAACTCTCATTTGACAAATTTGGGTATGTCAAAATGTGACAAGTGGTGGGTATGTTAAGTCCAATTTGTTTTGATATCTCATTTGAAATGTCAAATTATTTGATTTTTGAAAAGAGAATTTTCATTTGATAAATTTGGGTATGCCAAATGGAATTCAAAATATGTTTTGATTCTATTTTTTTTTTTTTTAAAAAGAAAATCTCATTTGACAAATTTGGGTATGTCAAATGGATTTCAAATGTGTTTTGATTTTATTTTGAAAAGAACTTACATATGGATATGCTTAAGTCCAATTTGATTTTAAAGGAATTTTGATTTAACAAATTATATTAAATATATTTATTGATTTTCAAAAATTTTTGATGTTGCTTTTGAAAATAACTTAGCACATGTATGTGCTAAATGGAATTTCAATTTTATGTTATGATTTCATTTGAAAATAGGATCTTCATCCAACAAACCTAGGTATATTGAAATGGAGATAGCTGCTTTCAAAAATGTACTTTTGAAAAAAAAAAGAATTTTAAAATTATTTGATTTTGATTTTGAAAAGAACCTCCATGTAATAATTATGGATATTATTAAATGGGGTTTGGTCCTAAAACCTAAAGGATGTTGGCTAGCTTTGCTTAAGGATGAAATAAACTAAGTGCCAACAGAAAGAAAGATGGTATTGGGCTTATATAAAATATATGTCCACCATTGATGCTTGGAGACAATAATGTCTACTAAATATGGAGAGAGGAGCCATCCCCAGCGGAGTCTCCAGAAAAATCTGTGGTGTTTATTTTTGAGATGTGGGACACCATGTAGATCTTAGGGGGTACTTATTGAAGTGATTGGGTATGACATTAAGGAATGATGCATTATCTCAAAACATAGAAGTCATCACCCTATAATGGACTTAATCACCTAATAAGGACTCCTAAGGCATGATGGGTCTTCAAATACCATATATTTTTTCTTACTTTACATGAAAAAGTAAAGCAAGTGGTTTATTTTAAGACGGGTTCATTAAGTTCCCTATGGAGGTAATCCCCCATAGTTAGTTACATCCTAAGAGATGAAATCCCTTAAAAATACTCTTGATTAAAGAAGAAATTAAGGTTTCCAAATATTTCAAGGTTAGACTATCAATAAATTGGTTATGTTTAAAAATCAAATGGGATTGTTCAAGGAGAACACTTATTATCGAAGCCAAAGGGAATGGGTAGGAAATGATCATGATACTAGAAAACCTAGTGAGAATTCCAATTTATCATATAGTTAGATTTTATATATTTGAAGTTTAAGAGATTTATATGTTTTGAGTTGAAATTTTATTAGATTACTAGGGCTTATAATCCAACAACAAAAGATTTGTGGAAATGCCTGAGAGGTGAGGATTTATGCTTGTAACCTGAAAGAAATAGTTGCCTCAGATTCTAAATCTAGGGAACCTTTGCATAAGTCAAAGAATGTCCTAAATCTAAGAGAAAGTGGGTGTGTGGTTTACCTGCATAAGAGAAGGTAAACCACTTGATTGCTGGGCTTACAATTGCCTGGAGAGTCCACCAGCTAACTCCTCCTACGCTTTAAAAGTATGTTGGCAAGTCATATGATTTTACAAGATAAGTAGATTTTTATTATTTAGAAAGAGACTAAAGTCCTTAAACCCACTCCCTAAAGAGACTAGAGCATGAGTGGTATGAGTAATGACTTAGCCTAATGCAAATCTTTTCAAATTTTATTTGTTTTTGACACTTCATTTTGACAAAGGCTTTGTGATTTTCATATATCTAAATTCATGATGAAATAGATTATTGGCCAAATCAAAAGAGAAGAGGGTGAAGCTTCGTTAGTAGGAAGCTTTGATAAGTAGATTTTTATTATTTAGAAAGAGACTAAAGTCCTTAAACCCACTCCCTAAAGAGACTAGAGCATGAGTGGTATGAGTAATGACTTAGCCTAATGCAAATCTTTTCAAATTTTATTTGTTTTTGACACTTCATTTTGACAAAGGCTTTGTGATTTTCATATATCTAAATTCATGATGAAATAGATTATTGGCCAAATCAGAAGAGAAGAGGGTGAAGCTTCGTTAGTAGGAGTTGCTCTCATAGGTTAAGCGATTCCCATGGGTGCAAAAATGGAGGCCCTCATTTTTGCAAGAGTGATAAAAGATGCATGCATGTTGTAAGACATACAACATTCAGCTAAGGGGTTGCTAAATCTTTTAATTATCTTGATTTAATGCTTAGGCTTTATGTGAGGTAATGAGTTGTAGTTGGGTAAAATATTTATTTTTCACTAAGAGCCTACTCGCATCTAGGCCACACATTAAATAATTATTCATAAAAAACTATGAAAAGGCAAGCCATTTCTACTGCATAATTTAAACAAAATATTAATCAATTTTATAGATCCAACGCAAAAGAATAAAAGGGGTGAATTGTATCTGTACAACCCAAAAGAAATGCGGTGAAGTTGTACCCTTATATACAAAAAAATAAAATAATAATTATAATTTACAAATGATAAATGCTATGAAGGGGTTCTTCATCTTCATGTCTCCATTTGATTTACTCCACTTCAAAGGCATCACATAGCCTCCTAGGACAAAGCCTTATAGCCAATGCTCATTCTTATCCCCCATAATACTAATCCTAATTTCTAATGTAAAATTATATTTAAATAGAAAAACTAAATCTAACTACACCTACAAAATAGAGGTTAGCTAAACATACATACAATCCAAGAAGTTGAATTTATAATTTGGGCTTAGCACCCTACACATGCCCACCTGTCCTAACTTAGATTATGCTTAGGGGATTAAGCAAACAGTAAAGAGAGCTTTTAAATTTAGTTTTTAAATAGCCCCTTAAACATAATCCTCTATAGAAAACATGATTAGGCTAATCACAGCATAACATCCAATCTATGAGGCATACACCCTAACATCTAGTCTAAAATATTACATCACAAAATAAAATGTACATCAAAGCAAGCACCACCCTAACATAAAATTAGAAGTAGTGACTTAATCTAATGTGTGTGTATTATGGCTTGTGTGGTATGTCTTGATTAGGCTTTAGAGTTCAGATTTTCTAAGTGTAGAAAGATTTAATTTAGAGGGTGGTTTCACTTCAAGAGCTTTAATTCATTTTCAAGTTTTAATTTGTGTTTTCTTTTTGGTTTTATGTGACCCACACTTAGCAACTAAGTGTTATAAAGAGAAGAAAAGAGGTTACCCTCTTTCATCCCTACCCTAAACCACTTTCTAAAGCATGTTAATTTGATTTAGTTCTCTTTAATGAATGACATATTACACATTTTAAATTAACCCTAAGTTGAGGTTCACCTTGAATGACTGCATTATACATGAAAGGCTTCTTAGGATTAACTTAACTGAATTACTATCATATGACATTTATCTATTTGTATTTTTCCATCACTTGTAGCATGCATATGACTTAATTCTAAGAATAACTATGCATGCAACATATTTCTTTTAACATGCTTTAAATAAAAGGTGCATATGTGCATTTTGTAGAGGATGGGATTTTCACTCATTAGCTAAATGCACATTCAGGTGTATAAAAGTTTTAAGCAAGTACTTCACCATTGATAAACCACAGGAGTGAGGTAAAGGCCTCCTTGAAGCTACTTAAAGCCTTGCATTCCTAGAATGTCTAGACTAGATATACCCACTATTCTTGAATACACATGAAGGTAGAAATGACTACAAGAATAGAAAATCATGCAAAAAGTTCATTAAATTGGAAATAAGATTTTCATTCATTTCTAAATGCACACACAAGTGTATAAAAGTTTTAAGCAAATACTTCGCCATTGTTAAACCAGGGGAGTGTGGTAAAGACCTCCTTGGGCTACTTAAAGCATTGCATCCCCGAAATATCTAGACTAGATATACTCACTATTCTTAAATACACATGAATGTACAAATGACTACAAGAGTAAAAAATCATGCGAAAAGTTATGTTAAGTTGGAAATAAGATTTTCATTCATTAGCTAAATGCACATACAAGTGCATAAAAGTTTTAAGTGGATACTTCACCATTGTTATACCAAGGGAGTGAGATAAAGACCGCTTTGGGGTTACTTAAGGCCTTGCATCCATGTAATGTTTAGACTAGATATACCCACTATTCTTGAATACACATGAATGTACAAATGAATACAAGAATAGAAAATTATGCAAAAGTTGTATTTTTTTTATTCATTTGAAATATTTATGCATATGGATTAAAGTTCTATCCAAATTTTAATGTAAAAATACAGGTAAATGAAATCAAATAAGTATGCATCGTTGTTAACCAGGGAAGTGAGGTAATCAAATGTCTTCCTTGGGGATAACTAAGGTCTCGTGTTCCCGGGATATCTGGACTATATACTTATTAACATTCAAGTACGTGTAAAACTACATATGAATTAAAGAAAAGAAAGCTTCATTCCATATACTTAGGCTATAATTACATGCATCTCCTATGTATTCATGACTAGCATTCATAACATATATAATCATTTGTTTATGAGCTTTTGAAAAATATATTTGGATTTAATAGTGATAATAGCCACACATATTCATAGGCTAATCAACACATGCGAGCTTGAAATAAAGGAAATTCATTTAAATTTAAACATTTTAAAAACATGAATGCATGAAACCACTTGAAACACATCATTTAATATGATTGGAAAGGAATAATAAGACATAAAACACATGTTTCATTCAATCAAACTAATTCCTAAGGACAATCATATCAAATACAATCATTTAAAGTAAACCAAAGCTTCTTATTAAATTATTTTTAGATGTTTAGTTTAATTTAAAGGAGAGAGGGGATTCAATCATTTGCTGCTCGTAACCCATTTCCAAATTGGTTGGTAAATTTGGTTTAATGAAAAGAAATTAAGTTGATTTTATAGATTAATTAAGTTACAATATGAGTTAACCGTTTCCGATATCACCTTAACATATTTACCCAAGTAATTGTGAGTCAACATGATATGCACGTGCATTAGAGATTAAATCAACAATGATCCTAAGAAATGAAAGGGGCCTAATGCAATTGGTTCACAATTAATGATTAATTAAGATAAGGGATTTAATTAAGTACTCTTTTAATTCTCTCACACATGTGGGCTAATTATAATTTCTTTAAGATTCTCTTAGGTTATTGAACACCTAAGAGTTTACCCAAGAAACCTAATTAGATGAGATCTGGAATGATAATGATTTTAATTTAATTAATTAAGCCATTTAATTAATGAAATAAACCATTAATTATTCCCAAATTAATTAGTTTCAGGTTAAGTGAAATGAACTTAGGGAAAAGAATGAGAAAGAGGTCCCAATCTCATTCCCCATGCCCATTTAATGTTCCACAATGATTAGCAAGCTTAATTAATGGTTTCTTTAATATTTAGAATGTTAATTAATTACTTAATTAATTAAGAAAGTAATTAGGGCTAAGACAAGCAATTTTCCTAATTAACCAAGTAATAAATCCCAAAGAAATTATGGGAGGCAGAAGTCATCCCATTAATCAACCTCAGAAAATTTAAAATTAATTACTTGGGTAATTAGAGAGTAATTAAGTTAATTAAAATTTTAATTATACCCAAATTAAGCCTTAATTACTATTCAAAATCAATTGAAAATATTTTTATTAAATTCTCCTCTGAAATACCTTTAAAATAAATATTTATTTATATTTATTTATTTTTCTTCAATTTGTGAAGTTTCAGTAATTAAAATTAAATTAATTGACCTTAATTAACCTTAATCCTGTCGACTCCATGTGGCGCTCTAACACGACGCACTTTCCACGTGACATTGCGGGATTGGTTCTTTAAGTTGTCAAGTTCGCGGGCTGACTCAGTCGGGGGCAGTACACATTTTCATGTGAGCCGTCTGATCTGAGATCGGATGACCACAATCAAAGCCATGGTTAATAAGGATTAATAAGATGGATCTAACATGCTTTGATCAGGACCGTCCATTATGATCTTGTGGAATGGACAATCTGTGATTTACTCCTCCCGAGCAATGAGAGACAGAGACCGTCTATCATTCATCACTCGATTTGAGATCACTCAAGCTCAAATGAAGATCAAATTGATCCCACACCTTTGGAGAAGCAAAAAAAAAAGAGATCAAATGGTGGAAATCTTGCAACTTGAAACTTTTCTTCATAAAGGACCAAACCATTTTGAGCTAAGGATCAGTTTCAATGGGATACCTAACTAGAGCTTATGACTGATGGTTCCAACAATTGAGAAAGCTTCATCTAGTAGAGATGAAGCCCTGTTGAGCAACAGGAGCTTTGATTAAATGTAGTTTGCTCGGAAGGCCAATGCAGTAGGCGTAGGTGATCGACTTTAATCAAACTCCCACTTTCGGTGGTCGGAGGTGTCGGGAAATGATTCATTTTGTTTGAGCAAATGAAAATCAGAGGTGGCCTCCCTTATTTTATTTATTTACAAAATTGAGAAGGAGAAAATTTGGGGAGCTTGGGAACCTTGGAAATCACTTTGGGGAGGAGTTCTCTGGATGTTAGGGTTAAATCGAGTGCAAGTCTCTTCATTTGAGTGAGAATGAGGGGAGTTTACCCCCTCATTCTAAGGATCATGTGGCAATGGTTGATTTGGCTATTTTTATTTAATGGTTGCCAAGGGGAGCTTGATTTGGGCATGGAATCACCTTAGTTAGCTTCACTTGAGTGGAGGAGGGTGTGAGAATGCAGCCAAGGCAAGGGGAGTGGGAGTCCTTGCTTGCCACATGCTCCAATGGAAATGGAGAGGTGATTTCACCTCCCATGGGTTATGGCTGACCCAACCAACCCCTAGGTTAGGTTAGCCAGTGTCCTTGGTGCTTAAGTGGACCAATTGATGGGTGCCAAGTGGCCAAGAAGAGAAAATGACAAAATTTCTAGGCGATTTTTCTCATGGGATGCCCTTGAATCAAGGGAAAAGTTGTCGTTTGGCATTGGATTTGATTTGGGCAGATTTAAGATGAGTCAAATGTGGGTTAGCCCAAATTTCAAGTGACTTGGAGTTCATTTGGCTTGATTTGGCTTGATTTGACCTATTTAGTTCAATTTAGGCTAAGTTGGGTTAGGTTGACCAATTGGTCAAATTGGGCTCAATTATGGCTTTGGTCAAGTTCAATAATCAATTTAGATTGAACTTGAGCCATTGGTTGCAATCAATTTTGGTTGGATCATGATTTGACCTATTTTGGGCTTTTAGGTCAATTTAGGTCAACTTGGGCCAAATGGCCAATTGGGTTTGATTTTGCTCAATTGAAGGTTGAGTCATATTCAAACCTTAATTATGAGTTGGTGTGAATTACTGGTTTTAATCAATTTGGTGTATGGTGAGATTTGGATAGTTTGGGTTTCATTTGGGCTAAGGGTTGACTTGGTCAAATGACCAAGCTAACTTGATTTGACCCAATTTAAGGTAATTGATCACTTTAGGGTGATTACTGATCATGATATGAGACTTGGATGGGCTTGGTTCAATCCAAGTTAGTTGGGATTAGAACTTGGCTCAAAATTGTCCTTTAGGCCACTTTGGGTCAGGTGGACCTAAATGAGTCAATTGGTTTGGTTTTGGCTTGATTCAAGTTTAGTTGAACTTATACATGAGCCTATGATTGAAATATAAATTCAATTGCAATCAAGTTGGAGTCCAATGGATTTTGGCTCATTTGAAGCTTTCAAGTTAAAAGGGCTAACTTGGGCTTGACTTGGGTTGGCTTGAGTTTGGTTATAATATTATTGGTTTCATTTATATTTGGATAGATGATTGAAGGAATGACTCATTCAAGAGAAAATTCATTAGTTTTGACTTGATTTGGATAGGATTTAGTTAAGTCCAAGAAATTAGCTTAAAGGGTATAAATTAGATTTTGGTTTGATTTTTGGATTTGGTTTTGGCTATTCTAATTTATATTTCATTTATATTTCAGAATATAAATGAAGATATAAATGATTTATAAGAAAATCACTTGAGTTTGGAGTGATTTGGAAGCAAATTTGATTAAGCTCTTGGAAGTAGGTCAAAAGGGCTTAAGTAGGAAATTGATTTAGTTTTGATTTTTTGGATGGGGGTTTCATTTAGATTTGTGAATACAAATGAAGGAATAATTGATTTATGAAGAAATCAATTGATTTTAGGTTGATTTGGGTTATGATTTAGTTAAGCTTATGGAGGTAGGTCCATATGGCTTAAGAAGGGTCTTGGCTTGGTTTGATTTAATTTGATTTGGTTTTGGTCATTTGAGTATGGTTTTCATTTATATTGTGAATATAAATAAAGTAATAATTGATTTATAAAGAAATCAATTAAGTTTGGAATAACTTAGGTAGAGATTTGGCTAAGCTTATGAGGATGGGTCAAATGGCTTAGGAAGGAATTTTGTAACTTGAATTCGATTTTGGATCGTAATCATTTGATTTAAAATTTGGATTTGGATTTGAAATTAAATTTGAAATTGAGTTTGAGGTTTGGTTGGAAATTTGGATTTGAATTGAATTTAAGATGGTGATCATGGATTGGGTTTAGGCTTTAAGGTGGGTGATTTTCCTAAGTCCCTGAGGCATGATCTAATCCTATGATTAACCCTTCTAAGTATCTAGGCTTAGGTTAAGTGTTCGCCTAATCACTAGAAGTGTTTTGTAGCTAAGGAAGTCTTAGTGTCTAGAAGACTCCTAAGTCTAAAAGAGGAAATTGAGAACTCAGTCCAAAAGTGAGGTCAACAGGCTTATCCACCAACACAACGTTATGAAAAAGCCTATGAGGTGAGGATTTATGCTTGTATCCTGAAGAAGAAAGCTACCTCGGATCCTAAATCTAGGGAGATTTAGTATGAACTAAAGCACGACCTAAATCTAAGCGAAGATGGGTATATGATTTACCTCCACAAAAAAGAGTAAACCACCCAACTGCTGGACTTATAACCTCCTAGAGTGGCAGCCAGCTAACTCCTCATATGCTTTAAAACCTTGTAGGCAAGTCATATGATTTTGCAAGATAGTTGGGTTGTTATTATTTAAAAAGAGACTAAAGTTCTTAAACCCACTCCCCAGGAGATTAGAGGATGAGTGATATGAATAATGACTTAATCTAAAAATGCAAATCTTTTCAATTTTTATTTGATTTTTGACACTTCAATTTGACAAAGGCCATAGTATTTTCATATGTCTAAATGCATGATGAAAGTGGATTATGGCTTAAATCAGTGGGAAAGATGTGTTTTCCTCCATAGAGGAGACCCTTAAAGGTCAAGTCTTCCCTTATCGTGCAAAGATGGAAACCATCTCTTAGCAAGCGTGAAGTAATATGCATGCATGAAGCAAGACATACAACATTCAGCTAAGGGATTGCTAAATTTTTTAATTATCTTTATTTAATGCCTAGGCTTTATGTGAGGATATGAGTTATTTACAACTTTAGTTATGAGTTATAGTTGGGATAGAAAAAAATATTTTTTCTCTAAGAGCCTAATCACATCCAGGCCATACAACAAACACCAATCATAAAGAAACTATGAAGAGGCATGCCATTTCTAATGTACAAGATAAACATAACATCAAATATTTTATAACTAATGCAAAAGAATAACAGGTCGGGGCAGTTGAGTACCACCATACAACCCAAAAAGAAAAAACTTGGTAGTCGAGCTCTACCCTTATACAACCCAAAATATGAAAGAATAATTATAATTTATAAATGAATAAATGCTATGGGGGTTTTCAATTCTTCATTCTTCATGTCTCCTCCTTCTTTGATTTAGATGTGCTTGCTTCAAAGGCATCACAGAGCCTCCTAGGACAAAGTCTTCTAGCAATTGGTCATCGTAATCCTACATAACACTGATCCTAATTCCTAATGCAAAATTACATTAAAAATAGAAAAAGTAAATCTAACTACACCTGCAAAATAAGTGTTAGCTAAATACACAAACATTCTCCAAGTAGTTATGTTTATAATTTGTACTTAGCACCCTACACATCGGTAAATAAGCCCACCTGTCCTAACTTGGATTATGCTTAGGGGTTTCAGCAACCTGCAAAAAAAAGCATTTATATTTATTTTGAGCACCCCTTAAGCACAATCTCCTATATAAAATATTATTTGGCTAATATCGGCCTAACATCCAGTCTGTTAAATATACACCCTAACATCCAGTCTAAAATAATACATCATAAAACCCAACATACATAATACCATGCATCGTCCTAACATAAAGCTAGAAGTGGTGACTTAGTCTAATGTGTGTGTATTAAGGCTTGTGTGGTATGTCTTAACTAAGTGGCATTAAGATTATAATTCTCTAAGTATGAAAAAATTTAATTATAAGAGGTTGATTCACTTTAAGTGGTTTAATTGATTTAAGAATTTTATTTAGTGTTTTCTTTTATATCAATTGACTTACACTTAACAACTATGTGTTATAAAGGGAAGAAGAAGAGAGGATTACTCTCTTTCATCCCTACCTTAAGGCACTTCTAAAGTATATTAATTAGCTCAATTCTCTTTAGTGAATGGCTTATTACAGGTTTTAAATTAATCCTAAGTTTAGGTTCACTTTAAATAATCCTATATATATTTATAACTAGCATTCATAGCATATGTAATCATTCATTTATAAGCTTTGGAAAAATACATTTGGATTTAATAGTGATAATAGCCATACATATATCAAATTAAATCAACCCATGAAAGCTTGATATAAAGGAAACCATTCAATTCAATTAATTTTGTAAAAAATGAATGCATGAATCAAATGACATACAACATTTAATATGATTGGAGAGAAATAAATAAACATAAGCATATGATTTCATCCAACCAAACTAATTCTTAAGGATAATTATATCAAATAAAATTATTTAAAGCAAACTAAAGCTTTTTTATGTCACTTTTAATTTGATGTTTAACTTGATTTAGGGAAAGAGAGAAAGAGGGAAAGAGGTTTGCTAATCCTAATCCCATCCCATGTTTGTAGGTTAATTTGATTTAATGAGAAGGTAGTTAGGTTTATTTTATGGATTAATTAAGTTAAGATATGAACTAACTCAATTAATTAACCCTTACCTATGTTGCCTTAAAGTAATTATCCAACTAATTGTGAGCTAATGTGATATGTAAATGAATTAAAAAGTAAATTAGCAATGGTCCTAGGAAATGAAGGGGCCTAATGCAATTGGCTCACAATTAATGGTTAATTAAGCTTAAGGAACTTACTTAAATACTTTGAAGATTTTCCAACACATTTGGACAAATCATAATTTCATTAAATCTCTTTAGGTGATTGAACACCTAAAGATCTACCCATAAACTAATTAGGTTCAAATATATTTTAAGATTTAATTAAACTAATTAAGTAATTAATTAATCTATTAATCCTTAATTAATTTCTCTTGAAAAAGTGAAAGTAACTTAGGGGAAAGATTAGGAGAGAAGCCCTAATCCAATTCTTTAAGCCTCCTCACTATTAAATAGTGATTGATGACCTAATTAATTAAGCAAGTTATTATTCATATGATTAATTATCACTTAATTAAGTTCAAAAGGTAATTAGGGCTTAATCAATCAATTTTTCCAATTAATTAACCAATACATCCCAAAAAAAATAGGGAAGGTAGACGTCATCCCCCTAAACAACCTCAAAAAGTTTGAGGTTAATTAATTAGGGAGTAATTAGGGTAATTAACTTTTTAATTAAACTTTAATTAAGTATAAATACTATTCAAAATCAATTAAGGATAATTTTAATGGACCCCTCTCTGAAATATATTTAAAATGAGCATTTACTTGTATTTTTTGGATTTTATATGATTTATTATAAATTATAGAAGTTTCAGCCTTAAAAATTAATTAATTAGCCTTAATTAAGCCTAATCCCGTTGGCACCACGTGGTGCGTTGATGCAGCGTGCTTTCCAAGTGGCACTAGGATGCAGTTTCTCATAAGCCATCTGATCTAAGATCAGACGGCCATGATCAAACTGACAGTTAAAGAAATATTAAATGGATGATCTAATGTGATATAATCACGACTACCCTTTCGATCACACGAAATGGACAGCCCGTGATCTCTCTTCCTGTGAGCGATGAACACCGGAGCCCATCTGCCATGGATTGCTCGATCTGAGCTCACTCAAAGCTCAAATTCACTCTAAAACAACCCCACACCTTCGCAAGAGGGATCCACATAGATCCAACAACTAAGATCGGCTCACATACAAATTTTCTTCACAAAGCTCCAACACATTTTAAGCTAAAGCTCGATTTTAATGGATTTATCTCATCGAAGCTAAGACCGGTGGTTCACATGTTTGAGGAAGCTTCGTCTAGTTGAGACAAAGCCTTGTTGAATGGCAATTGGATTGGTTTGAATTTGGTTAAGGCTAAGTCCATAAGATAAAATCATATGGCTTAGGAAGGATTTTGATTTTGGATTTGATTATGGGTTTCAATCATTTAATTTTATATTTGGATTTGGATTTAGGGTTTGACTTGAGAAGGAAAGCATGGATTGAGTTTAGGCTATGGGGTAGGCTAGTCTCCCTAAGTCCCTAAGGCATAACCCACTCCTATGACTAAACCTTCTAAGTATCTGAACTTTAGGTTAAGTGTTCACCTACTCACTAGAAGTGTCTTAAGGCTAAGTAACTCTTAGTTTCTATAAGAGTCCTGGATCTGTGGTGAGGAGGTTAAGAACTCTCTCCAAAAGTGAGGTCAACAACCATAAAATCAATTTAATAACTTTCCATTAAATCAAATCAACTTACAAACATGGCGATGGGTTAGGATTAGTAAACTCATTCTCACATTTCTTAAGTCAAATTGAACATGAAATTAAAAATGACATTAAAGAACTTTGGTTTATTTTAAATAGTTTTATTTGATATGATTATCCTTAGAAATTAATTAGATTGAATGAATCACATGCTTGTATTTGATTATTCCTTTCTAACCATGCTACATATTGCATGTTGTTTAATTTCATGCATCCATCTCTTTCCAAAATTAATTAAATCATATGGTTTTTCTTCATGTTAAGCTTGCATGTGTTGATCTAATTTAATATATGTGTGGCTATTATCTCTACTAAACTCAAATGTATTTTTTAAAAGTTTATAAATGAATGGTAACATATGTTGTGATGTTAGTTATAAATATATAGGATATGCATGTGATTATACCTTAAGTGTATAGATTGAAGCTTTCTTTTCTTTAATTCATATATGGTTTTATATGTATTTGAATGTTAATAAATATATAGTCTAGACATCCTGGGAATACAAGGCTTTAAGTAACCCCAAGGTGGCCATTTAATTACCCCACTTCCCTGGTTAATAATGAAATATACTTGTTTGATTTTTACATGTATTTCTATATTAGAATTTGGATAGAACTTTAATTCACTTGTATAAATGATTCAATCAAAGAAAAAAATGTAATTTTTGCATGGTTCTTCTTCCTTTATTATTTATGTATAGATCCATGTGTATTTGAGAAAAGCAAGTTTTTAGTCCGGACATCCCGGGAATACAAGGCTTTAGTTAACCCCAAGCAGGTCATTTGATTATCTCACTTCCCTAGTTAACAATGGCATGTACTAGCTTATGTCTCTTATATATGTATGTGTATTTAATTATGGAATTAGAACCCCTCTTTCTTTTATCAAAAATTCATGCATTCATAATTGACTAAGGATTAGACCATATGCATGATATTCATGATGGAAAGGATGATTTGATATGTGTCATATGTTAGTAGTTTAATTCAATTGATCTTAATATGCTTTACATGCTAAATGAAATTACTTAAAGTGAACCTAAACTTAGGATTAATTAAATCACTTAATAAATCATTCACTAAAGAAAACTAAACCAAATTAATATGCTTTAGAAAGTAGCTTAAGGTAGGGATGAAAGAGAGCAATCCTCTTTCTTCTCTTTACAACACTTAGTTGCTAAGTGAAATCATATGAAACAAAAGAAAATATAAACTAAAATTCTCAAATCAATTAAATGACTTCAAGTGAAATCAACCCTTTATATTGAAAGTCTTTCTGTGGTAAATTTATTTCCATCTTCATATATCTTTTAAGAGATAAGTGAAAATAAATATATATCACTTATTGGGACATCACGTAGATCCGTAGATATTCTTATTAGAGTGATTGGGTATGAAATTGAGGAATAGTGTACAATCTCGAGAGACAAAAGTCACCACCCTGCAATGGACCTAATCACTTGAATAAGGACTCCTAAGGACTATGGGTCTTCGTATGTACCAGAGATTCTTTTTCTACTTTACATGAAAATGTAAAGCAGGATTTATTTTAAACTGGGTTCATTAAGTTCCCTATGGAGGCAAGCCCCCATAGTTAATTATATCCTAAGGAATGGGATTTCTTAGGAATACTCTTGATTAAGGTAAATGATCATTGTCTCCAAAAATTTCAAAAAAATGACTATCAATCAATTAGTTTATTTTTAGAAGATCAAATGAGATTGATCAAGAAGAGGGAGTTATTATCGAAACCAAGGGAAGATAAGTAGGGGATACTTATAATACTAGGAGGCCTAGTAAGCATCTCAAACTATCCTATGGTTGAGCTTTATATTTTTGAAATTGAAATGATTCATTTATTTGAGTTGAACTTTTATTAGAAATCTATGGCTTATAATTCCATGACACAAGATCATAGAA
Organism: Cymbidium sinense; assembly: GCA_021442155.1. Taxonomy (NCBI): domain Eukaryota; kingdom Viridiplantae; phylum Streptophyta; class Magnoliopsida; order Asparagales; family Orchidaceae; genus Cymbidium; species Cymbidium sinense. Next base: position 167,816,270 of record CM038215.1, read on the forward strand.
ATATCTAAGAGGTGAGATTTTATGTTCATAGCTTGCAAAGAGAAGTAGCAACCTCTGAACCTAAATCTAGGGAGCTTTGGCGAGGGCCAAAGCATGACCTAAATCTAAGGTAGAAATGGGTATATGGTTTACCTCCATAAGAGAGGATAAACCACCAAACTATTTACTTACATGGTGGGAACTAACTAACTCCTTTTAAATACACGTAGGCAAGTCATATGCTTTTGCAAGATAGCTTGACTGTTGTTTATTTAGAAAGAGACTAAGTCTTTAAACACACTCTCTAAGAGACTAGATCATATAAGGCATGATTTAATGACTTAAATCTAATACAAATTTTGTTATGTTTTATTTTGATTTTTGGACAATTGATTTGACACATGTTATGGGATTCATATGCCTAACACATGAGAAATTTGATCATGGGCCAAAATAAATAAGAAGGAGGTGTGTTTCCACCATGGCTCTCAAAGGTCAAACCAAGTTCCTTGGCATAGGTGGAAGCCCTCCATAAGCAAGAGTAAAGCAACATTCTTTTTATGCATGATGTGAAAACATATAACATCCAACTAAGGGGTTGTTAAATCTTTTATCTTGTTTTATAACCTAGGCTTTAGGTGAGATTACGAGTTGATTAATTGGATAGAAATTTTATTTTTCCCTAAGAGCCTAATTGCATCTAGACCATTCATCAAAATAAAAAAGAAACTAGGAAAACATGCCATCTTAATGCACAACCTAAACAATTTATAAAGCTAACACAAAAGAATAAAGGCCTTCTGTGGTTGAGCTCCACCATGCAAACTAAAAAAAACAAATTAGGTAGCTGAGCTTTACCCTTATACAACACAGATTATAAATGAATTAATTACAATTAAGAAGGAATTCAATTTATGGGGGTCTTCATTCTACATTCTTTATTTTCTTCTTTCTTCTTTTGGTTGGTTGGAATGTGGTTGCCCCAAAGGCTTCACATGATACATAAGATATAGTATTATAACCAATGTTCATCCTAAACCCCCATAACATTCATTCCAAATCCTAATTGCAAAATTACATGAAAATGGGAAAAGTAAATCTAACAAAAACCTGCAAAATACAAATTAGCTAAATAAATTACACAATCCCAAGCATGTATATGAATAAATTGGACTTACCACCCCACACATGGGTAACCATCCTATTTTGGATTATGCTTAGGGGTATAAGCAACCTGCACAGCATAAACCATTTATAGTTTTATTACAGTGCCCCTTAAGCATAATCCCTTGCAGAAGATAATGGTTAGACTAAGATCTCCCTACCATTCAGTCTACGCACATACACCCTAACATCTAGACTAAAACATCACATCATAAATAAAATAAAATATCAAACCATGTACCGCCCTAACATAGGACTAGAAATGGTGACTTTGCCTAATGTGTATGGCATTTAAGACTTGTGTGACATGTCTTAGCTAAGCTTTAAGGTCAAAATTTTCTAAGTATGAAGTGTCAGCCTAGAGAGTGATTTTATTTAAGTGATTTAGTTGATTGGTTGATTTTATTTTATGATTTGATTTGGTTTGAATGAACCTATAATTAATTACTAAGTGTTGTAAAGAGAGGAAAAGTGAAGTGAACTCTTCTTTCCTCCTTACCTTAAGTAATTTCTAAGGTAGGTTCATCAGTGAACTTTTGTTTAGTGAATGTTTTATTATGTATTTTAATTAATCCTAAGTTTAAATGGACTCTAAACAAACCTATTAACAAGAAAGGCATTTTTATGATTAATTAAAGTGAATTACTATCACAAAACACACAACACTTTATTTCTTTCCAACATGTGTAACATGCATATGGATGAATCCTCAGCATATCTATACATGCAAATGGAAATGTTAGAACACCTTGATGATGAATATTAAGGGATTTTCCTCAAGAAATTTTGGATGCTTCATGATGCATGGTTTTGTTAAGTAGAAAAAGAGAGATTATTTTATCCATTTTTCATATGCGCATTTACATGTATGAAAGACATAAGTGAGTACATCACCATTATTTTCTACACCAGGGGTGTAAGGTACAAGATCTACTTGGGGCTACTTAAAGCTTCGCAACCCTGGGGTGTCCAGACTAATATACCACTTTTTTTTTAAATACATGTGCATGTACAAAAATAAATGAATGGAAAAAGAATCATGCAAAATATTCTTATGTGTTTGTTTTATTTTGGTTGTTTAATTTACATGTGGAAATGTGAATATCTTTCTTAAATGATGACATAGGAAGTAATAGAAATGAATTTAAACAAGTGCTGTGTTCTTTTTAATTGAACAATACACTTTGCAGATCCTATTCAAAACTATGTTAAAAGAGAAGAGAAGGGAAGTATCATAATGCACATCTTATATTATGCTCACATGCAAGCTTATAAGTAATTATAAGTACCATGCCTTTTATTTGTAATGTTTGATTTATGAGTTTTTAAAATAATTTTGGATTTAATAGTGATAATAGCTATTCATATTCTTACTTTAGACAAAACATGTAATTTGACATAAAGGAAACATTTCATTTTATTTTATTTCTTTTAAAAGACATGAATGTATGATTTTCATATGACATACAACACTTAGCATGTTAGGAAAGAAATAAAGTGATGCATGCATGTAATTTTATTCATCTTAATTAATTCCTAGAGACAATCCTAGAGAATAAGATCATTTAAAGTGCATCAAAATTGATTAAAGAAATTTTTAGTTTTTTTTAGTTTGATTTGATTTAGGAAAATGTGAAATGGTTTGTTGGTCCTAACCCATCTCTCACATGTGTGTGTTATTTTAATTTAATTTTTAGAACCATCAGATTGATTTTATATATTATTTAGGTTAAGGTATAAATTAAGTTCATTAATTACCCCTTACCTACACCTCCTTAACATAATTATTAAAACAATTATGAGCCAACATATGATATGCAACCACATTGAATTTAAATTAGCAATGCACCCTAAGAAAGAAATGGCCTAATGCAATTGGCTCACAATCATTGATTAATTAAGCTAAGGGGTTTAATTAAGTGCTTTCATAACCCTTCCCACACATGTAGGTTGGATTTGATTTCCTTAAGTTTACTTAGGTTATTGAACACCTTAGTATCAACCCAAGAAGGGATTGATTAAATGATTAAGTTTTTGGATTAATTTTTGATTTTGAGTTTGGTTAATTAAGCTATTTAATAAAATGATTAAATGATTAATCAATTTATAAATTAATTAAATTTTCATTCAAATGAAATAGACTTAGGGTAAAAGATTTAGAAAAGGCATCCTAATCTCATTTCCTAGGTCTATCCATTGATCCAAGATGATTAACTAATTTAATTAAAAAATTTATCATCATTTAATAAGTTAATTAATCATTTAATTGATTAAGGGAGTGATTAGAGATAAAATAAGCAATTACCTAAATTGATCCAATTATAAATTCCAAAAAAATCATGAGAGGCAGATGTCATCCCACTAATTAACCCTAATGAGTTTAAAATTAATTATTAGAATAATTAAGAAGTAATTAACATTATTACATCTCTAATAAAACTTAAATTAAGAAAATATCACTATTGAAAATCAATTAAAATCAATTTTATATTATTCCCCTTTGAATTATATTTCAAATGAAGTTGAGTTTGCATTTTTTGGATTTTTCTACATTTAGTTATGTATTTTTGAAGTTTATGTAATTGTTAAGTAATTAAATCCTTAATTATATAACTAATCCCATATGCCACATGTGGCGGCCTGGCATGCTTTCCACGTGGCATGACGATTGGTTATTTAATTTATCAAATCATTGCATAATTGTTGGCGGTGCTATGCACTTTCCCTTGGGTCGATCAAAAGATGGTCGGATTAAACTAGTGGGTCTAAAAGGATTAAATAATGGATCTAATGTGGATTAATCAAGATAATCCATCCAAAACATGCGGGATGGACGGTCCATGATTCATCCCTACCCTCGCCTGCGGGAGACGGCGGCCGTCCATCCTTTAGGGCTTGATCCGAGCTCACTTGAGCTTGGATTGGGTAGAGATTGAGCACACACCATCTAAGAGCAAGAATAAAGACATCAAATGATTGAATTGCAATGGGATGATACTTTCCTTCATACAGGACCAAAGAATATCTAGCCAAAGCTTAGTTTTGATTCATACATTGCCGGAGGCTATCACTGATAATCCCAACCATCGAGGTAGCTTCGTTTACTGGAGATGAAGCCCTGTTGAAGGCCAGAAGGCTTGAGATCAAGTGGATCCTCTTATTGGCCAAGATGAGCTTCAAGTGCTTGCGGCTTTGGTCTAGCTCCCTTCTCCCGTGCCTTGGAATCTTGGGATTTATCTTGGGTGAACTCGACTTGATGCCTTGAAGGTGCTTGCAAGTGGTGGTGAATTGAGCAAAGTGGAATTTCCAATGAGCTCCCTTGTTTTGGCTTTGAAGAAATCCAAAAATGGAGAATTGAAAATAGGTTGAGGAAGCTTGGAGAAACTTGAAGAAGGTTGCTCTGAGTTCCTATGGCTCAATCAAGTGTGAATGAATGGAATTGAAGTGGAATTAGAGGGAGTATATCTTCTCCTACAAGGATCAGATGGTCGAGCTTGTCTCTTCTAGTTTGATCAAATTAATCATAATGAGTGGGTTGGTTAGGCCATTTTAAGCTCCACATGGTTTAGTTTTGGCAGAGGAGTGGAGTGGTGAAGTTTCCATGTGCTCATAGTGGAGGTGATTATGTGAGAATTTCCTTGGGTGGTCCGTTTGGGGTTGGGTTGGGTGGCTGACCCAATTGGGTCATGTGCACCACCACATTGTCCATTGTTCCAAGTGGCCATGAAAAGGATTTGACTAAATTTTAAGTGGAATTGGCCATAGGTTGAAACTGGGTTGATCCAAATTTCAATGACTTTGAAGTTGGTTTGATATCATTTGGCTCATGTTGACCCATTTAAGTCAAAATGGGTCAACTTGGGTCAAGTTGACCAATTGGTTAAATTTGATCAAACCAAGGGTTGGGTCAAGTTCATATGAGCATTTGAAATGTGTTGGCATCATTGGTTTGGTTCAATTTGGTTTATATTTGGTTTTGGTTCATTTGATTTCATTTAGGTCAAATGGGTTAAGTTGACCAATTTGACCTTATTGGGTTAGGTCATGGGTTGGTCATTTGAAATATTTTGCGTGCTTTGATTTCAATCAATTTTGGTATGGTTAAGTTTCAAGTTGATTTGATCTTTTAAGTCAAGTTGATTTGACCTTATTGGGCTAGGTTAGGTCTAGTTGGCCAATTGAGGCTTTGGTCAAGTTCAATAAGTGGTTAAGAATGAATTTGACCCATTGGTTGCAATCAATTTGGCTTAGATCAAGATTTGACACATTTTGACTTTTTAGGTCAAGTTGGGTGAACTTGGGTCAAGTGGCCAATTGGGCTAGGTTAGGCTCAAATTATGACTTCGTCATGCTCAATCATCGATCATGAATTGGTTTTGATCAATGGTTTCAATCAATTTGGCCTATGGTGGATTTTGGCTAGTTTGGGTTTCATTTTGGCTAAGTGTTGACTTGGTCAACCCTTAGGTTTGACTTGGTTTGACCCAATTTGAGTGATTGATCATCTCATGATGATTGTTGCTCACAATGTGCTTAGGTGGGCTTAGTTCAATCCAATTTGGGTAGATTATAATTTGGCTCAAAAGGGGTACTTTAGGTCACTTTGGGTCAAGTGAGCTAAGTGGTCAATTGACTTGATCAAGGCTTGATTCAAGTTTGGTTGAACTCATATGGACTTATGATTGAAATATAAATCCATTTGCAAGTGATTTGGAGTCAAATGGGTTTTGATTCATTTGACAATTTCAAGTTCAAAGGATGAACATGGGTTTGAGTTTTTTGAATTTAGTTTTGGTTTGATGATTGAAGTTATGTTATATTTGGATTCATGATTGAAGGATTGATTGAATCATGAAGAAAATCAAGTTTGGATTGATTTGATTTGGCTAAGTTCAAGAATTTGACTTGAAAGAGCATAGGTTGGTTTTAGGTTAGATTTGGGTTTGAGTTTTTCAATTTGGTTTTGATTGAATTTATATTTAATTTATATATTTGTATAAATGAGAATATAAATAGGTTATGAAAATCTTGAGTTTGAATTGATTTGATTTGAAGGAGTTCAAAGCTTTTATTTGAAAAGAGTTTAGGTTGAATTTGATTGAATTTGGATTTGAGTTTTGATTTGTTTTGGTTATTTGGATTTATATTTCATTTATATTTGTGAATATAAATGAGAATATAAATGGGTTATGAAAATATTTTAATTTGAAGTGGTTTGAATTTAATTTGATTTAAGTCCATAAAAAATCAAAGTGACTTGAGAATTTTTTTTAAATTTGGAATTGAGTTTAGGATTTAGTTTTAGTTATATTTCATTTATATTTGTGAATATAAATGAGAATATAAATGGGTTGTGAGAAAAATCTTTTCAATTTGAAGTGATTTGGATATGAGCTAAGTCCATAAGATGAAATCAAAGTGACTTAGGAAAGATTTTTTTTTTTTAAATTTGGAATTCAATCTTGGGTTTCGATCATTTAGAATTGATTCATGATTTGAGAAAATCCATTGGAATTGATTTAAGGTTTGTTTTGAAATTGAAGTTGATCTGAGTTTGAGGTTATTTTAGATTTGGAGTTTGACTTGAAAGAAAGAAGATTTGGTTCAATGGTAAGTAGCAAATTTTAACATACATGACTATTCACATGTAACTCTTCTAAGTCTCTAGGGTTAGGTTAAGTGTTCACCTAATCACAGTATCTTAATAAGGAACTCTTAGTGTCTAGGAGTCTATGTCTAAGATAAGGGGTTGAGCTCATTCTAAAATGAGGTCAACAAGGTGCCAGGTGTAGTGTGGCCGACAAGGGCACATAGAATTGGTGTTGACCGAGATGATCAACAACACCAAACGATCATAAGCATTAGCTGAAATGATCTACTCCTAAACCAAGGTGTAGAAGGAATCAAGAGCTTAGTGCAAAGTGACTCTACTCATGTCAACAACATAAGAGAGTTAAGGAAGAATTTGCTAGGGACTAGGTATATGAACCTTCCACTAGGGAAAGAGGTTCAAGTCATCCACTAGGGGATGAATGGTTTGATTTGATTTGAGTCTCACTGAGGGGAAATTGATTTGATTTATTGATTTAGTGTTCGGTGTTCCACTAGGGATGAAAAGGTAAACTCTCCACTAAAGGAGCAAGTTCAAATCATCCACTAAGGAGAAGAGGTTGTGAAATCCACTAAGGGATTAGAATTCGGGATACACTGAGGGAATTAGAAAGACTTGCATCTCACTGAGGAGAAATAGATTGATTTGATTAAATTTATTTTGTTTGATTATTTGATTTGACTCCACTAGGGAGGAGAGTTAAATTTTGTTTCAGATTTTTACTCCGCTGGGGAGGCTGATTGATTTGTTTAAGATTTTTAAATGTTAAGATGGGTTCTGTTGGTTTGATGGATGCGGGTAGAACCATATTGACTAGGCTTTAACTCATTTACCAATTTTAAGGGGTAGTCTGCTTACCAACCAAAGGAGTTGCCTTTTGATTTACAATGGTCAAGTTAAGAAGAAAGCACGAGGACTCACATCTTCTAAAATAAGGAACCACTAGGGTGATTAGTTTCTTATGCAACAAATCAAACCTGACTTAGGGCTTACTATTGAGTGAATGCCGCTAGGGGACTTAAATTAACTCAAAGATAGTCAAAGTTAATTTCATTTTATTTATTTATTTTTGATGGATCCCATTAGTTCGCGATGGACTGCACTGAGTAGGGGTCATGTTGGCCTTGATCTAACATAGATTTACCAATCCAAAGGGAGTTCCTTCCCGACCGAGGGGAGAAATATCCAACCAAAAGGGGTGTCTTCAGTTTGTAGTGATTAAATTTAGGGAAGAAAGGTCGAGGACTCACATCTTCCACTATAAAAATACCATTGGAGAGACATATTAATAAGGTAACATGTTAAGTCAACCTAGGGCTGCCCATCGATTTGTGATAGTCATGCTAGAAAGAATGCTTAGTAGCCTTACATATTCCAAAGAAAAATGACCATCAGTAATACTTGAGCAACAGTTGAACGAGGGGTGACTAGGGAGTGGGCAGGACTTATCTCAAGGTGTCAGTAAATAGGGAGTTCTGGCGAGCTCTAAAGATAGGATGTCTTCTTGGGAAAGGGGCCACTAGGGGCTTGAATTCTAAATTCATAAGCAAATTAATTAATTTATTTGTTTGTTTAAGATTTTGTTTATGAGAATCATACTAAAAGCGAGCTTATATCGATGGACCTATCTTATTGAACTAAGGGAGAATCTTGCATCTGAATGGATTCTCAATCACGAAGGTGCTGTAGGAAGGGGACTATCAATCCAAAGTAAAGTGTCTAAATGGGGTCTCTGATATGATCCAAGTAGGTGCTTGCGGAGAGGGGTGCTAGGGCTTTATCAAAACCCTAGAAGATAATTTGCATAGGTATTGTGGCCAACTCAAGGAGAAATGGGACTCATATCTACCAAGAGTGGTGTATCCATGGTGAGTCACTTCAAATAGCCAACATCTTCCAACCTAAGGTGCTCATCATTTGTTGGTAAATGGGCTTCGAGGACTCATCCTCGTTAATGATTCAGGATGGTTTATAGGTGCTATCCACCTGGGATTCTTGAATGAATACCGGGGGACTTATCCTAAACCTCAAGTACACTCAACCTAGTCAGTGCATGTTGGTTAGTTTAGAAAGAAAGCGTAGAGACTCACATCTTCTTAAACAAAATCAACATGAGGTAGCTTATTGGCCGGGTAGTAAGCCTACTAAACTAACAAGGTGCTCGTTGGTTTGTAATGGTCAAGTTAGGTAGAAAGCGCGGGGACTCAAATCCACTAGATAAATGACCACTAGTGTGACAGACTAGTGAGGTAGTATCGACCAATAGCTAATGAGTGGGGTAGGGGGCTTGCTCCCCATCAAAATAACTTTGAGACAAAAGATATGTGTTTGTTGTTGTTTGTGCTTGATGGATAGGATGCCTCAGGTTTGTCTCACACACTAAACATGTGATGAAATGAATGCATGAATGGTAGTTGTGATCCCACCAAGAAAGGATGCTGCTTGGGTTCTTTTACACCTAACTTTGTTGTGCTAATCAAAATAGGATGCCTCTTGGGTTCTCTCATACCTATTCTAATAGCACCAGGGAATTATGTTAAATTATGTTTGCATTGTGAAAGAAGGATAGGATGCCTCTTGGGTTCTCTTACACCTAACCTAAACATGTCGTGGAAGATTTCTAAAACAAGCAAACAACACTTTGAATGAAGAGAAGATTTTGAATAATTGGAATGAAATTTTATTCTTTTGATGATAATTATTTTCAAACATATTTTTATGGGTAATATTTCTTCAAATAGAGCTCATTAATTAGAAGCATCGGGTGTACCCCTTTTCAATCAATAAGCTAATAAGATCTTCTTTGGTAGGCCTTCTCTATGACAAATGGGCCTTCCCAAGTGGGTTCAAACTTGCCTCCCATCTTTCGACAGGTAATAATTGGTCTCCTTAAAATTAAAACAAGCTCTCTTACTTGAAAAGCTCTAGATGACTTGTTGTGAATCATTTTGCCTTGTATAACTTCGAGATGCAGCATGGCATCTCTCTTTAAAGAGCTCATCTAACCGAACTTTACATTCTACTATGTAGTAATTTTGCTACCCAATGTTGTCCTTAGTGATGAGAGTTGAACTTCTAAGGGTAGAATAGCTTCAGACCCATACACTAAATAGAACATGGTAGATTGAGTTGGAGTTCTATATGTGGTGTGGTAGGCCAACAAGGCTTCAACTAACTGCTCATGCCACTATTGCTTGTTGCCATCGAGCATCTTCTTTAGTATTTGAATGAGAGTTTTGTTGAATGCTTCTATTAGGCCATTTGCCCCGAGGTAGTAGATGGTAGAGTATCTCCAATCTATATCATGTCTTCTGGAAAAGCTGTTGATCTTGGTGCTCTTGAATGCAATACTATTATTAAATATAATTCTTCGAGGCATCCCAAACCTATATATGATATGGTTCACAAAGAGCACATGTTTGGCGTGACCTCTAGAGTGGTTATCACGATGTAAAATCAAGTCAAATATCCAACATAAATTAAATCAAGTGAATCAATACAAATAAAATGAAAATTCAGAGTCAAATCTAAAGTTAACTCTAGTCAACCTAGAATTGACTTAAGTGGGCCCACTCAATCAAAAGTCAACCCATGACTAAATTAAATTAACATATTTCAAATTATCAAATGAATATGTGTGATCATGTGACAAAGAAATTTGAGTCCAGAGCTGGATGTAAATTAAATTCTATCAAAATAACTAAATAAGATTGAACTCTAAAAAATGATCTCAAACCCATTCCATTTGAATCAAATTGATCATTTGAACTCATTTGGAATCATACCAACCATTTCTGGGTTAAAGAAATAAATTTAAAATCAACACATAGTTTAATCAAATCATAATGCAATTGACCATCAATTACATTATGGTTTAAAGAATAAGTTAAATTGAATGACTTTTGGAGACTACCTTCATGGTTTAATTCAAAGAAAGAAGACAAATCAAAGAAAAAAAAAATCTTTTCACATGCAACCTTACCTACTCCATGAGGAAGAAAATAAAAGCCACCTCTTAAGAGGATGGCTACCTTCAATGGTAGAGAAGGAAATTAAGGAAAATGTGCAAACCTCCAAGAGTTTGCCACATCTTAGACAAGGAGGAGAGAAAGGGATGGAAAGATGAGCTCTAGGCCATATGGGATACAAGAGAGACTTAAGGAGGGTGCACACACACCTTCACCTGAAAAGCGATAGTTCCCCTCCCCAGTGTCCTTGACCACTACAAACCATCAAAATAAAAAAGAGCACTCAAGAGTTGGTCAAGGGAGAAATCTGTAAGAAATTAACATAATTCCTTTGACAAGCAAGCTCGATTCAAATTTTGATCATTGATATTAGGATCCAATGATTCGAGGTATGCCATTGTTGACCTTAAGCTTTTTCTTAGGAAATTTGGTTGTGGTCGGTTTAATAGGAAATGTAATCTTCAATATAATCCAACTATATAGAATCATAAGATTTCTTTCAATGATCGTGTAACACTTAAAATCGTCTGATTTCGTTACCTATATCAAAATATATTAGCAAAATACTATCAACGATCCTCGACTCCCTTTGAAGGAGCGATCTCGCCTCTCATATTTGGATCGGCGGCTCATATAAAGGGGATTGATTTACACCCTTTACAAATCGTGTGATCTATCTGGACCATCAAATCTTTGATCATTAGAAGGATCCGCATTTTGAACTAGGCGGCTTTCGGTGGTGCCATGCAGACCAAGTGAGCGATGTTTAACAACATGCTATGCACATGCGATGCATGGTGACATAAAATCTCTTAAACTCATTAAATAGCGGATTTTTATTAAATATGAGAACTTCAAAAATCATAGAAAATCAAATATAAATCAAAAAATTATAAATGCTTGAGAAAATCTTAAATAAAATCTCCATATTGGGTATTTCAGTTTGGGTTTAATTGAAAAAATTAAACCTTGACTCTCAAATTAATAATCCAATTAATTTGAAACTTTGGGAAAATAAAATTAAGCATAAAATACACCTTAGGTGAATATTTGGAGATTTATTTCTTTGAATTCAAGGGAATTGAAATTTCATATAGTTAACCTTTTAGTGAAAATTAATTAATGAAATGTGCATAATCAAACAATCTTAAATCAACATAATAAACATTGTGAATATTAGAACACGATTAAAATTAAACCTGGAACCTTAAGTCATTAATTAACTTAATTAGGTAATTGAAAGAATTAAATAACTTGAAATTAATTAAATCATAATAAATCAATCAGTTAGCTAATAACTATGAATAAATAATCACGAGAAAGGTATTTCAGTGAAGAATAAGTGAAAAATAAAATCCCTTAATGAATCTTAATAAATTAGGCTTAATTTAGGTTTTAATGAAATAATTAAAATCTTAATTACTACTTAATTAGATCTCTAATCAAGCTGAAACTTTAGGAATATAAAACTGGCATGCAACCCTACTTGCCAGAATTATTTCAAGTTTAAATGATCTCTGGATTAGGAGTTTTCAAATTTTTAAATCCTTAGGTCAATGTTAATCAAATTTTAGGTTAAGGGATTAATTTCATTAAATAGCGAGATTCAAACCAATCTCAATCAAACATTAAAACTATTCAATATCTTAGTCAATCAGTAATATTCAATCTTGGGAAAATGATAAACCTTGGGTTAATTATTAATTAACCAAACTTTAACCTTTAATAAATTTAATAGGATCATTCATCTCAATAAATTTAAATAATGAATCTAAAGCTGGTTAATCAAATAAGATGAAATAATTAACCTAATTCTTTGGGTTAAGCATAATCCATGGAACCTATTTTCAATTTCTATTAAACTTAAGCATATAAATCATGATTTAAAACAGCGTTAAATTGAATGAAATCAAACTTTAATCTAAACTCTTTAAATTAACAAGCAAATCAAATGAAATAAATTAAATCATATTGAAAGAGATTATGCCAAATCAAACTCAATAAAAAGTAACATAAAAGAGTAATTGATAGGATCTTGGTTGACTTTTAAATTTTATTTGGATTTAGGATGTTGAATGGAAGAGCTCCATCCAAAATGGAATCATTCCATTCTTCATTCTAATGAACATAAAAATGAATTAAATCTTAAACCATTTGAAGAAACCACCCAAAGGTAAAAAATTAAACAAATTCAAAATTTAAACTTAAACTTGGATGAAAGCATTACCACATAAAATCTACACACATAGATTACTTAGGTCCACTCTAGATTTGGTTAGATCATTATGATTTTCTTTAATCTCTATGATATTGTTGTGCTTCATGTTTTTGTGTAGTATTGCTTTAGAGTAGATGTATTGTTTGTTCATTAGGCTGATGTTAGGGCATTCTTTCATTTAACACTATTTTTTTGTATTGTTAAAGGGATCTTGTAATAAATAAATCATTATTGTTTGTTTGAATTTAAAATGTAAATTTGAGCTTAAAATTAGGTTAGGATCTACGGGGTCTAGGATTAGCAGGAGCTGACCCAACCAAGAGATGGTGTGATGGTCCCCTATGGAGCCTGATGGATGTCCCTGAAGAAGAAGACTTTCCTAGAAAGAAGATCCATAGATCTAAACTTGTAGTTTTAGGCTTGGTTGTATAAGGGCAGAACTTGGTTGTCCATTTTTCTTTCTTCTAGGGTGTACAGTAGTACCTAGCTGCATTGGCCTTTTTCTTATATAATCTAATTTGGCTTGGTTTATTTTGGGCACATAATAGAAACATCATGCTTTTCTTAGTTTTCTTTCTGTGCTATGTTTATGCTGTGATGATTGTCTGGACATAGGCTTATAGGATAAACTAAATTTTCTACCCAATTAAATTAATTGAAACATAAAAATAAATACAACTCATAATCTTCATATAAAAGCCTAGGTATTAAAATAAGATAAAATATGTAGCAACCCCTTAGCTGGATGTTTTAACATCATGCATAAATCATATTGTTTCACTCTTAATTAATGAAGGACTTCCATCCTTGACAGAGAACCTAGGCTTGACCTTTGAGAGCCTATGATGAAAGTACACCTTTTTCTATCTGATTTGGCCCATAACCTTTTTCTAATTACATGCATTAGGCATAAATTGTATTTCTATGGACTAAAATGAATATTGAGTCAATAATTAAAAAAATCTGAAAAATATGCATTAGTTAGGTGCATCTTCATACCCTACATGATCTTAGGGATTAGGGAGTAAGTCTAGGTTCATAGATTTCTTTCCTAAAACTGTAATAGCCCATCCATCTTTTATTCATATGACTTAGCCTCATTATTTTAAAATGTGCTCAGGTGGTGTTAGCTGGCAACCTTCTCCAGACAGGTTGTAAGTGCAGAAGAGTCAGGGATAAGTCAGCTCCCTCAAGTGAGGAGAATGGCCAATGATTTCTAAGGATAGAACTAGGTTGAGCATCTAACATGTGTCAGAAGCACCTATAGACTAGGTTCTGAAGCATCCTTTTAAGAATAAGTCTTCAACCCTAGGTATTTCTGCAGTCCTATGCTGATAGAATCTAAGCCCTAGATTTTTTTTTAAAAAATGATAACTTGAAATCTAAAATGAAATCTTAAATTTGAAGCTCGATCATAGGATAGATGAAATGTCTACTGGGCATCCCAATATCAATAGATATTTCCTAATATTTCCCATTTGACTTTTGAAAATAACTCTCTCCAGTTTGGATCTCTCCCAATTGAATTTCTAAAAATCAATCCTTTGAATGCTACCTTAATTGTCTTTAGAAATAACCATTTATTTCTTTAATCGAGAGTATTCTTAGGAAGAGACCCTCTCTAAGATGTAATTAACTTTAGAGGCTTGCCTTTATAAGGAATCATGATCCCAGGATAAAATAAACCCTGTTCTACTTTTCCATGTAGTTCAGGGGTAAATACTCTGGTACATGAATGACCCATTAGCCTTAGGAGTCTTTTATTGAAATGATCGAATCCATTACAGGAGAGCATGTTTATCTTTCAAGATAATATGTTATTCCTTAGTGACGTATTTGGTCATCTAAATAAAATTTTCCTAAACTCTATGTGGTGTCATTTCTTCCCTCTATTCCAGAGAAAACACCAACATTCTTGTTCACTTAAACATTCATTTTTCTTTTGCATTTGAATTTTGATCAAGTTTATGAGAAAAGGTGTTTTGAAGAAGAAAGTAGGTTGCATCCTCTTGTATCTCATTCTCTCTGACTGAAAATAGCTTTTCATCACCTTTTACACAGTACTCGATCCCATCCTTTCAAAACTTGATACATTGATGCAGGGAAGATGGAATCATCTTATTCTGATGTATCCAAGGCCTACCAAGCAAAGCAGTGAATGAAGTATTCAAATAAATTATGTAGAATTTGGCTTCAGTCTTCCATTTACCAATCTCTAAAGGTAATAGTTTGGAACATAAAGCCCTCCCGGCTTGTTCATTGAATCCTCTCAACATAATCCAATCTCCTCAGAGGGTGGAGATGTCAATCCTCAAGTAGAAAAGGGTCTTTAGACTCATAATATTCACTAATGCACTTAGATCAAAAAGAACCCTAGAGAGTCTGAATCTTCCCATGTCCATTGTAATGTAGAGGGGATGGTTGTGCTCCATATCCCCTAAAAGAAGGTCTTCATCTGTGAAAGTGACTCCTTGGGCTTCTCTGGAATAATGTGCCTCCTCTCCAACAGTGGTCAGCTAAGCTACGCATATTTTTAGATCAAGAAGAACCTTGATTAATGATTCCCTCATCTCTTTGGATAAGATAAGGGCATCGTATATGATTAACTTAGATGGAAACTTTCTTAGGTGAGAGAGGATATTGTAATCTACTCTAGGTTGATCTTCCAAAAGCATATCCAAGGGTGGAGCATCCTGTGGAAGGCCTTCTCGACCATCTGAGCCAATGAATTATTTTTCCTTATCTTGAGATGCTGCCTTAGGAAGTAGAACCTTGCCACTACAGAGGTTGACTTCGGTGATCTCTTATGGCAAGTTAGTGGAAGGTTCTATCTGCATGTTAAGATCACCTATAGCTTCTTCTATGGGACCCTCAAAATTAGATGATTCCAAGTCTATCTCAAGAGGTGAACCTGTATTATTCAAAGAAGAAAAGTCTAACTCTGAATCAGAATGAGGAAGATCAGAGTTGTTATAGTTATTATTTAAACCTAAAGAGCTTTTTAAATGAGTAGAATTAGACAACCCATTAGAAGTGACATAGATATAATTCAAACTAGCTTTATTCCTTGATTTCTTGGATTTTGTAGGAGGTACATAGTAGAAGTCAAGTAAAGTAAGTGGGGTGAGGGATTTGATGCCTTCATTTATTGATACAAGATGTCTACTATAGGAAGAGCTAGCTAACATAGAGGTGCTCATTGATGTAGTAGCTACAATGGTGGACTGGAGGCTAGGCTTGGTCGATGGTTACACTACTTGGTTATCTTGGGTTGGCATAGATTACTGTTACTGCTGAGCTCCCACTTTGCCCAAGTTATATTTCATAACTTGCAAACCTTCCTTGATGTTGGAGGTTCAAGCTGCCTCAGGCACCTGCAAGGAAAGTTTATTGATTTTGGAAATAATTTTCTTAGAGGTTTGGGATAAGGAGATATCCCAACCTTCTTTAGTTTTGAGAGGATCATAGTTATCCCCAAAGATTACCCTAATGGAACTGGATGGTTATTCCATAAGGTATTCCTTTGGGATAACTATGGTGCCTGTCTTGAAGCTATGCTCAAGCCAGTCCTTGAATTTAAAGAAATCCTCCAAAATATGACCTATCATGCAGTGGTAGGGGAAAAAGTTAGGATCATTGCTCTTGCCCACTTCCTAACTACCTCCCTCTTAAATGAATATGATTTGTTTAATTTATCCATAAGAGTAGGTGGATGGTAGCTACCTGGTGGTGGGTTGTGTACCACTGCTGTGGATGTGGCTAAGGAGGAGGCTGTGAAAGCCATGGAGGCTATTGTGGAGGTTGGTAGGATGGCTTCGGTGGTGGTAGAGGAGGTGGAAGTGAGAGATGTGGAGCTCGAGGTCTCTCATACTGCTCTCTAGCCGGCTGTTTCCCCTTGTCTACTACTGTCACTACCCCTGGTTTCTTCTCACAAGCTTTTTCGTGGCTTAAAATTTGTTGATTGATTTGAAAAGGAAACTATTTGTCTTTTTTTTATAAGCTAGCCACCTTGTTGATTAGCTTCTCAAATATTTTGATGATGAAACCTTTGAGCAAGAAGGCGATCAGACCATGAATATTCTCAAGTAGAATTTCAATGATATGCTGTTCAGATAACTGCAGTTCACATTTTATACTTAAATTATTCCATCTGAGAATATAATCAATGAGGGACTCACTAGGGTGTTGTTGAGCCACAATGAGATCTTCTGATCACTTTCTTTGAGCTCAAACCTCTTAATGAAGAGTTGCTCGGTAAAGTCTTCTTGAACTATTAGAGTTTAGCATACCAATCGAAGCTATGCTGCTAAACTCTTGATAAAGAGATAGAGTAACACATCACGCCAGGCGTTGCAATGGCGGCCACGAAGTGCTATGTGCTCGTGGTTCCTCCATCGAAGCTCTTGAAAGAAGGTGTCATGAAACCCTTAGGATACTAGATGGCATCAAATTCCTCATGGTAGGGTATACGCGTTGGAACCGATGATCCTCCTCATGCTTGAGCCAATGCTTCTCTCACCTACTGCTCAACCATGGTTTTGATGTCCTTTTCCTATACGGAGGTACTATCCACTACCTTTCTATACAAACTAGTGCTGCCCTGCTCTATTGGAGGTAAAGTCTTGGATGGATCCAAGACATGCAACAACTCAAGCTAACATGTTTTTGCAATAGTAGGATGCACAACCAGGGCTTGGTTCTGAAGTGCCAATACTACTGCTAGCAAATCCTCAAGCTTCTTCCCCATCTTATCTATTTATTCATCCTTTTGCTTTATTACTGAAGGAGGTGTTGGGTCGAGTAGGCTGTGTCATCCTGCTGGGCCACATCACCTTCCAAAGTTTACTGATCACAAAGAAGAGAAACCCTAGTATGTACCATGTGAACTCTCGCTGAATCCTCTAACAGATCATCCTCATTAGGATCAAAACTAACCTTCTCATCCTCTAAGTCAAACCACTCGTACCCTAAGATCTCCTTTTTCTCCACTAAATACTGAGCCACAATGTCATTTAGGGATTGGTCTGAACAATATATAAAGATGGGGTAGATAATAAGATCCTCATTATAAAGATAAGCATCTAACCTCTGCTACTACTGGAGAGCTAACCTTATGAGGGCTACGCTCACTAGAAGAAAGATGCTCCTAGCTGCCACTGGATCTAGGTGGAGTAGTACTCTTAGGAGGATCTATGGCCATGGTGATAACTGAACTGTCTCCTCCTCCTTCGGCTACTACTATCTCTATAGCCTGTTGTGGTGGTGGTGGTGATGGAACTACTATGATACTCCAAGGTCTCCATTCCCTCCTCACCATAACTCAGGAAGAAGGTCGAGGTTGAGAGCTCAGCCTCGCCACAATCGGCAGTGTAGATGGAATGAGATCTCTTGGCCATAGTCGGATCACTAGTGGGGCTCTCTTCTTCCTGGATGTTGCCTTCATGGCTTTTGCTAGCACAGTAGATGATGGAACATGCACCGAAGATGGTGGGCATGGAGTAGAGCAGTGTGGTGGAGGCATCACCGACTCTCTCTGAATAGGAGCTCCTCTCCTATGATGGGTAGTACCATATGTAATATCTTGTCGATATGATTGATGGTGTAGCATGCCGTCGGAAAGACCATGGATGAGCATTGGTTGCTATACTATGTCTCCTACTAGTAATCTGCATTGATGTATGGGCCTCCCTGGCCCTCTCCTGTCTAATGTGCCTGCCCACACAATGGGGGATAACTGATCTGAAATTAAATTGAGCTCCGGACTTTGATCATTCGTAGGCTCTGCCAACTCGGTGAAGACCTGACCTAAGGATGGCGTACGACCTCCTCTTCTCACTGATAGAAGCCTAAAACTATACTGCTGGCAGAGATGAAACTAAAATCCTCCTAACATCCTTTCTATCAGATCTAGAGAGGGGGTGAAACTTGTTCTTTGTGATAAGCGTAGAGGCTATCTTAGGTATCTCCTCAACTATAGATAGAGTGGCTGCCTCTAACTCCCTGGCTATGCAGGTTTGATACCACTTGGTCATGCGATTCTTATTTCGGTGCTGAGTCCTAGTTGGTCGAGCAATATGGGAACTAGACCCAACCTCAAAGGCAGAGGAGACAATCTCTAGAAACAGGGGAGCCTTCCCCTTGGAAGGTGCCAATGTGTGGGTGCTAGCCCATACTAGGGCAACAAGGGGAGCAACTGGGCGCACTCATGCTATAACTCTTGTTGGAACCAGCCTTCCTCTTGAGGAGGGATCTCAATCGATGGTAACTCAACCGGATGACCAACGCGGTCACCACACTCTTCGATTGTTGTGGTGGTCCCTCACATATGATCCCCCCAAAAACCTGGCCAAAGTGGATGAGGTGGGCAGTTGAAGGAGGCTGGTGATCCAAGGCCAAATCCATCCCGAAATGTGAATACATACTTTTTGTCGCCATTTGACTGCGACTACTAAATTGATTGAAAGTCTACAATATTGGAAAACAAACCTGAATCAGATTTCTTGCTTTGTTGATTTTTGAATTTTGATTTAGAATTTGAACCCACACTCAATAACTTGAAAGTGTTAAGTGGGGCTCAAATGAATTTGGAGAGATTTTGAAATTGATTGGAAAGGATACTTTTTGAATGTAGAATCCATTTTCAACAAATTTGTGTATGTTGAAAATGGCTTCAAATATTTTTGGAGAGATTAATGCTTCCACAGGTTCATATTTGAATTTGATTTTTGATTTTGAGGACCCTTTATTTAACAAATTTGAGTATGTTAAAGTAAAGGGTCAATTGATTTTGTTTGCATTTGTGATTTTGGAATTTACATAGTAAATTTGAGTATGCTAAGTGAGGTGTTTGAAAATAATTTTTTTCTTCTTTTGCTTGTTTGTGAATCATATGCGAATTTGAAAATTGAATCTTCACTTAACAAATTTTGGGCATGCTAAATGACGAATCCAAATGTTTTTGTTATTATTGAAAAGAGGATTCTTTTACTTAGCAAATTTGGGTATGCTAAATAAAGGATCCAAATGTGTTTTATTTTTGATGATTTTGAAAAGAGGATTCTTAGCAAGTTTAAGCATGCTAAGGAAATCCAAATGTGTTTTTATTTTTGATGATTTTGAAAAGAGGATTCTTAGCAAATTTAGGTATGCTAAGGAAATCCAAATATATTTTGTTTTGATGATTTTGAAAAGAGGACTGTTAGCAACATTAAGTATGCTAAAAAAAATCTAAATGTGTTTTTGTTTTGATGATTTTGATATGGGGGTTCTTTACTTAGCAATTTTAGGTATGCTAAATAAAGGATCCATGTGTGTTTTGATTTTGAAAAGAGGATCTTCATTTAGCAAATTTGGGTATGCTAAATGAAAGATCCAAATGTTGTTTGATGTTTGTGATTTTTGATTTTGAAAAGTGGATCTTCACTTAGCAAATTTGGGTATGCTAAATGAAAGATCTAAATGCTGTTTGAATTTTGAAAAGGTGATTGTTAATTTTGAAAAGATGATCATTGGTTTTGTTTTGAAAAGGAGATCTTCATTCGAGAAATTGGTTGAGGATATTCATTTATGCTTTTTGAAAACATGATTTTGAATTTTATTTTGAAAATGAAATCTTCATCAAAATAAATTGAGTGAAGATGTTCATTTGTGCTTTTAAAAAAAATATGATTGTTGATTTTGATTTTTAAAAATGAAATCTTCATTCAATAAATTGAATGAGGATGTTCATTTGTTCTTTTAGAAAACATGATTGTTGATCTTATTTTGAAAATGAAATCTTCATTCAATAAATTGAATGAGGATGTTCATTTTTGCTTTTTGAAAAGAATGATTGTTGATTTTATATTTGAAAATGAAATTCTCATTCAATAAATTAGATGAGGAAGTTTATTTATGCTTTTTGAAAATATGATTGTTGATTTTATTTTTGAAAATGAAATCTTCATCAAAATAAATTGAGTGAAGATATTCATTTGTGCTTTTTGAAAATATGATTGTTGATTTTATTTTTGAAAAGATGATTCTACATATAACAATCATGGAAATTATTAGATGAGTGTGATTTATGAAAATTTTTGTGCAAATATTTTATTATGTGTATTTGAAAAAGTGCTTTTTTCTTTTTTGACTATTAATGTTTTATAAAGGATAATTTTTTTTTGGAATGAACCTTACCTTACCATAAAAAATGATAAGAAGGGAGACTTTAATCATTTCTTTATATTAAATCTTTATTTTCACCTATTAGGAAACCCAATAGGGGTTTTAAGACATACACGGAGTGATGTCCTAAAACCTAAAGGATGTTGACTAGCTTAGCTTAAGGATGAAATAAACTAAGTGCCAACAAAAAAGAAAGATAGTCTTGGATTTACATAAAGTATAAACCCACTATCTATACTTAGAGATAATAATTAGTTACCAAAGATGAAGAGAGGAACCATCCCTAGTGGAGTCGCCAGAAAAATGTGTGGTGAATTTATTTTTATCTTCATCTATCTTTTGAGAGATAAGTGAAAATAAAAATATACCACTTGTTGGGATACCATGTAAATCCACAAATGTTCTTATTAGGGTGATCAGGTACGACATTGAGGAATAGTGTACTATCTTGAGAGGAGAAGTCACCATACAATGGACCTAATCACCTAAGGACTCTAAGGATGGGTCTTCATATGTACTAGAGATTCTTCCTACTTTACATGAAAAAGTAAAGCAGGGTTTATTTTAAACTGGGTTCGTTAAGTTCCATATGGAGGCAAGACCTTATAGTTAATTACATCTTAAGAAATGAGATTCCTTAGGAATACTCTCGATTAAGATAAATGATCATTGTCTGTAAAAATTTTAAAGATAGGACTATCAATCAATTGGTTAATTTTTAGAAGATCAAATGGGTTTGATCACGAGGAGGCAGTTATTATCAAAACCTAAGGAAGATAAGTAGGGAATACTTATGATACTATGAGGCCTAGTAAGCATCTCAAACTATGGTTGGATGAAATGATTCATTTATTTGAGTTGAATTTTTATTAGAAAGCTAGGGCTTACAATCCACGACAAAAGATCATGAAAATGCTTAAGAGGTGAGGATTTATGCTCGTAGCCCACAAAGGGAATTAATAACCTCTAAACCTAAATCTAGGGAGCTTTGTCAAGGGCAAAGCATAACCTAAATATAAGGCACAAATGGGTATATGGTTTACCTCCACAAGAGAGGATAAACCACCCGACTGTTATATTTTATAGGGAGTGTGTTTAAGAACTTAGTCTCTTTCTAAATAAATAGGTGCTATCTTGCAAAGCTAACTCCTACATGTATTTAAATCATAGGAGTTAGTTGGTGGCCAATAAGTAAGCTTTTTATCTATTAGAGGTAAATCATATATCCTAAAGACAATGGTTCTAAGACACAGTGGCATAATCATGATTAAAGACTTAAATCTAATGCAAATTTTGTTATATTTTATTTTGATTTTTGGACAATTGGTTTGACATAGGCTATGGGATTCATATGCCTAATGCATGAGAAATTTGATCATGGGCCAAAATCAGCAAGAAGGAGGTGTGTTTCCACCATGGCTCTCAAAGGTTAAGCCAAGTTCCCTAGCACGGGTGGAAGCCCTCCATATGTAAGACTGAAGCAAGATGATTTTTATGCATGATGTGAAAACATATAACATCCAGCTAAGGGGTTGTTAAATCTTTTATCTTGTTTTATAACCAAGGCTTTAGGTGAGGTTATGAGTTGTTAATTTTTAATTTTGAGTTGATTAATTGGATAGAAATTTTTTTTTCCAAGAGCCTAATCGCATCCAGGCCATTCATCAAAATAAGAAAGAAACTAGGAAAATATGCCATTTTAATGCACAAGTTAAACAATCATCAAATAATTTATAAAACTAGCGCAAAAGAATAAGAGGTCTTTTATGATTGGGCTCCACCACACAAACCCAAAAAAAATAATATGGCCACCCGAGCTTTACCCTTATACAACCCGGATTATAAATGAATTAATTATAATCAAGAAGGAATTCACGTTATGTGGGTCTTCATTTTCTTCTTTCTTCTTTCTTCTTTTAGTTGGTTGGAATGTGGTTACTCTAAAGACTTCACATGGTACATAAGACATTGTCTTATAACTAATGTTCATCCTAATCCCTCATAACATTCAATCCAAATCCTAATTGTAAAATTACATGAAAATGGAAAAAGTAAATCTAACTAAAACCAGCAAAACAAATATTAGCAAAACAAACCACACAATCCCAAGCATGTATATGAATAAATTGGACTTAGTACCCCACACATGGGTAACGAAGTCCACCTAGCCTATTTTGGATTATGCTTAGGGGTATAAGCAACTTACATAGTAAAAAACATTTATATTTTTTATTGCAGTGCCCCTTAAGCATAATCCCCTAGAAGACAATGGTTAGACTAAGATCACCCTACCATTCAATCTACACACATACACCCTAACATCCAGACTAAAACATCACATCACAAAATAAAAATAAACATCAAATTATGCACCGCCCTAACATAGGACTAGAAATGGTGACTTAGCCTAATGTGTGTGCCATTTAAGGCTTGTGTGGCATGTCTAAGCTAAGCTTTAAGGTTAGAAATTTCTATTGTATGAAGAGTTCAACTTAGACGGTGATTTCATTTAAGTGATTTAGTTGATTTGGTTGATTTTATTTTATGATTTGAATTGGTTTAAATGAACATACATTTAATAACTAAGTATTGTAAAGAGAGGAAAAGAGAAGAGAACTCCTCTTTCCTCTCTACCTTAAGTAATTTCTAAGGTAGGTTCATTAGTGACTTTTTATTTAGTGAATGTTTTATTATGTGTTTTAATTAATTCTAAGTTTAGATGGACTCTAAACAAACCTATTCAACAAGAAAGGCATTTTTTAAGATTAATTAAAGTGAATTACTATAATAAAACACACAACACTTTATTTCTTTCCAACATGTGTAACATGCATATGGAGGAATCCTAAGCATATCTATACATGCAAATGGAAATGTTTGCACACCTTGATGATGAATTCTAAGGGATGTCTCTTAAGAAAATTTGGATGCTTCATGATGCATCATTTTGTTAATTAGAAAAAGAGAGATTCTTTTATCCATTTTTTCATATGCACATTTACATGTATGAAAGACATAAGTGAGTATGGCGCCATTATTTTCTACACCAAGGGTGTAAGTTACAAGACCTACTTGGGGCAACTTAAAGCCTCACAATCCTGGGGTGTCCAAACTAATATACCACTTTTCTTAAGTACATGTGCATGTATAAAAAGAAATGAATGGAAAAATAATCATGCAAAAGATTCTTATGTGTTTGTTTTATTTTGGTTGTTTAATTTACATGTGCAAATGTGAAGATCCTTCTAAAATGATGACATACGAATGAATAGGAATGGATTTAAACAAGTGTTATGTTCATTTCAAATGAACTATACACTTTGCAAATCCTATTCAAAACTATGTTAAAAGAGAAGAGAAGAAGTCACATAACACATCTTATATTATACTCACATGCAAGCTTATTATAAGTATATTTTTATGTTTTTGATTTATAAGTTTTGAAAATAATTTTGATTTAATAGTGATAATAGCCATTCATATTCTTACTTTAGCCAAACATGCAATTTGACATAAAGGAAACATTTCATTTTAATTTGATTTTAAAGACATGAATGTACAATTTTCATATGACATACAACACTTAGCATGCTAGGAAAGAAATAAAGTGATGTAAGCATGTAATTTCATTCATCTTAATTAATTCCTAAAGACAATCCTATAGAATAAGATAATTTAAAGTGAATTAAAATTATTTAAAGAATTTTTTAGTTTTGTTCTGAGTTTGATTTGATTTAGAAAAATGTAAAAAGGTTTTCTGGTCCTAATCTATCTCCCACATGTGTGTGTCATTTTAGTTAAATTTTTAGAACCATTAGATTGATTTTATATTTTGTTTAGGTTAACGTATAAATTTAGTTCATTAATTACCTCTTACTTACACCTCCTTAACATAATTATTCAAATATGAGCAACATATGATATGCAACCACATGAATTTAAATCAATGCACCTAAGAAAGAAAGGGCCTAATGCAATTGGCTCATAATTATTGATTAATTAAGCTAAAGGGTTTAATTAAGTACTTTCATAACCCTTCCCCCATATGTAGGTTGGATTTGACTTTCTTAAGTTTACTTAGGTTATTGAACACCTAAGTATCTACCCAAGAATGGATTGATTAAATGATTAAGTTTCTGGATTAGTTTTTGATTTTGAGTTTAGTTAATTAAGCTATTTAATGAAATGATTAAATGATTAATCAATTTATAAATTAATTAAGTTTTCATTCAAATGAACTTACGATAAAAGATTTGGAAAAGGCATCCAAATCTCATCCCTAGGTCTATCCACTATTCCAAGATGATTAACAAATATAATTAATGAATTTATCATTATTTAATAGGTTAATTAATCATTTAATTGATTAAGGGAGTGATTAGAGATGATATAAGCAATTAAATAAATTAATCTAATAATAAATTTTAAGAAAATTATGTAATCCAATAATAATTAACCCTAAGAGTTTGACATTAATTATTAGAATAATTAAGGAGTAATTAACATAATTACATCTGCAATAAAACATAAATTAAAAAAATATCACTATTCAAAATCAATTAAAATCAATTTTATATTATTCCCCTTTGAATTATCTTTCAAATGAAGTTGAGTTTGCATTTTTTAGATTTTTGTACATTTAGTTATGTATTTTTGAAGTTTTTGAAATTATTAGGTAATTAAATCCTCAATTATATAACTAATCCCATCGGTGCCACAGGGATCATTGATACGACGCGCGCTTTCCATATGGAGTGATGAGATTGATTATTTAAGTTATCAAATCGCATAATCACGTTGGCACAATGCTTCCTTGACCATCCGATCAAAGATCGGATGGTCCGGATTAAACTTGTGGACCTAAAGGGATTAAACAGTAGATCTAACGTGGATTAATCATGACCGTCCATCCAAAACATGCTGGATGGATGATCCATGATTCATCCCTGCCCTCGCATGGTGAGAGGCGACGCCCATCCTCCATGGCTTGATCAGCTCACTTGAGCTCGATTGAGTGATTCAACACACCATCTAATAGAAAGAATAAAGACATCCAATGTTTGAATTGCAATGAGATGATACTTTCCTTCACAAAAGACCAAAGAAAATATAGCTTAAGCTCGGTTTTGATTCATACTTTGCTAGAGCCTATCACTGGTGTTCCCAACTGTCGAGGTAGCTTCATCTAGTGGAGATGAAGCCCTATTGAAGGTTTGAAGGCTTGAGATCAAGTGGATCCTCCTATTGGCCAAGATGAGCTTTAAGTGCTTGTTGCTTTGGTCTAGCTCTCTTCTCCCGTGCCTTGGAAGCTTAGAATTTGGCTTGGGTGAACTCAACTTGATGCCTTGAAGGTGCTTGCAAGAGGAATTGGCTTGTAGAGGTGAATTGAGCAAAATGGAATTTCCAATGAGCTCCCCTATTTTGACTTTGAAGAAATTCGAAAATGGAGAATTGAAAATAGGTTGAGAAAGCTTAGAGAACCTTGGAGAAGGTTGCACTAAGTTCCTATGGCTCAATCGAGTGTGAATGAATGGAATTCAAGTGGAATTTGGGGGAGTATATCTCCTCCTACAAGGATTGGATGGTCAAGCTTATCTCTTCTATTTTGAAAAAATTAATCACAATTAGTGGGTTGGTTAGGCCATTTCAAGCTCCACGTGGTTCAATTTTGGCAGAGGAGTGGAGTGGTAAAGTTTCCATGTGCGCATTTTAGTGGAATGATTTCATGTGAAGAATTTCATATTGGGTGGTCAATTTTGGCCTTGGGTTAGGTTTGGCTGACCCAAACCCATTGGGTCATGTGCATCACACTCATTAGTGTCCACCTGGTCCACTAAGAAGGTGTCAAGTGGCCATGAAAAGGATTTGACCAAATTCTAAGTGAAATTGGCCATATGTTACCCCTTGACCTAGGGGTAAAATGGTCACTTGGTTTTAATTTCACTTTAGCCAGATTTAGAATAATTTGAAATTAGGTTGGTCCAAATTTCAATGAATTTGGAGTTCGTTTGATATCATTTGGCTCATGTTGATCCATTTAGGTCAAAATGGGTCAACTTGGGCCAAGTTAACCAATTGGTCAAATTGAGTCAGACCAAGGGTTGGGTCAAGTTCATATGTGCATTTGAAATGTGTTGGCATCATTGGTTTGGTTCAATTTAGTTTATATTTTGTTTTGGTTCATTTGATTTCATTTAGGTCAAATGAGTCAAGTTGACCAATTTAACCCATTTGACCTAATTAGGTTAGGTCATGGGTTGGTTTAGGCTTGGTTGGTCATTTAAAATGTTTTGCAAGATTTGGTTTCAATCAATTTTGGTTTGGTTAAGTTTCAAGTTGATTTGACCGCTTAAGTCAAGTTGGGTTCATGGTCAATTGGGCTAGGTTGGGTCTAGTTGGCCAATTGAGGCTTTGGTCAAGTTCAACAAGTAGTTTAGAATGAATTTGACCCATTGGTTGCAATCAATTTGACTTAGATCAAGATTTGACACATTTTGACTTTTTAGGTCAAGTTGGGTCAACTTGGGTCAAGTGGCCAATTAGGCTAGGTTAGGCTCAAATGATGACTTGGTCATGATCAATCATTATTCATGAATTAGTTTTGATCAATGCTTACAATCAATTTGGCCTATGGTGGATTTTGGCTAGTTTGGGTTTCATTGGCAAAGTGTTGACTTGGTCAACCCTTAAGTTTGACTTAGTTTGACCCAATTCGAGTGATTGATTATCTCATGATGATTGTCGCTCACAATGTGAGGCTTATGTGGGCTTAGTTCAATCCAGTTTAGGTAGAATTAGAATTTAGCTCAAAGGAGTACTTTAGGTCACTTTGGGTCAAGTGAGCTTAAGTGGGTCAATTGACTTGATCAAGGCTTGATCAAGTTTGGTTGAACTCACATATGGACTTATGATTGAAATATAAATCCATTTGCAAGTGATTTGGAGCCAAATCGGTTTTGATTCATTTGACAATTTCAAGTTCAAAGAATGAACATGGATTTGGGTTTGAGTTTTGAATTTAGTTTTGGTTTGATGATTGAAGTTTATTTTTATATTTGGATTCATGATTGAAGGATTGATTGTATCATGAAGAATGTATTGATTTGAATTTGACTTGGCTAAGTTCAAGAATTTAACTTGAAGAAGCATATATTGGTTTTAGGTTAGATTTAGGTTTGAGTTTTGAACTAGGTTAAATTTATTTGAATTTATATTTCATTTATATTTGTGAATATAAATAAGAATATAAATGGGTTATGAGAAAATTTCTTGATTTTGAAATGATTTGAATTTGATTTGAAGGAGTTCAACGATTTATGTTGAAAGAGTTTAGGTTGAATTTTGATTGGATTTGGATTTGAGTTTTGTATTTGTTTTGGTTATTTGAATTCATATTTCATTTATATTTGTGAATATAAATGAGAATATAAATGGGTTATGAGAAAATATTTTTAATTTGAAGTGGTTTGAATTTGATTTGGGTTAAGTCCATAAGGTAAAATCCAAAGTGACTTAGGAAGAATTTTTTAAATTTGGAATTGAGTTTGGGATTTAGTTTTGGTTATTTGAATTTATATTTCATTTATATTTGTGAATATAAATGAGAATATAAATACGTTTAGAGAAAAATCTTTTGACTTTGAAGTGATTTGGATTTGAGCTAAGTCCATAAGATGAAATCAAAGTTACTTAAGAAAGATTTTTTAAAATTTGGAATTCAATCATGGGTTTCAATCATTTGGAATTGATTCATGATTTGAGAAAATCCATTGTAATTGATTTAAGGTTTGTTTTGGAATTGAAGTTGATTTGAGTTTGAGGTTGTTTTGGATTTGGAGTTTGACTTGAAAGGAAGAAGCTAGGATTTGGTTCAAGCTACAGGGTAGGCAAATTTTCCTAACACCCTTAAGGCATAACCTATTCCTATAGCTAACTCTTCTAATTCTCTAGGGTTAGGTTAAGTGTTCACCTAATCACTAGAAGTATCATAAGACTAAAGAACCCTTAGTGTCTAAGAGGAGTCTTATGTCTAAGATGAGGGGGTTGGGAGCTCATTTCTGAAAATGAGGTCAACACTTTAATATTTAGAAAATCATAATACTAATGCTTAGTTATGATATACCACACAAGCCTTAACACACACATTAGGACTAAGTCCCCACTTCTAGCTTTATGTTAGGGCTGTGCATGGTATGATGTATGCTTTATTGTGTGATGTATTATTTTAGACTGGATGTTAGGGTGTATGTTTTGTAGATTGGATGTTAGGCCAATATTAGCCTAATCATATTTTTTATAGGGGATTGTGCTTAAGGGGTGCCTAAAATAAATATAAGTGCTCTCTTTACAGGTTGCTTAAACCCCCTAAGCATAATCCAAGTTAGGATAGGTGAGCTTGGTTACCTATGTGTAGGGTGCTAAGTCCAAATCATATATATGACTACTTGGGATTGTATGTGTGTTTAGCTAACACTTATTATATATGTGTAGTTAGATTTACTTTTTCTACTTTTAATGTAATTTTGCACTAGGAATTAGGACTAGTGTTATGGGAGATTAGGATGAGCATTGGCTAGAAGGCTTTGTCCTTGGGTGCCATGCGATGCCTTGAAGTCCACCAAATCAAAGGGAAAAGAAGAAATAAAGGAGACATGAAGACTTGAAGATCCCCCATAGCACTTATTCATTCATAAATTGTAATCATTCTTTCATATTTCTGGTTGTATAAGGGTACATCTCAGCTACCCATCTTTTTTTTTGGGTTGTAGGACTATACCCGACCACACCGGCCTCTTATTCTTTTACGATAGTTATAAAATTAATTGATGTTATGTTTAGTTTGCGCATTAAAAATAGTATACTTTTCATAATTTCTTAAATGATTGATGCTTTAATGTGTGGCCTGGATGCAATTAGGCTGTTAGAAAAAAATAAATTTTCTACCCAACTATAACTCATAACTAAAGCTTTTAATAATTTATAACCTCACCATAAAGCCTAGGCATTAAATAAGATAATTAAAAGATTTAGCAACCCCTTAACTATATGGTTATATGTTTCACATCAGGCATGCATATTCTTTCTCCCTTGAACATGAAAGATCTTTATCCTTGCACGATAGGGGAATACTTGACCTGTGAGGGCATCTCTTGTGGTGGAGAACACTTCTTCTAGCTGATCTGGCCAATAATCTACTTCATCATGCATTTAGACATATGAAAATCTTAAAGCATTTGTCCAAATGAAGCGTCAAAAATCAAATAAAATTTGAAAAGATTTACATTTATAGATTAAGTAATTATTCATACCACACATGCTCTAATCTCTTAGGGAGTGGGTTTAAGGACTTTAGTCTCTTTTTAAATTAATAATAGCCCAACTATCTTGCAATTTCATATGACCGGACTACATGGTTTTAAATTTGTAGGAGGAGTTAGTTGGCGGCCACTCCAAATGATTATAAGTCCACCAGTCGGGTGATTTACCCTCTCTTATGGAGGTAAACATTACACCCATCTTTACTTACATTTAGGTCGTGCTTTAGCTCTTACTAAATCTTCTTAGATTTAGGATCCAAGGTAACTAATTCCTTCAAGCTATAAGCATAAGTCCTCACCTCTTAGGCATTTTCCTAACCTTGTGTTGGTGGATTATAAACCCTAGTAATCTAATAAAATTTCAACTCAAATAAAATAATTCTCTTCAACTTCAAATTTATAAAGCTCAACCATAGGATATATTGGAATGCTCACTAGGCTTCTTAATATCATGAGCATTTCTTACTCATTCCCTTTGGCTTCCAAAATAAGTCTCTCCATTTGATCCTTCCTAGTTGATTTTCCAACATAACTAATTTATTGATTGTCTTAACTTTAAAATCTTTAGAGACAACAATTGCCTACTTTAATCGAGTATTCCTAAGAAATTTACCTTCTTTAGGATGTAATTAACTACGGAGGCTTGCCTCCATAGGGAACTTTAGAACTCGGTTTAATATAAACCTTGCTTTATTCATCCATATAAAGCATGAAAAAAATCTCTGGTATATTTGAAGACCCATCATGTTGTAAGAGCTCTTATTAGGTGATTATGTTCATTGAAGGGTGATGTATCTATCTTTAGAAATAGTACATCATACCTCAATGTCATATCTGATCACTTCAATAAGTACCCATTGAGATCTGCATGGTGTCCCCCACAAATATCTCAAAAATAAACACCACGATAAGTATTGGTGATACTTCTTGCTCAATAGCTCCAACAATTTCTTTATCATGATTCCTCAAATCTCCTTTGTGATGATATGTATGTTGCTCCAATAAGTAGTGTCTCAGATGCCCCTATCAAATTAAATGTTCAATATCTTCCTTCAGATGAACACATCTTTCAGTTAAATGCCCTTTCAACTAGTGAAAGAAATAATGTTGTGATTGATTTTTGCTATTTGGATTTCTCAATAATTTTAGCCATTTGAGATATTCAAATTTTTAAATTTTCATTATGATATGAGTTCTAGATGTATTTAATGAAATATAATTTAAAGTCTCATAATTACGTCGATCTTTTGAATATTTTTCCTTTTATTTTTTATTTTGAGATACTATTGTAACATTTTCTGATGTGTACTAACACTTAGATTTATTCTTAAATTATATTTTATGAGCATTAATATCTTCATCAGCAATAATTTGTGCCTCAATATGATGAATAAGATTATCATAAGATCACACTATATCTCACATTAGTGATGAGCAGAAAGGCCTGAGTCGAAGACCTCCAAGAAAAACACCTCAGAGTAGCTCTAGATCTACCCCTGGAATTTGATGTGTTTCAGAAGAGAATCTTTGAAAGTATTCTTTAAGGGTTTCTCCTTCATTTGGCAAATTCTAGAAATATGAGAAGAGTCTTTGATGATTCTAAAATTTGAGATAAATTGTTCGACAAAGAGTTTAGCCAAATGTGCAGAGTTACAAATAGTCTCCTGAGAAGGAAATAAAACTATGTAAGAGCTTGCCCTTTAAGAGCAATAAGAAAAACTTGGCATAGCAAAGCATCGGGTGCTTGTTGAATATGCATAATAGTTATGTAATGATCGATGTACTCATAAGGA
Source organism: Cymbidium sinense (assembly GCA_021442155.1). NCBI lineage: Eukaryota > Viridiplantae > Streptophyta > Magnoliopsida > Asparagales > Orchidaceae > Cymbidium > Cymbidium sinense. The sequence goes on from CM038215.1 coordinate 167,848,483, forward strand.
TCAAAGGTTCCATCATAAAGTTCAATATTAGGTAGTTTAAATCCTATCAAGATTAGTTGTTGAAGAACCATATCATGCAAAGGAGAAGATTCTTGAATACTTGGATGAGGAATGAATTGTTTATCTCTTAGAGGAAATTCATCTTGAACAAGGCATCGTATTCATCTTGAATAACTTCAAGGGACATCTGCATAAAATGGGGGTGATTCAATCCCGTCAAAGAGGTAAGGGGATTCAAGGTTTGTCGGGCAATATGAGTAGAATAAGTTGAGCTAGCAGTATAGTCAAGATCCATATCAGGATGATGTATGTGAAGAATTTTTATATTATTGCGAGGGAGTTCTTCATGAGTTTTTTTTCAATAAAATCAACTCTATCATGTTGTTGATAGGGTCAATTTCATTTAGTTTGTGGTGACATTCTCGTTTGTCCAGCTCCTAGTAAGAGTTGAAGGATATGAGCTTGATGTTCTTCTACTCTTCGCATGCGCTCCTCAAAGGTACTAAGTTCTCCACTAAGTGGGTGGTTTTGATCTTGTCGAGGAACTTAATCGTCTACCAGATGAAGAAGTAATAAGAATCTCCTTTCCACAAATGACGTCAAACTGTTACGTGCCAGAAAACTCATATCGGTATAATAAAATTTCATGCCTTAGGTTGTATGAAAATCCAACATGCATACATATAGTTGAAAAGAGAATAAAAACTCCAAGATTTTTTAGGAAAACCAGAAAATAGAGAAAAATCACTGGCCTACATCAATGAATATATTATATATATATATATATATATATATATATATATATATATATATATATATATATATATATATATATATATGAGTAAAATGTTCGCCACAACTAATTACAAGACCTTGTTTGAGAAAATAAAAATTATGTGACGGAAGTTGGGTTGCAATGGTTGTTGGCAGTGATCGTGACATTTATGGTGGTGTTGAACTTCAAGCTTCTAATTCTCTCCTAACTTTCTTCAAAGTTTACTCATAGGTTTCTCCTTCATTCATGATAAGAATTAGATCCTATTTATAAAATTTTGAGAGGGCCTTTTGGTAATTGCAGCCAAAACCCAAAAATACTCCATCCGATGATTCATATTGATTCCCTCGATCATAAATAATTTTTTTTATGATTTGACAATTCAAACAACCTCCGATTTAATTGATCGTTAGCTTGTTGGATTCATCTTATTGAGCTGATCATTTTTACTATAAGCACATATAATTTAGAAAGTCATTTGATCATCCAATTAGTGTCTCAAAGTTTTTATGTATAACTTTTGGGTTTGATTCGAGCTTATTTGCACTTGATTTGACCTAGTTTTAGTGTTGTTATATATATATATATATATATATATATATATATATATATATATATATATATATATATATATATATATATATATATATATATATATGTTATTTTAAATTTATGTTTGATTTAATATAATATATCAAGGGTAATTGTATTTTATATAAATATAGTATAAAACTGTTGTGCTTAAAGTAACTTTTTTGATAACTATCATAAGTATTACAAATATTTTTTTATAAAAAAAAATTTAAATAGTAATTTTCTAACATCCACCATATTTTAACAACTCTAATTCTCAAATATAAATTTTCATCATAAAAGTTTTTGAAAAATAATCAGAAATCAGGTAGTTAAACACAATTGTGATTGCTTTCTAAAAAAAAAAAATAGTCAGAAAACTATCCCAAACACACTTGAAATTACCAAAGCCTATGGGAAGGTGGATGCTTAGTTTAGTGAGTAGAAAGTAGTCTTAACAAAGCTCAAAAATTATGGTAACACTATAGTGATATTTAACCCTTGTGGAGGAATGAGCTATAATGTATTATTTCTTAGCACTATAAGAACAAGATTTTGACCAAGATATATAATGTTGGCACATACAAATAATCATTATAGTTTGCCTAATCAACTTTATTTTTGGCCAAGATACACAATGCATTAAGTTGAGTTGTTGAGTTTTGATGAAGAAAATTGTTATGATCAATAATATGGTTTAATAGAATGTTGTTAACCTCACTTTTGGAGTGAGGATTCAATCTCCTCTTTTAGACTTAGGGATCTTCTAGATATTAAGATTTGTTTAGTCATAAGACACTTCTAGCAATTAAGTAAACACTTAACCTAAGCCTAGAGACTTAGAAGGGTTAACTATAGGATTAGGTTATGCCTTAAAGATTAGGTTGATATACCTACCCCATGACTTAAACCCAACCTATGTTAACCTTCTTAAACCACAACCAAATTCAATTCATATTAAACCCAAACTCAAACCCAAATCCAAATCCAAATCAAATGATTAAAACCCATGATCAAAATTCAAAATTAAAAAAAAATCCCAAATTCTGATCAACATAGCTTAACTCTTGTGATTCTTGTCCTATGGACTTAGCCTCAACCAAACTCAAACCAAATCAAACTCAATTTATTTTCTCATAAACCATTCATATCTTCAATCATCTCCACAAATATAAATCAAATATACATTTAAATCATCAAAACTAAATCAAACTCTTCCCTAAGCCCTATAACCTACCTTCAAATCACTTTAAACTCTATTGATTTTCTTATAAATCAATCATATCTTCAGTCATCTACATAAATCTAAATCAAATATACATTTAAATCATCTCTACATGATTCAACTCCATGGACTTAGCCAAATTCTTTCATTCCAAACCCCAAATTCAATTAATTTTCTCATAAATCAATCATACCTTCAATCATGTTCACAAATATAAATGAAACTTACAATTACCCCAACCAAATCAAATCAATTCAATCAAACCTAACTTAGCCCATTTGACTTGAAATTCTCAAATGAACCAAAACTCATCCAAACCCAAATCATTTGTAATTGAATTTATATATCAATCCCAAATCCATATAGAAACTCAACTAAATACAAATTAAACCAAAATTGAACCAACTAAACCCATTTAGGCTCACTTGACCCAAAGTGACCCAAAGTGACCTAAAGGACCCATTTAAGCCGAACTTCAATCCAACCCAAATTGGATTGAACCAATGTGGTGTTTATTTTTGAAATGTATATGGGCAACACCATGCAGATTGTAGGAGGTACTTATTAAAGTGATCTGGTTTAACATTGAGGTATGATGTACCTAATCACCTAATAAGGACTCCTAAGGCATGATGAGCCTTGAAATATATTAGGGATTTTTCCCCTACATTATATGGATGAATAAAGCAGGGTTTATATTAAATTGGATTTTAAAGTTCCTTATGGAGGCAAGCCTCCATAGTTAATTACATCTTAAGAAAAGTAAATTCCTTATAAATACTCTTGATTAAAGTAGATAGTTAGGGTCTCTAAAGATTTTAAAGTTAGACTATCAAAAGATTAGTTATTTTTAGAAAATAAATTGGAAAAGTTTGAATGTAGAGACATATTTTTGGAAGCCAAAGACAATGAGTAGAAAATGCTCATGAGACTAGGAAGCCTAGGAGCATTCCAATATATCCTATAATTGGGCTTTATATATTTGAAGTTGAAGAGACTTATTTTGTTAGATTTGAAATTTATTAGATTGCTAGGGCTTATGTTCCAACAATAAAAGGTTGTGGAAATGCCTAAGAGGCGAGGATTTATCCTTGCAGCCTGAAGAAAATAATAACCTCAGATCCTAAATCTAGGGAGCTTTAACATAAGCTAAAGCATGATCTAAATCTAAGCGAAAATGGGCATAATATTTACCTCAATAAAAGAAGATAAACTGCCCGACTGTTGGGCTTAAGATATTCTAGAGTGGCCTCCAGCTAACTTTTCCTATAATTTTTAAACCATGTAGTCTGGTCATATGAAATTGCAAGATAGTTGGGCTGTTATTTATTTAGAAAAGAGACTAAAGTCTTTAGACCCACTCCTTAAGAGACTAAAGCATGAGTGGTATGAATAATGGCTTAGTCTAATGCAAAATCTTCTCAAATTTTATTTAAATTTTTTGACACTTCATCTTGACAAAGGCTTTGGAATTTTGGTGCATATATGCATAATGAAATAAATTTGTTGGTTAAATCAGCAAGAAAGGGGTGTTTTTCACCACAAGTAATGCCCTCACAGGTCAAGCATTCCCCTATCGTGCAAGGATGGAAATCCCCTAGTTTCAAGAGTGAAATAACATGATATGCATGTTGTGATATATTCAACCATTCAGCTAAGGGGTTGATAAATCTTTCAATTATCTTATTTATTACCTAGCTTTATGGTAAGGTTATGAATTATTTAAAACTTTAGTTATGAGTTGTAGTTGGATAGAAGATTTATTTTTATCATAAGAGCCTAATAGCATCCAGGACACACATTAAGCATCAATCATAAGAAATTATGAAAAGCATGCTATTTCTAATGCATAATTTAAACATAACATCAAACAATTTTATAGCTACCACAAAAGAATAACATGTCGGTGTGATTGGGTGCCACCGTACAACCCGAAAAGAAAAGATGGGTAGCCGAGTTCTATCCTTATACAACCCAAAAGAATTATAATTATAATTTATTAATGAATAAGTGTTATAGGGGATCTTCAAGTCTTCATGTCTTCATGTGTCCTTCATTTCTTCTTTTCCCTTTGATTTGGTGGACTTCAAGGCATCACATGGCACCCAAGATAAATCTTTCTGGCCAATGCTCATCCTAATCCCTTGTAGCACTAATCCTAATTCCTAATACAAAATTATATTTAAAATAGAAAAAATAAATCTAACTACACTTGCAAAATAGAGGTTAGCTAAGCATACATACACTTCCAAGTAGTTATACTTATAATTTGGACTTAACACCTTACATATGGGTAACCATGCCCACCTGTCCTAGCTTGGATTATGCTTAGGGGTTTAAGCAACCTACAAAGAGAACATTTATTTTAAGCACCCCCTTATGCATAATATTCTACAAAAAATATGATTAGGCTAAGAACGGCCTAACATCGAGTCTACAAAACATTCACCCTGACATCCAGTCTACAATATTACATCATAAAATAAAATATACATCATGCCATGCATCATCCTAACATGAAGTTAGAAGTTCTAATGTGGATGTTTAAGTCTTGTGTGGTATGTCTCAACTAAGCATTAGTGTTGTATTTTCTATGTTTGGAAAGGTTCAATTTAACATGAAAGGTTGGTTTCACTTGAAGTTATTTAATTGATTTGAGAATTTTAATTTATATTTTCCTCTATTTTATGTGATTACACTTAGCAACTAAGTGTTATAAAGAGAAGATAGAGGAGAGAAGAAATAGGATTGTCCTCTGTCGTCTCTACCTTTAGCCACTTCTAAAGTACATTAATTTGATTTAATTTTCTTTAGTGAATGGCTTATTAAATGATTTACTTAATCCTAGGTTTAAGTTCACTTTAAATACTCCTATTCAATATGAAAGACATCTTAAGATTAACTTTGTTGAACTACTACCACATTACATATATTAAATCATTCCTTCCATCACATATAACATGCATATGATTTAATCCTAAGTGCATCTATACATGCAATAAATTTTAGCACTCTTATATAATGAATGTATACATGTGAAGTTCATATCATTTTATGTGATTGCATTATTTAATCATATTAGTTTAAAGCTCTATCTAAATTCTTATACAAAAATACATAGGGATAAAATTAAATAGGTATGTGCCATTATTAACCAAGAAAGTGAGGTAATTAAATGACCTCCTTGGGGCTAACTAAATTCTCGTGTTTTCGGGATGTCCAAACTGTATACCCATTTGTATTCAAACATATGTAAATTTGTATGCATGAATGCAAGAAAGAAAGCTCCAAATCTCATGACCGGCTAATTCAATCACTTAGCCAATTATGAATGTATGTATCCTTGATAAAAGAAAAGAGGTTCTAATTCCATAATTAAACACACATACATGTATAAGAGATACAAGCTAGTACCTACCATTGTTAACTAGGAAAGTGAGGTAATCAAATGACCTCTTGGGGCTACGTAAAGCCTCATATTCCTGGGATGTCCAAGCTAAACACTTACTTTTTTCAAATACATACGGATGTATACATAAATAAAGGAAGGAAAACCAAGCAAAGGTTATATTTTTATTTGATTGAAACATTTATGCATATAGAGTAAAGTTATATCTAAATTCTAATGTAGGAACACATGTAAATGAAATCAAATAAGTATGTGTCACTGTTAACTAGGGAAGTGAGGTAATCAAATGACCTCCTTGGGGCTAACTAAAGCCTCATGTTCTGAGGATGTCCAAACTATATACTTATTAACATTCAAATACATGTAAAACTATATATGAATTAAGGAAAAGAAAGCTTTACTTCACATGTCTAAGCTATAAGCACATGCAAACCTATGTATATATTGATAACTACTATCACTCTAATCAATGTAATTGATTCATAAACTTTGGAGAAATAATTTGAATTTACTAGTGATAATAGCCACACATATTGTAAATTAATCCAACACATGCAAGCTTACATAAAGGAAAACCATTTGATTCAATTAACTTTGAAAAGATCAATACATGATTTCAAATGACATATAACATTTAACATGATTGGAAAGGAATAAATAAACATAAACACATGATTTCATTCAATCAAATTAATTCCTAAGGACAATCATATCAAATAAAATTGTTTAAAATAAACTAAAGTTTCTTTAATGTTATTTTTATCTTCATGCTTGATTTGATTTAAGGGATGTGAGAAGAAGTTTGCTGATCCTAACCCATTCCCATGTTTATAAATTAATTTGGTTTAATAAAATGTGATTAAGTTGATTTTATGAATTAATTAGGTTATGATATGTATTAAATCCATTAATTAATCCTTACCAATGTTACCTTAACATAATTATCTAAATAATTATGAGGCAATATAATATGCAAATGAATTGAAAAGTAAATTATCAATGGTCTCAGGAAATGAAAGGACCTAATGCAATTAGCTCACAATTAATGGTTAATTAGATTAAGAAACTTAATTAAGTACTCTTATGGTTTTCCCACACATGTGGACTAACCCTAATTACCATAATTTCCTTTAGGTTATTAAACACCTAAAGCTATACCCTTCAATTAATTAATCAAAATTAGATGTGATTGTAATCTTTAATTTGGTTAATGGAATCATTTATTAGTTAATTAAACTCTTACTTAATTGTCAAATTGATCAATTATCCTTCAAATGAAATGGGCTTAGGGAAAAGATTAGGAAAGAGACCCCAATCTAATTCCATAAGTCCATTCATTATTGGACAATGATTAATGAGTCTAATTAATTAATTAGTTTACTGTTCACATGATTAATTAACCCTTAATTAAATTAAGAAAGTAATTAAGATTTATTTGGCTAATTTTCCTAATTAATTAACTAATAAATCCTAAGAAAATTAGGGGAGGTAGAGGTCATCTCCTTAAACAATCTCAAGAAGTTTGAGGTTAACTAATTAATGAATTAGGGAGTAATTAAATTAATTAATTTATAATTAAACCATAATTAAGCTCTAATTACTATTCAAAATTAATTAATGATATTTTCAATAAATTCATCTCTGAAATACCTTCATAATGGGTATTTATTTATAATTTTTGGATTTTTCTACAAATTGTTATAATTTTTACAAGGTTTAGCCATTAATTTTAATTATTTAAGCATAATCTCGTTGGTGCCATGTGGCACGCTAAAGCTGCAAGTTTTCCATGTGGCTCCATGAGATTGGTTATTAAAGCGCATCCAAGTCAGTGTTGAGTTGATGGCAGACACACTTTCAATCTCCGCCATTCGATCTCAGATCGAATGATGCAGATCAATCCTACAATTAATAAAGGATAAGATGGGATAAATCTAACAGATCTAATCATGAATGTCCATTCTAATCACATGAAACAGATGGTGCGTGATTTATCACCTCGTAAGTGATCAATGATGGAGGTCGTCTACCATTGCTCGCTCAATCTGAGCTCACCTGAGCTCGGATTCACTCCAAATGGATCCCTCACCTTCGCATGAAGGATCTAAGAGGATTCAACAGCTATGATCAGTGCACATGCACATTCTCTCTATAAAGCTAAGACCGAAGCTAAGACCAATTTTAAGACCAGTGGCTTGTATGCTTGATATAATTTTGTCTAGTAGAGACGAAGCCCTATTGAGTGATAATTGAGTTAATTTTACTCCATTCACTCATGAGGCCAAGGTTCATCCTTTAGAGGTTCGATCTTGATCAAACTCCTACTTTTAGTGGGCTCGGAGCTCAGGGATAGATTTGTTTAGCTTCAATGTGTCAAGGGGATGGTTTGTGTAAGAGGAATTAGAATTTGATTGCAGTTTGAGGGAGTTAGAATCGGACAATGGGTGTCCTATTTTGGGTGCACTTGAGAAGGAGAAATTTTGATGATGGATGCTTTGGGAACGCTCAGGAGCTCGCTAGGGAGTTCAGAAATGCCTTAGGAAGCTCTCATGAATCGAATCAATGTGTTTATCGTGCGAATTGAGGAGGTATATCCCTCATTTCTTTGTGATGGATGGATGAGATTGTCTCCCATTTTTTACTAGCCAGCTATCGCTAGAGCACCAGAGTGGTTGCCATCACCTCCTCGTGGCACGACTTGAGTGGTGGAAGGGCTGGGGGGTGGCCCAAGGCAGGTGTGGCTTGGTCTTTGTCCATGAGGTTCTCAGCTTATGAGGGAGGTGACCTCCCTTTGGTCCATGGAAAGCCTAGCCCACTTAAGATGGGCTAAGTGGCTAGGTCACACCCCAAAATGTGTGTTTGATGGCTGCCAAGGGTGATAAAAGAGTGGACTTTACTATTTTTGGGAGAATCCTATGTGAGGTGGCATATCCAAGAGAGATTACCTTTGGTTTAACTCCAATTAGGTTTGGGCTAGTTTTTGGGCTGATTCCAAGAGGGTTTAGGTTAGGTTAGGTCAGCTCCCAAGGTGTCATGGGTTGGTTTCAATGGATTTGGCTCAATTTGGGTCATATGGGTTACTTTGGGTCATGTTGGGTTAGGTTGACCAATTGGCCAAATTGGGTCGAACCAAGGCCTAGGTTAGGTTCAAATGATGATTTGAAGTGTTTTGGTTCAAGTGGTTTCAATTAATTTGGCCTAAGTTTGATTTTTGGCTCATTTGGATTCATATAGGTCAAATGGGTCAAGTTTACCAATTTGACAAAATTGGTCAAATTGGTTTGGGTTAGGTATTGGTTCAAGTTCAATTGGTCACTTGGATATGATTGTAGGCTTTGGTTTGAGTGGACTTGGATTTAATTTGGATTTAGGCCAATTTGACCATTTAGGTCAATTTGGGCTAAGTTGGTCAATTGGATCTAATTGGTCAAACTGGGCTCAATTGTGGCTTTGGTCAGGTTCAATAATCAATTTGGAATGAACTTGAGCAATTGGTTGCAATCAATTTTGGTTGGATCATGATTTGACCTATTTTGACCTTTTAGGTCAATTTGGGTCAACTTGGGTCAAATGGCCAATTGGGTTTGGTTTGGCTTAATTGATGGTCAATTTATGTTAAATCATTGATCATGGGTTGGTGTGAAGCCATGGTTTCAATTGATTTGGTATAAGGTAGGTTTTGGCTAGTTTGGGTTCATATGGGTTAAAGGGTTGACTTGGTCAAATGACCAAGTTGACTTGGTTTGACCAAATTTAAGACAATTGTTCATCCCAAGTTGATCAATAATCATAGTATGAGATTTTGATGGGCTTGGTTCAATCCAATTTGGGTTGGATTGGAACTTGGTTCAAATGGGTTTTTTAGGTCACTTTAGGTCAAGTGAACCTAAATGAGTCGATTGGCTTGATTTTGGTTTGATTAAGATTTAGTTAAATTTATATATGAGTTTAGGATTGAAATATAAATTCAACTGCAACTAATTTGGGTTATAATAGGTTTTGGTTCATTTAAATTTTCAAGTGAAAAGGGTTAAGTTGGGCTTGACTTGGGTTGATTTTGGTTTGGTTTGATGATTGTAGGTTTCATTTATAGTTGGATAGGTGGTTGAAAGAATGAATGGTTCAAGAGAAAATCCATTAGTTTTGGCTTGATTTGGATAGGATTTGGCTAAGTCCAGAGAATTTTCTTAAAGGGTTTAGACTGGGACTTGATTTGATTTTTGGATTTAGTTTTGGTCATTTGAATGTATATTTCATTTATATTTGGGAAGATAATTGAAGAAATAATTGATTTATAAGAAAATCAATTGAATTTGAGGTGATTTGAAGGCAAATTTGGCTAAGCTCATGAAGGTAGGTTAAGAGGGCTTAGAAAGAAATTTGATTTAGTTTGATTTAATTTTGATCATGGTAGTGTAAACATCATTTATATTTATGAAGATGATTGAATATATAATTAATTTATGAAAAAAATTAATTTATTTTGGGTTGATTTGGGTTAAGATTTGGCTAAGCTCATTGATTCATATGGCTTAGGAAGGGAAAGAATTGACTTGATTTAGTTTGATTTAGTTTTGATGAATTTAAGGAATGATTGATCCATGAGAGGGTCAACTGAGTTTGATTTGATTTGAATTTGGCTAAGGCTAAATCCATAAGGTAAAATCATAAGGCTTAGGTTGATTTTGAATTTGGATTTGATCATGGGCTTCAATCATTTGGCTTGGAATTCGGACTTGGATTTAGAATTGATATTTGAATAGAATTTGAGATTTGGTTTGAGAAATTGAACATGGATTGGGTTTAGGCTATAGGGTAGGTAAGTCTCCCTAAGTCCCTAAGGCATAGCCTACTCCCATGACTAACCCTTCTAAGTCTCTAGGCTTAGGTTAAGTGTTCACATAATCACTAGAAGTGTCTTAATGATAAGGAGTTCTTAATGTCTAGAAGAGTACTAGATCTATGATGAGGAGATTGAGAACTCACTCCAAAAGTGAGTCCAACAACCAAGCCAACCTAAACCTCATACCATGATTGTTGATCACTGTAGGTTGATCAATTGTCACTGATTGGGTCAAACCAAGTCAACTTGGTCCTTTGATCAAGTCAACTCTCTTAACCCATATAAACTCAAACTATCCAAATTACAACATAAGCCAAATCCTTTGAAACCAATGATTCAAATCAACCTAAAATCAATATTTGAACATGACATGACATTCAATTGAGCCAAACCAACCCCAATTGGCCCTCTTGACCCAAGTTGACCCAAATTGACCTAAAAGGCCAAATTAGGTCAAATCAAGATATAAACTAAATTGATTGCAGCCAATGGCTCAAGTTCATTCCAAATTGATTATTGAACTTGACCAAAGCCCCAATTAAACCCAATTGACCTATTTAGCCCAAATTGACCTAAAGGGTCAATTTGGCCTAAGCCTTAACCAAATACAAATTAATTTAAACCAAATCCTACAATTATTTTTAATTGGTCAATCAAACCCAAACCAACACCTAACCCAAGCCAATTTAGCCAATTTGGTCAAATTGGTCAACTTGACCCATTTGACCCAAATGAACTCAAATGTGCCAAAATCAAATCTAAGCCAAACTAAACCAAACCAAACGAACGAAAACATTCCAAATGACCATATGAACTTAACTTAACCCTTGCCCAATTTGACCAATTGGTCAACTTAACCTGAATTGACCTAATTTGACCTACATGAGACAAATTGTGCCAAATTAAATCAAATCAGTTCCAAATCACTTGAAACTTGGGCTGACCCACCTTGGACTCATTTTGAACTAGCCCAAATCAAATATAATACCAAATGACCATTATTCCCTTAGATTAAGGGTATCACATTAGAAAAATCACCCATTTAAGTGGTCATTCCTTCTCTTTGACCACTTGGCAACCTCCCATTGGTCCACCTAGGCACTTGGGACACTGCCCAACTTAACTCAAGGAATGGTTGGGTCAGCCATGACCCATGGGGAGGTGAACTCACCTCACCTCCCTCATTGGAAAATTTGAAGCCCGAGGATAGCCACTATCCCCCCTTGGCAGCCACTCCCTTGCCCTTGGCCACTCAAACTGAGCCACCTAGGATGATTCCCTGCACCCACAACCACCATCATGTCCGGACAACCATTAGAAGCCAAACAAATATGTACCATCTGATCCAAGAAAGGAGGGGGTATACCCCCTCAAATTCAAACCAAACCAAGGCATTCAACCCTTAAAGAGCCCTAGCAGCTAGAGTCGCAATCCCTAGAGCCATTTTCAAGCTTCCTGAGCTCCCCCATTGCCAATTTCCTTCAAGCCAAAATAGGGCAATGCCTCACTTAATCCAACTTCACCATTTCTTCACCAAACAAAAATTAACTTTACACACACCATCTCCACACCTCGTAGAGCAAGAACGAATCACTTCCCAAGCTTCCTGACCACCAGAGGTAGGACTTTGATCAAAGCTGACCTCCAAATCGACAATGCTTAGCCCATAGAGTGAATAATGAGGAATTGATCTAATTTCTACTTAATAGAGCTTCATCTTTAGATGAAACTCCCTCAATCAAATTTTTGGCTAGTCTTGAGCTCTGACGAGGTAATTCCATTAAAATTGAGCTTTGGATAATTTTGGTAAGAGCTTTTTAAAGGAAAGTGTAATGTCTTGCCATCTTAGCCATTAGATCTCTTTGGATCCTTTGTGCGAAGGTATAGGCTTTTTTTTGAGGCCATCTGAGCTCGAGTGAGCTCGGATCGAGCGAGGGACGACTGACGACCTCCGTCTTTCATCGCTCAGGGGAAGATCGATCATGCACCATCTATTCTATGTGATTGGAATGGATGATTGTAATTTAGTTTATTTGTCAATTTTATTTAATGATTTGAATTAGTTTGAATGAACCTACACTTAGTTACTAAATATTGTAAAAGAAGAAAAGAGAAGAGAACTTATCTTTTATCCCTACTTTAAGTAATTTCTAAGGTTGATTCATTAATAATTTTCTTTAGTGAATGTTTTATATGTGTTTTGATTAAGTTTAAGTTTAAATTTGCTCTAAATAGACCCATTCAATAAGAAAGACATCTTAAGATTAGTTAAGGTGAATTACTATCACATAACAAACAACCATTTATTTCTTTCCACCATGTATACCATGCATATGAGTAATCCTAAGCATACCTATACATGTAATGAAAATTTTAGCACAACTTGATGATGAATGTTAAGAGATATGATTTGGGAATTTGGATATTCCATGAATGCATGTCTTTAAAATGTAGAAAAGATGAATTTTTTATCCATTAACATAATGCATATTCACATGTATAAAAGACATAAGTGAGTATGGCGCCATTATTTTCTATACTAGGGGCGTAAGGTACAAGACCTACTTAGGGCTACTTAAAGCCTTGTAGCCCCGGGATGTCCAGACTAATATACCACTTTTCTTAAATACATGAAAATGTACAAAAAGAAACAAATGGATGAAGAATCATGAAAAATATTTTTGTGATTGATTTGGTTGTATAATTTACATGTTTAATTTGAGGATCCTTCATAAGTCATAAACATGGGAGTGCATATGAATAGATTTAATTATTGTGTTCTTTTCAAATGAACTATACACTTTGCAAATCCTATTTAAATTCATGGTAAGAGAAAAGAAGAAAACTACATAGCTTACAAGTACTTATAAGTAACATCACTTAACTCATAATCTTTGATTTATAGGTTTTGAAAATAATTTATGATTTAATAGTAATAATAGTCACTCATATTCTTAACTTTAGCCAACACATGCAATTTGACATAAAAGGAAATATTTTATTTAATTGATTAAAAGATATGAATGCATGACTTCATATAGCAAACAACATTTAGCATGCCTGGAAAGAAATAAAGTGATGTAAGCATATGTCTTCATTCCCTAATTAATTCCTAAAGACAATCCTATGAAATAAGATCATTTAAAGTGAATCAAAACTCTTTAAGGAGATTTATATTTTTTTGAATTTGATGTGCCTTAGGAAATGTGAAAAGAGTTTGTTGGTCCTAACCCATTTTCCCCATGTGTGAATTAGTTTAGTTTAATGTTAGAACAATTAGGTTGATTTTATATTATATTTAGGTTAAGGTGTGAATTAAATCCATTAATTACTCCTTACCTATACCACTTTAACATAATTAAATAAGTAATTATGAGCCAACATATGCTATGCAATCACATGGAATTTAAATCAGCAATGCACCTAAGAAATAAAGGGGCCTAATACAATTGGCTCATAATTATTGATTAATTAAGCTAAAGGGTTTAATTAAGTACTTTCATAACCATCCTACACATGTAGTTTGATTGTAATTTCCTTTGAAGCCTCTTAGGTTATTAAATACCTAAGAATCTACCTAAGATTAAGATTATTATGTTCTAGAATAACTTAGTTTTGAGTTTAGTTAATTAAGCTATTAAGTGAAGTGATTAAATCATTAATCAATTTGCAAATTAATTAAGTCTTTATCCAAATGAAATAAACTTAGGGAAAAAGATTTTAAAAAGAAATCATAATCTCATTCCCTAAGTCCATTCACTATTTCATGATAATTAAAAAACTTAATTAATGAATTTATCATTATTTAATAGGTTAATTAATCATTCATTTAATTAAGAGAGGGATTAAGGATGAAATGAGTAATTCCCCTAATTAATCCAACAATAAATTCCAAGAAAATCATGGGAGGTAGAGGTCATCCTACTAATTAATCTTATGAAGTTTGGAATTAATTGCTGAAGTAATTAAGGAGTAATTAGCCTAATTACTTTTCTAATAAAACCTAAATTGAGTGAAAGTGACTATTTAAAATCAATTGATTTTAATTTTATATTATTCCTCACTGAATTATCTTTAAAATAAATTTGAGTTTCTATTTTATTGATTTTTCTATAATTAATTATGACTTTTTGAAGTTTAGCATAAAAAATGAATTAATTAGAGCTAATTAACCCCTTAATCTCGTCGGGCCACAAGGCAGCTGACGCGGCATGATAAAATAGGTTATTTAAGTTATCATATCTGCTATCAAGTCAATTGGTGGCAGACGCGCTTTCTCCACAGGCCGTCCGATCTAAGATCGGATGACCATAAAAAATTCCATGGTTTAGGCTTAAACTAAAGGGATATCTAATGAGATTTAATCACAACCGTCCATTCCAATCATGCAGAACGAACAGTGTGTGATCTATCTCCTCCCGAGCTGCGAGAGACAGATGTCATCTATCGATCATCACTTGATTTGAGCTCACTTGAGCTCGGATGGTGTTCAAACTCACCCCACACCTCTAGGGAGCATAAGCAAGGGATCAAATGGTCAAGATCTAATGGGATTACAATTTCTTTCATAAAGGACCAATCAAAAATTTCTATGGCTATAGTTTTGAGCAATACCTCAACGAAAGATATCACCAGCGCTTCCAATGAAGGAGGTAGCTTCATCTAGTAGAGACGAAGCCTTGTTGAAGGTATCAAGTCTTGATTTGAACTGAATTGCTTGGTTGACCAGGCTCCCCTTCAATGGTGATCGGGCTTGATCAAGGTGAGGCTTCCCATGGCTTGGAAAGTTGGGAAGCAACTTGGTTGAGCTCGACGAGGTCCCTTGATGGTGCTTGCAAGAGTAATTTGGATTTGATGGAGAGTTAAGTAAGTTGGAATTTTGATTAGCCTCCCCTATTTTGGCTTGAGTAAAATCGAGAAGGAGAAAATGGGGGGAGCTTGGGAATTCTTGCCAAGGCTTGGAGAAGCTTGCTTTCGATTCCTAGAGCTCAGTCAAATTCAATGCTTGTGATTTGAGTGGGAATGATGGGGAGTATATCTCCCCCTCCTTGGATTGGATGGTGAAGACTAGAAGTGCCATTTTTGATCAATTATTGAGATTGGTTGGTTAGTTTAGGCTATTAGGCACTCCATATGATTCATTTTAAGCAGAGAAGAGGAGGAGAGGGAGTGCCCATGTGCTAGGTGAGTGTATGAGGTGATCCAAATGTTCAATTCCCATTGGAGGGGTCAGTTTGGCCTTGGGTTGGGTTATGGCTGAACCAAACCCATTGGGTCATGTTGACCACCTCCCTTAGTGTCCATGTGGACCACTAGGAGGATGCCAAGTGGCCTTAAGAAAGAACTGGCCAAATTTCAAGTGAATTTGGCCATAAGATACCCTTTGACCTAAGGGTAAAATGGTCATTTGGCGTTGATTTTGATTTGGGTAGATTTGAAATGATTCAAAAATGGGTTGGGCAAAATTTCAAGTGATTTGGAGTTCATTTGGTTTTAAGTGGTTTGGTTCAATTTGATTTATATTTGGTTTTGGTTCATTTAGGTTCATTTAGGTCAAATGAGTCAAATTGACCAATTTGACCCATTTTATCCAATTAGGTTAGCTCATGGGTTTGTTTAGGCTTGGTTGATCATTTGAAATATATTACAAACTTTAGTTTCAATCACTTTTGTTTGGTTTGATTTCAAGTTGATTTGGCCTTTTAGGTCAAGTTGGGTTCATAGTCAATTGGGCTAGGATGGGTCTAGTTGGCTAATTGAAGCTTTGGTCAAGTTCAATAAGTGATTTAGATTGAAGTTGACCTATTGGTTGCAATCAATTTGGCTTAGATCAAGATTAGACCCATTTTGACTTTTTAGGTAAACTTGGGTCAACTTAGGTCAAGTAGCCAATTAGGCTTGGTTTGGCTCAATTGATGGCTTGGTCAAGTTCAATCATTAGTTATGGATTGTTTTAGATCAATGGTTTCAATCAATTTGGCTTATGATGGATTTTGGATAGTTTAGGTTTCATTTGGGCTAAGTGTTGACTTGGTCAAAGGCTAAGTTTGACTTGATTAGACCTAATTTGAGTGATTGAGCATCCTAGGATGATTGTTGCTCATAATGTGAGGCTTTGATAGGCTTAATTCAATCCAATTTGGGTTGGATTAGAATTTAGCTCAAAAAGGTGCTTTAGGTCACTTTGGGTCAAGTGAGCCTTAGTGGGTTAATTGGCTTGATCAAACCCTGATTCAAGTTTGGTTTCATTTGGGCTAAGTGTTGACTTTGTCAAATGCTAAGTTTGACTTGATTTGACCTAATTTGAGTGATTGATCATCCTAGGATGATTGCTTCTCATAATGTGAGGCTTAGATGGGCTTAATTCATTCCAATTTGGGTTGGATTAGAATTTAGCTCAAAAGGTGATTTAGGTCACTTTGGGTCAAGTGAGCCTTAGTGGGTCAATTGGCTTGATCAAGGCCTGATTCAAGTTTGGTTGAACTTACATATGAACTTATGATTGAAATATAAATCCAATTACAAGTAATTTGGAGTCAAATGGGTTTTGATTGATTTGATAATTTCAAGTCAAATTGGTGAATATGGGTTTGACTTGGGTTAGTTTGATTTTGGTTTGGTGATTATATTTTATGTTTATATTTGGTCATGTGATTGAATGAATGATTGTTTGAAGAGAAAATCCAAAGGTTTGGATTGATTTGAGAATGATTTAGCTAAGTTCAAGGATTTGATTTGAAAGAGTATATGTTAGATTTAAGTTGGATTTGGATTTGAGTTTTGAATTTGGTTTTGGTTATTTGAATTTATATTTCATTTATATTTATGAATATAAATGGGTTATAAGAAAATCTTTTGAGTTTGCAGTGATTTGGATTTGATTTGGTTAAGTTCAATGATTTGACTTCAAAGAGCATAAGTTGGATTTAAGTTGGGTTTGGATTTGAGTTTTGAATTTGGTTTTGGTTATTTGAATTTATATTTCATTTATATTTATGAATATAAATGAGAATATAAATGGGTTAGGAGAAAATCTTTTGAGTTTGGAGTGGTTTGGATTTGAATTGGTTAAGTTCAAGGATCTGACTTGAAAGAGTATAAGTTGGATTTAAGTTGGGTTTGGATTTGAGTTTTGAATTTGGAGTTGATTTGAATTTGAAGTTTGACTTGAAAGAAGGAAAGGATTGGGTTCAAGCTATAGGGTAGGCAAATTTTCCTAATACCGTTAAGGCATAACCTATTCCTATTGCTAACTCTCCTAAGTCTCTACGGTTAGGTTAAGTGTTCACCTAATTACTAGAAGTGTCTTAAGGCAAAGGAACTCTTAGTGTTTAGAGGAGTACTTATGCCTAGGATGAAGAAGTTGAAAGCTCACTCCAAAAGTGTGGTCAACAAAGGGCACCCAATAGGTATGGTGTGATGACAAAGTACATCACATGTATTGGTGTTGACCGAGATAATCAACAACGCTCGAATGATCATAAGCCCTAATAGAAACGATCTACTCCCAAACTAGAGGTGTAAAAGAAATCAAGAGCTTAATGCACTGTGACTCTACTTATGTCAAAGACATAAGAGAGTGAAGGAGGAATCCTCTAGGGATTGAGTATGTGAACCTTTCACTAGGGAAGTAGGTTCAAGTCAACCACTGGGGGATTAAAATTTGGAATCCACCGGGGATAAAAGATGTGAACCTTCCACTAAGGGAATATGTTCGAGTTGGATTGAATTGACTCTACTATGAAGATCAGAAAGATTTGCATCTTACTGAGGAGAAGCTGATTGATTTGATTGTTTAATTTAGCTCCACTGGGAGGAGGGTTGATTTTGTTTTAAATTTTAAAATTTTGAATTTTGAGATGGACCCTATCGGTTTGTGATGGAATGCACTGAGCAGGGACCATGTCGGCCTTGGCCTACTTAAGATTTACCAATCCAAAGGGATAGTCTATCAATCGCATAGTAGGACTATCTAACCAAAGGGGTTCCCTTTTGGTATGCAACAACTGTACTAGGAAGAAATCATAGTAGGCTTATATCCTCCAAAGTAGGGGTCAGTCGCTGGGGCGATCTGTTGGTGAGGCAACAGATTGAACCCAACTTTAGGCTAACTATTGAGTGAATGCCACTAGGGGACTTAAATCAACTCAAAGATAGTCACAATTAATTTCATTTTTAGTTATATTTAATAGCCACTAGGATTTACGATGGACTGCACTGAGTTGGGGCCATGTCAGCCTTGACCTAACTTCAGGTTTATCGATCCAAAGGTAGTAGCTTTTCGATCGAGGGGAGAACTATCCAACCAAAGGGGTGCCTTTCAGTTGGCAGTGGTTAATTTAAGGAAAAAAGCATAGGGACTCACATCTTCCTAAATAAAAGACCACTGGGGTGGCATGTTAGCAAGGTAACATGTCAACCTGACCTAGGGCTGCCCATAGTTTACGACAGTCATGCTAGAAAGAATGTGTAGTTGACTTACATCTTCCAAAGTGAAATGATCACCAGAGTAACCTATTTATGGTAAAACAGACTAAACCTAACCTAAGGGAAACTACAGAGAGTGTGCCGACCTGGGGACTTATCTCAACTCAAGTGTAGTCAAGCAATTTTTATAGGGAATTCTTCTGACACTATCATAAAGATAGGATGCTTGCTCGAGAAAGGAGCTGCTGGGGGCTTGAATTCTTAATCCACAAGTGAATAAATTTTTTTATTTGTTTATTTGTTTATCATGGACCCTGTTGGTTTGCGAGGGATCATACTGAGAAGGAGCTTATATTAGTCTAGACCTTATCTCAAATTTACTGGTCCAAGGGAGAATCTATGCATCCGCTGAACAAATTCTCCAACCACAGGGGTGACTACTAGAAGAGGGGGATTGTCCAATCCAAGAATAACCTGAGTAGTGTCTAAGTAGGGTCACAAAGGATGTGATTCAAGTAGAGTGCCCACAGGAAAAGGGGCCACTAAGGGCTTTAGCCAAAACCTTGAAGAAGGTAATATCTATAGGTATTCGATGGCCAACTCAATGAGAAATAATAGGGACTCACATCTACCAAAGAGTGGTGTACCCACCAGGTGAGTCCCTATCAGCATAGCGAACATTAACCAACCTAAAGTGCCTGTTGGTTTGCAACAATCAGCCGAGGAATAAAGCATCAGGGACTCACATCCTCATATAGCAGAATTGATTATCAGGATAGTTTGTCTTTGGCTCAACAGGTACTATCCGACCTAGGGTGACTATTGAGTGAATGCCACTGGGAAACTTATATCAAATCAAGAGTAGTCAAGAGGAAAGGAGCCACTGGAAGAATTATCCTAAACCTCAGATATACTCGACCTCATCAGTGCATGATGGCTAGTTCAAGAAGAAAGCGTGTAGGCTTATATTCTCTTAAATAAAGTCAACATAAGGTAGCTTACTGGCTACGCAGTGAGGTCTACCAAACTAATAAGGTGCTTATTAGTTTGTAGTGGTCAAGTCAGAAAGAAAGCATGGGGACTCACATCCGCTAGACAAATGACCATTGGGGTGACATACTAGCAAGGTAGCATGTCAATCTGACCTAGATCAGCTAATGAGTGAGTGTAATAGGAGGCTTGCTCCCACATCAAAATAGCCTGAGACAAAAGATATGTGTTTGTATTTGTGTTTGAAGAGGACAAGATGTCGCTTGGGTTCTCTTACACTATCCTAATTATGCTAGTCAAAATAGGATGCCTTTTGGGTTTTTTCACACCTATTCTAGTAGCGTTGGGGAGTCGAGTTTAATTTGGGTTTGTGTTATGAAAGAGGGATAGGCTACCTCTCGGGTTTTCTCACACCTACCTTAAACATGTTGTGGTAGATTTGCAAATAGGCAAACAACGCTTCAAACGAAGAGTACATCTTGATGAATTGGAATAGAAATTTTTTTGATGATAATTATTTTCAAACATGATTTTATAGATAGTATTTCTTCAGATAGAGCCCAATAATTATAAGCATCAGGTGTTCCCCTTTATAATCAATAAGTTGAGATGATCCTCCTTGGTAGGCCTTCTCTATGACAAAAAGGGCCTTCCCAAGTGGGTTCAAACTTGCCTCCCATCTTTCGACGGGCAATAATTAGTCTCCTTACAACTAAAACAAGCTCTCCTACTTAAAAAGCTCTAGTGTGGATTAGCTTGTTGTGAGCTTGAATAATCTTGGCTTTGCATAACTCGAGGTTCTAGCATGCCCGTAGGCTTATCTCCTCCAAACCTTCGAGCTCTTCTAACTGCAACTTCGCATTCTGCTCTGTAGTGATTTTACTACCCATTGCTATCCTTAGTGATGGGAGTTGAACATCCAATGGTAGATCAATTTCGAACCCATACACTAAGGAGAATGGGGTAGACTGAGTTGGAGTTCTATATGTGGTGCAGTATGCCCACAAAGCTTCAACTAGCTGCTCACGCTACTATCACTTATTATTGTTGAGTTTCTTTTTTAGCATTTAGATGAGAGTTTTGTTGAATGCTTCTGCTAAGCCATTTGCCCTGGGATAGTAAATAGTGGAGTATCTCCAATATATATTATGTCTCTTGGAGAAGTTATTGATCTTGGTTCTATTGAATGTAGTACCATTATTAGATATAATTCTTCAAGGTACCCCAAACTTATATATAATATGGTTCCTGAAAAATTGGAGCACATGCTGAGCTGTGACCTCTCAGAGTGGGATTGCTTCCACCTACTTGAAAAAGTAGTCGATGGCAGCTTAGATGAACCTATGACCCTTGGAATAAGGAGGATCGATAGGACCCACTATGTCAGCACCCCAACACTCAAATGGCCATGAGGCCAATGTAGGATGTAGAATATTGGGTGGTGATGTAGGACCACACCATGTACCTGACACTGATGGCATCTCTTAGCTATGTTCATGCAGCCTGTGATCATTCAAGGCTAGTAGTATCTTAGTCTCTTGATCTTTGCTTTCATCTTCGGACCTGATTGATGCGCTCTGCATAGACTTGAATGAACTTCGATCATGATCTTATAGGCTCCGTGTTTATCTAAACAGTGTAACCACATTTGATCAAAGGACTGTCGGTACAAGGTGCCATCCACGAGAGCATAGGAGAGAGCTCTCTGCTTTATTTGATGCACTTGTGATTTCTCTTGAGGTAGTTTTCCTGTGTTCAAGTAGTCTATGAATGCTTGCCTCCAATCAAGTTCCTCATCTTTATTGGCAACAGAAACCTCTCCTTCAAGAGAGAATCTCTTGATGAGTTCAGCATCAATAAGGAATAGGACTTGTCTATTTGGGACCCTTATTGGAATGGACTCATCTTCTAGACATGCCAATTCCTTGGCGAGTTTAAAGCATCATCTGCTTTCACGCCGAGGGACCTTGTAGATGGTGACCTCAGGGATTTGGGCCAATAGCTTTATGGTGCACTCGTGGTAGTGACGAAGCTTAGGTTTTAGAACCTTATATAATCCAGGATTCTGGTTGATAACCAGCTGAGAATCCTCATAGATGTTGATGCTTTTGACACACACTTAATGGCTAACTCCAGATCAACAATCAAAGCCTCATACTCGGCTTCATTATTAGTGCATGGATTGGAGAGATAGTATGAGAATCTCATCACAGCATGGTCTGGAGTTAAGAGAACAATTCCTACACCTACCTTTCCTGGAAGAGTAGATCATGGTTTTTCTCCTTTTTGAAAGGAAGCCGCACCATCAAAATACATCTCCCAATGGTGATTGTCAACCTCCCATAAGTTCATGATCAATTCATTGAGGAGATCATCACTAAGTGGAGAATTAGCAGGAAGTGGGTGTGTTATTAAGAAATTCACAAGTGCTTGTCCTTTCACTGCATGGAGGGGTATGAATGTAATATCAAATTGCAAGAGAATCATGGACCAATGTGCCAACCATCAGCACAACGTTGGCCATGTCATGAGATACTGTAGTGGATTGCTTCTTGAAATCAAGTTGATCTTAGGAGAAAGCATATAGTGTTGTAGCTTAAGCTAGGCAATATTTCTCAATAGGTGGGTAATTAGCTTAAGCTGGGCTTAGACGATGGCTGAGGTAGTAGAGAACATTCTCCTTCCCTTTTTCATTGGTTTGAGCCAAAAACACCCCAGCAGAGTTGCCAAAAAAATCCGTGGTGTTTATTTTTCATATTCCCTCGGGAGGGAATGTTATGGGACACAATGTAGATCCATATATGTACTCATTAGGGTGATTGGGTGTGACATTAAGGAATGATGTACTATCTTGAGAGACAGAAGTTACCATCCTACGATGGACCTAATCACCTAATAAGGACTCTTAAGGATAATGGGTCTTCGAGTGTACCAGAGATCTTTCCCCTACTTTACATGGAAAGTAAAGCAGGGTTTATTTTAAACTGGGTTCGTTAAGTTCCCTATGGAGGCAAGCCCCCATAGTTAATTACATCGTAAGGAATTAGATTCCTTAAGAATACTCTTAATTAAAGTAAATGATCATCGTCTCCAAAGATTTTAAAGATAGGATCAATAAATTGATTTTTTTTGGAAGATCAAGTGGGATTGATCAAAGGGAGGGAGTTATTATCGAAACCAAAAGGAGATGAGTAGGGGATGCTCATGATACTAGGAAACTTAGTAAGCATCCCAAACTATCCTATGGTTGGGCTTTATATTTTTAAAATTTGAGAAGAATTATATATTTGAGTTGAATTTTTATTAGAAATCTAGGGCTTACAATTCCACGACATAAGATCGTGGAAATGCCTGAGAGGTGAGGATTTATGCTTGTAGCCCGTAAAGGAAAACAACAACCTCAGATCCTAAATCTAGGGAGCTTTGGCGAGGGCAAAGGAATGACCTAAATCTAAGGAAAAAATGGGTATATGGTTTACCTCCCTAAGAGAGGATAATTCACTCGACTGTTGGACTTACAATCGCCTAGGGGTGGCAGTCAACTAACTCATCCTACAATTTTAAATACATGTAGGCAAGTCTTATGCTTTGTAAGATAGTTAGGCTATTATTTATCTAGAAAGGGGACTAAATCCTTAAACATACTCCTTAAGAGACCAGATCATGAAGGGCATCGATAATGACTTTCTAATGAAAATTTTGTTAAGTTTTATTTTGATTTTTGGATATTTTTATTTGACACAGGCTATGAGATTTCATATGCCTAATGCATGAGAAATTGGTTATGGGTCAAAATCAGAAAGAAGGAGGTGTGTTTCCACCATGGCTCTCAAAGGTCAAGCCATTTTCTCTGGCAATGGTGGAAGCCCTCCATTAGCAAGAGTGAGATAATATGATTTATGCGTGATGTGAGACATATAACATCCAACTAAGAGGTTGCTAAATATTTTATTATCTTGATTTATGTCCTAGGATTTAGGTGAGGTTATGAATTATTAAATTTAATTTTGAGTTGATTTAATTGGATAGAAAATTTATTTTTTTTCTAAAATCCTAATTGCAACTAGGCCTTTCATCAAATAATGAAGAAACGAGGAAGATCATGCCATCCTAATTACGCAATCAGAAATAAAATATCAATCAATTTATAAAATTAGTCCAAAAGAATAAGAGGCCGATGTGGTCAGGCTCCGATGCACAAACCCAGAAAGAAAGATGGGTAGCCGAGCTCTACACTTATACAACCCATACTGCAAATGGATACTTTCAATTAAAAGGGAATTCATGTTACGAGGGTCTTCATTCTTCATTTCTTCATTTCTTTATTTCTTCCTTTCTTCCTTTCTTCATTTCTTTCTTTTCTTCACTTATTTCTTCTTTTTAATTTGACTTGAGATGTGGTTTGCTCCAAGGCTTCACATGGTACATAAGACATGGTCTTATGACCAATGTTCACCTTAATTCCTCCCATAACATTCATTTCAAATTTCAATTACAAAATTTACAACAAAATGAGAAAGCTAAATCTAACTAAACCTTCAAAATAGTGATTAGCTAAACATACCACACAACCCAAGCAGTTATAGGAATAGTTTAGACTTAGCATCCCACACATGGGTAACTAAGTCCACTGTCCTAGTTTGGATCATGCTTAGGGGTATAAGCAACCTGCACGATAAAAGCATTTATATTTTTATTACAATGCCCCTTAAGCATAATCCCCTATAAAAGACATGATTAGACTAAGATCATCCAATCATCCAGTCTATGCACATGCACCCTAACATCCAGTCTAAAAATATTACATTATAAAATAAAATCAGGCATCAAACCATGCACTGCCCTAACATAGAGCTAGAAATGGTGACTTAGCCTAATGTGTGTGCCATTTAAGGATTGTGTGGCATGCCTTAGCTAGGCTTTAAGGTTGGAATTTTCTAAGTGTGAGGGGTTCAACTTTGAGGGTGGTTTCATCTTAAGTGATTTAGTTGATTTGTCAATTTTATTTGATGATTTGGTTTGAATGAACCTACACTTAGTTTCTAAATATTGTAAAGAGAAGAAAAGAGAAGAGAACCTCTCTTTCATCCCTGCCTTAAGTAATTCTTAAGGTAGATTCATTAATGATTTTTCTTTAATGAATGTTTTATTATGTGTTTAATTAAACCTAAGTTTAGATTTGCTCTGAATATACTCATTCAATAAGAAAGGCATCTTAATATTAGTTAAGGTGACTTACTATCACATAACACACAACCATTTATTTCTTTCGGCCATGTATACCATGCATATGAGTAATCCTAAGCATACCTATATATGTAATGCAAATTTTAACACACCTTGATGATGAATGCTAAGAGATATGATTTGGAAATCTGGCTATTCCATGAATGCATGTCTTTATTATGTAGAAAAGAGGATTTCTTTATCCATTAACATAATGCATATTCACATGTATAAAAGATATAAGTGAGTATGACGCCATTGTTTTCTACACCAGGGACATAAGGTACAAGACCTACTTAGGGCTACTTAAAGCCTCGCAGCCTCGGGATGTCTAGACTAATATGCCACTTTTCTTAAATACATGAAAATGTACAAAAAGAAATAAATGGATGAAGAATCATGCAAAAGATTTTTGTGTTTGATTTGCTTGTATAATTTACATATGTAATGTGAGGATCCTTCTTAATTCATAAACATGGGAGTGCATAGGAATAGATTTAAGTGTTGTGTTCTTTTCAAATGAGCTATACACTTTGCAAATCCTATTCAAATCCATATTAAGAGAAGAGAATAAAACTACATAAAACACCTTTTATGTTACAATCACATGCAAGCTTATAAGTGCTTATAAGTAGCATCACTTCATTCATAATCTTTGATTTATAGGTTTTAAAAATATTTTTTGATTTAATAGTGATAATAGCCACTTATATTCTTAACTTTAGCCAACACATGCAATTTGACATAAAAGGAAACATTTTATTTAATTGATTAAAAGATATGAATGCATGACTTCATATGGAAAAAAAATATTTAGCATACTTGGAAAGAAATAAAGTGATGTAAGCATATGACTTCATTCATCCTAATTAATTCTTAAAGACAATCCTATGAAATAAGATCATTTAAAGTGAATCAAAATTCTTTAAGTAGATTTTTATTTATTTTTTGAATGTTATGTGCCATAGGAAATGTGAAAAGAGTTCACTGGTCCTAAACCATTTCCCCCATGTGTGAATTAGTTTAGTTTAATTTTAGAACAATTAGGTTGATTTTATATTTTATTTAGGTTAAGTTATGAATTAAATTCATTAATTACCCCTTACCTACACCACTTTAACATAATTAAATAAGTAATTATGAGCCAACATATGATATGCAACCACACGGAATTTAAATCAGCAATGCACCTAAGAAATAAAGGGGCCTAATGCAATAGGCTCATAATTATTGATTAATTAAGCTAAAGGGTTTAATTAAGTACTTTCATAATCATTCTACACATGTAGTTTGATTATAATTTCCTTTGAAGCCTCTTATGTTATTGAATACCTAAGAATCTACCCTAGATTAAGATAATTAAGTTTTGGAATAATTATTTTTGAGTTAAGTTAATTAAGCCATTAAGTGAAGTGATTAAATCATTAATCAATTTGTAAATTAATTAAGTCTTTATCCAAATCAAATAAATTTAGGGGAAAAGATTTGGAAATGAAATTCTAATATAATTCACTAAGTCCATTCACTGTTTTATGATAATTAACAAACTTAATTAATAAATTTATCACTATTTAATAAGTTAATTAATCATTCATTTAATTAAGAGAGGGATTAAGGATGAAATGAGGAATTCCCCTAATTAATCCAATAATAAATTCTAAGAAAATCATGGGAGGCAAAGGTCATCCCATTAATTAATCCTAAGAAGTTTAGAATTAATTACTGAAGTAATAAAGGAGAAATTAGCCTAATTATATTTCTAATAAAACTTAAATTGAGTGAAAGTCACTATTCAAAATTAATTGATTTTAATTTTATTTTATTCCACACTGAATTATCTTTAAAATGAACTTGAGTTTGTATTTTTTTTAGATTTTTCTACATTATGAATTTTGGAAGTTTCGATTAAAATGAATTAATTAGAGCTAATTAACCCTTAATTCCACCACATGGCGCGGCATGCGCTTTCCATGGACGGGATATGTTATTTAAGTTATCACATCCGATCGAAGTCACCGCCACGACGCTTTCCATGGGCCATCCGATCTGGGGATCGACGATCGTGATTAATCTCAATTTAGGCTTAAATTAAAGGAGATCTAATAGATTTAATCAATGATCCCAATAATGCGAACGGATGGTAATGATATATCTCCTCCCGAGAGAATCAACATCGTCAATCATCTCGACTGAGCTCACCAGAGCTCGGATGGAGTTCAAACTCACCCCTCACCTTTGGGGAAGCTTAGGAAAGGAATCCAATGGTCAAGATCTAATGGGATTATAATTCCCTTTATAAAGGACCAAGCAAAAATTCTTATGGCTACGATTTTCAACAATACCTCGCCGGAGGCTATCACTGGTGCTTCCAACGAAGGAGGTAGCTTCGTCTAGTAGAGACGAAGCCCCATTGAAGGTATCAAGTCTTCATTTGAGGTGAATTGCTCAATTGACCAAGCTCCCGTTGAATGGTGATCGGGCTTGATCAAGGTGAGGCTTCTCGTGGCTTGGAGACTTGGGAAACAACTTGGTTGAGCTCGACGAGGTCCCTTGATGGTGCTTGCAAGAGTAATTTGGATTTGATGGAGAATTGAGTGAGTTGGAATTTTGATTGGCCTCCCTTATTTCGACTTGAGTAAAATCGAGAAGGAGAAAATGGGGGGAGCTCGAGAATGCTTGCCAAGGCTTGGAGAAGCTTGCTTTCGATTCCTAAAGCTCAATCGGATTTAATGCTTGTGATTTGAGTGGGAATGAGGGGGAGTATATCTCCCGCTCCTTAGATCAGACAGTGAAGACTAGAAGTGTCATTTTTGATCAATTGTTGAGATTGGTTGGTCAATTTAGGTTGTTAGGCACTCCATGTGATTCATTTTAGGCAGAGAAGTGGAGAAGAGGGAGTGCCCATGTGCTAGGTTAGTGTATGGGGTGATCCAAATGCTCAATTCCCATTTGAGGGGTTAGTTTGGCCTTGGGTTGGGTCATGGCTAACCCAAATCCATTGGTTCATGTTCACCACCTCCCTTAGTGTCCATGTGGACCACTAGGAGGATGCCAAGTGGCCTTGAGAAAGAATTGGCCAAATTCCAAGTGAATTTGGCCATAGGATACACTTTGACCTGAGGGTAAAATGGTCATTTAGCCTTGATTTGGATTTGGACATATTTGAAATGATTCAAAAATTGGTTAGGCCAAATTTCAAGTGATTTGGAGTTCATTTGGTTTGAATTGGTTCAATTTGACCTATTTATGTCAAGTTGGGTCAATTTGGGTTAGGTTGACCAATTGATCAAATTGGGTCAAACCATGGGTTAGGTCAAGTTCAAAAGATAATTTGGAGCCTATGAGTGTCATTGGTTTGGTTCAATTTGATTTATATTTAGTTTTGGTTCTTTTCGGTTCATTTAGGTCAAATAGGTCAAGTTGACCAATTAACAATGGGATCATGAGTTGGTTTAGGCTTGGTTGATCATTTGAAATGTATTAAAGCTTTGGTTTCAATCAATTTTGGTTTGGTTTGATTGTAAGTTGATTTGACCTTTTAGGTCAAGTTAGTTCAACAATTAGGTTTGGTCTAAGCTTCAAGCCAAGTTCAACAAGTGACTTAGAATGAATTTGACCCATTGGTTACAATCAATTTGGCTTAGATTAAGATTTGACCCATTTTGACTTTTTAGGTCCACTTGGGTCAACTTAGGTCAAGTGGCCAATTAGGCTTGGTTTGGCTCAATTGATGGCCTGGTCAAGTTCAATCATTGATTATGGATTAGTTTAGATCAATGGTTTCAATCAATTTGGCTTATGATGGATTTTAGCTAGTTTAGGTTCATTTAGGCTAAGTGTTGACTTGGTCAAAGACTATGTTTGACTTGGTTTGACCCAATTTGAGTGATTGATCATCCCAAGATGATTGTTGCTCATAATGTGAGGCTTAGATGGGCTTAGTTCAATCCAATTTGGGTTGGATTAGAATTTGGCTCAAAAAGGTGCTTTAGGTCACTTTGGGTCAAGTGAGCCTAAGTGGGTCAATTGGCTTGATCAAGGCTTGATTCAAGTTTGGTTGAACTCACATATGGACTTATGATTGGAATATAAATCCAATTAGAAGTGATTTGGAGTCAAATGGGTTTTGATTCATTTGATAATTTCAAGTCAAAAGGGTGAATATGGGTTTGACTTGGGTTAATTTGATTTTGGTTTGATGATTGTAGTTTATGTTTATATTTGGGCATGTGATTGAAGGAATGATTGTTTGAAGAGAAAATCCAAAGGTTTGGATTGATTTGAGAATGATTTGACTAAGTTCAAGTCTTTGACTTGAAAGAGTATAAGTTGGATTTGGATTTGAGTTTTGAATTTGGTTTTGGTTATTTGAATTTATATTTCATTTATATTTGTGAATATAAATGAGAATATAAATGAGTTAAGAGAAATTTTTTTGAGTTTAGAGTGATTTGGTTAAGTTCAAGGATTTGACTTGAAAGAGTATAAGTTGGATTTAAGTTGGGTTTGAATTTGAGTTTTGAATTTGGTTTTGGTTATTTAAATTTATATTTCATTTATATTTGTGAATATAAATGAGAATATAAATGGGTTATGAGAAAATCTTTTGAGTTTGGAGTGATTTGGATTTGATTTTGGTTAAGTTCATGGATTTGAATTGAAAGAGTATAAGTTGGATTTAAGTTGGGTTTGGATTTGTGTTTTGAATTTGGAGTTGATTTGAATTTGAAGTTGATTTGAATTTGAAGTTTGACTTGAAAGAAGGAAGCAAGGATTGGGTTAAAGCTATAGGGTAGGAAAGTTTTCCTAATGCCCCTAAGGCATAACCTATTCTTATGGCTAACTCTCCTAAGTCTCTAGAATTAGGTTAAGTGTTCACCTAATCACTAGAAGTGTCTTAAGGCTAAGGAACTCTTAGTCTTTAGAGGAATCCTTATGCCTAGGATGAAGAAGTTGAATGCTCACTCCAAAATCAAAGTCAACAGGCCTCTTCCTTGATCTCTTTCCCTAAGTTAATTTCATCATTCTAATTAAAAGATATAATCAAAGGATTTAATTAACTAATTAAGGGCTTAATTAAATTAATTTAAAATCAATCCATTCATTCCTAACCTTAATTAACTCTTGGGTAGCTCTTTGGGTGTTCAATAACCTAAAAAGATAGCTAATGAAATTATGGTTAGCTCATATGTGTGAGAAAATCATGAAAGTAATTAAGTGAGTCTTTTAAGATTAATTAACTATTAATTATGAGCCAATTGCATTAGGCCCCTTTCATTTCTTAGGAGCATTGTTAATTTACTTTTCATGTGGTTGCATCTCATCTTGGCTCATCATTATTTAGTTAATTAACTTAAGGTGATGTAGGTAAGGGTTAATTAATTGATTTAATTTAGACATTGACCTAATTTTGACATAAAATCAACCTAATTGCTTTTTCATTGAATCACATTAACTCGTACATGGGGAATGGGATTAGGATTTGCAAACCTCTTTCACATTTCTTAAATCAAATCAAACATAAAGATAAAAAATGGCTTTAAGAAACTTTGGTTTATTTTAAATGAGTTTGTTCAATATAATTGTCTTTAGGACTTAGATGGATTGAATGAAATTACATACTTGTGTTTCTTTATTCCTTTCTAATCATGTTAAAATATTGTAGGCCATTCATGTTCATGCATTCATTTCTTTCAAATTAATTAAATGAAAATGATTTCCTTTATGTCAATTTGCATGTGTTAACTTAATTAGAAATATGTGTGACTATTATCACTATTAAATCTTAAATGTATTTTTAAGACATTTTAATGAAGAATAATATGTATATTGTGGCTTTAGTTACACACATAGAGAAAAGCTTGTGAATATAAGCTTAGTTTATGCAATGAAGTCTCTTTCTTACATTCACATGTTGACTTGCATGAGTTTAAATGGTAGTGGGTATATTAGTCTGGACATTCCAGGGATGCATGGCTTTAAGTAGCCCCAAGGAAGTTTTTACCTCACTCCCTTGGGGCAGAACAATGGCGACCTACTCGTTTGATTTCATTCTTATGCATCTTAACATTGGAATTTAAATAGAGCTTTAATTCATTTACACAAATAAAAAAAATTCAATTAAACTATACTCTTGCATGATTTTCATTCTTATAATTGTTTATATGTATTTAAGAGTAGCGGGTATATTAGTCTGGACATATCGAGGATGCACGGCTTTAAGTAACCCCAAGGAGGTTCCTACCTCACTCCCCTGGTGCAGAACAATGGCATTGTACTTACTTAAAACTTTTATACATTTGAATGTGTATTTAGCTAATGAATGAAAACCTCATTTTTCTATTAAAAAGAAATGCATTCATATTTTTTTTAAGTGGTTAGGTTGATTAGTCATATAATTTAGAGTTCTTCTCTTATACATTTATATAGGAATTTAGATAGAGCTTTAAATTAATATGACAAAATAATTCAATCACATGGAACTTCAATTCCAAGTATATTTGCTTACATTCATCATTTAAGTGTGCTAAGACACAAATTGCATGTATATGTACATTTAGGACTTAATCATATGCATGCCATATATGTGTTGGAAAGAAATGAACAAACATGTGTTATGTGATAGTAATTTATTCTAATTAATCTTAAGATGTCTTTCTTATTGAATGAGATTATTTAAAGCAAACCTAAATCTAGGATTAATTAAAATATGTAATAAGCCATTCACTAAAGGGAATTGATTAATTAATTTGCTTTAGATGTGGCTTAGGATAGGGATGAAAGAGAGTGATCCTCTCTTTTTCTCTCTTTATAACACTTAGTTGCTAGGTGTAAGACAAGTGAAACAAAAGAAAATGTTAAGTTAAAATTTACAAATAAATTAAACCATTTAAATTGTAACCACCCTTCATGATTAAATCTTCTCATACTTAAAGAATGATAACTCTAAAGCCTAATTAGGACATACCACACAATCCTTAACACAGACATTAGATTAAGTCACCACTTCTAGTTTTATGTTAGGGCGGTGCATGGTTTGATGTATGCTTATTTTATGATGTTGTGGTAAAAATTTTCAATTTCCTTTAAAGAATAAGATATATACTTCCATCTTCACTCTATGCGGGATAAAATGAGGATGGAAATATAAATCCACTTCTCTTTATGCATTTTTGACACCACGTAGATCCACATATGTTCTTATTGAGGGTGATCAGGTATGAAATTGAGGAGAGGGGTACTATCTCAAAAGATAGAAGTCACCACCTTATAATGGACCTAATCACCTCAACAAGGCCCTAAGGACAATAGATGGTGTACCAAAGATTCTTCCCCTACTTTACATGGAAAAGTAAAGTAGGGTTTATTTTAAACCAGGTTCATTAAGTTCCCTACAGGGGCAAGCCCCTATAGTTAATTATATCCTAAGGGATGAGATCCCTTAAGAATACTCTCGATTAAGATAAATGATCATTGTCTCCAAAGATTTTAATAGGTAAAACTATCAATCGATTAGTTTATTTTGGAAGATCAAATGGGATTGATCAAAGAGAGGGAGTTATTATCAAAGCCAAAGGAAGATAAATAGGAGATTCCCATGATACTAAGAAACTAAGCGAACATCTCAAACTATCTTATGGTTGGGCTTTTCATTTTTGAAACTGATTTAATCTGTTTGAGTTGAATTTTTTCTTAGAAATTTAGGGCTTATGATTCCATAACACAAGATTAAGGAAATTCCTAAGAGGTGAGGATTTATGCTTATAGTCCACAAAGGGGAGAAGCAATCTCAGAACCTAAATCTATAGAGCTTTGGTGAGGGCCAAAAGCACAACCTAAATACAAGACAAAAATGGGTATTTGATTTGCCTTCATAAGAGAGGACAAACCACCAGACTGTTTGGACTTACAACCGCCTGGGGGTGGCCGCCAACTAACTCCTCCTACAGTTTTAAATTCATGTAAGCAAGTCTATGCTTTATGCAGATAGCTAGGTATTTATTTAGAAAGACTAAGTCCTTAAACTCACTCCCTAAAGAGGCTAGATCATGTAAGGGTATGCTTCAAATGACCTAAATCTAATGCAATTCAGATTTCATTTTATTTTTATTTTTGGACAATTATTTTGACTCAGGCTAATAGGATTCATATGCTAATACATGAGAAATGAGATTATTGGCCAAAATCATCGAGAAGGGAGGAGGTGTGTTTCCACCATGGCTCTCAAAGGTCAAGCCAAGTTTCTCTAGCAAAGGTGGAAGCCCTCCAATCAAGAGTGAAAGTAATATGCATTTGTGCATGATATTATAAAAGAAGTACTCATCCAACTAAGGGGTTGCTAATTCTTTTTATCTTGATTTTAGCCTAAGCTTTAGGTGAGGTTATGAATTATTTATTTTTAGTTTTGAATTATTAAATTTGGTAAAATATTTATTTTTTTCTAAGAGCCCAATCCACATTAAGGACATACATAAAGCAAGGAAGAAACTAGAAAAAGGATGCCACTTAATACATAAGCTAAACAAATCATCAATCAATTTATAAAGCAAATAGCAAAAGAATAAGAGGCCATTGTGGTCGGGTACTACCGCACAAACCCAAAAATAAATTGGGTAGCTGAGCTTTACCCTTATACAACCTGGATTACAAATGAATTACATACAATTAAGCAAGGAACTCATTATTATGGGGTCTTCAAGCTTCATTTCTTCATTCTTCTTTTCTTCTTTCTTCTTTTTTTCTTCTTTCTTCTTTGGTTCCTTCTTTTGGATGGTTGGAAGGTGGATGCTCCAAAGGCTTCACATGGTGCATAAGATGAGATCTTATGACCAATGCTCATCCTAATCCCCATAACAATCATTCCAAAATTGTAATTGTAAAAATTACATGAAAGGGAAAAGTAAATCTAGCTAACACCTGCAAAACAAAAATTAGCTAAACAAATCACACAAAATCCCAAGCATGTATATTTGACTTATCACCCCACACATGGGTGACTAAGTTCACCTGGACTATTGGATTATTCTTAGGGGTATAAGCACTTACACAACAAAAGTATTCATATTTTTATTTATTACAACGCCTCTTAAGCACAATCCTTTGTAGAAGACAATGGTTAGACTAAGATCACCCTACATTTATTCTATGCACATTCATCCTAACATCCAGACTAAAACATATATCACAAAGCAAACATCAAACCATGCACCGTCCTAACCTGAAGCTAGAAGTGGTGACTTAGCCTAATGTGTGTGCTTTAGTGATTTGTGTGGTGTGTTCAACTATGGCTTTAAGTTATAATTTTCTAAGTGTGAAGGATGTTCAACTTAGAGGAGGGTTTCATTTAAGTAATTTATTTATTTTGGGTTGGTTTTATTTTATATTTTGATTAGGTTTAAGTGAATCTTAGAAATAATTATTAAGTTATAAAGAGAGGGAAAGAGAAGAGAACTCCTCTTTCCTTCCCTAACCTAAGTAATTTCTATAATAGATTTATGTTTTAGTTTTGTTTAGTAAATGCTTTATTATGTATTTTAATTAATCCTAAGTTTAGATGAACTCTAAACAAACCTATTCAAAAAGAAAGGCATTTTAAGATTAAGTAAAATGAACTAAATTCACAAAACATACATCACATCATTTCTTTCCCAACATATATAACATGCATATGAATGAGTCCTAAGCATATCTATACATACAAATGGGAATGTTTAGCACACTTCATGATGCATGCTAAGTAATTCATTAAGAAAATTTGAATGTTTATGATGCATGATTTTTATTAAGTAACAAAGGGGTTTCTTATCCAATTTTCACATGCACATATGAATGTATGAAAGGCATAAGTGAGTATGATGCCATTGCTAACTAGGGGCGTAAGGTACAAGACCTACTTAGGGCTTATTGAAGCCTCGCAATCCTAGGGTTGTCCAGAATAATATATCACTTTCCTTAAATACAAGCATGTGTACAAAAGAAATGAATGGAAAAGAGAGAATGCAAAAGTTTATGTTGGTTGATTTATTTTTGTTTATGCAATTTATATGTGCATGCATAGGTATCCTTCTTAAGTAATAGCATAGGAATGAATAGGATATAAAATTAGGTAAGTGTTAGGTTGTTTTCAAATGAATCATACACTTTGCCAAATCCTATTCAAAACTATACTAAAAGAGAGGAGAGGAAAAGCACACTAAGCACATCCTTATCAAGAAAATAATTTATAATTTAATTTAATAGTGATAATAGCCACTCATATTATTCATACTTTGTAACACATGCATTTTGACATAAAGGAAACATTTTTATTTTAAATTTAATTTTTTGAAAAGCATGAATGCATGAAATCATATGACACACATATTTAACATGTTGGGGAAGAACTAAAGCAATGAAAGCATGTAAACACATTCACTTTAATTAATTCTAAAGATAATCTTATGAAATAAGAAAGCTTAAAGTAAATCAAAGTTTATTTAATATGATTTTTGTTTGATTTTGAATTTGATTTAATTTTGAAAATGTGAATTGTGTTTGCTATTCCTAATGCATTCCCACTTGTGTTTAATATTTTTTTTTCAATTTTTATATGATTAGATTAATTTTATATTTTGATTAGGTTAAGGTATGAATTAAGCATGTTAGTTTCCCCTTACCTACACCACCTTAGTATAGTTAACAAAATAATTATGAGCCAATGAGATGACTTAAAACCTCACAAAGAATTTCAATTTGCAATGCACCTAATAAGAAAGTTCCCTAATGCAATTTGGCTCATGATTAATGATTAATTAAGCTAAGGGGTTTAACTTAAGTAATTTCAAAACATCCCTCACACATATGAGTTGAGTTTTGATTTCCTTAATTGAACTTTGGCTCTTGAACACCTAAGCATCTACCCAAAGTAAATTAATTAAGTTCTAGAAAGTTTTAGAATTTTAAGAAATTAATTAAGAAGGTAATTAGTGAATTAGCCCTTTATTAAGAGAGGATTAAGAAAGAAAAGGGGGTATAAGGAATAGCTTAGAGGAAATGCCCTAAAATTATTCCCTAAACCTCCTATTCATTGAAACAAACCTTAATCAACTTTAACAAAAGTTTAAACCACTAATCAAACACTTAATTAACCTTAATTACATTAAGGGGGTAATTAGGAAATGAATTAGCAATTTCCCTAATTAAGCCATCAATAAACCCCAAAAAAATTAGGAAAGGTAGAAGTCATCCCCCAAAATACACTCAAGAAGTTTGAGATTGATCAATGGATTAATTAGGGACTAATTAACAAATTAAGATTTCTAATAAAACCCAAATTCAGGGAAAAGAAGTATTTAAAATTAATCAAAATTAATTTTAGAATATTCTATGCTCAATTATCTTTTTAATGTAATTTATTTCATATTTTTTGATTTTTTTAGGTTGAGATATGAATTTTAGTTGTTTAGGAAATTAATTAGAATTAAATAAACCTAAATTAATTCACTAATCCCTATGGCATGCATGACGTGGCACTTTACAGGCACTTTACGTGATCACTTAAATGTATCATGCATGGCGGCGGGCTAAGCTTTTGAGTCCGTTCGGATCAGGTGAGATTAAAGCATTGAGAGGATAAAATTAATTATAAAATGTGATTTAATCTCGACCTTCCATCCAAAATATGTGGATGGATGGCTAGAGATCCGTCCCTACCATTGCTTACGAGACATGGAGGCCATCCATGCTTAAGGCCATGATCCGGGCTCGATTGAGCTCGGATTGGGATGAAATCATACACACACCATCTAAACCTAATGTAAAACACATCTAACGGTTGAAACTTCATGCCATTAAAATTTATTTCACAAAGCTCCATGCCACATTGAGTTTAATGGTTGAAAAATTGCATACCTCGCTGGAGGTGATCACCGGCACTTGATTCCCTTGGATATGCTTTATCTAGTTGAGATGAAGCTTTGGTGAAAGTTTTAGCTCTTGAGGTTGAGTGGATAGCTCTATGGACCAACTCCTCCTCATGAGCTTGCTTTGATTGAATTGGATCCTCCCTTGCCTTTGGGAGAAGAGCTTGGGCAAGCTCGACTTGATCCTCTTATGTGTGCAGTGATTGGTTGATATTGAGTATTGGCTAAGTTCAAAATCCTATGGAGCTCCCACATTTTCACCTTGTGCGAGAAGATGAAGTTGGCAAGTGCTTGAGGGAGCTTGGGATCAGTGAAAAGACTCCTCACACTCTCTCACTCAATCGACAATGGGGTGAAGATACAAATGAATTAGGGGAATATCCCCCTGGCAATGAGCATGAGAAGGGAGGAGCCATTTTGATCCAATTGAGCTTAGGAGGAGCATTTGTTAGGCTGTTTAGGCTATCCTTAAGTTCGTTTTAGGCTAGGGAGTGGATTAGTGGAGTCTCCATGTGCTCCATTTGAGCGGAGACATGATCCCCATGTGCCCATTTCAAGCCATGTGCTTGGTTTGGCCCTCGGGTCAAGTTGGGTTGACACAAACCCATTGGGTTGTGTGCACCACCCTCCATAAGGTTCACTTGACCTATTAGGAGAGTATCAAGTAGGCATGAAGAGGGTTTGACCAAATTCCAAGTGGAGTTGGCCAAATTTTATTCTATGCCTTAAGGGTAGAATGGTCATTTGGCTAATTTTTGAATTTGGATGTGTTGGGTATGTTGAGAAAATATGTTTGGCCAAGTTTCATTATATTTGTAGTTCATTTGGTATGGTTTGGCTCATGTTGACCCATTTAGGACAACATGGGTCAACTTAGGTCAAGTTGACCAATTGGTCATATTGGGTCAAACCAAAGGTTGGGTCAAGTTTATATGACCATTTGAAATGTTTTGGTGGCTTTGGTTTGATTCAATTTGGCTTAGGTTTGAATTTGGTTCATATGACTTCATTTAGGTCAAATGGGTCAACCAATTTGACCCATTTGACTATTTGCTAGGTCATGAGTAGGTTTAGGTTTGGTTAGTCATATGAAGTGGATTGGTATCTTTGTTTCCAATCAATTTTGGTTTGATTGGCTTGACCCTTGGGTCAAATAATTAATATTGGGATTTAATTGAACTTGTATATTTTGATTTTAAGTAAAGTTTGATTATAATTTGATTATAATTGAAGTTAATTGATAGAAATCAAAGTTTGGCTTTTGATTTCAAGTTAATTTCTAAATTCAAGATTTTGACTTAAAACTTGATTTTGGATGAGTTTGAGTTTGATTTTTAGATTTGGTTTTGATTGTTTGAATTTATATTTCATTTATATATGTGAATATAAATTACAATATAAATGGGTTATGAGAAAAATTCAAGGATTTGAAGTGATTTGATCATGATCTAGGCTAAGTCCTTAAGAGAAAATTTAAAGGACTTAGGAAAGATTTGGAGTTTGGATTTAATTTTTGAGTTTAGTTTGATTAATTTGAATTTATATTTCATTTATATATATGAATATAAATGAGAATATAAATGAATTATGAGAAAATCTCTTGAGTTTGAATTAATTTGAACATGATTTAGGCTAGGATTAGGGACTTAGGAAAATTTTGGAATTTGAAATTTCATTCATGGGTTTCAATCAAGTGGTTCAATCATGTGGCATTGATTTGAGTTTGGAGAAAATCTAATAAGATTGATTTGGAGTTTGACTTAAAGGAAGGAAGGTGAGGAGTGGTTCAAGCTAAGGGTAGGCAAATTTTAACAAAGACATGTTTCCATGGCTAACTCTTTATAAGTCTCAAGGTTAGGTTAAGTGTTCTAATCACTAGAATGTCTTAAGACTAAGGAACTCTTAATATCTAAGAGAAGTCATATATTAAGATGGAGGTTTGAGAACTCATTCTAAAAATAAGGAGAAAAGAGGGATAGGTGTGGTGTGACGAAAGAATTACATATATGTTGACGAAATAATCAACAACATCGAAGATCCTGCACTAATAAATCTATCCCTAACCCAAGGTGTAGGAAGAATCCAAAACTTAGTGCAATGTGGCTCTACTTATGTCAAGGACATAAGAGAGGGAAGGAAGAATCCACTAAGAGATAGAATATGTGAACCTTCCACTAGGGAAGCAGGTTCAAGTCATCCGAAAGGGGATGAGAGGTTTGATTTGATTTGAGTCTCACTGAGGAGAAAGTTCCACTAGGGAAGAGGGTTGAATTTGTTTCAATTTTTTAGATTTGGATTTTCAGATGGAATTGATGGATGGATTT
The DNA here is from genome assembly GCA_021442155.1 of Cymbidium sinense. NCBI lineage: Eukaryota > Viridiplantae > Streptophyta > Magnoliopsida > Asparagales > Orchidaceae > Cymbidium > Cymbidium sinense. The sequence continues at coordinate 167,888,175 of CM038215.1, forward strand.
GAGTAGGAGCCATGGAAATAACTGATTTATCAATCCAAAGGGATAGTCTACTAAAAACATAGTAGGGACCAAAAGGATACCAGGCATGTCATTGTACTTGAAAGCGTAGTAGACTTACATCCTCCAAAGTAGGGACGATTGTTGGGGTAATCTATTGAAGAGATTGAACCCTAATGGTATTGAGTGAATGTCGATGGGGACCTAGATCAACTCAAAGATAGTCAAGATTAATTTCATTTTTTAGATTTATTTTGATGGATTATGTTGATTTGTGATGGTTCACACTCAGAAGGAGCTCATATCAACCTAGACCTATCTCAGATTTATCAATCCAAAGGGAGTAGCTTCTCGGCCGATGGGAGAACTATCTGACCAAAGGAGTGCCTTTCGATTTACAATGATCAATTGAAGAAAGCTCAGGACTCATCTTCCACTATAAAGAAGGGTGATGTGGTTGCTTTGGGCAACAAATGAGCGACTAAGGTTGGTTAGTTTACGATAATCATGCTAGAAAGAATGTGTCATAGTCTTACATCTTCCAATGCAGAATGGTGCCGGTACTTTTGAAAATAGATTGAACCCCAAGGGGCACTGAGTGAGTGCAGGGGACTTATCTAACTGGTAGTGAAATTCTATAGGGAGTTTTCGACCGCCCTAAAGATAGGATAAGGGGCCCTTTGGGGCTTGAATTCCTAACCACAAGCAAATTTTATTTGTTTTGTTTAGTTTGTTTATCAGGGAGCATATTAGTTTGTGAGGGATCAAATTGAGAAGGAGCTCATATCAGCTTAGACGTATCTCAAATTTATTGAACCAAGGGAGAATCTGTGCATTCGCTGAACAAATTCTCCAACCACAGGGGTGACTACTAGGAAAGGGGGACTGTCTAATCCAAAAGTAGCCTAGGTAGTGTTTAAATGGGGTTGCAAAGGACGTGTTCCAAATAGAGTGCCTGTAAGGGATGGGGCCACTAAGGGCTTAATCCAAAACCCTAAAGAAGATGACATGGCTAATCATATATCCAATAATTGATGTCAACTCAAGAAAGCTCAGGGGACTCACATGCCAAGAGTGGTGTAACCATGGGTGAGTTATTATCGCATAGCATCAACCAACCTAAGGTGCCCATCGGTTTGCAATAATTAGCCTAGAAGAAAGCTGGGGACTCACATCCTCCATGGTGGGCGATTCTAGGATAGCTTTGTCTTTGGCTGATTGCCATCGACTAGGGTGATTCTTGAGGTGAGCAGGGGACTTATATCAACTCAAACATAATCAAAAGGAAAGGAGCCTCTAGGGGACTTATTCTAAATCTCAAATATACTTGACCTAGTTAGATCATGATGATTAGTTCAAGAAGAAAGAACGGGGACTCACATCTTCTTAAATAAAATCAACACGAGGTAGCTTATTGGCTGGGCAGTGAAATCTACAATACTAATAAGGCGCTCATTGATTTGCAATGGTCAAGTTAGGAAGAAAGCATGGGGACTCACATCTTCCAAACAAGTGACCACTGGGGTGACATACTAGTGAGGTAGCATGTAGACCTGACCTAGAGTAGCTAATGAGTGAGTGTCATAGGGGGATTTTTCCCACATCAAAATAGTACGAGACAAAAGATTTATGTTTGTTGTTCTGCATGTGTCAAAAGGAATAAGATGCCTCTGGGGTACTCTTACACCTACCTTAAACATGTTAAGGGATTTGATGAAGTGGTGCCATGGATGGCAAACAGGATTCCCACTAAGAAATGATGCCGCTTGGGTTCTCTCACACCTAACTTAGTTGTGCTAATCAAAATAGGATGCCTCTTGGGTTCTCTTACACCTATTCTAATAGCGTCAAAATATTGTGTTTGTGTTATGAAAGAGTTATATGATGCCACTTGGGGACTCTTACACCTACCCTAAACACGTCATGGTGGATTCGCAAGACAAGAAAACAACACTTTGAAAGAATAGAGGATTTGATGAATGGAATCTAATTTTTTTCTTTCTATTACTAATTTTTTTCAAACATGATTCATTTCATGGGTAATATTTCTTTAGATAGAGCTCATTAATTGGAAGCATCGGGTGTTCCTCTTTATAATTAATAAGCTAATAAGATCCTTCTTGGTAGGCCTTATCTATGACATAGGGGCCTTCCTAAGTGGGTTCAAACTTGCCTCCCATCTTTTTATGGGCTACAATTGGTTTTCTTAGGACTAACACAAGTTCTCCTACTCGGAAAGACCTAGGGCAGACCAGCTTGTTGTGAGCTTGATTTATTTTAGCATTGTGCAACTCGAGATTATGGCACACCCATAGGCGACTCTCTTCCAAGCCTTTGAGCTCTATTAATCCCAACTTTGCATTTTGCTTTATAGTGATCTTGCTTTAAACACTATCCATGATGTAGTTAGACTTCTAAAGGTAAGACTTTAGACCCATACACTAAGGAAAATGGGGTAGGCGGGTGAGTTGGTATGTGGTGTGGTAGGCCACAGGCTTCAACCAACTTCTGTTCTAATCTATACTTGTCTTAGCGAAGGCTGGTGATCTTGATGCTTATTATGCATTGCTCGAATATAATTCATCTAGGCACCTTGAACCTATATACGATATGGTTCCTGAAAAACTGAAGCACGTGCTGAGCTGTGACTTCTTTGAGTGGGATTTCCTCTGCCCACTTGGAAAGTAGTCGGTGGCAGCTAAGATGAACCAATGTCCCTTAGAATAAGGAGGATCGATTGAACCCATAATGTTAGAACCCCAACACTCGAATGGCCATGAGGCTAATGTAGGCTGTAGAATGTTGGGTGATTGGTGGAGGACCACGTCATATACGACAGCATCTCTAGCTACATCCATGCGATCTATAATCCAAGGCCATGGTATCTACTCTTGATCTTTGCCTTCATCTTTAGACCAGATTGATGTGCTCTGATAGACCTAAATGTACCTTGATTTATCTAAACAACGTAACTAGATTTGGTCAAAGGACCGATGGTACAGGGTGCCATCAATGAGAGCGTAGGAGAGAGCTCTCTGTTTTACCTGATGGGCTTGTGACTTTTCTTGAGATAGTTTGTCGGTGTTCAAATAGTCCATGATCGGTTTCCTCTAATCCAGCTCCATCCTTATAGGAAATGACAACTTCACCTTCAAGAGAAAGTCTCTCAATGAGTTCAACATCAATAAGGGATAGGACTTGTCTATTTTGGACCCTTATTGAAATGGACTCATCTTTCGGACATGCCAATTCTTTGGCAAGTTTGACCAAAGCATCTACTACTATGTTCTCTACTAGGGGAACCTTGTAGATGGTGACTTCAAGAATTTGTGCCAATACCTTCATGGTATACTCGTGGTAATGACGAAGCTAGGGTTTGATTACCATGTAAGACCCAACAATCTAATTGATGACCAATTGAGAATCTCCAAAGATGTTGATGCTCTTGACACTGATAGTGATGGATAACTCAAAACCAATAATCAAAGTCTCATACTCAGCTTCACTGTTGGTGTAGGGGTTGGAAAGATAGTATGAGAATCTCATTACATCGTGGTCTGAATTAGGAAAACTATTCCTATCCCTACCTTTCCTGGAAGAGTAGATCTTGGTGCTTCCCCTTTGTGAAAAGAAGTTGTATCATCAAAATGCATCTCCCATCAGCGGTTGCTGGCCTCCCCTAAGTTTATGATTTATTCATCAGGAAAATCGTCACTAAGCGGAGAATCAGCAGGAAGTGGGTATGCTACTAAGGAATCTGATAGTGCCTATCCTTTTGCCACATGGAGGGGTATGAATGTGATATCAAATTGCAAGGGAATCATGGACCATCATGCCAAACATCCTGATAGCATTGGCCATGTTATGAGGTACTGCAGTGGATTAATTTGGGAGATCAAGTTCACCTTGTGAGAAAGCATATAATGTTGTAGCTTTTGGGAAGCGAAGATCAAAGCTAGGCAATGTTTCTCAATATATGGATAGTTTACTTCAGCGGGAATCAGATGATGGCTGAGGTAGTAGAGAGTGTTCTCCTTCCCTTTATCATTGACTTGGGCCAATAGAGCACCGAGAGAGTCATTCAACACAGCAATGTAGAAGATGAGTGGCCTTCCCGGGATAGGGGCTGCTAGAACTAGCAGCTTCACCAAATACTGCTTGATGTCTTCAAAGGCATGCTGAAACTTGTCATCCCATTTGAACTTGGCATCCTTTTTGACAAGTGCTGAAAATGGCTTGCATCTCCCATATAGGTTGGAAATAAAGCGTTTTAGATACACCAGCTATCCTTGGAAGAATCTAAGTTGATTTAAGCTCTTAAGAGGTGGCATTTCTAAGATAACTTTGATCTTTTCTAGATCTATTTCTATTCCCCAGTGTCGGGCAATAAACCCAAGGAATTTTCTTGAAGCTACTCTGAATGCACACTTCAGTGGATTCATTTTGAGGTTATATTATCTTAACCGTTCGAAAACTATTCTCAAGCCAAAGAGATGGTCTTCCTTTTCTCCACTCTTAATAGCCTGCTAGTATGTATCACCAGTAATTTTAAGGCCAAAATTAATAGAAGATTCTGATCAGGGTTTGAAAAGTAGTGTTTCTTTCATCTTCAGGAGACATCTTGATTTGGTTGTAGCCAGATGACCCATCCATGAAAGAGAAAATTGCATGAGATGAGGCGATGTCCACCATTAATTCTAGCATAGGAAGAGGAAAGTCATCTTTATGACATGCCTTGTTTAAGTTCCTAAAATCAATGCATATGCTAATTTAGCCATTCTTCTTCTTAACTAGATGACCTTTAACCGGTAGGATATTTTTTTTCTTTCGATGAAACCATCATTTTTCTTGACTTAGAAATGACACATTGTTCAATTTCTAATCGCATGTCTAGAGCTTGATAGGGTTAGCACTAGGATCTATTGCTAGTTTGTGGACTGCTATGTTAGGAGATTATCCGAGCATTTCTTAATAACTCCATGCGAAGCAATCTTTAAACTTAGTCAATATCCTAACTAAGTCATTAGTTTCTTCTTCATTCAGTAATGAACTGATGTACATTGGGCGTGGATTTTCTTCTGTCCTGAGGTTGATTTCTTTAAGCTTGTCAATTATTGAATGTATCTCTTCAAATTCGCGGTGCTTTAATTTGGAGATCATCACGGATCATCGAGGTTCTAAACACACATTCTCAGAGTTGGTGATGTGAAAAGAACTATCAGATTTTAAATGATTGGTAACTAAGCGGTAATCATCATCATTTGGACCCTTTATGAATCCTAGTCCTGCTCTAGATTGTGCTTCCCTGCCTGTATTGTTCCATAGCTTTTCAAAATATTCTGACTTGTGCTTGGACTATATATGAGGAACCAAACCTTTCTGTGTAATATTATAAATACAAGGCGAGTAAAAGACAAACGGTAATTCCATTAATTCTTTAAATGTATCCTCCTCGAGTTCTACATCAACTTCAGGACTTGAGGATGATGATCCTAGAAAGAATCTTTTCGGCTTCATATCACTAGAAGACTTAGGTACTTCTTTAACTACTAAACCTTCAACTTTTTGAGATGTAAGTGAGGTTAGAGCTAAGGTTCTCAACTCTAATAGTTTCACATAAACTATTGAATACTTTATTTTTTGGAGGCTGATCTTCATGCATGGATCAAAGTCACCTCCAATGGAACCTGCTGAGAGGGGTTAGCTAGTATACTAATCATATTAGACTCATCCTCTGAGCTGAATTCCAAATCTATGTAAATAGTAAGGGTACTCCTATGAACTGGAACATGACCTCTGTTAGCTGATGACCAACCAGAGGGTCTTCCACCTCTAGAACTGCCTATGTTTCTGCCTCTGCCTCTGCTTGGTGGAGATTGAGTCATCCTTCCCACATGTCCATATGATTGAATGAACTGTGGGTGGAATGTGATATGTGAATCTATTTCTTCTTCAATTCCCCTTTCTTGTTCACTTAGATTTTCATTTTTCTTTTGCCTTTTCTTTTTCTTCATTTTCTTTTTCTTTTGTGCTTGAATTTTGTCCAAGTTCATGAGAAAGGGTGTTTTGAGGAAGATAGTAGGTCACATCCTCATAAATCTCAACCTCTCTGACTGAAAATGGCTTTTCATCTCCATTGACATGATATTCAATCCCATCTTTTCTGAACTTGATGCACTGATGGAGAGAGGATAGAATTATCTTGTTCTGATGTATCCAAGGCCTACCGAGTAAAGCAGCAAATGAAGTATTCAAATCAAAGATGTAAAACTTAGCTTCAGTCTTCCAGTCACCTATCTCTAAAGGTAACACTATAGAACCTACAGCCCGCTCATCTTATTCATTTAATCCTCTTAGCACCATCTGATCTCCTTGAAGTGTGGAGATGTCGATCCTCAATAGACAAGGGTCTTTAGACTCATAATGTTCACCGATGCACCTAGATCAATGAGAACTCTAGCAAGTCTGAACCTATCCATCTCAACTGTGATGTAGAGGGGATGGTTGTGCTTCAAGTCCCCCAAAAGAAGGTCTTCATTTGTGAAGGTGATCCCTTGAGCTTCTTTTGTGTAATGTGCCTCCTCACCTATAGAGTTCAATTGAGCTAAGCATATTTTAAGATCAAGGAGAGTCTTGATTGGAGATTCCCTCATCTCTTTGGATAAGACATGGGCATCATATATGCTTAGCTTAGATGGCAACTTTCTTAGATGAGAAAGGACATTGTAGTCCACCTTGGGCTGATCCTCCACAAGCATATCCAAGGGTGGAGCATCCTGTGGAGGTGCTTCTCGATCCTCTATACCAATGACTTGTTTCCCTCTATCTTGAGGTAGAGCCTTGCCACTATAGAGGTTGACTTTGGTGATCTCTTTTAGCAGGGTAATGGACGGTTCTACCTGCACATCAGGCTCACCTACAATTTCTCTTATGGGACCCTCAGAATCAGATGATTCCAACTCTATCTCAAGAGCCTAACTAATAGTATTTAGAGTAGGAAAGTTCAACTCAATCGAGAGGAAGATCGATGTTATAGTTATTTTGACTTGAAGACTTATCATTAGAATAGAAGACAACCCATCGAGTGAATGTAATTCAAAGCTAGCTTTATTCTTCAATTTCTTGAATTTGATTAGAGGTACAAAGTAAAAATCAAGTAAAGTGAGTGGGGTAAAGGATTTGATGCCCTTATCCATCGATATAAGAGTTCTACTAGTAGAAGAAGAAGAGCTAGATGAAGTGAAGGAAGTCATCGATGTGGTAGCTACAACTAGGCGGAGGTGGACTTAATGATGGTTTGCTCTTGGGCTATCTCGACACATGCTTATCTCTTCTGTTGAGCTCCCCACTGAGTTGCGGCAACTTGTAAACCTTCCTTGATGTTGGAGGTTTGAGTTGACTCAGACACCTGCAAGAAAAGCTTCTTGATCTTCTGGATGATCTTTTTAGAGATTTTGGATAAATAAATATCCAAACCTTCTTTGGTTTTGGAAGGATCACATGTATCCCCAAAGATTACCCTAATGGAACTGGATGATTGTTCCACAAGGTATTCCTTTGGGATAACTACAACACCGATCTTGAAACTATGTTCAAGCTAGTTCTTAAATATGAAGCAATCCTCCAAAACATGGCCTAGCATACGGTGGTAGGGGTAAAAGTTAGGATCATGACTTTTGCCTATTTCCTCCAGTCTCCTAAGCTCGGGTAACTAAAAATCAGGCTTCTTTAAGTGGTTCTTAAAGATCTTCCTGATTACCTCCCTCTTAAATGAATAAGGTTGGTTAAGCTTATCTAAAAGAGTAGGTGGACCATAATTACTTGGAGACGGGCATGTGTGCCACTGATTCTGGTGGTAAGGCTGAGGAGGTAGCAGTGATGGCCGTGGAGGCTATCGTGGAGGCCGGTAGGGCTGCCTCGGTGGTGGTAAAGGAGGTGGAAGCAAAGGCCGCTGAGGTTGTGGTCTCTCAGACTAATATCTAGCTGGTTGATTCCCCTTATCTACCACTGTCAGTGCTTCTTCTTCTCATAGACCTTCTGTGGCTTTGCTTTGGGCAACTAGTCTTGAAAAGGCAACTGTTTGGCCTCTCCTTGTAAACTAGTCGCCTTGTTGATTAGCTTCTCAAATATTTTGATAATGAAGCCCTTAAGCATGATGGCGATTGGGCCATGAATATTCTTTAAAAGAATCTCAATGGCATGCTACTCAGAATGGCATGCTCACATTTCATACTCGTTATGCCATGGAGAATATAATCAAGGGACTCACTTGGTGTTGTTGTGCTACAATGAGATCACTACTGATAACCATTTATTTGAGCTCTAGCAAATCTTTGAAAAAGTTTCTAACTCAAAAATGCCTTTCTTGAACCATTGGAAAGTTCATACCAATCAACAATCTACTAAAGACAAGTGTAAAGTAAGCATCGGCCCTTGGCGTTGCAACAACTGGCCCTAAAGTGTACAATATGTTGCCTTGGGTTTCCCTTCCATCAAAGCTTTTGAAGGAAGGTGGCATAAAGCTCTTGAGATATTGGATTGCATTAAATTCCTCTTGGTAGGGTCTACACTTTGGAACCGAAGATCCTCCCTGGGCTTGAGCCAACGCTTCCTTCACTTGCTACTCAACTATGGATATAATGTATTTCTCCTATATGGAGGTACTTTCCACTACCTTCCTATACATGCTAGTGCTACCTTGCTCAACGGGAGGTAAAGAGTGGAGGAAAATTTCTATGTTGGGAGTCACCTTTCAAATATGTTAATAGAAATGAAAGAGGGGACCTTATAGAAATTCATCTTTTTAGGATATCACGTAGATCCACAGATATACTTATTCAGGTGCTCAGGTACGTCATCAAGGAATAGTGTACTATCTCAAGAGATAGAAGTCACTACCTTTAATAAAACTAATCACCTCAATAAGGACTCCTAAGGATGATGGGTCTACATATGTACGTTGGATTCTTCCCCTACTTTACATGGAAAAGTAAAGAAGGGTTTATTTAAACCAGGTTCGTTAAGTTTCCTATAGGGGCAAGCTCACATAGTTAATTACATCCCAAGGGACGAGATCCTTTATGAAAACTCGTGATTAAGGTAAATGATGGTTATCTTTGAATATTTATATAGGAAGGACTATCAATCGATCGATTCATTTTTGAGGGATCAAATGGGATTGATCAAAAGAGGGAGTTATTATCGAAGCCAAAATGGGAGATAAGTAGGAGATGCTCACGATGCTAGGAAACCTAGCGAGCAATCTCAAACTATCCTATAATTGGGCTTTATATTTTTGAAATTGATTTAGTTTATTTGAGTTGCATTTTTCATTAGAAATTTAGGACTTAAGATTCCTTAACACAAGATTAAGAAAATGCCTAAGAGGTGAAGTATTATGATTATGGCTTGCAAAAGGGAGAAGCAACCTCAGAACCTAAATCTAGGGTGCTTTGATGAGGGCTGAAAGTACAACCTAAATCTTAGGCAAAAATGGGTAATTAGTTTGCCTCCACAAGAGAGGACAAACCACCATTTTGACTTACAACCTCCGCCACCAACTAACTCCTTCTATGATTTTAAATATCATTATGCTTATGCAAGATAGTTAGGTGTTATTTATTTAGAAAGAGACTAAGTCCTTAAACTCACTCCCTAGAGAGACTAGATCATGTAAAGGGACATGCTTCAAATGGTCTAAATCTAATGCAATTCAAATTTCATTTTATTTTTATTTTGAACAATTATTTTAACTCAACGTAATAGGATTCATATGACTAATGCATGAGAAAGAAGATTATTGGCCAAAATCAGTGAGAATGGAGGAGGTGAGTTTCCACCATGGCTCTCAAAGGTCAAGCCAAGGTTCTCTGGCAAAGGTGGAAGCCCTCCAATCAAGAGTGTAATAAGATGCATTTGTGCATGATATTACAAGAGAAATGCTTATCCAACTAAGGGGTTTATAATTCTTTTATCTTGATTTTAAACCTAAGCTTTAAGTGAGGTTATGAGTTATTTAATTTTAATTTGAGTTGTTAGGTTGGGTAAAAGATTTATTTTTCCCTAATGAGCTTAATCCATATTCAGGCCATACATTAAGCAAGGAATAAACTAGGAAAAGCATGCCACTTAATGCAAAAGCTAAATAATTCATCAACCAATTTATAATGTTAATCGCAAAAAGAATAAAAGGCCATTATGGTCAGGCACCACCGCACAAACCTGAAAATATCAAATATGGGTAGTTGAGCTCTACCTTATACAATCTAGATTACAAATGAATTAAATTACAATTAAGCAAAGAATTCATATTTATGGTGGTCTTCAAGCTTTATTCTTCTTTCTTCTTTTCTTATTTCTTCTTCTTTCCTTTTCCTTTCTTCTTTTGGTTCCTTCTTTTGAATGGTTGGAAGGTAGATGCTCCAAGGCTTCACATGGTGCATAAGATAGGATCTTATGACCAAAGCTTATCCTAATCCCCATAACAATCATTCCAAAATCCTAATTGCACAAATTTACATGAAAAGGAAAAGTGGAAATCTAACTAACACCTGCAAAATAAATGTTAGCTAAAATAAACCACACAAATCCCAAGCATGTATATTAGACTTATCACCCCACACATGGGTAACTAAGTCCACCTGGCCTATGGATTATGCTTAGGGGTATAAAGCACTTACAAGCAAAAGCATTTATATTTTTATTTATGATAACTCTCGTTAAGCACAATCCCCTACATAAAAGAATAGTTAGACTAAGAACATCCAGCCATCTATTCTACGAGCATACACCCTAACATTCAGTCTAAAAACATATATCACAAAATAAAACAAACTTCAAACCATGTACTGACCTAACCTAAGAATAGAAGTGGTGACTTAGGCTAATGTCTGTGCTTTGAAGGCCTGTGTGGTATGTTTAGCTGGAGATTTAGGTTCAAATTTTCTAAGTGTGAAGACCAATTTCAACTTAAAGGAGGGTTTCATTTAAGTTCTTTAGTTATTTTGGGTTGATTTTATTTCATATTTTGATTTGGTTTAAATGGATCCTACAATTAATTACTAAATTATGAAGAGAGGGAAAGAGAAGAGAGCTTCTCTTTCCTTCCCTAACCTAAGTAATTTCTAAAATAGATTCACATTTTTGTTTCATTTAAGTGATTATTTTGATTAAATCTTTTAATTAATCCTAAGTTTAGATAAACTCTAAACAAACCTATTAAAAAAAGGCAGTTCAAGATTAATTAAAATGAACCAAAATTTACATAACACACATTACTTCATTTCTTTCCCAACATATATAACATGCATATGGATGGACCCTAAGAATATTTATACATACAAATGAGAGTATTCAACACACTTTATGATGCATGCTAAGTAATCCATTTAAGAAAATTTAGATGTTGAATATGCATGATTTTTCTTAAGTAGAAAGAGTTTTCCTTATCCAAATTTTCACATACACACATGAAAGTAACAAAGGCATAAGTGATTATAGCTCCATTGTTAACCAGAGGTGTAAGATACAAGACCTACTTAGGGATTCTTAAAGCCTCGCAACCTCGGGGTTTTCTAGACTAATATACCACTTTTCTTAAATACAAACATGTTTATAAAAGAAATGAAATAGAAAAGGAGAATGCAAAAAGTTGCTTGATGGATTCATTTTGTTTATGCAATTTATGTATGCAAGTATAAGTAACCCTTCTTAAGTGATGGCATAGGGATGAATAGGGTATAGAATTAAGTAAGTGTTAGGTTCTTTTTAAATGAACCTTATATCTTATTAACTCCTATTCAAAACTACACCAACATAAGAAAGAAAGGAAACCTATGCAAAGCATACCTTTATATTCTATCACATGCAATCTCATAATTCAATTATAAGTAGCATACTTCCAGATTTGGTATTTGATTTATAGGTTTTGAAAATAATTTGGATTTAGTAGTGATAATAGCCATTCATATTTCTACTTTAGCCAACACATGCAAATTTGACATAAAGTAAACAATTTCATTTTAAAATTTGAATTTCAAAATTATGAATGCATGAAATCATATGACATACAACTTAACATGTTGGGAAAAGAGTCAAAGTAATGAAAGCATGTAAACAAGTTCACTTCAATTAAATCCTAAAGAAATTCTTATAGAATAAGAAAATTTAAAATAAATCAAAGTTAATTCAAAGTGATTTTTGTTTAGTCTGAAGTTTGATTTAATTTTGAAAAGGTGAGATGAGTTTGCTATTCCTAACCCATTTCCACATGTGTTTGATATTTTTGTTTAATTTTTAGATGATTAGATCCATTTTTATGCATTGATTAGGTTAACATATGAATTAAGTGACTTAATTAAACCTTACCTATACCACTTTAGAAGAATTAACCAAATAATTATGAGCCAATGAGATGACATAAAACTCACAAGGAATTCAAATTTACAATGCACCTAATATGGAAGAGGTCTAATGTAATTTGGTTCACAATTAAAAGTTAATTAAGCTAAGGAGTTTAGCTTAAGTAATTTTGAAACACCCTTTCATACTTATGAACTGGGTTTTGATTTCCTTAATTAAACTTAGGCTATTAAACACCTAAGCATCTACCCTAAGCAGATTAATTAAGTTCTGAAACCTTTTAGAATTTTAAAAAATTGATTAAGGGGATAATTAATGAATCAAGCCTTAATTAAGAGGAGATTAAGGAGAGAAGAGGGGGTTTAGAGAATAGCTTAGGGAAAATGCCCCAAAAAAATTCCATAAACCTCCTACTTATTGGATCTGACCTTAATCAACCCTAATCATAGGTTAAAATTACTAATCATACCCTAATTATGCTTAATTACATAAAGAGGGTATTTAAGGAAACCATATGCAATTATTCTAATCAAGCCTTTAATAAATCCCAAGAAAATTAGGGGAGGCATAAGTCATCCCCTATAACATACCTAAGAAATTTAGGATTAATCAGAAGTTTAATTAAAAAGTAATTAACAAAATAAACTTTCTAATAAAACCCAAATTTAGAGAAAAGTATAACTCAAAACCCATTAAAATTTATTTTTAAATATTTAGGTTTAATTATCTATCCATTGAATTTTATTTCACATTTTTTTAAATTTTCTAGAGGGAGTTATGAATTTTAGAAGATATCAAGGTTAATTAGTAATTAATTAAGCATTTTAAATAATCCCTAACATATCACGCTGCAGGATGGCGTCGCGCTTTACACGCCGCATGAGGGTCACTTAAACACATCCTAAATGGAAGCTAGCAGCGCACGCGCTTTAATCATCTGTCATCCGATCAAAGATCATATGGCCATGGATCTCCCTGCATTTTAAAATGGATAAAAGGAAATCTAAACATGCTGAATATCTCAACCGTCCATCTAAAATGCGCGGATGGACGACTGAGATCTTCCAAGTTCTTCCCCTTGATCAACAGAGACCGTCCATGATTGTGGTGAATAAATCTCTTTTTAGGGAGTCGCCTTTCAAATCTGTGGAGAAAAGAAAGAGGAAACTTTATATAAATTCATCTTGGTAAGATACCATGCAGATCTGCAGATGTACTTATTCAAGTGATCGGGTTCATCATCAAGGTATAGTTTACTATCTTGAAAGATGAAGTCACTACCCTTTAATGGAACCAATCACCTTAATAAGGACTCCTAAGGATGATGAGTCTGCATATGTACCAGAGATTCTTCCCATACTTTACATGGCAAAGTAAAGCAGGGTTTATTTTAAATCATGTTTGTTAAGTTCCCTACAGAGGAAATCCCCTATAGTTAATTACATCCTAAGGGACGGGATCCCTTAGGAAAACTCTCGATTAAGGTAAATGATCATTTTCTTTGAAGATTTCAATAGGAAGGACTATCAATCAATTGGTTTATGCTTTGAAGATCAAATGGGATTGATCAAAAGTGGGAGTTATTGTCGAAGCCAAAATGGAAAATAAGTAGGAGATTCCCACTATGCTAGGAAACTTAGAGAGCATCTCAAACTATCCTAAAATTAGGCTTTATACTTTAGAGAATGATTTAGTTTATTTGCGTTGTATTTTTTATTAGAATTTTAGGACTTAAGATTACTTAACACAAGATTAAGTAAATGCCTAAGAGGTGAGGAATTATGCTTATGGCCCACAAAGGGGAGAAGCAACCTCAGAACCTAAATCTAGGGAGCTTCAGCGAGGGCCAAAAGCACAACCTAAATCTAAGGTGAAATGTGGGTAATTGGTTTTCCTCCATAAGAGAGGATAAACCATCCAATAGCTTGGACTTACAACCGCCTGGGGGTGGCCACCAACTAACTCCTCCTAGGATTTTAAATACATGTAGGCAAGTCTTTATGCTTATGCAAGATAGCTTAGCTGTTATTATTTAGAAAGAGATTAAGTCCTTAAACTCACTCCCTAAAAAGACTAGATAATGTAAAAGGCATGCTTCAAATGACCTAAATCTAATGCATTTTAAATTTCATTTTATTTTTATTTTTGGACAATCATTTTGACTTAGGCTAATAGGATTTTTTATGACTAATGCATGAGAAATCAGATTATTGGCCAAAATCAGCGAGAAGTTTAGGAGGTGAGTTTCCAGCACAGCTCTCAAAGGACAAGCCGAGTTCTCTGGCAAAGGTGGAAGCCCTCCAATCAAGAGTGAAATAAGATGCATTTGTGCATGATATTATAATGAAATGCTCATCCAACTAAGGGGTTGCTAATTCTTTTATCTTGATTTTAATTCTAATCTTTAGGTGAGGTTATGAGTTATTTTATTTTTAATTTGAATTTTTAAGCTAGGTAAAAGATTTATTTTTCCCTAAAGAGCCTAATCCACATCCAGGCCATACATAAAGCAAGGAAGAAACTAGGAAAACCCTGCCACTTAATGCAAAATCTAAACAAATCAATAATCAATTTATAAATCTAATCACAAAAAGAATAAATGGCTGTTTGAGGTCGGGCACCACCGCACAAACCCAAAAATATCAATTATGGATAACCGAGCTCTACCTTTATATAACCTGGATTACAAATGAATTACATTACAATTTAAGAGAAGGAATTCATTATTATGGGGGTCTTCAAGCCTTATTCTTCTTTCTTTCTTCTTTTTCTTTGGTTCCTCCTTTGGTTGGTTGAATGGTAGATGCTCCAAGCCTTCACATGATGCATAATATGGGATCTTATGACCAATGCTCATCTTAATCCCCATAACAAATTATTCCAAAATTCTAAATATACAAATTTTTACATGAAAAGTAAAAGGGAAATCTATCTAACACCTGCAAAATAAAGGTTAGTAAAATCACACCACACAAATCTCAAGCATGTATATTGGACTTATCACCCAACATATGAGTGACTAAGTCCACCTGGCCTATGGATTATGCTAAAGGGTATAAGCACTGCAAGCAAGAAGTATTTATATTTTTATTTATGATAGCGCCCTTAAGCACAATCCCCTGCAGAAAACAATAGTTAGACTAAGCACATCCTACCATTCATTCTACGAGCATACACCCTAACATCCAGTGTAAAATATAGGTCACAAAACAAAAACATAACATCAAACCATGCACCGACTTAACCTAAGGCTAGAAGTAGTGACTTAGGCTAATGTGTGTGCTTAGAAGGCTTGTGTGGTATACTTAATTAGGACTTTGGGTTCAAAATTTCTAAGTGTGAAGGACATGTTCAACTTAGAGGAGGGTTTCATTTAAGTTATTTAAGTATTTTATGTTATTTTTTATTTCATGTTCTAATTTGGTTTGAGTGAAACCTAGAATTAATTACTAAGTTATAAAGAAAGGGAAACAGAAGAGGACTTATCTTTCCTTCCCAAATCCTTAAGTAATTTTTAAGGTAAGTTCACATTTTAATTTCATTTAGGTGAATGTTTTGAATAGATCTTTTAATCAATCTTAAGTTTAGACAAACTCTAAGCAAACCTATTCAAAAAGAAAGATATTTTAAGGTTAAATAAAATGAATCAAAATTCACATAACACACATTACTTCAATTCTTTCCCAACATATATAGCATGCATATGGATGGACCCTAAGCATATCTATACATGCAAATAAGAATAGTTAACACACTTTATGATCGATGCTAAGTAATCTATTTAAGAAAATTTAGAAGTTAAACATGTATGATTTTCTTAAGTAGAAAAGGTTTTCCTTATCCAAAATTTCACACACATGCATGAAAGTAAGAAAGGCATAAGTGAGTATAGCGCCATTGTTAACGAGAGGTGTAAGGTACAAGACCTACTTAGGGCTACTTAAAGCCTCACAACCTCGGGGTTGTCCAGACTAATATACCACTTTCCTTAAGTACAAATATGCATATAAAAGAAATGAAATGGAAAAAGAATATGCAAAAGTTGTTTAATAGTTTCATTTTTGTTTATGCAATTTATTCATGTAAGTATAAGCAATCCTTCTTAGATGATTGCATAGGGATGAATAGTGTATGAAATTAAGTAAGTGTTGGGTTCTTTTCAAATGAACCTTACATCTTACTAACTCCTATTAAAAACTATGCTAACATGAGGAATAAAGAGAGCCTACACAAAACATGACTTTATAATCTATCACATGCAAGCTTATAATTAAGATATGAATAGCACACTTTTAGATTTGATATTTCATTTATAAGTTTTGAAAATATTTTGGATTTAGTAATGATAATAGCCATTCATATTTTACTTTAGCAAACACATGCACATTTGATATAAAGTAAACAATTTTCAATTTTAAAATTTTGAAACATGAAATTATGAATGCATGAATCACATGGCATACAACCTAACATGTTGGGAAAGATCTAAAGCAATGAAATCATGTAAACAAACTCACTTTACTTAAATCCTAAAGACATTCTTAAGGAATAAGCAAATTTATAATAAATCAAAGTGAATTTCAGAATGACTTTTGTTTAGTTCGGAGTTTGATTTAATTTTGTAAAGGTGAGATGAGTTTGTTGTTCCTAACCCATTCCCACATGTGTTTTATATTTTTTTAAAATTTTTAGATAATTAAATCCATTATTAAGCATTGATTAGGTTAGAGTATGAATTAAGTGGCTTAATTAACCCTTACCTACACCACCTTAGAAAAATTAACAAAGTAATTATGAGCCAATGAGATGACATAAAATCCACAAGATATTTAAATTTGTAATGTACCTAATAATGAAAAGTCCTAATGCAATTTGGCTCACAATTAAAAGTTAATTAAGCTAAGGGGTTTAGCTTAATTACTTTTGAAAACACCCTTTCATACTTATGAAAGGGGTTTTATTTTCCTTAATTAGACTTAGGCTATTTAACACCTAAGCATCAACCTAAGGTAGATTAATTAAGTTATGAAACTTTTTTATAATTTTTTTTAAATTTGTTTAAAGAGATAATTAATGAATTAACTCTTAATTAAGGAGGGATTAATAAAAGGAAAGGGGGTTTAAGAAATAGCTTAGAGGAAATAACCCAAAATTATTCCATAAAACTCCTACTCACTGAATCTAACCTTAATAAAACTTAATCAAAGGGTAAATCAACTAATCACACCTTAATTACCCTTAATTATATAAAGGGGGTAATTTGGGAATGGGCTAGCAATTTCCCCAATTAAGGCCTCAATAAATCTCAAGAAAATTAGGAGAGGCAGAGGTCATCCTTTAAAATGAACCCTAGAAATTTGAGATCAATTGGTGACTTAATTAGAAAATAATTAACTAATTAACAATCCCAAAGAAACCCAAATTCAGAGGAAATGGGAAATTCAGAATCCATTGAAAACATTTTTTTTAATATTCTAGATGAAATATCTATCTATAGCATTTTTCCTTTTATTTTTTTTATTTTTCTTGAAGGAGTTATGAATTTTTGAAGTTATGGAATTAGAATTAATAAGCATTTTAACTAATCTACTTAATCTCACATGCGCTGGGCGTAGTATGCTTTACATGCATCAAGTGGTGAAACCTTTACTTAAGTTGTCAAATCATAGGGGGTGGCGGTGACGCATGCACTTATATCCTTAGCTGTCCAATCAAAGATCGGATGACTGAGGATACACCTGTGGTTTAAATCGAATAAGGGATATATTAAACATGCCTAATAATCTCAGTTGTCCATCTAAAATGCATAAATGGATGACCGAGATGAGCCAAGTTCTTCCCTGAGGATCAATGTGAACTGTCCATGATCTAAGGGGAGATCGGAGCCCGATCTAGCATAGATTCATTCAAGACTCAACCCACACCATCTAGAGGAATAGAGCGGCCAATCCAACGGTGGATTTCACATGCAATGAAAATTCCTTTCACAAAGGACCAACACCTATCAATCTAAGTGGTCAAAAAATCACTAACCTTGTCGGACGTGATCATCGGCACTCAGGATCGATGTGGTAGCTTCGTCTAGTGGAGATGAAGTCCTGTTGAAGTTCCTAGGTCTTGAGGTTGAGTTGATGAATGGGTGGACCAACTCCTCTTGATCTCTCTTGCAGATTTGATTGAATTGAGTTCTTCCTTTGTGGGAACTCAAGGGGATGCTTGGGCAGGCTCGGATCAAGTGTGAAAGAGAAATTTGGATGGGATCAAATATAGAAGAAGTTGAGAATTAAGGTGACCTCCCTTATTTTGCATTGTGCAAAACCAAAGAATGCAAGATTCAAATCCTCTCTGTGGACCTTTGCTCGGGGTGATTCAAGAGTTCCAGGCTCCATCAGTAATGAGGGTGTGATTTTAGTGAATTAGGGGGAGTATATCTCCCTATGGCAATCGTACGGTCGACAATGAGCTTGTCATTTTGATCCAATTGACATGATTAGGAGGGCTATTTGCTTGATCAATGCACATGGTCGGCCGAGTGGAATGCCAACCCCATGTGCTTAAATTGAGCTTAAAGGGAGTTTTTTTAATTTGGTTAAGGGTCGAGTTGGTCCATGGGTCAAATGGGTTGACCCAAACCCATTGGGTTGGATGCACCACTCATCACTAAGTCCCCTTGAGCTTTTAGGAAAGCCTCAAGTGATTGTGATGAGTGTATGACCAAAATACCCATGGGCTAGGCCAAAATTTATTTCATGGCATAGGGGTAAAATGGCCATTTTCCTATTTTTTTTTAATTTGTGTATGTTTGGCATGTTGAGAAAATGGGTTTGGCCAAGTTTCAATGGATTTAGGATGGACTTGACCCATCAGTTTCAATCGATTTGGCTTAGATCAAGTTTTGACACATTTTGACCCTTTAGGTCAAAATGGGTCAACTTAGGTCAAGTGGGCCAATTGGACTAGGTTTGGCTCAAATGTTTGCTTGGTCAAGTTCAAACATAAGTCATGAGTGAACTTAGATCAAAGGTTTCAATCAATTTGGCCTATGGTGATTTTGGCTATGTTTTCATTTGGGTTAAGTGTTGACTTGGTCATTAGGTTTGACTTGGTTTGACCCAATTTGATTGATTGATCATCCCATGATGATTGTTGATCATGATGGGAGGCAAATATGAGTTTGGTTCAATCCAATATGGATCAAGTTGCTCATATGGTACTTTAGGTCACTTTGGGTCAAGTGAGCCTAAGTGGGTCAAATGGATTGGTCAAAACTTGATTTGAAGTTGATTGATCTTGTATATGGACTTATGATTGGAATATAAATTCATTTACAAGAGGTTTGAAGTCAAATGGATTTTGATTCATTTGAAAATTTCATAATCAAAGGAGGAATATGAAGGGTTTTGAGTTTGATTTTTTATTTGGGTTTTGATTGGAGGATTGGAGTTTGGATTTATATATGAGCTCATGATTGTAGGATTGATTGAACCATAGGGAAAAATCAAGAGTTTGGCTTGATTTGGAATTGATTTGGCTAAGTTCAAGATTTAGGCTTGAAATTTAGAATTTTGAATTGATTTGAATTTATTTTGGGAGTTGATGATTGTTTGAATTTATATTTCATTCATATATGTGAATATAATGAGAATAAATTGATCATGAGAAAATTTGGGATTAAAGAGTTTAATCATGATTTGGATAACCATTAATGGAATTTAAAGGATTCAATTTTAAATTGAAATTCAATTTTTTTGGATTGATTTGATTGATTTATATTTATATTTCATTTATATATGAGAACATAAATGAGAATATAAATTTATTTTGATCTCATGGGTTTGAAATGGTTTGATCAAAGTTTGAAGAAATGAAAATTAATTTAAGGAATCGATTTTAAATTTGGAATTTAATTTTAAGGTTTGATTTGAGATCAAAGTTTAGGTTAAATCCATTAATGGAAAATTAAGGAATTTAAGGGAATTTCAAGTATTTTAAATTTGGAATTTAATTTTAAGGTTTGATTTGATTGATTTTTATTTATATTTCATTTATATATGAGAATATAAATGAGGATATAATTATTTTTTGAGAAAATCTCATGAATTTGAAGTGATTTGATCAAGGTTTAGAGTTGATTTTGGCTAAGTCCTTTAATGAAGAATTAAAGGAACTTAAGAAACTTTTCATGAATTGATTTGGAATTTTGAATTTGTTTTGATGAGTTTGAATTTATATTTCATTTATAAATGAATATAAATGAGAATATAAATGGGTTATGAGAAAATCTCAAAGATTTGAATAGGTTTCAATCATAATTTTGGCTAAGTCCTTAAGAAAGGGTTAAGGACTTAGAAAATTTGAATTTAGGAATTTTGATGGATTTATATGTTTTCAATCATAGATTTCAATCATGATAATCATGAAATTGATTTGAGTTGAGAAGATCAAATAGAATTGATTTGAGTTTGACTTGAAGGAAGGAAAGTGAGGAAAGGTTTGCTAAGGGTAGGAAATTTTTAAATAAGGCATGAATTATGGAATTTCTAAGTCTTTAAGGATTAAATCACTATTGTTAAGACTAAGAATTTAATTCTAAGAGAATATGTCTAAGATGGATTTGAATATTTAAAAAATAAACAATGATCAAGGGGAAGATTTATTGATGGATTCAAATCAAACTCAAACACCATCTAAATTTGAGGACAAATCAAGGAAAAAATTGATGGGGTGAAAATATCTTTTACAAAGACACCATATTGAGTTTAATGAAAAAATCATTCATGAGGTGAAAATTGATTAGAATTTTTTTGAAAATTAATGTTTGAGCACTTGAGGTTGAGTGGATTGATGTATGGAATTAAATTATGGCTTTGATAATTAGGTTTGCCTTTAGAACTTGAATGAACTAAATATAAGTGTGCTTCAAGGAATTGCAATGGATTATGGAAGAAGTTGAGAATGGATTGTGCAACTATTTGAAAAGAGAAATTTTTTCTAATCCTCTAAGAAGCTTAGAGCACTCTAATGATTATGAAGTTCTTTGCTAATGATGAGGGAAGTCAAAATTTTAAGTTAGTATATTTTGAATGATCGGATGATTCTATGTAATTTTGATTCAATTGATCATATTGGGAGGGTGATCGAGATCCACATGGTGGTTTGAGCCAAGGAGGATCACAAATGTCTTGAATTTGAGTGAGAGAGAGTTTGAGTTTTGCATTTTGACCATATGTTTGGTCACTAATGGGGTGACCCAAACCAAAGTTGGGTGCACCAATCATCACTATGTCCCCTTGAGCTTTGAAAGCCTCAATGTAAAGAAATTACCCATGGATTAAGTCAAAAACTATGGAATAGAGGTCATTTTGCCTTTCTTCCACGGATCAATTAGGTATGTGGAGAAAGGTTTGGCCAAGTTTGATTGATTTGGAATTCATTTGATAGGCTCATGTTGACCCATTTAGTCAAAATGGGTCAAGGATGAAATTGGGTCAAATCATTTGGGTCATTCATCACCATTTGAAATGTTCTGGGCTTTTGGTTTTGAATTTAGATTAGTTTGGATTTGTTATATCATTAGAAATGGGGTTGAATTTGATCCATTTGAATTTGATTTTGGTCAATTTTTAGGTTTATCATATGGAGTTGATGATCTTTGTTTCAAATTAATTTGGGTTAAGTTCAGGCTAACATGACCAGTCATGTTCTAGGTCAAAAGACTATATCCAACCCAAGGAAAAGAAAAAATCCAACCGGTGCAATGTGGCTCTACTTATGTCCAAGACAAGAGAGGGAAGAAATCCACTAAGAGATAGAGGTGAACCTTCCACTAGAGGTTCAAGTCATCCAGGGGATGAAAAGTTTGATTTGATTTGAATCTCACCGAGGAGGACTTAGTTCACAAAGAAGGTTGAATTATTTTAATTTTTTAGTTTGTATTTTTAGGATGGATCGTTGATTACAATGATGCACTAAGTAGGAGCCATGGAGGCTAGACCTAACTGATTTACTAATTCAAAGTAGTAGTCTAAACACAGGTAGGACTATCCAACCAAAGGGATGCCTTTTGATATATAGCAGCCATACTAGGAAGAAAACATAGTAGACTTACATCTTCCAAAGTAGAGATCAGTTGCTGGGGTAATCTATTGACAAGACAATAGATTGAACCTGACCTAGGGCTGACTATTGAGTGAATGCCACTAAGGGACTTAAATCAGCTCAAGGATAGTCAAAGTTGATTTCATTTTTAGATTTGTTTATTTTGATGGATTCTATCAGTTTGCGATGGATCACACTGAGAAAGAGCTTATATCAGCCTAGATCAATTTCAGATTTATTGAACCAAAGAGAGTAGCTTCCCGGGTGATGGGAGAACTATCCAACCAAAGGAGTGCCTTTTGGTTTGCAATGATCAATTCAAGGGAAGAAAGCTCAAGGACTCACATCTTCCACTAGAAAATATCACTGGGGTGATCGGTTGCTTTGGGCAATAAATCAAACCTAACCTAGGGCTGCCCATCAGTTTGCGACAATCATGCTAGAAAGAATGTATCATAGTCTTTATATCTTTGAAAGCAGAATGACTGCCAGGGTACCTGCCTGTGGCAAAATAGATTGAACCTGACCTAAGGGCGACTACAGTGAGTAATACCGAGGATTTATCTCAACTGGTATGCAATTCTATAGGAGTTCTCACGACACGCCTAAAGATAGGATGTCTGCTTGGGAGAAGGGGCCCTTTGGGGGATTGAATTCCTAATCCACAAGCGAATTAATTTTGTTTATTTATTTAGTTTGTTTTATCATGGACCCTGTTAGTTTGTCAGGGATCAAATTGAGAAGGAGCTTATATTAGCCTAGACCTATCTTAGATTTACATAACCAAGGGAAAATCATCCCTGAACAAATTTTCCAACCACGAGTGGCTACTATGAAAGGGGAACTATCTAATCCAGAAGTAACTCGGGTAGTGTCTAAATAGGGTCGCAAAGGACCTAATCCAAATAGAGTGGCCATAGAGGATGGGGTTGGTAAGGGATTAATCCAACACCGTGGAGAAGATGACATGGCTAATCATATATCAATAGGTATTTGGTGTCCAACTCAAGGAGAAAGAACGGGGACTCATATCTGCCAAGAGTGGTGTACTCACCGGGTGAGTCGCTATCAGCATAGCGAACATCTACCAACCTAAGGAGCCCGTCGATTTGCAATAATTAACCTAGGAAGAAAGCTTGGGGACTCACAACCTCCCATAGCAGAACTGACTGCTGGGATAGTCTTTCTTCAGCTCGATAGGTGCTATCCTACCTAGGGAGATTATTGAGTGAATGCCATTGGGAAACTTATATCAACTTAAAGGTAGTCAAAAGGAAAGGAGCCTCTCGGGGACTTATCCTAAACCTTAGATATACTCGACTTAGTTAGTGCATGATGGCTAGTTCAAGAAGAAAGCATGAGGACTCACATCTTCATAAGTAAAGTCAACATGAGGTAGCTTACTAATTGGGCAATGAAGCATGCCATACTAACAAGGTGCTCGTTTGTTTACAATGGTCAAGTTAGGAAGAAAGCTTGGTGACTCATATCCTCCAAACAAGTGACCACTGGGGTGACATACTAACGAGGTAGCATGTAGACCCAACCTAGAGTAGCTAATGAGTAAGTGCCACAGGGGGCTTGCTCCCACATCAATAATAGCTTGAGAGAAAAGATATGTGTTTGTTGTTGTGCATGTGTTAAAAAGAATAGGACGCCTCTAGGGGACTCTTACACCTACCTTAAACAAACTAAGGGATTTGATGAAATGGTGCCACGGATGGCAACAAGTATTCCCTATTAAGAAAGGATGTCATTTGGGTTCTCCCACACCTAACTTAGTTATGCTAATCAAAATAGGATACCTCTCGAGTTCTCTTACACCTATTCTAATAGTGTTAGGATATTGTGTTTGTGTTGTGAAAGAGGTATAGGATGCCACTAGGGGACTCTTACGCCTACCCTAGACATGTCACTGCGGATTCACAAGACAATCAAACAACACTTCGAAAGAAGAGAAGATTTGATGAATGGAATCAGATTTTGTTCCATTTTATTAATGATTGATTTCAAACATGATTTATTTTATGGGTAATATTTCTTTAGATAGAGCCCATTAATCGGAAGCATCGGGTGTTTCCCTTTATAATCAATAAGTTGATAAGATCCTCCTTGGTAGGCCTTCTCTATGACATCGGGGCCTTCCCAAGTGGGTTCAAACTTGCCTCCCATCAATTGAAGGGCAATAATTGGTCTCCGTAGGACTAACACAAGTTCTCCTACTCAAAAATACCTAGGGAGGAGAAGCTTGTTGTGAGCTTGAATCATTTTGGCCTTATACAACTCGAGGTTCTGGCACGCCCGTAGGTGATTTTCCTCCAAACCTTCGAGCACTTCTAACCACAACTTTGCATTCTGCTCTATAGTGATCTTATTACCCAATGCTATTCTTAGTGATGGGAGTTGAACTTCTAAAGGAAGAACGACTTTGGACCCATACACTAAGGAAAATGGGGTAGACTGAGTTGGAGTTCGATATGTGGTATGGTAAGCCCACAAGGCTTCAACCAACCGCTGCTCATCGCCATTTATTTTCATCAAGAGTCTTCTTCAGTATCTGGATGAGAGTTTTGTTGAATGCTTTTGCTAAGCCATTAGCTTTAGAGTAGAAGATGGTGGAGTATCACCAATATATACTGTCTTCTGGCGAAGCTGTTAATCTTCATGCTTTTGAATGCAGTGTCATTATCCAATATAATTCATCGAGGCACCCCAAACCTATATATGATATGGTTCATGAAAAACTGAAGCACATTGTGAGTTATGACCTCTCTGAGTTGGATGGCTTCCACCCACTTGGAAAAGTGTTCGGTGGCAACTAAGATGAATCAATGCCCCTTAGAAGAAGGAGGATCGATCGTACCTACAATGTCAGTTCCCCAACACTCAAATGGCCATAAAGCCAATATAAGGTGTTAAATGTTGGGTGGGACCACACCATGCACCTGACACTGATGGCATCTCCTATCTACATCCATGCAATATGTAATCATAGAAGGCCAGTAGTATCCTAGTCTCTTGATCTTTATCTTCATCTTCAGACTTGATTGATGTGCTCCACATAGACCTGAGTGTACCTCGAATATAATACCATGGGCTTCGTGTTTGTCTAAACTGCATAACCACATTTGGTCAAAGGACCGTGCAGGGTGCCATCAACAAGAGCATGAAGAGAGCTCTATTTCGAATGGGCTTGTAATTTCTCTTGAGGTAGTTTGCTGGTGTTCAAGTAATCTATGAATGGTTTCCTCCAATCTAGCTCCTTGTCCATTTTGGCAATGGCAACCTCCCCTTCAAGAGAAAGTCTCGATGAGTTCAATCAAAGGGATGGACTATCTATTTTGGACCCTTATTGAAATGGACTCATCTTCTGGACATGCCAACTCTTTTGCAAGTTTAGCCAAGGCATCTGCTACTGCATTCTCTGCTCGGGGAACCTTATAGATGGTAACTTCAGAAATCTGGGCCAACAACATCATGGTATACTTGTAGTAATGATGAAGCTTAGGTTTGAGGACCTGATAGAATCTGACAATCTAGTTGATGACCAGCTGAGAATCATCAAAGATGTTGATGCTCTTGACACTGATAGTGATGGCTAACTCCAAACTGATAATCAAAGCCTCATACTTAGTTTTGTTGTTGGTGCAGGGGTTATAAAGATAGTATGAGAATCTATTCACATCATGGTTTGGAGTTAGAAGAACTATTCCTACCCCTGCCTTTCCTGGGAGAATAGATCGTGGTGCTTCCCATTTAAGAAAATAAGCAGCACCATAAAAATACATCTCCCAATGTCGGTTGCTGGCCTCCCCTAAGTTCATGATTTGTTCATCGGGGAGATCATCACTAAGCAAAAATTCAGAAGTGGGTGTGCTGCTAAGAAATCTGCTAGTGCCTATCCTTTTACCGCACGGAGGGGTACAAATGTGATATCAAACTGTGAGAGTATCATGGACCAATGAGCCAAACATCAAAAGTGTTGGCCGTGTCATGAGGTATTGTAGTGGATTGGTTCGAGAGATCAAGTTCACCTTATGAGAAAGCATATAGTGTCGTAGCTTCTGAGATGCAAAGATCAAAGCTAGATAATGTTTCTCAATAGGTGGATAGTTTGCTTCAGCAAGAATCAAATGATGTGAGCTGAGGTAGAGTACCTCCTTCCTTCATCATTGGCTTGGCCAAGAGCGAAGAGATTCATCCAATGCAAAAGGATGAGGCCTACCCGGATAGGGCTAGACCGCACTTCACCAAGTACTCTTTGATGTCTTTGAAGGCATGCTCATACTTATCATCCCACTTGAACTTGGCATCTTTTTTGATAAGTGTTGAGAATGGTTTGCATCTCTGTGATAGGTTTGATATAAAGCATCTTAGATATGTCAGCCATCCTTGAAAAGATCTAAGTTGAGTTAAACTCTTATGCGGTGGCATTTCTAAGATAGCTTTGATCTTTTTAGGATCTATTTCTATTCCCCAGTGTCAAACACCAAACCCAAGGAATTTTTATAAAGCTACTCTGAATGCACACTTTAGGGGATTCATTTTAAGGTTATATTATCTTAATCATTCGAAAACTACTCTCAAGTCACAGAGGTGGCCTTCCTTTTCTAAGCTTTTGACTACTATATCATCAGTGTAGCACTCAACGTGATAATGGATGAGTTCATTGAAGATCTAAGTCATGGCCCATTGGTATGTAGCACCAGCATTTTTAAGGCCGAAAGGCATGACCCTATAACAGAATATTTTGATCAGGTTCAAAAAGTAGTGTTTCTTTCATCTTCAGGAGACATCTTGATTTGGTTATATCCAGATGACCCATCTATGAAAGAGAAGACTGCATGAGATGAGACATTTTCCACCATTAACTTTAGTATAGGAAGAGAAAACTCATCTATAGGACATGCCTTATTTAAGTCCCTAAAATTGACGCATATGTGAATTTGGCCATTCTTCTTCTTAATTGGGATGACACTAGCTAACCAGGTAGGATATTTTTCTTCCCTGATGAAACCAGCATCGATCAATTTCTTGACTTTAGAAATGATATGTTGTTCAATTTCTAATCATGCATGGAGCTTGCTTAATGGTAACGTTGTGTCTTTGCTGCTATGGTAAGAGATAATTTGGGCAGTCTCTAAACTCAATCAATAACCTAACTAAGTCATTGATTTCTTCTTCATTCAATAATGAACTAATGTATGTTGGACGAGGATTTTCTTCTATCCCGAGGTTGATTTCTTTAAGTGTGTCGATTGTTGAATGAATCTCTTCTTCAAATTCTGGTGGTGCCTCTTTGACTTGGAGATCATCTGGATCATCTGAAATTTCTAAACACACATTCTCATAAGAGTTGGGGATGTGTGAGAAGAACCTATCAGACTCCAAATGGTTGGTAACATCTGGGAAATAATCTTCATCATCAATTGGACCCACTATACCAAATCCTAATCTTTGATTATGCTTCCTAGTTCCATAGCTTTTGAAGTATTAGACTTTCCATGTGTGTGAGAACTAAACCTTCAGTATAAGATTTTGAACACAAGGTGAGTAAAAGTCAAAAGGTAATTCCATTAATTCTTTAAAGTATTTCCTCAAGTCTACATTAACTGGACTTGAGGAGGATGATCCCAGAAAGAACTTCTTCTGCTTCATGTCACTGGAAGACTTAGGGACTTCCTTAACTACTAAACCTTTAACTTTCTAAGATGTAAGTGAGGTAAGAGCTAAGGTTCCCAATTGCTTTGCTTGGAGGCCTGGTCTTCATCTAGCTAGATCAAAAGTCACCTCTAATGGAACCCACTGAGAGGGGTTAGCTGGTATACTAATCACATTAGACTAATGCTCTGAGCTGGATTCCAAGTATATGCGAATAGTAGGGGTACTCCTATGAATTAGAACATGACCTCTATTGAGTGAAGGCCAACTAAGGGGTCTCCCACCTCTAACCGCCTTTCTCCTCTTGGCACGGTGGAGGTTGAGTCATCTACCCACATGTCCATATGATGGAATGAACTATGGGTGGAATGTAATATCCATCTATTTCTCTTCCCTCTTCTTGTACTTGAATTTTTCTTTTCATTTTCTTTTATCTTTTCTTTTGCTTCATTTTCTTTTTCTATTGTACTTGTATCTAAATTTTGTCCAAGTTCACGGGAAAGGGTGTTTTGAGGAAGATAGTAGGTCACATCCTCATAAATTTCAACCTCTCTAACTGAAAATGGCTTTTCAACCCCATTGACATGGTACTCAATTCCATCTTTTCTGAACTTAATGCATTGATGAAGAGAGGACAAAATGATCTTGTTCTAATGTATCCAAGGCCTACCAAGCAAAGTAGAGAATGAAGTATTTGAATCAATCATGTAGAACTTTGCTTCAGTCTTCCAGTCACCTATCTCCAAAGGTAACACTATAGAACCTAAAGCACGCTCACCTTGGTCATTGAATCCTCTCAATATCATCTGATCACCTCATAGTGTAGAGATGTCAATCCTCAAATAGGCAAGGGTCTTTAGACTCATAATGTTCACTGATGTACCTAAATCCACGAGAACCCTAGCGAGTCTGACCCTATCCATGTCAACTATGATGTAGAGAGGATGGTTGTTCTCTAAGTCCTATAGAAGAAGGTCTTCATCTGTGAAGGTGATCTCTTGGGTTTCTTTTGCATAATGTGCTTCCTCATCTATAGCGGTCAGCTAAGCTAAGCATATTTCAAGATCAAGGAGGGCCTTGATTAGTGATTCCCTCATCTCTTTGGATAAAATAAGAGAATCATACTTAGATGGTAACTTTATTAGATGAGAAAGGATGTTGTAGTCCATCTTTGGCTGGTCTTTTACAAGCATATCCAAGGGTGGAGCATCCTGTGGAAGGACTTCTTGATCTTCAGTACTAATGACTTGTTTCCCTCTATCTTGAGGTGCTACCCTAGGAGGTAGAACCTTTCCACTATGGAGGTTCGGTAATCTCTTGAGGGAAGGTGGTGGAAGGTTCTACCTGCACTTCAGGCTCACCTATATCTTCTCTTATGGGACTCTCAGAATCAGATGATTCCAAGTCTATCTCAAAAGGTGAACCCGTAGTATTCATAGTTGGAAAGTCTAAGTCTAAATTAGAAAGAGGAAGATCAAAATTGTTATAGTTAATTAGACTTGAAGTGTTATAATTAGGAATAGAAGATGACAACTCATTAGAAGAGACATAGATGTAATTCAAACTACCTTTATTCTTCAATTTCTTGGAATTATTTGGAGGTACAAAGTAGAAGTCAATTAGAGTGAGTCGAGTAAGGGATTTGATGCCCTTATCTGCTGATACAAGAGTTCTACTAATAGAAGAAAGAAGAGCTAGAAATGAAGTCAAGGAAGCTGAATTGAAGGTGGAGGATGGACATGGTGGTATGCTAAGGGGCTATCCTATTACATGCTTGTTGAAGCTCCCACTTTCCTAGAGTTGCGCAACTTATAAACCTTCCTTGGTGTTGGAGGTTTGAGCTAACTTTAAAGGAAAGCTTGATCTTCTAAATTATTTTCTTAGAGGTTTTAGACAAAGAAATGTCCCAACCTTCTTTGGTTTTGGTAAGATCACTTGTATCCCCAAGGATTACCCTAATGGAATTAGAAGGTTGTTCCATAAGGTATTCCTTTGAGATAACTACAACACCGATCTTGAAACTATGTTCAGGCCAGTCCTTGAAGCAATCCTCTAAAATGTGGCCTAGCATATGGTGGTAAGGGAAAAAGTTTGGATTATGACTTTTGCCTATTTCCTCTAGTCTCCTAGGCTCGTGTAGCTAAAAATCAAGTTTTTTTAAGAGATTCTTAAAGATCTTCCTGATTACCTCCCTCTTAAAAGAATAAGGTTTGTTTAACATCTGGGTAGACCATAGCTACTGACAGATATGCATGCCGCCGCTAGTGGTATGGTGAGGTATGGTGGCCGGGCCGGAGGTCGTGGAGAGGTGAGGGTTGCCTAGTGGCAAAGGAGGTGGAGGTCATGGTCTCTGACTAATCTCTAGCTTCCCTTCCCATCAACCGCTCCCTTTCATAAACCTTTGGGATTTCTACTTAGGAAACTAATCTTGAAAAGGTAACTATTTGGCCTCTCCTTGTAGACTAGCCGCCTTGTTGATTAGCTTCTCAAATGTCTTGATAGTGATGCCATTAAACATGAAGGCAACCGGGCCATGGATTTTCTTCAAGAGAATCTTAACATGCTATTTAGATA
Source organism: Cymbidium sinense (assembly GCA_021442155.1). NCBI lineage: Eukaryota > Viridiplantae > Streptophyta > Magnoliopsida > Asparagales > Orchidaceae > Cymbidium > Cymbidium sinense. The sequence continues at coordinate 167,918,865 of CM038215.1, forward strand.
GTTATGATTCACACTTCATACTCAGGTTATGCCATTAGAGAATATAATTAACAAGTGACTCACTGAGGTGTTGTTGTGCTACAACGAGATCACATACAGTAACCCTTTGCTGAGCTCCAACAAACCTCTTGATGAAGAGTTGCTCTAACTCAGCAAATATCTTTACTGAACCATTTGGAAGTTCAGCATACCAATTAAAAGCAATACTTGATAGGCTACTAACAAAGAGTCTAAAGAGTAAAGCATCATTGCCACCTTCGTTGCAACAATTGGCCTGAAAATGCGCTATGTGTTGCCTTGGGTTCCCACTTCCATTGAAGCTTTTGAAGGAAGGATGCATGAAACCCTTGGGATACTTGATAGCATCAAATTCTTCTCGGTAGGGTCTACCCTTTGAAACTGATGATCCATCTTGGGCTTGAGCCAAAGCTTCCTTCACCTGTTGCTCAATCATGAATTTTAGATCTTTTTATTGGATGGAGGTACTATCCACTACCTTCTTATATAGGTTAGTGCTACCTTGCTCAACGGGAGGTAGAGTCTTGGCTGGGTCCAAGACATGCACTAACTCAGGCTGACTGACATTGACTGTAATAAGATAAAGGAGGCTTATTTTCAAGCACACCGCTAACAAGTCATGTAAGACATGCCATCCTATCATGCTTCATCCTTCTACCTTTAAAGTCGGAGGTGTTGGTGATTCTATAGTTTCTTGATCAACCTCATCACCTTCCATGGCCTGTTGTTCCCTAAGAAGAGATCCTCTAGTATCAACCATGCATACTCCAGCTGAATCCCCATCAAGTCATCTTCATTGGGATCGAAGCTAACTCTCTTCATTAGAGACCATGCATTCTAAGATCTCCTTCTTCTCCATAAATAGTGTGCATCTATCTCATCTAAGGAATGATCTAACTCAGGGTACAAATAGTTTGGCTAACGGTGATCACTATCGCAATCTGACACCAACACCTATCACTAAAGAGTCAATCCTGTGTGTACTATACTCAATAGATGAATGATACTCCTGACTACTACTAGCTATAAGAGGGGTAATAATCCTAGGATGTTCCTCTACCACTGCTACAGCTGAACTAGCATATGGAATATCTACAATAACTATCACCATCTCCACATCCGGCTGTTTGGGAGGAGTTGGTGAAGGAACGACCAAGATGCTTTGGGGTCGCCACTTCTTCTGTACCACCACTGGGGAAAAAAGTTGAGCAAGAGAGCTCGATCTTACCACAATGGGTGGTATAGGAGGGGTAGGATCTCTTGACCATAGCCAGATAACCAACGGGGGTGTGCTTTTCCTTGGACGCGACCTTCATGGCCTTATATGGAATGGGAGATGCTGTAACCTAAACTGGCGATGGCGGATGAGGGGTAGAGTGGTGGGGTGGAGACACCACCAACTCTCTGTCTGCAGAAACTGCCCTCATGTGGTGGCTGGTCCCAGTGAGAAGAATACTATCAGTATGGTCAGTGCGGGTAGCACGTCGAGCTGGAAAATCAATCAAAGTAGAAGCGGTCGACTGACTTCTAAACCTCCTTCGCTCTCTGCTAATAACATGTGATGTATGGGCCTCACGAGCCCTCACCTGATGAATCTGCCTCCCTATGTTGTGGGGGATAACAAATTAAAGATCAACTGGTGGACTGAAGGCATGCTTCTACACCTAGCATAAAAGAGAGGCGCATGACCTCATACTCTTAAAAATTATTGGCTGCAAGTGCACTACTATAGGAGGTGATGAATGAAATCTCCTGGCATCCTCTCTGTCTGATCTAGAGAGAGGATGGAACTGATTTTCTGTAACCATTGGTGAAGTGATGATGGGAGACTCATCCATGGTTGATCGAACTACTGCATCTAGCTCCCTAGCTATCCAAGTGTAGAACCACTTAATCATACGGCTCTTGTTCCTATGCTGGGTATGTGTAGGATGGGAGGAGTGCAAGCTAGATCCATACTCAAATGTAGGGGAGGCAAGCCCTGAAACCAAGGGAGCTTTACCCTTAGTGGGTACAAATAGTAGGGTGCACGCAGGGCAACGGGCAACTGGATGAACTACAACTAGAGTGCAGATGCCGACACTGCATTAGCTAAAGTCTGTGGTACTGCCACAGCTTTCCTCTTCAGTGAGGAGACATCAGAATTAGAAGGTAAGTCTATCCTGATAACTAGCTTCTGCCCGGTCACCTTCGTCCTACTAACTGTGGTGAGGGAAATGCTCTCACAAGTGATCTTGGCCCCTCAAATCCCTAACCAAAGTGAATCAGGTGGGTATGGTCCAAACAAGGGAAGTCAACCTAATCTAAAGCTAGATCCATATTGTGGGGGAAGGTGAAGACAAATTTTTGAGAACCAGCCATTTCCAAATTTGTTGTAGACTGAAACTGAACTGTAATGTACTGACTGCAAAGAATCTACAATGAGAAATAAACTTGTACTAGATTTATGTCTCCATAGATTTTAAATTTTGAATTTTGAAAATTTAAACCCACATCCAACAACTTGGCAGTGTTAAGTGGGGTTCAAATGAATTTGAGAAGAGATTGACTGAAAGAGGAATTTGAATATGAATCCAAACTTCAAAAAATTTATGTTGAAATATGGATTCAAAATTTTGATAGGATGCTTCCATAGGTTCATTGTTGTTTTGAATTTGAATTTTTTTTATTTTTATTTTGAGGACCCTTTCCTTTAACAAATTTGGGTATTTTAAAGTAAGGGTCAAATGATTTTATTTTTTTTTTGATTGTTTTGGAATTTCACTTACTTAGCAAATTTAGGTATGCTAAGTGAAGTGAAAGTGATTGTTTCTTTTTGTGAATTTTATTTTTGTTTTGATTTTTGGAAAATTTTGGAATCCTGACTTAGCAAATTTAGGTATGCTAAGTGAAAAACCCAAGTGTGTTTTGTTTGATTTTTGAAAATAGGATCCTTAGCAAATTTCAGTATGCTAAAAAAATCCTAAGTGTTTTATTTGTTTGGAATGTTTAAACTTTTTGAAAAGGGTGGGATCCTTAGCAAATTTGGTATGCTAAGGGAATCCTAAGTGTTTTGTTTTGTTTTTGAGGTGATTGAAAGTGGAGATTCAACTTTAGTAAATTTGGTATGCTAAAGATGAAGTCCCACTTGGTTTTGTGAAATGGAATTTTACTTAGCAAATTTTAGTATGCTAAATGAAATTCCAAATAGTGTTTTTAAAATTTTGATTTCATTTTTGGTTTTGAAAAATGGAAACTTCTCCTTAGCAAATTTGGTATGCTAAGGAAAGAAGCTCCAAAGGGTGCTTGAAAAATTTTGTTTTGACTTTGGAAACTTCACTTAGCAAATTTGAGTATGCTAAATGTGGTTCCAAAAAGTTGTTTGATATTTTTGATTTTGGGATTTGGAAATTCCACTTAACAAATTTGGGTACGTTAAGTGAACTTCCAAATGTGTTTGAAAATTTTGGATTTTGGATTTGGAGACTTCACTTAACAAATTTCAGTATATTAAGTGAAGTTCCAAATGTGTTTGAGAATTTTGAATTTTAGATTTGGAGACTTCACTTAACAAATTTGAGTATATTAAGTGGAGTTCCAAAAATATATTTTGAAAATTTTTGAAATATGATAGTTAATTTTGATTTTTTTTATTTTGGATTTGGAAACTTTACTTAGCAAATTTGAGTATGCTAAATGAAGTTCCAAATACATGTTTGAAAATTTTTGTTGGATTTTGAATTTGGAGACATTACTTAACAAATTTGGGTATGTTAAATGAAGTTCCAAATGTGTTTGAAAATTTTGAATTTTGGATTCGGATATTTCACCTAACAAATTTGAGTATGTTAAATGAAGTTCCAAATGTGTTTTAGAAAATTTTGAAATATGATTATTAATTTTTGATTTTGGATTTTGAAAGTTCACTTAGCAAATTTGAGTATGCTAAATGAAGTTCTGAAATATGTTTTGAAAAATTTTGAAACATGAGTGTTGAAGTTTTAATTTCTTGAGATGGGGACTTCTATTCAACAAATTTAAGTATGTAGAATGGAAATCAATCTTATTTTTGAAATATGAAATTGTTGTTTTGTGTGTGATTGTTACTTTTTGAAAGAGAGGAATTTCAACTTAAAACATATGTGAGATATGTTCAAGTGGGATATCCTAAATGATATTTTATTTTTAGTTGGGAATGAAATTTAAATGAAGATGTTTATATGTGCTTTTTGAAAATTTATAATTTTATTTACAAATGAACTTTCTATTCAATGTGAGTGTATTGAATAAAAGAAATCATGTGTGCATTTTGAAAAGTTTAATTTTGTTTACAAATGAACATTCCATTCAATAAGTGTGAGAGTATTGAATAGAAAAATTCATGTGTGCTTTTGAAAACTTTATGATTATGATTGTGATTTTTGGAAAAGATGATTGTTCATTTATTTTGAAAATAAAATCTTCATCAAAGTAAATTGAAAGAAGATGTTCATTTGTGCTTTTTAAAAAATGTTATTAGTTTTATTTTTGAAAATTCCTACGTGTAACAATTATGGTAATTGTTAAATGAGGGTGACAAAGTCTTGTGGAAAATATTTTATTAAGTGCATTATTGAAATAGGTGTTCTTTGAAAAGAAAAATTCTTATGGAGAATTTATTTCCTTTTTATTATTTTAGGAATGAACGTTTCCTTATCATGAAAATGATAAGGAGGAAGTCTTTAAGATGTCTTCTTTTTTATTTAGATCTTTTCATTTTACCCATTGGAGAACCCAAAGGGGGTTTCAAGACCAACAAGGACCTAAAACCTAAAGATGTTGGCTAACTCAACTTAAGAATGAAATGAGCTAAGTGCTAACAGAGAGAAGGATAGTCTTGGATTCATACCAAAGTACAATATTATACTCAAGATGATCATGAGAAAAATCCATTTAGAGAAAAATTCCTATGTTGGGAGTCACCTTTCAAATCTATTAGTAGAAATGAAAGAGGAGACCTTATAGAAATTTACCTTTTTAGGATTCCACGTAGATCCATAGATGTACTTATTCAGGTGATCAGGTATGTCATTAAGGAATAGTATACTATCTCAAGAGATAGAAGTCACTACCCTTTAATGGAATCAATCACCTCAATAAGGACTCTTATGATATCATATATGAGATTCTTCCCCTACTTTACATGGAAAAGTAAAGCATGGTTTATTTTAAATTGGGTTCATTAAGTTCCCTATAGGGGCAAGCCCCATAGTTAATTACATCCTAAGGGACGAGATCCCTTAGGAAAACTCTCAATTAAGGTAAATGATGGTTATCTTTGAAGATTTCAATAGGAAGGACTATCAATCGATTGATTTTATTTTGAAGATCAAATGGGATTGATCAAAAGAGGGAGTTATTATCGAAGCCAAAATGGGAGATAAGTAGGAGATGCTCACGATGCTAGAAACCTAGAGCATCAAAACTATCTATAATTGGGCTTTATATTTTTTAAATTGATTTAGTTTGTTTGAGTTACATTTTTCATTAGAAATTTAGAACTTAAGATTCCTTAACATAAGATTAAGAAAATGCCTAAGAGGCAAGGAATTATGCTTATGGTCTGTAAAGGAGAGAAGCAATCTCAGAACCTAAATTTAGGGAGCTTCGACGATGGCCAAAAGCACAACCTAAATCTAAGATAAAAATGGGTAATTGGTTTGCCTCCATAAGAGAAGACAAACCACCCAACTGTTTGGACTTACAACCACCTGGGGGTGGCCACCAACTAACTCCTCCTATGATTTTAAGCACATGTAGGAAAGTCTTATGCTTATGCAAGATAACTAGGCTATTATTTATTTATAAAGAGACTAAGTCCTTAAACTCACTCTCTAAGAAGACTAGATCATGTAAAGGGACATGCTTCAAATGATCTAAATCTAATGCAAATCAAATTTTATTTTATATTCATTTTGGATAATTATTTTGACTCAGGCTAATAAGATTCATATGACTAATGCATGAGATAGAAGATTATTGGCCAAAATCAGTGAGAAGGAAGGAGGTGAGTTTCCACCATAGCTCTCAATGGTCAAGCCAAGGTTCTCTGGCAAAGGTGGAAGCCCTCTAATCAAGAATAAAATAAGATGCATTTGTGCATGATATTACAAAAGAAATACTCATCCAACTAAGGGGTTGCTATCTCTTTTATCTTGATTTTAAACCTAAGCTTTAGGTGAGGTTATGAGTTGTTTAATTTTAATTTGAATTGTTAAGTTGGGTAAAAGATTTATTTTTTTCCTAAAGAGCCTAATCCACATCCAGGCCATACATAAAGCAAGGAAGAAACTAGGAAAAGCATGACACTTAATGCAAAAGCTAAAAAAAATCATTAACCAATTTATAAAGCTAATTGCAAAAAGAATAAAAGGTCGTTGTGATCGGGCACCACCGCACAAACTCAAAAATATCAAATATGGTTAGCCGACATCTACCCTTATACAACCCGGATTATAAATAAATTAAATTACAATTAAGTAAGGAATTCATTGTTACGAGGGTCTTCAAGCTTTATTCTTCTTTCTTCCTATCTTCTTTTCTTCTTTTTCTTCTTTCTTCTTCTTTTCTTTTCCTTTCTTCTTTTGGTTCCTTCTTTTGGATGGTTGGAAGGTAGATGATTCAAGGCTTCACATGGTGCATAAGATTAGATCTTATGACCAATGCTTATCCTAATCCCAATAACAATTATTCCAAAATCCTAATTGCACAAATTTACATGAAAAAGAAAAGTGGAAATCTAACTAACACCTGCAAAATAAAGGTTAGCTAAAATAAACCACATAAATCCCAAGCATGTATATTGGACTTATCATCCCACACATGGGTGACTAAATCCACCTGGCCTATGGATTATGCTTAGCGGTATAAAGCACCTACAAGCAAAAGTATTTATATTTTTATTTATGATAGTGCCCCTTAAGGACAATTCCCTACAAAAAAGAATAGTTATACTAAGAACGTCCTGCCATCCATTCTACGAGCATACACCCTAGCATCCAGTCTAAAAACATATATCACAAAATGAAAGAAACATCAAACCAAACCACCTAACCTAAGCTAGAAGTGGTGACTTAGGCTAATGTGTGCTTTGAAGTGGTGCTTAGTGGGCTTTAGGTTCGAATTTTCTAAGTGTGAAGAACATGTTCAACATAGATGAGGGTTTCATTTAAGTTGTTTAGTTTTTTTGGGTAGATTTTATTTCATGTTTTGATTTGGTTTAAATTGATCCTACAATTAATTACTAAATTATAAAGAGAGTGAAAGAGAAGAGAACTTCTCTTTTCTTCCCTAACCTAAGTAATTTCTAAAGTAGATTCACATTTTTGTTTCATTTAAGTAAATTTTTTAATTAAATCTTTTAATTAGTCCTAAGTTTAGATAAACTCTAAACAAACCTATTCAAAAAGAAAGGCAATTCAAGATTAAATAAAATGAACCAAAATTCACATTGCACACATTACTTCATTTCTTTCCCAACATATATAACATGCATATGGATGGACCCTAAGCATATCTATACATAAAAATGAGAGTATTTAACACACTTTATGATGCATGCTAAGTAATCTATTTAAAGAATTTTAGAAGTTGAATATGCATAATTTTTCTTAAGTAGAAAGGGTTTTCCTTATCCAAATTTTCACATACAAACATGAAAGTAAGAAATGCATAAGTGAGTACAGCGCCATTGTTAACTAGAGGTGTAAGGTATAATACCTACTTAGGGCTACTTAAAGCCTCACAATCTCGGGGTTGTCCAGACTAATATACCACTTCCCTTAAATACAAACATGTGTATAAAAGAAATGAAATAGAAAAGGAGAATGCAAAAAGTTGCTTCATGGATTCATTTTGTTTATGCAATTTATGTATGCAAGTATAAGTAACCCTTCTTAGGTGATGGCATAGGGATGAATAGGGTATAGAATTAAGTAGGTGTTAGGTTCTTTTCGAATGAACCTTACATCTTACTAACTCCTATTCAAAACTATACCAACATAAGAAAGAAAGGAAACCTATGTTAAGCATACCTTTATATTCTATCACATGAAAACTCATAATTAAAATATAAGTAGCATACTTCTAGATTTGGTATTTGATCTATAGGTTTTGAAAATAATTTGGATTTAGTAGTGATAATAGCCATTCATATTTCTACTTTAGCCAACACATGCAAATTTGACATAAAGTAAACAATTTCATTTTAAAATTTGAATTTCAAAATCATGAATGCATGAAATCATATGGCATACAACTTAACATGTTGGGGAAAGATTCAAAGTAATGAAAGCATGTAAACAAGTACACTTCACTTAAATCCTAAAGACATTTTTATAGAATAAGAAAGTTTAAAATAAATCAAAGTGAATTCAAAATGATTTTTGTTTAGTTTGAAGTTTGATTTAATTTTGAAAAGGTGAGATGAGTTTTCTCCCACATGTGTTTGATATTTTTGTTTAATTTTTAAATGATTAGATCCATTTTTATGCATTAATTAGGTTAGGGTATGAATTAAGTGACTTAATTAAACCTTACCTATATCACCTTAGAAGAATTAACTAAATAATTATGAGCCAATGAGATGACATAAAACCCATAAGGAATTTAAATTTGTAATGCACCAAATAAGGAAGAGGCCTAATGCAATTTGGCTCACAATTAAAAGTTAATTAAGTTAAAAGGTTTAGCTTAAGTAATTTCAAAACACTCTTTCATACTTATGAATTGGGTTTTGATTTTCTTAATAGAACTTAGGCTATTAAACACCTAAGCATCTACCCAAAGCAAATTAATTATGTTTTAGAACTTTTTAGAATTTTTAGAAATTGATTAAGGGGATAATTATTGACTTAACCCTTAATTAAGAGGAGATTAAAGAGAGAAGAGGGGGTTTAGGGAATAGCTTAGGAGAAATACCCCAAAACTATTTTATAAACCTCCTACTTATTGGACCTGACCTTAATCAACCCTAGTCATAGGTTAAAATCACTAATCATACCCTAATTATGCTTAATTATATAAGGAGGGTAATTAAGGAAACCATATGCAATTATTTTAATCAAGCCTTCAAGAAATCCTAAGAAAATTAGGGGGGCAGAAGTCATCCCCTAAAAAGTACCCAAGAAATTTGGGATTAATCAGAAGCTTAATTAAAAGTAATTAACAAAATAAACTTTCTAATAAAACCCAAATTCAGAGAAAAGCACAATTCAAAACCCATTAAAATTAATTTTAAAATGTTATGAGTTTAATTATCTATCCATAAGATTTTATTTTACATTTTTTTGAATTTTTTAGAGGGAGTTATAAATTTTAGAAGATCTTTAGGTTAATTAGGAATTAATTAAGCATTTTAAATAATCCCTAACTAATCAGATGCGCGGTGTGGTGGTGTTTTACACGTGTCACACCGTGAGGGGGTCACTTAAACATCACATCCCAAACGGTGGCTAGTGGCGCTCGCGCTTAATCTTCTACTGTCTGATCAAAGATCGAATGGCTAGGGATCTCCCCGCATTTTAAAATGGATAAAAGGAAATCTAAATGTGCTGAATTATCTCAACCGTCTATCTAAAACACGTGGATGGACGGCTGAGATCTCCCAAGTTCTTCCCCTTGATCAATAGAGACCGTCCATGATCAAGGGGAAGATCCAAGCTCAATCTAGTATGGATTCCAATCAAACTCAACCCACACCATCTAAAGTAGAGAGCGGTAAATCAAACGATCAAAAATCGATGGGGTGAAAATTTCTTTCACAAAGCTCCACACCACATTGAGTTTAATGGTCAAAAAATTCCATACCTCTTCAGAGGTGATCACCGTGCTCGATTGGAGAAGCTTTGTCTGTGAGACTTTCGTTTTGAGCACTTGACGTTGAGTGGATTGATGTATGGACCAACTCCTCCTTGGGTAGCTTGCGGCTTTGATCCAATTAGGTCCCTCCTTGCCTTTAGAACTTGGGAATGAACTTAGGTGAGCTCGACTTGGTCACCTAAGTGTGCTTGCAAAAGGAATTGCAATGGATTGTAGTGTGGAAGACGTTAGAGAATGGAATGAGCTCCCCTATTTTCACTATTTTAAAATCGAGAAATGGCTTTTTCTAATTCTCTCTAAGAAGCTTAGGAGCACTCTCTGATGATTGTTCTAAGTTCCTTTGCTTCGATCGATAGAAGGGAAGTTAAAATTGAATAGGGGGAATATATCTCCCCTTGAAGGATGGGACGACCGACAATGCTCATATCATTTTGATCCAATTGATCATATTGGGAGGGCTATTTGATCAATTAGGATTGTGCACATGGTCGGTTTGAGCCAAGGAGTGGATTGTTAACCTCCCATGTGCTTGAATTTAAGTTTGAGAGGGAGTTTGAGTTTTGCATTTTTTACCATAGGGTCAGGTTTGGTCTAAGGGCCAAATAGGGAGACCCAAACCCATTGGGTTGGGTGCACCACACATCACTAGGTCCCATTGAGCTTTTAGAAAAACCTCAAGTCAATGTGAAGAGGGTATGACCAAATTACCCATGGATTAAGCCAAAATTTGTTCTATGGCCTAGAGATAGGATGCTTATTTGCTATTTTTCTACTTTGGATCAGTTAGGTATGTGGAGAAACAAGGTTTGGCCAAGTTTCATTGGATTTGGAATTCATTTGATAGGGTTTGGCTCATGTTGACCCATTTAGGTCAAAATGGGTGAACTTGGGTCAAGTTGACGAATTGGTCAAATTGGGTCAAACTAAGGGTTGGATCAAGTTCATATGACCATTTGAAATATTTTGGTGGCTTTTGTTTGGTTCAAATTGGATTAGTTTTGGATTTATCTCATATGACTTCATTTAGGTTAGATGGGTCAAGTTGACCTATTTGACCCATTTGACCTATTTGAGGTAGGTTAAGGGTAGGCTTAGGTTAGGTTAGTCATATGGAGTGGATTGGTATCTTTGTTTCCAATCAATTTGGGTTAAGTTCAATTTTGGCTCAACATGACCCTTTTAGGTCACATTGGGTCTAAGGTCAATTGGGCTAGGTTAGGTTTAGTTGGTCAATTGAGGCTTTGGTCAAGTTCCACAAGTGATTTGGAATGGACTTGACCCATTGGTTTCAATCAATTTGGCTTAGATCAAGTTTTGATGCATTTTGACTCTTTAGGTCAAAATGGGTCAACTTGGGTCAACTGGTCAATTGGGCTAGGTTAGGCTCAAATGTTGGCTTGGTCAAGTTCAAACATAAGTCATGAGTGAACTTAGATCAATGGTTTCAATCAATTTGGCCTATGGTAGAATTGGCTATAGGTTTAATTTTGGTGTTGACTTGGTCAACCCTTAGGTTTGACTTATTTGACCCAATTTGATTGATTGATCATCCCATGATGATTGTTGATCATGATGAGAGGGATATATGAGTTTGGTTCAATCTAATTTAGTTCGGATCAAAATTTGGCTCATAAGAGTACTTTAGGTCACTTTGGGTCAAGTGAGCCTATGGGTCAAATGGCTTGGTCAAAGCTTGATTTGAAGTTGGTTGATCTTGTATATGGACTCATGATTGAAATATAAATCCATTTACAAGTAGTTTGAAGTCAAATGGGTTTTGATGCATTTGAAAATTTCATATTCAAAGGAAGAACATGAAAGGATTTAGGGTTTGATTTTTGACTTGGGTTTTGATTGAATGATTGAAGTTTGGATTTATATATGGGCTCATGATAGTAGGGTTGATTGAATCATGAGAAAAAAATCAATGGTTTGGCTTGATTTGAAGTTGATTTGGCTAAGTTCAACATTTTAACTTGAAAGACTTAGATTGGACTTTGAGTGGATTTGAGATTGATTTTTGCAATTGGTTTTTATTGTTTGAATTTATATTTCATTTATATATGTGAATATAATTGAGAATATAAATGGATCATGAGATATTTTCAAGGATTTGAAGTTGTTTAATCATGATTTGGGCTAAGTCCATTAAGAAGGATTTCAAAGGACTTAGGAAAATTTTGGAGTTTGGAATTTGAATTTTTTTAATTTGGTTTGATTGAATTATATTTATATTTCATTTATATATGAGAATATAAATGAATTATGAGAAAATCCCATGATTTTAAGATGGTTTGATCAAGATTTAGGCTAAGTTCATTAATGGAAAATTAATGATGTAAGGAGATTTTAAATTGAGAATTTAATTTTTGCATTTGGTTGGATTGATTTATATTTATATTTCATTTATATATAAATGAGAATATAAATGATTTTTGAGAAAACCTCATGAGTTTGAGTAGATTTGATCGAGGTTTAGGCTATGTCCATTAATGGAAAATTAAGGGACTTGGGAAATTTTTAATGAATTGATTCGGAATTTTGAATTTAGTTTGATTAATTTGAATTTATATTTCATTTATATATATGAATTAGAATATAAATGAATTATGAGAAAATCTCAAAGACTTTATTTAGTTTAGATTAAGTCCATTAATGGTAGATTAAGGACTTAGGCAAAATTTGGACATAGGAATTTTTGATGAATTTTGATCATGAGTTTCAATCATGGATTTAGATCATGGAATTGATTTGAGTTTAGAGGAAATCAAAAAGAATTGATTTGGAGTTTGACTTAAAAGAAGAAAAGTGAGGAATGGTTTAAGCTAAGGGTAGGAAATTTCCTAACACCCCTAAGGCATGACCTATTCCTATGGCTAACTCTTCTAAGCCTCTAGGGCTAGGTTGAGTGTCCACCTAATCACTAGATGTGTCTTAAGACTAAAAAACTCTTAAAGTCTAAGAGAATCCCTATGTTTAACATGGAGGGGTTGAGAGCTCATTCTAAAAATGAGGTCAACATAAGGTCTTGTGGTTGACTAATATTGATTGTAGTAGGATGAACTGTTGGGGCTTCTTTCTGAAGTGCTGAAACTGTTGCTAACAAGTCCTCAAGCTGCCTCTACATCCTATCTATCTGCTTATCTTCTTGCTTCAACTAATATTGGAGGTGTTGGGTTGATTGGGCTGTGTCTTTCTGATCAACCTCATCACCTTTCATGGCCTGCTGCTCCCTGAGGAGAGATTCTCTGGTATCTACCATACAAACCTCGGCTAAGTCTCCCAACAAATTATCTTCATTCAGATCGAAGTTGACCTTCTCCTCATCTGACCAATCGTACCCCATAATCTCCTTCTTCTCTATAAGATAATGTGCCACTATCTTCTCGAGAGAATGATCAATCTGAACAAGAATAAATGGTTTTGGCTGACCGGTGTGATCACTATCATGTACTGAGAGGCACCGGATACTGTCTGCTGCTAGAAATTCAATCCTATGAGGACTATACTCACTAGAAGAGACACACTCCTAACTGTCACTAGCTATGAAAGGGGTGACATTCCTAGGAGGTTCTACTATCATTGGTGCAGCTTGACTATCATCTGCTTCTTCTATAATAGTTGTCACCATCTCCATGTCCTGCTGAACTGGCGGAGTTGGTGAAAGGATGACCACTATGCTTCGGGGTTGCCACTCCCTTCGCACCACCACTGGGGTAGAAGGTCAAGTAGGAGAGCTCAGCCTCTCCACCGTAGGCGGTGTAGATGGAGTAGGATCCCTCGGCCATAGTCAGATCACCAATGGGGTACGCTTCTCTCCGGATATGGCCTTCATGGCCTTCTATGGAAGGATATCGACGGAACTGCGGATGGCATGGGGTAGCGGTGTGGTGGAGACACCACTCTCTATGAATAGGAGTTATCCATGACTACCCCAAAGTAGATGTTATCTGATGGACGCGGTAGTACATCGAGCTAAAAAATTGACAAGTGTAGAAGCTGCCGACTGGCGACTAAACTTCCACCTCTCCCTATTAGTAATATGAACAGCTGTATGGGCCTCTCTGGCCCTCTCTTGTCGTAGATGTTTCCCCATGCTATGGGGGATGATGGATCTCAAATCAAATTGAGCTCTAGACTCTAAACATCCATAAGCTCGCCAACGGCGTAAGATGATCAGGCCATATGAGCGCTCCAAGTATCAGGGTCGTGAACCACCGGTGGAGGTAAAGTATGAATCCCATCCTCTCTGTCCAAACCAGAGAGGATGAAACTTTCTAACCAACAGATGATCAAAGTACTCCTCTACAACCGACCCTCCATCTCCCTAGTAATCTTAATATGATACCGCTTGATCATGCAGTTTTTATTTCTCCTCTGTGTCTGGGTTGGATGAGTAGAGTAATAATTAGACCCAACCTCAAAAGCTGGGGACGCAATCTCTAGAATCAGAGGAGCCTTAGCCTTAGAGATTGCCAAAGAGTGGGTACTAGCCCTTACTGGGGCAGCACAAAAAATCATGGGGCACGCAGGCGCTATCACTGTCATTGCTGAAATTGGTGGGACTTCCATTACTTTCTTATTTAATGAGGGGAGGTCAGAATCTGAAGGTAAATCAATCTAGATGATTGGCTTCTACCCGACCACCATAGTCTTACTGATAGTTGTGAGGGGAGTGCCCTCATAAGTCATCTTCACTCCCTCAAATCTCCTACGGAAATGGATAAGGTGGGCATGATCAGCTTGGAGGAGATTGGCCTGATCTAAGGCCAAGTCCATGCCATGTGAGAAAGTGAACACAAACTTCTGTGAGCCTACCATTTATGATCAACTACAAAAACTAAAAGACTGAACTATAGCTGTAATTGTAACTGATGCTGAGAATCTACAATATAGGAAATGAGCTTGGATCTGATTTCTATTTTAGTTTATTTTTGAATTTGAATTTAAAATTTGAACCCACATCCAACACCTTGGAAGTGTTAAGTGGGGTTCAAATGGATTAAAGAAGATTTAGAAATTTGATTAGAAAGAGGAATTTTTTAATATGAATCCAACTTCAATAAATTTGGGTATGTTGAAAAATGGATTCAAATATTTTTAGAAGGATGCTTCCATAGGTTCATGTTTGAAATTAGATTTTCATTTGGGGACCCTTTCCTTTAACAAATTTGGGTATGTTAAAGTAAGGGTCAATTGGTTTTATTTTTGATTTGGTGTTTTGGAATTTTACTCACTTAGCAAATTTGGATATGTTAAGTGAAGTGTTTGAAAGTAATTGCTTCTTTTCTTTGTGAATTGTTGTTAATATTTTTTGAAAATTGGAATTCCCACTTAGCAAATTTAAGTATGCTAAGTGAAGAACCCAAGTGTATTTTGTTTTTGTTTGAAAGATTTTTGAAAATAGGATTCTCAGCAAATTTGAGTATGCTAAGAAAATCCTAAAGTGTTTCACTTGTTTTGGATATTTTCAATAAGTAGGATCCTTAGCAAATTTGGGTATGCTAAGAAAATCCTAATGTGTTTTATTTTTATTTTGATTTATTTTTGGTTGAAAGTGGAGACTTTACTTTAGCAAATATGGAATGCTAAAGATGAAGTTCCACTTAATTTTGTGAAATGGAAATTTCACTTAGAAACTTTGAGTATGTTAAATAAAATTTCAAAAGATGTGTTTTTTTATAAAAAAAAAAAAAATTGGTCTTGAATTTGGAAATTTTCACTTAACAAATTTGAGTATGCTAAATGAAGTTCCAAATGTGTTTGAAAATTTTTGGTTTTGAATTTATAGACTTTACTTAGCAAATTTGAGTATGCTAAATGAGGTTTCAAATGTGTTTGAAAATTTTTGGTTTTGAATTTGGAGACTTCACTTAGCAAATTTGAATATGCTAAATGAAGTTCCAAATGTGTTTGAAAATTTTTGGTTTTGAATTTGGAGACTTCACTTAGCAAATTTGAGTATACTAAATGAAGTTCCAAATGTCTTTGAAAATTCTTGGTTTTGAATTTGGAGACTTCACTTAGCAAATTTGAGTATGCAAAATGAAGTTCCAAATGTGTCTTGAATTTTGAAAATATAATTGTGAAGTTTTGATTTTTATTTTTTATTTTTTCTTTCTTTGAAAAGAAGACTTCCATTTAACAAATTTGGGTATGTACAAATGGAAGTTAGTCTTATTTTTCAAATGTGAAAATTTTATTTTGTGTGTGGTTATTGCTTTCTGAAAGAGGGAATTCCAACTTAACCATATATGGGATATGTTTAAGTGGGATTTTAAAAATGATTGTTATTTTTATTTGGAAATGAAATCTTTATTCAATAGATTTGGATATATTGAATGAAGATGTTCATATGTGCTTTTGAAAAGTTTAGTCTTGTTTGAAAGTGAAACTTCCATTCAATAGGTGTGGGTCCATTGAATGGAAAGGTTCATGTGTGCTTTTTTGAAAGTTTTATTTTTGATTTTGATTTTTGATTTTTGGAAAGATGATTGTTCATTTTATTTTGAAAATGAAATCTTCATCAAAATTAATTGAAGGAAGATGTTCATTTGTTCTTTTGGAAAAGACTGTTAATTTTATTTTTGAAGATTCCTACATATAATAATTATGATAATTGTTAAATGAGGGTGATTTTAAGAAAATTTTGTGGAGAATATTTTATTATGTGTATTTTTTGAAAGAGTGCTTTTTGAAAAGCAAGATTTTTAATGAAAAATTCATTTTGTCTTTATAATTTTAGAATGAACCTTTCCTTATCATAAAAATGATAAGGAGGAAGTCTTTTACTATTTCTTTTTATTTAGATCTTTTTATTTTTTACCCATTGGAGAACCCAATAGGGGTTTTAAGACCAACACGGAGTGAGGTCCTAAAACCTAAAGATGTTAGCTAGTGTAACTTAATAATGAAATAAGCTAAGTGCCAACAGAATGAAAGATAGTCTTGGATTAATATCAAAGTAAAAATCCACTATCGATACTTGAAGACAGTGATCATGTACCAAAAATGGAGAGAGGAACCATCTCCAGTGGAGTCGTTAGAAAAATTTGTGGTGAAAATTTATAATTTCCTTTAGAGAATAAGATATATACTTCCATCTTCACTCTATGCAGGATAAAATGAGGGAAATATACATCTACTTCTCTTTATGCATTTTTGACACCACGTAGATCCGCAGATGTTCTTATTGAGGGTGATAGGGTACGACATTGAGGAGAGGTGTAATATCTCAAAAGATAGAAGTCACCACCTTACAATGGACCTAATCACCTCAACAAGGACTCCTAAAGACAATGGGTCTACATATGTACCAAAGATTCTTTCCCTTCTATACATAAAAATATAAAGTATGGTTTATTTTAAACCAGGTTCGTTAAGTTCTCTACATGGGAAAGCAACCATAAGTAATTACATCCTAAGGGATGAGATCCCTTAGGAATACTCGACAAGGTAAATGATCATTCCAAAGATTTCAATAGGAAAAGGACTATCAATCGATTTATTTTGAAGATCAAATGGATTGATCAAAGAGAGGGAGTTATTATTGAAAAAAGGAAGATAAGTAGAGATGCCCATGATGCTAGAAACCTGAGCATCTCAAACTATCCTATGGTTGGGCTTTACATTTTGAAATTGATTTAATTTATTTGAGTTGAATTTTCATTAGAAATTTAGCTTATGATTCCATAACACAAGATTATGGAAATGCCTAAGAGGTGAGGGGATTTATCTTTATGGCCCATAAGAGAAACTCGAGAACTAAATCTAGGGAGCTTTAGCGGCCAAAAGCACAAATCTAAGGCCTCTGGTTTGCAAGAGAGGACCAAACCTCACCTTGGGGTGGCCTAACTCCTCCCTATGGTTTTAAATTCATGTAAGTCATATGCTTTATGATAGATATTGCTATTATTTATTTAGAAAGAGATTAAGTCCTTAAACTTACTCTCTAAAGTGACTAGATCATGTAAGGGTATGCTTGACATAAATTTAATGCAATTCAAATTTCATTTTATTTTTATTTTTGGACAATCATTTTGACTCAGGCTAATAGGATTTATATGCCTAATGCATGAGAAATGAGATTATTGGCCAAAATTAGTGAGAAGGGAGGAGGTGTGTTTCCACCATAGCTCTCAAAAGTCAAGCCAAGTTTCTTTAGCAAAGGTGGAAGCCCTCCAATCAAGAGTGAAAACAATATGCATTTGTGCATGATGTTATAAAAGAAGTACTCAACCAGCTAAAGGGTTGATAATTCTTTTTATCTTGATTTTAACTTAAGCTTTATGTGAGGTTATGAATTATTTATTTTTAGTTTTGAATTATTAAATTTGGTAAAAGATTTATTTTTTTCCTAAGAGGCTAATCCACATCCAGGCCATACATAATGCAACGAAGAAACTAGGAAAAGGATGTCACTTAATGCACAAGCTAAACAAATCATCAATCAATTTATAAAGCTAATCGTAAAAGAATAAGAGGTCATTGTGGTTGGGTACCACCACACAAACTCAAAAATAAATTGGGTAGCCGAGCTAATAAATTACAACCCAGATTACAAATAAATTACATATAATTAAGTAAGAAATTCATTATTATGGGGGTCTTCAAGCTTCATTTCTTCATTCTTCTTTTCTTCTTTCTTTTTTTTCTTCTTCTTTCTTCTTTGGTTCCTTCTTATGGATGGTTGGAAGGTGGTTGCTCCAAAGGCTTCACATGGTGCATAAGATGAGATCTTATGACCAATACTCATCCTAATCCCCATAACTATTATTCCAAAATCCTAATTGCAAAAATTACATGAAAAGGAAAAAATAAATCTAGCTAACACCTACAAAATAGAAATTAGCTTAACAAACCACACAATATCCAAAGCATGCATATTAGACTTATCACCCCACACATGGGTGACTAAGTCCACCTGGCCTATTGGATTATGCTTAGGGGTACAAGCACCTGCACACCAAAAGCATTCATATTTTTATTTATTACAGTGCCCCTTAAGCACAATCTGCTGCAAAAGATAATGGT
Organism: Cymbidium sinense; assembly: GCA_021442155.1. Lineage (NCBI taxonomy): Eukaryota > Viridiplantae > Streptophyta > Magnoliopsida > Asparagales > Orchidaceae > Cymbidium > Cymbidium sinense. The sequence continues at coordinate 167,937,753 of CM038215.1, forward strand.
TAGACTAAGATCATCCTACCATTCATTCTACGCATATTCATTATAATATCTAGACAAAAATATATATCACAAAGTAAACATCAAATCATGCACTGTCCTAACCTAAATCAAGAAGTGGTGACTTAGCCTAATGTGCGTACTTTAGAGGTTTGTGTTGTATGTTCAACTATGGCTTTAAGTTAGAATTTTCTAAGTGTGAAGGATGTTCAACTTAGAGGAGGGTTTCATTTAAGTAATTTAATTATTTTGGGTTGGTTTTATTTTATGTTTTGATTGGGTTCAAGTGAATCCTAGAATTAATTACTAAGTTATAAAGAGAGGCAAAGAGAAGAGAACTCCTCTTTCCTTCCCTAACCTAAGTAATTTCTAAAGTAGATTCATGTTTTAATTTTGTTTAGTGAATGTTTTATTATGTTTTTAAAATAATCTTAAGTTTAGATGAACTCTAAACAAATATATTCAAAAAGAAAGGCATTTTAAGATTAAGTAAAATGAACTAAATTCACAAAACATACATCACTTCATTTCTTTCCCAACATCTATAACATGCATATGAATGAGTCCTAAGCATATATATACATACAAATGGGAATGTTTAGCACACTTCATGATGCATGTTAAGTAATTCATTTAAGAAAATTTGAATGTTTATGATGCATGATTTTCATTAAGTAACAAAGGGGTTTCTTATCCAATTTTCACATGCACATATGAATGTATGAAAGCATAAGTGAGTACGATGCCATTATTAACCAGAGGTGTAAGGTACAATACCTACTTAGGGCTACTTAAAGCCTTGCAACCCTGGGGTTGTCTAGATTAATATACCACTTTCCTTAAATAGAAGCATGTGTATAAAAGAAATGAATGGAAAAGATAGAATGGAAAAGTTTATGTTGGTTGATTTATTTTTGTTTATACAATTTATATGTGCAAGAATAGATATTCTTCTTAAGTGATAGCATAAGAATGAATAGGATATGAAATTAGGTAACTGTTAGGTTCTTTTCAAATGAACAATACACTTTGCCAAATCCTATTCAAAACTATACTAAAAGAGAGGAGGAGGGAAAACTACACTAAGCACATCCTTTTATTTTACTCAAATGCAAACTCATAAGTAATATATAAGTAACACACTTTCAATTTTGATAATATATTTATATATTTTTGAAAATAATTTGGATTTAATAGTGATAATAGCCACTCATATTCTTACTTTAGCCAACACATGCAATTTGACATTAAAAAAAAAATATATTTTTATTTTAAATTTGATTTTTTGAAAAGCATGGATGCATGAAACCATATGACACACATATTTAACATGTTGGGGAAGAACTAAAGCAATGAAAGCATATAAACCCATTCACTTCAATTAATTCCTAAAGATAATCTTATGAAATAAGAAAGCTTAAAGTAAATCAATGTTTATTTAATATGATTTTTGTTCGATTTTGAATTTGATTTAATTTTGAAAATGTGAATTAAGTTTACTATTCCTAACCCATTCCCACATGTGTTTGATATTTTTTTTTTCAATTTTTAGATGATTAGATTCATTTTATATTTTGATTAGGTTAAGGTATGAATTAAGCATGTTAATTACCCCTTACCTACACCACCTTAGTATAGTTAACCAAATAATTATGAGCTAATGAGATGACATAAAACCTCATAAGGAATTTAATTTTTCAATGCACCTACGATGAAAGGGGACTAATGCAATTTGGCTCATGATTAATGGTTAATTAAGCTAAGGGGTTTAACTTAAGTAATTTCAAAACACCCCACACACATATGAGTTGAGTTTTGATTTTTTTTAATTGAAATTAAGATCTTGAACACCTAGCATCTACCCAAAGTAGAATAATTAAGTTCTAAAAAGTTTTAGAACTTTAAGAAATTAATTAAGAGGGTAATTAGTGAATTAGCCCTTAATTAAGAGTGGATTAAGAAAGAAAATGGGGTTTAAGGAATAGCTTAGCAGAAATGCCCCAAAATTATTCCCTAAACCTCCTATTCACTGGAACAGACATTAATCAACTTCAAAAAATATTAAACCACTAATCAAACCATTAATTAACCTTAATTACATTAAGAGGGTAATTAGGAAATGAATTAGTAATTTCCCTAATTAAGCCACCAATAAATCCCAAGAAAATTAGGTGAGGTAGAAGTCATCCCCCAAAATACACTCAAAAAGTTTGAGATTGATCAATGGATTAATTAATGAGTAATTAGCAAATTAAGATTTCCAATAAAACCTAAATTCATAGAAAAGAAGTATTTAGAATTAATCAAAATTAATTTTAGAATATTCTATGTTCAATTATCTTTCTAATGTAATTTATTTCATATTTTTCATATTTTTCTAGGTTGAGATATGAATTTTAGAAGTTTTGATAATTAATTAGAATTAAATAAAACTTAATTAATTCCCTAATCCCTACGATGTGCCACGCATGTGCTGACACGGCTTCCCTTTGCATGCACTTTCTAAGTGGCCATTTAAACATTGCATCATAGCACCGCATGGCGGTGGCGCTATGCACTTTTGCTTTAGTCATCCGATCAAGGATCAGACGGTCAAGATTAATGCTGCCATTCAGAGGGGATAAAATGAATTATAAAACATGATTTAATCTCAGTCGTCCATCCAAAATGCATGGATGGATCGCCAAAGATCCCTCCCTATCATTGCCTGTGAACCATGGAGGTCGTCCATGCTTAAGGCCATGATCCGAGCTCAATTGAACTCAAATTGTGATGAAATCTTACACACACACCATCTAAACCAAATGGAAAACACATCAAACAGTTGAAACTTCCTGCCATTAAAATTTCTTTTACAAAGCTCCACACCACATTGAGTTTAATGGTCAAAAAATGGCATACCTCACTGGAGGTGATCACCGGTGCTCGATTCCCTTGGAGAAGCTTCGTCTGGTTGAGGCGAAGCTTTAGTGAAAGTTTTAGCTCTTGAGGTTGAGTGGATAGCTCTATGGACCAACTCCTCCTCCTAGTGAGCTCAGCTTTAATTGAATTGTATCCTCCCTTGCTTTTGGAGCTTGGGAAAGAGCTTGGGCAAGCTCGACTTGATCCTCTGATAGAGTGTGCAAAGTGAATATGGTTAATATTGAGTATTAGCTAAGTTCAAAATCCTATGGAGCTCCCATGTTTTCACCTTGTGAACACCACGAAGATGAAGTTGGCAAGTGCTTGAGGGAGCTTAGGATCACTGGGAAAAGACTCCTCTAGCTCTCTCACACTCAATTTATAATGGGGGAGAGAAGATTCAAATGAATTTGGGGGAGTATATCTCCCCCTTTGGCAATTAGACGGCCAAGAAGGGAGGTGTCATTTTGATCCAATTGAGATTAGGCAGTGGGTTTTTGTTAGGCCATTTAGATTATCCTTGAGTTCATTTTAGGCTATGGAGTGGATTAGTGGAGTTTTCTTGTGCTCCATTTGAGTGGAGACATGATCCCCATGTGCCCATTTCAAGCCATGTGCTCGGTTTGGCCCTTGGGTCAACTTAGGATGACCCAAACCCATTGGGTTGGGTGCACCACCCTCCATAAGGTTCACTTGACCTATTAAGAGAGTATCAAGTAGGTATGAAGAGGGTTTGACCAAATTCTAAGTGAAATTGGCCAAAATTTGTTCAATGGCCAAGGGATAGAATGGTCATTTGGCTGATTTTTGAATTTGGATATGTTGGGTATGTTGAGAAAATAAGTTTGGTCAAGTTTCATTGGATTTGGAGTTCATTTGGTATGGTTTGGCTCATGTTGACCCATTTAGGTCAAAATGTCAACAGTCAAGTTGACCAATTGGTCAAATTGAGTCAAACTAAAGGGTTCAAGTTCATATGACCATTTGAAATGTTTGGTTTAGGTTTGAATTTGGTTCATATGACTAGGTCAAATGGGTCAAATTGATTTAATTTGATTATTTTAAATCAAATCTAGGTTTGGTTAATCATAGTGGATTGGTTCAATCAATTTTGGTAAGTTTGAATTTGTCTCAACATTTTGGACAAGTTGGATTCAAGGTCAATTAGGTCTTTGCTAATTGAGGCTTTGGTCAAGTTCAACAAGTGATTTGGAATGAACTTGACCCATTGGTTTCAATCAATTTGTCTTATCAAGTTTTGACATATTTTGACTCAAGTTGGGTCAACTTGGTTGTGGCCAATTGCTAGGTAAGGCTCAAATGTTGACTTGGTCAAGTTCAAACATTGGTCATCAATGAACTTAGATCATTGGTTTCAATCAATTTGGCCTATGGTGGATTTTGGCTATGTTAGGTTTCATTTTGGCTAAGTGTTGACTTGGTCAACCCTTAGGTTTGACTTGGTTTGATCCAATTTGAGTGATTGATCATCTCAAGATGAGAAGCATAGATGAGTTTTATTCAATCTAATTTAGTTTGGATTAAAATTTGACTCATAAGGGTATTTTAAGTCACTTTGGGTAAAGTGAGCCTAAGTGGATCAAATGGCTTGGTCAAAGCTTGATTTGAGTTTGATTGAACTTGTATATGGACTTATGATTGAAATATAAATCCATTTTGCAAGTCGTTTGAAGTTAAATGGGTTTTGATTCATTTGATAATTTTAAGTTCAAAGGGTGAACATAAAATTGATTTTGGCTTGATTTTTGAATTGAGTTTTGATTAAGTGATTGAGGTTTGTATTTATATTTGGATTCATGATTTTAATTGTTTGAATTTATATTTCATTTATAAATGTGAATATAAATGAGAATATAAATGGGTTATGAGAAAATTTTAAGGATTTGAAGTGATTTGATCATGATCTAGGCTAAGTCCTTAAGAGAAAATTTAAAGGACTTAGAAAATATTTGGAGTTTGGATTTAATTTTTGAGTGTAGTTTGATTGATTTGAATTTATATTTCATTTATATATGTGAATATAAATGAGTTATGAGAAAATGTCATGAGTTTGAATTGATTTGAACATGATTTAGGCTAAGTCTTTAAGAGAGGATTAGGGACTTAATAAAATTTTGGAATTTGAATTTTCATTCATGGGTTTCAATCTTGGATTTCAATCATGGATTTCAATCATGTGGTTCAATCATGTGGCATTGATTTGAGTTTGGCAAAAATCAAATAAGATTGATTTGAAGTTTGACTTGAAGGAAGGAAGGTGAGGAGTGGTTCAAGCTAAGGGTAGGCAAATTTTCCTAACACCCCTATGGCATGACCTATTCCTATGGCTTACTCTTCTAAGTCTATAGGGTTAGGTTAAGTTTTCACCTAATCACTAGAAGTGTCTTAAGACTAAGGAACTCTTAATGTCTAATAGAAGTCCTATGTCTAAGATGGAGGGGTTGAGAGCTCATTCTAAAAATGAGGTCAACATATGTATTGTTGTAGACTGGATGCTAGGGTGTATGCTTCGTAGACTGGATGTTAGGCTGTGATTAGCCTAATCATGTTTTCTATTGGAGATTATGCTTTAGGGGTGCTTAAAATAAATATAATTGCTCTCTTTTGTAGGTTACTTAACCCCTAAGAATAATCTAAATTAGGACAGGTGGACTTTGTTACCCATGTGCAGGGTGCTAAGTCCAAAATAATATATATAACTACTTGGGTTGTATGGTGTGTTTAGCTAACACTTATTTCTCAAGTGTAATTAGATTCACCTCTCCTATTTTTGATTTAATCTTACTTTAGGAATTAGAACTAGTGTTATGGGAGTTAAGGATGAACATTGGCCAGAAGGTTTAATCCTGGGGTGCCATGTGCTAGAAGCCTATCAAATCAAATGAAGCAAAGACATGAAGATATGAAGATATGAAGATATGAAGACATGAAGACCCCCCCCCTAACATTTATTCATTAGTAATTGTAATTATTCTTTCATATACCGGGTTGTATAAGGGTAAAGCTCGGCTACCCTTTTCACTTTTTGGGTTGTACGGCAGTACTCGAACACACCAACCTGTTATTCTTTCACGTTGAGTTTATAAATTGTTTGATGATTTGTTTACATTGTGCAATAAAAATGGCATGTATTTTTCTAGTTTCTTCATATATGGTGATTTAATGTGTGGCCTCAATCCGCTTAGGCTCATAGAGAAAAATAAACATATTACCCCAATTACAACTCATAATTAAATTTTCTAAAATAACTCATAACCTCATTTAAAATCACAAGTGTTAAATCAAGATAATTAAAAGATTTAGAAATCCCTTAGTTCAATGTTGTATGTTTAAGATCATGTATGTCCGTGGTGTTTATTTTTGGGATGTGTTTATGTGTGTGTATATGGGGGGGAGTCCACACAAATCTGAGGATGTACTTATTGAGGTGATTGGGTACTACATCAAGAAATAGTGCACTATCTCGAAAGATAGAAATCACTATCCTACGATGGACCTAATCACCTAATAAGAAATCCTAAGGCATGATGAGTCTTCGAATGTACCAGAGATTTTTCCCCTACTTTACGTGGATGAATAAAGTTGGGTTTATTTAAACTGGGTTCTAAAGTTTCCTATGGGGGGCAAGCCCCCATAGTTAATTACATCTTAAGGAAGGTGAGTTTCTTAAGAATACTCTCGATTAAAGTAAGTAATTATTATCTCCAAAGAATTCAAAAATAGGACTATCAATAAATTTGTTGTATTTAGAAGATGAAATGGGTAGATCAAAAAGAGAGAGACTTATTATGAAGCCAAAATTAGATGAGTAGGGGATGCTCATGATACTAGGAAGCCTAGTGAGCATCCTAAACTATCCTATTATCGGGATTTATATGTTTGAAATTAAGGAGAATTATATATTTGAGTTTAAATTTTATTAGAAATATAGGACTTATAATTCCATAATTCAAGATTATGAAAATGCCTAAGAGGTGAGGATTTGTGCTTGTAGCCCCAAATGAAAACAACAACCTTGGATTCTAAATCTAGGGAGCTTTAGCAAAGGCCAAAGCATGACCTAAATCTATGGTGAAAGTGGTATATTATTTACCTCTATAAGAGAGGGTAAACCACCCGACTGTTGGACTTATAATTTCTTACAATGGCAACCAGCTAGCTCCTCCTACATTTTAAAATCATGTAGGCAAGTTTATGTTTTGCAAGATGACTAAGTTATTATTATTTAGAAAGAAACTAGAGTCCTTAAACTCACTTGCTAAGAGACTAGAGCATGAGTGGTATGAATAATGACTTAGTCTAATACAAATCTTATCATTTTTTTTATTTTGACTCTTTATTTTTGACACAAGCTATAGGATTTTATATGCCTAAATGTATGGTGAAGTTGATTATGGGCTAAATCAAAAGAGAAAGAGGTGTTTTCCATCATAGGCTCTCAAAGTTCAAGCCTTATTTCTATCTGGAAAAGATGGAAATACTCTCTTAGCAAGAGTGAAATAAAAAGACATGCATGACATTAAGCATACAATATCCAGCTAAGGGGTTGCTAAATATTTTATTATCTTGATTTAGTTCATAATCTTTATGTGAGGTTATGAGTTGTTTAAAAAAAATTAGTTATGAGTTGTAGTTGGGGTAGAAAATTTAATTTTTTTCCCTAAGAGCTTGTGGTGTTTATTTTTGGTGTTCTGGTTTGGGTTTGTATATGTATGGGACACTACATAGATCTAAGGGTGTACTTATTTAGGTGATCAAGTATGACATTGATGAATAGTATACTATCTCGAATGATAGAAGTCACTACCATACAATGGACCTGTTCACCTAATAAGGACTCCTAAAGCATGATGGATCTTTGAATATACCAAAGATTTTTTCCCTACTTTATATGAGTGAATAAAGTAGGATTTATTTAAACTAGGTTCTAAAGTTCTCTATGGGGGCAAGTCCCCATAGTTAATCACATCTTAAGAAAATGAATCCCCTAAGAATACTCTCGATTAAAGTAGACGATTATTTTCTCCAAAGAATTCAAAGATAGGAATATCAAAAAATTGGTTGTGTTTTAGAAAATCAAGTAGGATGGATCAAAAAGAGAGAATTATTATCAAACCCAAAGGAGATGAATAGGGAATGCCAATGATACTAGGAAGCCTAGTGAGCACTCCAATCTATCCTATAATTGGGCCTTATATTTTTGAAATTGAAGATATTTTATATGTTTGAGTTGATATTTCATTAGAAAGTTAGGACTTATACTCCAACAACACGAGATTCTTTGGATGCCTAAGAGGTTAGGATTTATTCATGTAGCCCAAAGGGAAATGGAAACCTCATATCCTAAATCTAGGGAGCTTTGGTGAGGGCCAAAGCATGACCTAAATCCAAGGCAAATGTGGGTATAGGGTTTACCTCCATAAGAGAGAGTAAACCACTCAATTACTGAACTTATTACAACCTAGAGTGATAGCCATTTAACTCCTCCTATGCTTCAAATCTATGTAGGCAAGTCGTATGCTTTTCAAGATGTCTAGGTTGTTATTACTTAGAAAATAAACTAAGATCTTAAACCCACTCTCTATGAGACTAGAGCATGAGAGATATGAATAATGACTTAATCTAATGCAAATTTTATCAAATTTTATTTAATTTAGGGCTCTTTATTTTGACACGGGCTATAGGATTTTATATGCCTAAATACATGAGAAGTTTATTATGGGCCAAATAAAAAGGGAAAGAGGTGTTCTTCCATCATAGGCTCTCAAAGGTTAAGCCCTTACTATCTAGCAAAGATGGAAGCCCTCTCTTAACAAGAGTGAAATAAGATGATTATGCATGATATTAAACATACAACATCTAGCTAAGGGGTTGCTAAATCTTTATTATCTTAATTTAATGCATAGGCTTTTATGTGCGGTTATGAGTTATTTTAGGAAATTTAGTTATGAGTTCTTAGTTTGGGTAGAAAAATTAATTTTTATCCTAAGAGCCTAATCACATCCAGGCCATACAATAATCACCAATCATAAATAAACTATAAAAAGGCATGTTATTTTTAATGTATAAGCTAAACAAAATATCAAATAATTTTATAAAGCTATCACAAAAGAATAACAAGGCCAATGCAGTCGGGTACCATCGTACAACCCGAAAAGAAATGTAGGTAGCTGAGCTCTACCCTTATACAACCCAGATTATAAGAGAATAATTATAATTACAAATGATGAATGATACGGGGGTCTTCATTCTTCATTTTTCATTCTCCTTTGACTTGATTTGGATGTGCTTGCTTTAAAGGCATCACATGGTACATAAGACTTGGTCTTGTGATCAATGCTCATCCTAATCCCCCATAACACTTATCATAATCCTAATACAAAATTATGTTAAAAGAAGGAAAGTAAATCTAGCTACACATGTAAAATAAATGTTAGCTAAACACACCATACAACCCAAGCAGTTATATGAATAATTTGGACTTAACACTTGAACATGGGTAACCAAGCTCACCTATCCTAACTTGGGTTATGCTTAGGGGCTAAGCAACCTGCACAGCAAAAATATTTATATTTTTATTACAACGGCCCCTTAAGCACACCCCTCTATAGAAAGCATGATTAGACTAATATCAGCCTAACATCTAGACTACGCACATACACTCTAACATTCAATCTATAATAATACATCACAAAATAAGAATACATCAAACCATGCACCGCCTTAACAAAAGGCTAGAGATGGTGACTTAGCCTAATGTGTGCGCATTAAAACTCATGTGGTATGTTCTAGCTAGGCTTTAGAGTTGTAATTTGCTAAGTGTGAAGGATTTAATTTATAAAGGGTTGATTTCTATTTAAGTGATTTAATTGATTTGAAGATTTTTCTTAGTGCATTCTTTTATTTTATATGGCTTACACTTAACAACTAAGTGTTATAAAGAGAAGAAAGAGAGGGAACCTCTCTTTCATCCCTATCTTAAGTCCTTTCTAAAGCAAGTTAATCAATTCCCTTTAGTCGACGGCTTATTACATGTTTTAATTAACCTTAAGTTTAGGTTCACTCTAAATGACCTTATTCAATAAGAAAGGCATCTTAAGATTAATTAGAATGAATTACTATCACATAACACATATCTATTCATTTCTTTCCATCATGTATATCATGCATATGATTAAATCCTAAGCATACCTATACATACAATGTATGTCCTGTCACACTTAAATGATGAATGCAAAGAAGTGTGTTTGGAATTTAAATATTTCATTTGATTGAATTATGAATGCATATATTTTGAATAGAAAAAGAGGGTTCTCATTCATTAGCTAAGTACACATTCACATGTATAAAAGTTTTAAGTGAGTACAGTGCCATTGTTCTACACCAGGGGCGTAAGGAACAAGACCTACATAGGACCATTTAAAGCCTCGCAGCTCCGAGATGTCCACACTAATATACCACTTTTCTTATATACATATGCGTGTATAAGAAACTATAAGAATGGGAAAGCTCATGCAAAAGTTGTATTTGATTCATTTGATTCGTGCTTCTTATTTATTGGTTATATCATACATACATATGTATAAGAGGTTTAAGTGAGTATAGCGCCATTATTCTGCACCAAGAGTGTAAGGTACAAGACCTACTTAGGGCTACTTAAAGCCTCACAACCCTAAGATGTCCAGACTAATATAGCACTTTTCTTATATGCATATGAATGTACAAAAAGAGCCACAAGAATGAGAAGTCATGCAAGAAGTCATATTTTATTTGATTATATAATTTACATATGTGATAAGAAATTCTTCCTAAGTCTTAGCATGGAGATACATAGAAATAGATTAAAACAAATGTTGTGTTATTTTCAAATGAACTATACAGCTGTCAATCCCATGCAAATCCATATAAGGTAAGGAAAGAGAGCTTCATATTGCATATCTTATATTGTCAACACATGCAAACTTATAGATATTTGTAATTAATATTACTCCATATATTATAATTGATTTATGGGCTTTTAAAGATAACTTTTGATTTAATAGTAATAATAGCCACACCTATTTTAATTTAAATCAACACATGCAATTTCGCATAAAAGAAACCATTACATTTAGTTAATTTTAAAAGAAATAAATGCATGATTACACATGGCAAGCAACATTTAAGATAATTGGAAATAAATAAAGGAATATAAGCACATGATCTCATTCATTCTAATTAATTCCTAAGGACAATAATACTAAATAAGGCTATTTAAAATAAACCAAAGTTCCTTAATTATATTTTTAATTTTGAGTTTGGTTTGATTTAAGAAATGTGAAAGAGTTTTGCTAATCCTAATCACATTCCCCATGTGTAAGTAAATTTAGTTTAATGAAGAATTTTTAGGTTAATTTTATGTTTTAATTAGGTTAAGGTATGAATTAAGTGAATTAATTAACCCTTACCTACATCACCTTAAGTTAATTAACTAATTAATAATGAGCCAATATGATATGCAACCACATGAAAAATAAATTTACAATGCTCCTAAGAAATAAAATGGGCCTAATGCAATTGGCACATAATTAATAGTTAATTAGGCTTAAGGGATCTCACTTAACTACTTTTATGGTTTTCTCACACATGTGAGCTAATCATAATTTCATTATCTCTCACTTTAGGTTATTGAACACCTAAAGAGCTACCCAAAATTAATTAAAGGTTGCTTAGAAGTGAAGTAAATTTTAAATTGAGTTAATCAAGCTTATTAATTAATTGATTGAATTCTTTGATTATATTTTGATTAGAATGATGAAACTAACTTAGAGAAAAGGATCAAGGACAAGGCCTCAATCCTAACCCCTAAGTCATTCCAAACACTCAATTAGGCTCTGATTTTTATCTTGGAGATTAATTAATTACTTAGTCAATTAATTACCTCATTAATCATTAAATAATCAAATTCCAAAAAAGTGAAGAAAACTTAGAAAATGAATTAGTAAAAGTATCCCAACCACATTCCCTATGCTCCCTTACTGTTCAACAAAGGTAATTAGGCTTAAACAATTAATTAAACCACTATTCATTCACTAATTATCATTAATTAAATTAAGAAAGTGATTAAGGGTTAATCAATTGATTTCCTTAATTAAGCAACTAATTAAAACCCAAAAAATAGGAGAGGCAGAGGTCATCCCCCTAAACAATCATAAAAAGTTAGAGATCAATTGGGTGATTAATTAAGGAATAATTAAGCTAATTATATTTCCAATTAAACCTTAATTAAGCCAAAATCACTTTTCAAAATCAAATAATAATAATTTTCCTAGATTCCACTCTGAATTATCTTTAAAATGAGCCCAAGTTTGTATTTTTTTTTTTTATTTATTTTAGGATGAGTTATGATTTTTAGAAGTTTTAGCCTTAAAAATGGATTAATTAGGCCTCATTATAGCTTTAATCCTATTGGGCAAGCTAACACAGTGCACTGATGTGGCACGCTTTCCATGTGGCACAACGGGAGTGGCTATTTAAGTTGTCACATTCGAAGGTTAACTCGAATGGCAGGGACGTGCTTACTCTGTGGACCATCTGATCTAAGATCGGACAGCCACGATTCGATCTATAATTTTGAAGGATTAATCAGAGGACCTAGCATGATTTAATCATGGATGTCCATTCCAATCACGCAGAACAGACGACCCGTGATTTTCCTCCTTCACGAGCAACGAAAGACGGATGTCGTATGTCTTTCCCCATTCGATCTGAGCTCACCCGAGCTCAGATTGGGATCAAATCAATCCCACACCTTGAGAAGAAGGAGAGGAACACATCTAATTGTTAAAAATGCATGACATTCAAATTTTCTTCACAAAATACCAACCTATTTTTCATACAAGGCTCGATTTTGCAAAATTACCTCACCGGAGCTAATGTCCAGCTGTGGATCATCAGAGGTAGCTTCACCTAGTTGAGGTGAGGCCCTATTGAGAAGGTTTGAGCTTGATTTGGGGTAGAGTGCTCAGTCGACCAATCACCAAACACAAAGGCTTCAGCTCTGATCAAACTCCTATCTCCGGTGCTCGGGAAGGCTTGGAGACGATTCGGTTGGCTTCGACGGATTTGGAGGATGGTGTTGGTTCAAGGAATTTAGATTTCATCAAGTAGGGGAGGAGTATTTCTCAAAGAAATGGTGTCCTATTTTTGGCTTTGCTCGGGAATGAGGAATGTCGATCTAGGAGGGCTTTGGAACACTTGGAATTTCTCTAAGGGATTTTGAAATGCCTTAGGAAACTCAGAGAGTGCCAATTGTGTTGAATCCCGCTTGAATTAAGGGAGTATACCCTCAATTGCCTAGGATGGATGGACAGGATTGGCTTCTAAAAATCCATCAATTTTTCACCATCAGAGCATCAAAGGGGTTGCCATCAGCTCCACGTGGCTCACCCTGGTTGGAGGAAGTGGTGGCAGGAGTCTCAAGGGTTGATATGGGGAGATTGTGTGTTGTTGGTTCTTTGTATTTGTCCATGGGGTTTAGCCAAGAGAGGGAATGGCTTGGCTTGAGTCTCTTAGTCCATGGTAAGAGCTAGGGGTGTATAGTTGACTAAGGTGTCTTAGGAATGCCCTATTTGGTACTTTGTTGGCTTCCATGGAGATGGCAAAGTGGACTTTGCCACTTAAGGCAAGAATCCAATGCAAATATGGGTGTCCATTGGTTAATCCCCTAGGAATGGGTCCCACATGGACTTGGGCTGGTTTGGGGCTGATCTAGGGTTCATTTGGGTTGGGTTAGGTCAGCCATCAAGGCTCCATAAGGTGGTTTTGGGTGATTTGGCTTCATGTGGTCAAAATAGGCTCATTTGGGCTATGTTTGGTTGGGTTGACCAATTGGTCAAATTGGGTCAGACCAAGACTTGGCTTAGGTTCATATGATAATTTGGGATGTATTGGTTCAAGTGGTTTTGATTAATTTGTCTTATATTTGAATTTGACTTATTTGGATTCAAAATGATCAAATGGGTCAAGTTGACCCATTTGACCAAACGGGTTGGGTTAAGAGTTGAGTCAAGTTCAATTGGTTAATTGAAAATGATTGTAGGCTTTGGTATTGTTTAATTTGGATTTTGGCCAATTTGACCCTTTAGGTCAATTTGGACTAAGTTGGGTCAAGTTGACCAATTGGTCAAATTGGGTTCAATCATGACTTTGGTCAAGTTTAATAAATGATTTGGAATGAACTAGAGCTATTGGTTGCAATCATCATGATTTGACTTATTTTAACTTTTTAGGCCAATTTGGGTCAACTTAAGTCAAATGGCTAATTAGGCTTGTTTGGCTCAAGTGAGGGTTTGGTCATATTCAATCATTGATTATGGGTAGGTTTGAGTCAATGGTTTTAATCAATTTGGCATATGGTGGATTTTGGCTAGTTTGGGTTTCATTTGGGCTAAATGTTGACTTGGTCAAAGGCTAAGTTTGACTTGGTTTGACCCAATTTAAGGTAATTAAACACCCTAGGGTGATTGTTGGTTATGTTGTGAGGTTTGGATGAGCTTAGTTCTATCCAATTTGGATTGGATTGGAACTTGGCTCAAAAAGGTCTTTTATGTCACTTTAGGTCAAATGGACTTAAATGGGTCAATTAGCTTGACCATGCCTTGATTCAAGTTTAGTTGAACTCACATATGACCCTAGGATTGAAATATAAATACAATTGCAATTGGTTTGGAGCCAAATGGTTTTGGTTCATATGATAATTTTAAGTCAAAAGGGTCAACATGGGCTTGACTTGGGTTTATTTGGGTTTGGTTTGACAATTATGGTTTATGTTTATATTTGGGTCAATGATTGTAGGAATGATTTAATCATGAAGAAATCTATGAGTTCTGAATTGATTTGGGTATCATTTAGCCAAGTTCAAGAATTTGGCTAAAAGGGCTAAAATTAAGAATTTGATTTAATTTGGGTTTGATTTTGGTCATTTGGATTTATATTTCATTTAAATTTGTGAATATAAATGAAGATATAAATGGTTTATGAGAAAATCACTTGAGTTTGGAGTGATTTGGAAGCAAATTTGACGAAATTGATTAATGTAAGTCAAAAGGGCTAACTTGGATTTTGAATTAGTTTAATTTATTTTAATTTGGCTTGAATGGCTTGATCCTAGATTTCATTTATATTTATGAATATAAATGAATGAATGATTTATTTATAGAGAAATAAACCAAGTTTGGGTTGGTTTGAAGGATTTTTGGCTAAGCATATGAAAGTGGTTCAAATGGCTTAGGAAGACGTTTTATAGTTTAAATTTGGTCATGGATTTCAATCATTTGAAGTTGATTTAGAATTTGAAATCTTGGATTGGGATTTTATTTGAGATTGAATTTGATGATTGAGAAAATCAATTGAATTGGGATTGATTTGAATTTGGTTAAGGTTAAGTCCATAAGATAAAATCAAAGGGCTTAGGAAGGGTTTTTGGAATTTTGAATTTAATCATGTAGTTCAATCATTTGATGCTGGATTCAATTTGGAATCTTGGATTTGAATTTGAGGTTGAATTTGATAATTGAGAGGATCAATTGAGTTGGTTTGGAAGAAGGAATCAAGGATAGGGTTTAGGTTATAGGGTAGGCAAGTCCTCCTAAATCCCTAAGGCACACCTATTCCTATGGCTAACTCTTCTAAGTCTCTAGGGTTAGGTTAAGTGTTCACCTAATTACTAGAAGTGGGATCCACTGAGGGATCAAATGAGTGAACCTTCTGCTAGGGAAACAAGTTTAGGTTATCCATTAGGGATAAGTGGTTTGGATTTGGATGCAAGATATGATTTGCGTAGAGTATCCGCTGGGATTAGAATGTATAACCAACCAGGGATAGAAGCATGAACCTTCCACTAGAGAAGCAGGTTCAAGCTATCACTAAAGATAAGGATTTGATGAGATTTCTTTTGAGGGTACACTCACTGGGGAATGCAAGTTTGAATTGGATTTATTTGACTCCACTGGGGAGGTTGGGATGATTGATGTCTTGCTGGGAGAAGTTGGTTGATTATTTATTTTAAATTTAAATTTTGAGATGGACCCTGTCAGTTTACAATGGACCGCACTGAGAAGGTGCTATGTCAGCCTTGGCCTATCTCAGATTTACCAATCCAAAGGGGTAGTCCACCAGCCACATGGTAGAACTATTTGACCTAAGTGGTTGCCTTTCGGTGTACAACAGCTGTGCTAGGGAGAAAGTGTAGCAGACTTACATCTCTAAAAGTAAGGGACAATCGCTAGGGTGATCTGTTGGATGCAATAAATCAAACCTGACTTAAGGTGACTATTGAATGAATGTCGTTGGGGGACTTATATCAACTCAGAAGTAGTCAGGATAATGTCATTTGATTGAATTGCATTTGTTTTAATTTCATTTATTTTAATTTGATGGATCCCTTCGGTGTGCGATGGATCCACTAAGAAGAGGCTAATATCAGCTTAGACCTATCTTAGATTTACAAATCCGAAGGGATAGTCTACCAGCCATGGGGTAGAGTTAACTAACCTGAGGGGTGCCTTTCGGTGTGCAATGGTCCAGTTAGGAAGAAAGTACATGGACTCACATCCTCCTACACTAGAAACCACTGGGGTGATCGATTGATTGCGCAAAAAATTGAGCTCGACTGAAGGCTCCCCGTCAGTGTGCAACAGTCGTGCTAGAAAGAATGCATTTATATCTTTCAAATCGAGGAAGACTGTTGAGGTGGCTCGTCGGTGGCACAACAACTCGAACCCGACCTGAGGGCGACTACTGAGAGAGTGGCGATCCGGGGACTTATCTCAAAGTAGCCAGGCAATTCCTATAGCGAGTTTTGCTGACACTGCCCTAAATATAGGATGCTAGCTTCAGAAAGAGGCCACTGGGGGCTTGAATTCTTAATCCATAAGCAAAAATATTTTTTTTTATTTTATTTTTGTGTGGACCCTATTGGTTTGCGAGGGACCACACTAAGAAGGAGCTTATATTAGCCTAGTCCTATCTCAGACTTATTGGGCCAAGGGAGAATCTGTGCATCCACTAAACAAATTATCCAACCACAGGGGTGGCTACTAGGAAAGAGGAACTATATAATCCTAGAGTAACTAGGGTAGTGTCTAAATGGGGTCGCTAAGGATGTGATCCAAATAGAGTGCCCACAAGGGAGGTGTCACTTAGGGCGTTATCCAAAACCCTGTAAAAGAAATCCTATAGGTGTAGATGATCAATGGTGGCCAACTCAAGGAGAAAGTGTAGGGACTCACATCTGCCAAGAGTGGTGTATCCAACGAGTGGGTCACTATTAGCATAGCGAGCACCAACCAACCTAAGGTGCTTGTTAGTTTGGGACAATCAATCTAAAAAGAATGCATGTAGGCTTACATCTCTAAAACTAAACCCATTGTCGATGTCTGTGCTCATGACCAAATTAGAGCAACTACTTTAGAGTCCTGTAAGGACTAAATCCAAGCCTGAAGTAGTCAAGAGGAAAGGAGCCATGGGGGGTCTTACCCTAAACCTCAAATATACTTGACCCAGTCAGTGCATGATGGTTAGTCCAAGAAGAAAGCGTGTAGGCTTACATCCTCTTAAACAAAGTCAACATGAGGTAGCTTACTGGCTGCGCAGTAAGGCCCACAAAAATAACAGGGTGCTCATTGGTTTGCAATGGTCAAGTCAGGAAGAAATCATGGCAGACTTACATCCTCTTGACAAGTGACCACTAGGGTGACACATTAACAAGGTAGCATATCAGCCCGAGCTAAAGCATCCAATGAGTGAGTGCTACATGGGCTTACTCCCACATCAAAATAGCTCGAAACAAAATATATGTGTTTATTTGTGTTGTGAAAGAGGGAATAGAATGCTGCTTGGGTTCTCTTACACCTACACTAAACACATAGAAATGATATCTCTACCAAGAAATGATATCGCTTGGGTTCTCTTACACCTAACTTAGTTGTGCTAGTCGAAATAGAATGCCTCTTGGGTTCTCTTACACCTAACCTAATAGCATTGGAGGATTGAATGTAGTTTGCATTTGTGTTGTGGAGGGATAGGATGTCGCTTGGGTTCTCTCACACCTAGCCTAGATAGGTCGTGGCAGATTCGCAAGAAAAAGATATTTCTAACACATAAGAGATCAAATTTGATATGAAATAAAATTTTATTGATTATTATTTTCAAATAATATTTATGGATAATACTTCTTTAGGTAGAGCCCATTGATTGGAAGCATAGGGCACTTGAGCTGATAAGATCCTCCTTAGTTGGACTTCTCTATAGCAAAAGGGTCTTCCTAAGTAGGTTCAAGCTTTCCTCCCATCTTTTGATGGGCAACAATCATTCTCCTTATAACTAAACAAGCTCTCCTACTTGAAAAGCTTTAGGACAGACCAACTTATTATGAGCTTGAATCATTTTGGCTTTATACAACTCAAGCTTCTGGCATGCCTGGAGGCATCTCTCCTCCAAACCTTCGAACTCTTCTAACCATAACTTAGAATTCTACTCTATAGTAATCTTTTTACCCACAGTTATCCTTAGTGATGAGAGTTAGACTTCTAAAGGTAGAACTACTTCAGACCCATAAACTAAGGAGAATGGGATATATTGAGTTAGAGTTTTGTATGTGGTGTGGTAGGCCCATAAGGCTTTAATTAACTGCTCATGCCACTATCGCTTGTTATCATCGAGTGTCTTCTTCAGTATCTGGATGAGAGTTTTATTGAATGCTTCTATTATATTGTTTGCCCTCGAGTAGTAGATGGTAGAATATCTCCAATCTATGTTATCTCTGAACAAAGATGTTGATCTTAGTGCTCTTGAATGCAGTGTCATTATCATATATAATTTGTCGAGGCACCCTGAACCTATATACGATATGGTTCCTAAAACATTGGAGCACATGCTGACCCATAAACTATTCCTACCCTTACCTTCTCTGGGAGAGTAGATTGTGGTTCTTCTCCTTTTTGAAAGGAAGCTGCACCATCAAAATACATCTCCCAATGGTGAATGCTAGTGTCCCCTATGTTTATGATTTGTTCATCGGGGAGGTCATCACTAAGCGGAGAATCAATAAGAAGTTGGTGTGCTACTAAGAAATCCACTAGTACATGTCCTTTCACAACACAGAGGGGTATGAATGTGATGTAAAACTGTGATAAAATCATGGACCATTGTGCCAACTATCCGGATAACGTTGGCTGTATCATGAGATATTATAGTGGATTGATTCTAAAGATTAGATTCATCTTATGAGAAAGCATGTAATACCATAGTTTTTGGGATGTAAAGATTAAAGCTAAGCAGTGCTTTTCAATAGGTGGGTAGTTTGCATCAGCAGGGATTAGATGACGACTAAGGTAGTAGAGAGCATATTTCTCTTTATCGTTGATTTGAGCCAACAAAGTGCTAAAGGAGCCATCTAATGCAATGGTGTAGATGATCAATGGCTTGCCCGAAATAGGGGCTGCTAGCATTGGCGGCGTCATCAAGTAGTGCTTGATATCTTCAAAAGCATGCTGGCACTTATCATCCTAATTAAACCTGGCATCCTTTTTGACAAGTACTGAGAATGGCTGGCATCTTCTTGATAAGTTGGATATGAAGCATCTTAGATATGTCAACCGACCTTGGAATGATCTGAGTTGAGTTAGACTTTTAGGGGATGGCATTTTTAATATTGCCTTGATCTTCTTTGGGTCAATTTTTATTCATCGGTGTACGATAACAAACCTAAGGAATTTTCTAGAAGCTACTCCAAATACACACTTCAGGGGATTTATTTTGATGTTAAATTATTTTAATCATTTAAAAACTACTCTCAAGTCAAAGAGATGGTCTTCCTTTTCTTTACTTTTGACTACAAGATCATCAACATAGCATTCAACTTGATAATGAATGAGTTCGTTGAAGATCCGAGTCATGGCCCACTGGTATGTAGCACCAGCATTTTGAAGGACAAAAGGCATGACCTTATAACAATAAATTATGTTCGGGGTTCAAAAAGCAGTGTTTCTTTCATCCTCGGGGGCCATCTTAATTTGTCAAGACTGAAGTGGGAGGTCGAGTAGGAATACTCGCCCTCACCTCAGTAGGTGGAGAAGATCGAGTGAGATTCTTTGGCCATAGCTGAATCACTAAAGAGAATTTCTTCTCCCTAGAAGCAGACTTCATGACCTTTGTGGGAACGGTGGATGGCAGGACCTGAACTAGCAATGGCGGGCGAGGAGTGGATCAGTGTGGTGGAGATGACACCAGCTCCACCCTGGCCAGGGCTTTCCCCCTGCAACTGGTGGTACCCATCAATACTATGCTAATGATCCTATCGGCCCTGGTGGCTCGATGACCTAGGAACTTAACTAGAGCAAAGGTCACTGACTATCTAGCAAACCTCTGTCACTCCCTACTCCCTGACTGAGCTGCTACTCTAGCCATTGATGCTCTATCCCTGTGGATCTGCCTGGTAACACTTCTAGGGATGATCGATCGCAAATCAAATAGTGTGTTAGACTCTGAGCATCCGTGGGCTCTGCCAACCTGGCTTAGTACCATCTATAGATCAACATCGAACTTCCTCATATCCCTAGCTGAAACCTCATAGTATGCAGGCGGTGGAGGCAATGCAGCTATCCTTCTGTAGCCTTCTTCTTCATCTAATGTCGAGAGGGGGTGAAACCTACTACCACTAAGAAGTGGAGAGGTCTCACGAGGAGATCCCTCCTCAACAACATGGGATGCTGCGTCTATCTCTTAGGTTACATGCTCATGATGTCGCTTGATCTTGCAGCTTCTATTGTGGCATTATGTGCGGCATTGTATGTGGCTGAGTAGGGCAGTGCGAGAACTAGATCATACCTCGAAGGTAGGGGAGACTACCTCCAAAATCAAGATAGCCTTCCCATTAAAGGGGACCAATAAGGACAAGCTAGTATGCACCTGAGCTGTTGTAGGAGCAACTGATTATGTGGGAATTGAACTGACTGGTGGAACCTCAACTGCCTTCCTCTTCAAGGAAGGATACTCGAGGCGTGTCAATGATGATTGGCTTCAACCACCTCATTCGACCGAGCTTATGAGTGTCACCCCTCACGTGTGTAATGCATGCTCCCTCAAATCCTTAGCCAAAGAAAACTAAGTGGGTGGAGTCAATCTCAGGGAGGCTGGCCCAATCCAAGGCCAAATCCATCCCAAATGGAAAGGTAAAGATGAACTTCTAAGAGGCCATATATACTGACTATGAAAATAAACTGCACTGACTATTCTGCACTATATCTCTACATATGTTGAAATGTAACTTGGGTCATTAATACTTATCCCAAGAGAGTATTAAAGATTTGGAGTTTTGAACCCACACTCAACAATTCAAATATGCTAAGTGGGGTTCATTGGAGAGATTTTGATATGTGAGGGGAGTCTTTATCATTTTACTTTGATTTAGAACCCATACTCAACTAATTTAAGTAGGTTAGGTGGGATTCAAATACTTGAAGATGTTTTTGTTGTTATCTTGTTTGAAAATTTTTTATTTTGAAAAACTTTACTTAGCAAATTTAGGTATGCTAAGGAAAGGTTGTGATTGTATATTTTGAAAATTCTGTGAAAAATCTTTGCTTATGATGATTGATTATTTGCAAATATATGTTGATTTAATTTGAAAGTGGGGCTTCTTACTTAACAAATTTGGTATGTTAAGTAAGATCCAGATGTGCTTGATATGTATTTGTTTGATTTGAAAATGAGGTTCTCTACTTAACAAACTTGGTATGTTAAGTTAAAATCAAATGTGATATGATTTAAAAATATGATTCTCACTTAACAAATTTGGTATGTTATGTGGAACCAAATATGACATGATTTGAGAATGAGATTCTCACTTAACAAATTTAGTGTGTTAAGTGGGAACCAAATATGGAATGATTATGTGATTCTTACTTCGATCCCCAGCAAAGTAGCCAGAAAAATTGGCGGTGTTTATTTTTGGGTTATGTGTGTGTATATGGGGGGGACACCATGCAGATTTGAGGATTTACTTATTGAGGTGATCGAGGATGACATCAAGGAATAGTGCACTATCTTGAAAGATAGAAATCACTATCCTATGATGGAACTAATCACCTAATAAGAACTCCTGAGGCATGATGGGTCTTCGAATGTACTAGAGATTTTTCCCCTACTTTACATGGATGAATAAAGAAGGGTTTATTTAAACTGGATTCTAAAATTCCCTATGGGGAAAGCCCCCAAGTTAATTACATCCTAAGGAAGGTGAGTTCCTTAGGAATACTCTAAATTAAAGTAAGCAATTATTGTCTCCAAAGTATTCAAAGATAAGACTATCAATAAATTGGCTATATTTGGAAGATCAAATGAGGCATATTGAAAGGAGAGAGACTTATTATCAAAGTCAAAAGGAGATGAGTAGGGGATGCTCATGATACTAGAAATCCTAGTGAGCATCCCAAACTATCCTATGGTTGGGATTTATATGTTTGAAATTGAAGAGAATTATATATTTGAGTTAAAATTTTATTAGAAATCTAGGACTTTTAATTCCATAATACAAGATTGTAGAAATTCCTAAGAGATGAGGATGTATGCTTGAAGCCCCAAAAGAAAAAAGCACAACAGAAATCTAAGGTGAAAGTGGATATATTGTTTACCTCCACAAGAGAGGATAAACCATCTCATTGGTGGACTTATAATAGCCTGGAATGGCAGCCAACTAACTCCTCCTACATTTTAAACCATGTAGGCAAGTCTTATATTTTGTAAGATGGCTAGCTTGTTATTATTTAGAAAGAAACTAGAGTCCTTAAACTCACTCCCTCAGAGACTAGAGCATGAGTGGTATGAATAATGACTTAGTCTAATGCAATTCTTATCAAATTTTATTTGATTTTGACTCTTTATTTTTGACACATGCTATAGGATTTTATATTCCTAAATGCATGGTGAAGTTGATTATAGGCTAAAATAAAAGAGAAAGAGGTGTTTTCCATCATAGGCTCTCAAAGGTCAAGCCATATTTCTATCTGGAAAAGATAAAAATCCTCTCTTATCAAGAGTGAAATAAAATGTCATGCATGACATTAAGTATACAATTTTTAGCTTAAGGGTTGTTAAATATTTTATTATATTTATTTAATGCCTAGGCTTTATGTGAGGTTATGAGTTATTTAAAAAAACTAGTTATGAGTTGTAGTTGGGGTAGAAAATTTAATTTTTTTTCCCTAAGAGCTTAAATGGATCCAGTCCACACATTAAATCATCATATATGAAGAAACTAGAAAAATACAAGCCATTTCTATTGCATAATGTAAACAAATCATCAAACAATTTATAACCTCAACGTGAAAAAATAACAGGCCACGTATAACCTGAAAATGAAATGGGTAGCCGAGCTCTACCCTTATACAACCCGGTATATGATAGAATAATTACAAGTTAAAAAATGATAAGTGTTATGGTGGATCTTCAAGTCTTTATGCTCCCTCCATTTCTTCATTTGATTTGCTCCGTTTGATTTGGTAAGCTCCTAGGAATCACATGGCACCCCAGGATGGCCAATGTTCATCCTTAACCCCCATAACACTTAACAAAATTCCTAATGCACAATTACATTAAAAGAATGGAAAAGTAAATCTAGCTAGACCTGCAAAATAAGTGTTAGTTAAACACACCATACAACCCAAACAGTTATATGAGTAATTTGGACTTAGCACCCTGCACATGGGTAACTAAGTCCACCTGTCCTAATGTAGATTATGCTTAAGGATTAAGTTACCTGCAAAAGAGATCATTTATATTTATTTTAAGCCCCTCTAAAGCATAATCTCATACAAAAAATATGATTAGGCTAATCACAGCCTAATATCCAGTCTACAAAATATACACCCAAACATCCAGTCTATAACATTACATCAATAAATAAAATAAACATAAAACTATGCACCGCCCTAACATAGAGCTAGAAGTGATGACTTAATCAAATGTGTGTGTTAAGGCTTGTGTGGTATGACCTAGCTAGGCTTTAGGGTTAATATTTTCTAAGTATAAAGGGCATTTAATTATAAAGGGTGGTTTCACTTTAAATGGTTTAATTAATTTACAAATTTTACTTAATATTTTCTTTTATTTCACTTGACATGCACAACAACTAAGTGTTATGAAGAGAAAGAAAGAGAGGATCACTCTCTTTTATCCCTACCTTAAGTCACATCTAAAGCAAGTTAATTAATCAATTCCCTTTAGTGAATGACTTATTCCATGTTTCAATTAGTCTTAAGTTTAGATTTAGTTTAAATAAACTCATTCAAAAAGAATGGCATCTTAAGATTAGTTGGAATGAATTACTATCACATAACACATGTTTTCTCATTTCTTTCCATCATGTATATCATGCATATGATTAAATCCTGAGTATATCTACACATGCAATATGTATTAGCACACTTATATGATAAATGTGAGTAAATGTATTTGGAATTAATATTTCATTTGGTTGAATGATTTTGTCATATTGATTTAAAACTCTATTTGAATTCTTATGCAAAACCATAAGGAAAGAACCTTAAATCAGATGACTAATTGACTCAACAAATTAAACAAAGCATTAATGCGTGTCTTTTTAATAAAAAAGAGGGGTTCCATTCATTAGCTAAGTACACATCCACATGTATAAAAGTTTTTAAGCAAGTACATCATCATTATTTTGCACCAAGGGAATGAGGTAGGAACCTCCTTGGGGCTACTTAAAGTCGTACGTTCCGAGAATTTCCAGACTAATATACCCACTATCCTCAAATACATATGGATGTATAAACAACTACAATAATAGAAAGTCATGCAAAACTTATATTTTGATTTGATTGATTTATTTTGTGTAAATGAATTAAAGTTCTATCTAAATTCTAATGTCCAAATGCATAAGATTGAAATCAAGCAGGTACGTCGCCATTATTTCGCACCAAGGGAATGAGGTAGGAACCACCTTAGGGCTACTTAAAGTCATGCATCCCTGGGGTGTCTAGACTAATATACCCACTAATATTCTTACTTATATAAATAAACACATGAATGTAAGGAAGAGACTTTATTTCATAAACTAAATTTATATTCACTTGCATTTCTTATGTATATATAGCTAAAGTTGTAATATATATGTATATTCATTCATTAATAAACTTTTGAAAATATATTTTGAGATTTAATAGTGATACTAGCCACACATATTTTTAATTAATCCAACACATGCAAATTGACATAAAGGAAATCATTTTCATTTGATTAATTTAAAAGACATGAATGCATGAGTACAAGTGGCATACAATATTTTAGCATGATTAGAAAAAAAAATAAAGAAACACAACCATGTAATTTTATTCAAATCAATTAACTCCCAAGGATAATCAAATTAAATAAGATTATTTAAAACAAACCAAAGTTCTTTAATGTCATTTCATTTTTATGTTTGATTTGATTAAAGAAATGTGAAAAAGGTTTGCTAATCCTAATCCCATCCCCTATGTTTGAGTTAATTTAGTTTAATGAAGAGAAATTAGGTTGATTTTATGTCTTAATTAGGTTAGGGTATGAATTAAGCTAATTAATTAACCCTTACCTATGTCACCTTAAGTTAATTAACTAATTAATAATGAACCAATATGATATGAAACTACATAAAAAGTAAATTATCAATGCTCCTAAGAAATGAAAGGGGCCTAATGCAATTGGCTCATGATTAATAGTTAATTAGGCTTAAGGGATTTAATTAATTACTTTTATAATTTTATTACACATGTAAGCTAACCATAATTTCATTAAATTCCTTTAGACTATTAAACATCTAAAGGGCTATCCAAAATTGATTAAAGGTGATTAGATGTGAATTGGATTTTAGATTGAGTTAATTAAGCTCATTAATCAATTTGGTTAACCATTAAGCATGTTCAATTAATGAAGTGAAATTAACTTAAGGAAAGGGATCAAGAAAGAGGCATTAACCTCAATCCCTAAGTCCTATATTTGATCACTTTTGGCTCTGATTTTCTCTTAAAGATTAATTAATTAATTAAGTAATTAATTACCTCATTAACCATTAATTAATTTGATTCAAAAAGTGAAGAAAACTTAGGAAATGAATTAGGAAAAATATCTCAATCACATTCCCTAAGCTCTCTTACTATTCAACAGAAGTAATTAGGCTTAAATAATTAATTAAGTCACTATTCATTCACTAATTATCATTAATTAAATTAAGAGAGTGATTAAGGCTTAATCAATTAATTTTTCTAATTAAGAAACTTATAAAATCCCAAAAAATAAGGGAGGTAGAGGTCATCCCCCTAAATATCCACAAAAAATTTGAGATTAATTGGGTGATTAATTAAGGAGTAATTAAGCTAATTAATTTTTTAATTAAATCTTATTTAGCCAAAACCACTACTTAAAATTAATTATTAATAATTTTCCTAGATTCTACTCTAAAATATCTTCAAAATGAGCCCTAGTTTGTATTTTTAGGATTTTCTAATATTAGTTATGAATTATAGAAATTTCAATCTTAAAAATATATTATTTAAGCCTAATTAAAGCCTTAATCCCATTGGGCACCGGTACGATGCGACGGATGCACTTTTCGGCATGATGGGAGTGGCTATTTAAGCTGTCACATCACCATGCTAACTTGGATGGCGGTGAACGTGCTATTCCTGTTGACTGTCTGATCTAAGATCGGACGATCATGATTCAATCTATAATTTAGGGGAGAAATTAGAGTGGATCTAATGTGATTAGATTACAATCATCTATTCTAATCATGCAGAACAGACGGTCTGTGATCCGTCCCATTCACGAGTGGCGAAAGACAGATGTCATCCATCTTTCCCCGTTCGATATGAGCTCACCCGAGCTCAGATTGCCTCCAAATTGATCCCACACCTTCAGGAAGGGGAGGCGCACACATTCAATGGCTAAGATCTAATGACATTCACATTTGCTTCATAAAAGACAAACCTATTTTTGCTTGGGAGCTCAGTTTTGTAAAATTACCTCACCAGAGCTAATGTCCAGCGGTGGGATCAACGGAGGTAGCTTCGTCTACTAGAGACGAATCCTTATTGAGAAGATTGGGGCTTGATTTGATGTAGAGCTCTCGATTGACTAATCCACACACATAGGAGCCTCAACTTTGATCGAACTCTGATCTTCGGTGGTCAGGAAGGCTCAAGAATGATTCAGTTGGCTTCGATGAAGTATGGGAATGGTGTGGGTGGGAGGAATTGGTATTTGATTGAGTAGAGGGAGAGTATTTCATGAGAGAAGCTTGACCTATTTCATCTTTGCTCGAGGAGAGGAAATTAAATTGAGGGAGGCTTCGGGATTGCCTGGAATTGCTCTCTAGGATTTCAAAAACTTCTTAGGGACTTACACAAAGCAAATTGAAAAGAATCCCGCTCAAATTGAGGGGGTATACCTCTCAATCAAGATTGATGGATGAATGTAATCCATTCCTTAATTTTGGCTGGTTCATCACCATCAGCCTGTCAGAGCTGCTCCCTCAACTCCACTTGGCACATCCTGGTTGGAGGAAGTTGAGGCAGGAGTATCAAGGCTTAATTTTGGGATATTGAGTTTTCCTTTTTGCACTCTTGCACCCATGGGGTTCGGCCATGGAGGTGGTTGCTTAGGAAGTTTCTCTTGGTCCATGGCAAGTGCTAGGGTAGCTTAGGTTGGGCTAGGAAGGCTTAGGCTTGCTTCATTTGGCAAGTGGAGGGTTTCCATGGGATAGGAAAAGTGGACTTTGCCACTTATGGCAAGAATCCTATGCATAGAGCTTTACACATTGGTCAATTCTCTTGGATTGGGTCCCACTTGGATTTGAGCTAGCTTGGGGTTGACTTAGGGTCAGTTTGGGTCAAGTTAGGTCAGCCACCAAGGTTCCATAAGGTAGCTTTGGGTGATTTGGCTTCATATGATCAAAATAAGCTCATTTGGGTTAAGTTGGGTTGGGTTGACCAATTGGTCAAATTAGGTCAAACTAAGACTTGGGTTAGGTTTATATGATGATTTGGGATGTTTTGATTGAATTGGTTTTGATTAATTTGGCTTAGGTTTGAATTTGACTTATTTGGATTCAAAAGGGTCAAATGGGTCAAGTTGACCAATTTAACCAATTTGACCAAATTGGGTTGGGTTAGTATTGAGTCAAGTTCAATTGGTTGATTGAAACTAATTATAGACAAATTGTTTGGTTTAATTTAGATTTAATTTGAATTTTGTCCAATTTGACCCTTTAGGCCAATTTGGGCTAGGTTAGGTCAAGTTGACTAATTGGCCAAATTGGACTTAATCATGGCTTTGGTCAAGTTCAATAAGTGATTTAAAATGAACTTAATCCATTTGTTACAATCAATTTGGATTGAATCATGATTTAACCCATTTTGGCTTTTTAGGCCAATTTGGGTCAACTTAGGTCAAATGGTCAATTGGGCTTGGTTTGGTTCAAATGAGGGTTTGGTCATGTTCAATCATTGATCATGAGTAGGTTTGAGTCAATAGTTTCAATCAATTTAGCATATGGTGGGCTTTGGCTGGTTTAGGTTTCATTTGGACTAAAGGTTGACTTGGTCAAAGGACCAAGTTAACTTGGTTTGACACAATTCAAGCTAGTTGATCACCTTAAGATGATTGTTGATCATGATATGAGATTTAGATGGGATTAGTTCGATCCAATTTGGGTTGGATTAGAACTTGGCTCAAAAAGGGTCTTTAGGTCACTTTGGATCAAGTGGACCAAAATGGATCAATTGGCTTGATCATGGCTTGATTCAAGTTTAGTTATATTGGTAAATTAGTTGGAGATGGAAATATAATTCCAATTACAAATTGTTTGAAGCCATATGGATTTTGGTTCATATGATAATTTCAAGTCAAAAAGGGCTAACTTGGGTTTGACTTGGGTTAGCTTGGATTTGGTTTGATAATTGTAGTTTATGTCTATATTTGAAATAATGTTTGAATGAATGATTGAATCATGAAGAAATTCGTGGGTTTTGAGTTGATTTGGGTATCATTTAGCCAAGTTCAAGAATTTAGCTAAAAAGGCTAAAATTAAGAATTTGATTTGATTTGGGTTTGGGTTTGGCTATTTAGATTTATATTTCATTTATATTTATAAATATAAATGAAGATATAAATGATTCATGAGAAAATGACTTGGGTTTGGAGTGATTTGGAAGTAAATTTGACCAAGTTGAGGGATGTAGGCCAAAAGGGCTTAAGTAGAGAATTGATTTAGTTTGATTTATTTTTTGTCATTGGAAGGTGGGCTTCATTTATATTTGTGAATATAAATGAAGTAATAATTGATTTATAAAGAAATCAATTGAGTTTGGGTTGCTTTGGATTGAGATTTGGTTAAGCTTATGGAGGTGGGTCCATATGGCTTAAGAAAGGTCTTGATTTGGTTTGAATTAGTTTGATTTGATTTGAATGGTTTGAATTTAGATTTTATTTATAGGTATTAATATAAATGAAGGAATGATTGATTTATAAAAAAATCAACCAAGTTTGATTTGGTTTGAGGGAATTTTTGGCTAAGCATATGAAGGTGGTTCATATGCCTTAGAAAGGGATTTTGGAGTTTGAATTTAACCATGGGTGTCAATCATTTGGAGTTGGATTTGGTTAGGAATTTGGTTGGGATTTGATTTGAGATTAAATTTGATATTTGAGAAAATTAATTGAATTGGGGTTGATTTAAATTTGGTTAAGGCTAATTCCATAAGATAAAATCAATGGGCTTAGGAAGGGATTTGGAATTTGAATTTAATCATGGGTTTCAATCATTTGATTTGGGATTGGATTTAATTTTGGATTTGAATTTGAGGTTTTGGTTTGGTTGAAGGAAGCAAGGATTGGGTTTAAGGCTATAGGTAGGCAAGTCTTCCTAAATCTTTAAGGCATAACCTATTCTTATGGTTAATCCTTCTAAGTCTTTAAGCTTAGGTTAAGTGTTCACCTAATCACTATGAGTGTCTTAAAATTAAGGAGCTCTTAGTGTCTATAAGAGTCCTAGATCAATGATGAAGAAGTTGAGAGCTCACTCCAAAAGTGATGTCAATAATATCATATTCTTTCACTCTTGCAAAGAGAGGGTTCTATCCTTGCACAATAGGGGAAGACTTGACCTTTGAGGGTCTCCCTTATGATGGAAAACACCTCTTCTCTCTGATTTAGCCAATAACAATATTCCATCAAGCATTTTAACATATATAATCCTATAGCATGTGTCAAAATAAAATGTTCAAAATCAAATAATTTTTTATAAAATTTGCATTAGACTAAGTCATTATTCCTACCACTCATGCTCCAGTCTCTTTATGGGGTGGGTTTAAAGACTTTAGTTTCTTTCTAAAATGATAATAACCTAGCCATCTTGCAAAATATATTACTTGACTACATGGTTATAAAATGTATTAGGAGTTAGCTGGCTGTCACTCCAGGTGTTTATAAGTCCAGTAGCCGGGTGGTTTACTCTCTCTTGTGGAGGTAAACAATATACCCATTTTCTCCTTAGATTTATGATGTGCTTTGCCCCTTGCTAAAGCTCCCTAGATTTAGGATCTGAGGTTATTATTTCCCCTCGAGCTATAAGCATAAATCCTCATCTCTTAGGTATTTTCACAATCTTATATTATGGGATTATAAGTCCAAACTTTCTAATAAATTTCAACTCAAATACATAATTCTCTTCAATCTTAAATTTATAACTCCCAACCATAGGATAGTTTGGGAAGCTCACTAGGTTTTTTAGTATCATAAGTCTCCCCTACTCATCTCCTTTGGCTTTGATAATAAGTCTCTCCTTTTGATCTATCTCACTTGATTTTCCAAACATAGCCAATTTATTGATAGTCCTATCTTTAAAATCTTTGGAGACAATAGTTATCTACTTTAATCGAGAGTATTCTTAAGGAACTCACCTTTCTTATGCTGTAATTAACTATAGGGGCTTGCCCCTATAGAAAACTTTAGATCTCAGCTTAAATAAACCCTACTTTATTCATCCATATAAAGTATGGGAAAAATCTCTAGTACATTTGAAGACTCATCATGGCTTAGGAGTCCTTATTAGGTGATTAAGTCCATCATAGGGTAGTGATTTCAATCTTTCGAGATAGTGCACTATTCCTTGATGTTGTACCTATCACATTGATAAGTATACCCTCGATCTATGTGGTGTCCTCCCCAACACACACACATACACACACACACATCAATCCAAAAATAAACACCATAAAGTCACAAACCTATCAGATGAAGCAGAGAGCCCTTTCCTATGCTCTCATCAATGACACCTTATATCGGCGGTCCTTCGATCATATACTGTTACGTTGTTTAGACAAGAATGAAGCCCATAAGATTGTGATTGAGGTACACTCTAGATTATGTGGAGCTCACAATCCGATATGAAGATGAAAGCTAAGATCAAGAGAGGTGTTATAATGATATAATGCATGGACGTATCTGCATTGTATCTAATGTCGTTTATGGAGTGGTCCTACACCAACCACCCAACATTCTACATCCAGCATTGGTGTCTTGTCCATTCGAGTGTTGAGGTACTGACATTATTGATCAGATCGATCCTCCTTCTTCCAAAGGTTATCGATTCATCATTGATGCTATTGATTACTTTTCCAAGTGGGCAAAGGTGATTCCTCTCAGGGAGGTCAAAGCTCAACATGTGCTTTAATTTTTTAGGAACCATATCATATATAGGTTCAAAGTGCCTTGACGAATTATATCTAATAATGATACTACATTCAAGAGCACCAAAATTATTTTTCTAGGAGATACAACATAGATTGGAGATGCTCTACCATCTATTACCTACGAACGAATGGTCTAGTAGAAGCTTTCAACAAAATTATCATTCAAAATACTCAAGAAGACACTCGATGACAATAAGTAATAATGGCATAAGCAATTAGTTGAAGCTTTGTGGGCTTATCGCACCACATACAGAACTCCAACTCAATTTACTCCTTTCTCCTTAGTGTATGGGTCCGAAGTTGTTCTACCATTAGAAGTTCAACTCCCATCACTGAAGATAGTTATGGGTAGCAAGATCATGAAAGAACACAATGCCAAGTTGCGGTTAGAAGAGCTCAAAGGTTTAGAGGAGAGACTCTTACAAGCATGACAGAACCTCGAGTTATATAAAGCCAAAATGATTCAAGCTTACAAGAAGTTAGTCCACCCTAGAGCTTTTCAAGTAGGAGAGCTCATTCTAGTTCTAAGGAGACCAATTATTGCACTTCGTAAGATGGAAGGCAAGTTTGAACCCACTTGGGAAGGCCCTTTTATCATAGAAAAGGCCTACCACTGAGGATCATATCTGTTGATCAACCATAAAGGAGAGCGTCTAATTCTTCCGATCAACAGGCTCTATTTAAAGAAATATTATACTTAAAATATTGTTTGAAAATAATTATCATCAATAAAAATTCTATCTTTCCATTCGTCAAATCTTCTCATCATTTGAAGCATTATTTGCTTATTTGCGAATCTACCATGACGCATTTAGGATAGGTGTAAGAGAACCCAAGTGGCATCCTAACCTTCAATAACACAAACACAAACTACACACAATTCTCTAGTGCTATTAGGATAGGTTTAAAAGAACCCAAGAGGCATCCTATTTCGACTAGTACAGCTAAGTTAGGTGTAAGAGAACCTGAGCGGCATCCTTCCTTAGTGGATCCATATTGCCCCTGTGGCACCATTTCATCCATTCTTCGACATGTTTAGGATAGGTGTAAGAGAACCCAAGCGGCATCCTATTCCTTCTTTCATAACATAAACACACATACACATCTGTTATCACAGGCTACTTCGATGTGGGATAACACCCCCTGTGGCACTAACTCATTAGCTGCTCTAGGTCGGGCTGACATGCTACCCTACTAGTGAGTCATCCACTCATCTCTTGTTTAGTAAGATGTAAGTTTACTACATTTTCTTTTCTGATTTGACTATTGCACACCAATGAGTGCCTTATTAGCATCTGCGGTTGGTAAGCTACCCTTATGTTATCTTTATTTAAGAGGATATAAGTCTGCTACACCTTCTTCTTAAACTAGCCATCCTGAACTGACTTGGTCGAGCAGAGGATTAGGGTAAGTCTCCCAGCAGCTCTTTTCCTCTTGACTACTTCAAGTCTAGGTCCATTCCTTTTTTATTACTCCCTACTTTGTAGTCGCCCTTAGGTCGAGTTGATTTATTATGTCATCAATTGGTCACCTCAACGGTTGATCCCTACTTTGGAAGATGTAAGTCTGCTATGCTTTCTTCCCAAGTACAGCTATTGCACACTGATGGGCAGCTCTAGGTCAGATAGCACATGTCGAGCTGACAATAGACTATCCCGACAATCAGTTCTACTTTAGGAAGATGTAAGTCTACATGCATTCTCTCTAGACTGATTATCACACACCAACGGGCTCCTTAGGTTGGTTGGTGTTCACTATGCTGACAACGACCCACCCGGTGGATACACCACTCTTGGAAGATGTAAGACTGCTATGCTTTCTCCTTGAGTTGGCCACCGAATACTTACAGGCATTATCTTCTTCAGGGATGGGGATAATGCCCCTAGTGGCACCTCCCCTGCGGGCACCCTACTTGGCTCACATCCTTTGCGACCCCATTTAGACACTACCCAAGTTACTTTTAGATTGGACTATCCTCCTTTCCGAGTAACCACCCTTGTGGTTGGAGATTATGTTTAGTGGATGTGCAGATTCTCCCTTGGTCTAGTAAATCTGAGATAGGCCAAGGCCGACATAGCCCCTTCTCAGTGTGGTCCCTCGCACACCAACAGGGTCCACGATAACAAACACATAAAATATATTTTTACTAGTGGATTAGGAATTAACGCCCCCAGCAGCACATTTCCCAAGCAGACATCCTATCTTTAAGGCAGTGTCAGCAAAACTCCCTATAGGAATCTCCTGACTACTCTTGAGTTGAGATAAGTCCCCCGTGGCACTCCCTCAGCAGTCGCCCTTAGTTTGGGTTCAATCTGTTCTGCCACCAACAGGTAACCCCGTGGTCATTCTCGTTTAAGAAGATGTAAGTTTGCTACGCATTCTTTCTGGCACGACCGTTGCACAGTGATGAGCATCCCTAGATCAGGTTCGATCTATTGTACATCAAAGGGTCACCCCAGCGGCTGGTCCCTTCTCAGGAAGATGCAAGTCTGCTACGCTTTCTTCCTAGTACTATAGTTGCACACTAAAAGGCATCCCTTAGGTCGGATAGTCTTACCCTTCGGCCGGTAGACTACTCCTTTACATCGGTAAATCTGAGATAGGCCAAGGCCAACATAGCCCCTTCTCAATGCGGTCCATCACACACCGATGGGATCCATCAAATGAAATTAATCTTGACTACTCTCAAGCTGACATCAGTCCCCAGCGGCATTCACTCAATAGTCGCCATTAGTCATGTTTGATTTGTTGTGCCATCAACAGGTCACCCCAACGATTTTTCCCTGCTTTGGAAGATATAAGTCTACTATTCTTTTTCTTTAACATAGCCATTGCACACCGAAGGGCAACCCTTATGTTGGATAGTCCTACCTTATGACTGGTAAACTACCCATTTGGATTTATAAATCTGGGATAGGCTAAGTCTGACATAGCCCCTTCTTAGTGGGTCCATCGCACACCAACATGGTTTACAATATAACACACTAAATTAAATTAAATCAAATCACATTAAATCAAATGAAATTTAAATCAAATTAATCATCAGGACTAGTCTTGAGTTGAAGTAAGATCCCCAACGGCGCTCACTTAGTAGTCGCCTTAGGTAGGCTTTGATGTGTTGCGCATCCAATAGATCACCCCAGCAGCTTTTCCTTGCTTTGGAATATGTAAGTCTTCTATGCTTTCTTTCTAGCATAGTCATTGCACATTGAAAGGAAACCCTTAGGTCGGATAGCCCTACCCTATGGCAGGTGGAGTACCCCTTTGGACGTATAAATCTAAGACAAGCTAAGGCCTGCGTGGCTCCCTCTTAGTGGGTCCATCGCACACCGACAGGGTCCATAACAAACTAAATTCAAAACCAACCTTCTTAGTGGAGTCAAATTAAGCATATTGAATAAATCAAACTTCACCCCAACAAGGCATAAATCAGATTAGTCTCCCCAATGGAGCCTAAATCAAAATCTAAATATAACAAATTCAACCAGGATTATATTCCTAGTAGATGTTCCCTCAATTCAAAATCATTCTCAGCAGTGGAGTCATAAGAAACCCAATCAAACTCTTATCCCTAATGGATAGCCCAAACCTGCTTCACTAGTGGAAGGTTCATATTTCCAATCCCTTGCAGATTCAAATCCATATCCCTAGCGGATACGCCTCCACATCAATTAAAATAATACAAATTAAAATTAATTTGATCTAGATCCCTAGTGGGTTATAGATTATTATCCCCAGTGGATACACACCCAACTTAATCATCATAATCAAACTTAAATCCATATCCCCAGTGGATACCTTGAACATGCTTCCCTAGTGGAAGGTTCATGTACTCAATCCCTAGCAGATTCATTCTAGCTCTCTTATGCCCTTAGCATAAAGAGAGTTGCATTGCACTAAGATCATGATCTTATCTACCTCTCAAGTCTAGGTCTAGATTATTTTTGTTAGTTTTTACAATCTTCTGAATATTGTTGATCATTTCGATCAACGTTAATACGTGCAATGTGCCTTGTCAGTTATACCACTTTTGTTGACCTCACTTTCAGAGTGAGCTCTCAACCTCCTCTCATTATACTTAGGACTCTTTTAGACACTAAGAGCTCCTTAGCCATAATACACTTCTACTGATTAGGTGAACACTTAACCTAATCCTAGAGACTTAGAAGGGTTAATCATAGGATTAGGTTATGCCTTAGGACTTAAAGAAATCACCTATCTTATAGTCTAAACCCAATCCATGTGCACCTTCTTAAATCTAATCAAAATCTAAATCTCATTCAAACTTTGAATTCAACTTCAAATTTCAAATCTAAATCTAGATTCCAAATCAAATGATTGAAATCTATAATCAAATCCAAATTCAAAATCCTTCATAAACCCCATGATTTTATCTTGTAGACTTAGCCTTAGCCCAATTCAAATCCACACAAACTCAATTAATTTTCTCAAATATCAATTCAATCCTTTAATCAAATAATCAAATTTTAATTCAAATCTATCTCCAAATGATTGAAGCCCATGATCTAATCCAAACTTGAAATTTTTCCTAAGCAAGGTGATTTGATTCCATGAGCTTAACCAAATCTCTACCTAATTCAACCCAAATTTGATTGATTTCTTCATGAA
Source organism: Cymbidium sinense (assembly GCA_021442155.1). NCBI lineage: Eukaryota > Viridiplantae > Streptophyta > Magnoliopsida > Asparagales > Orchidaceae > Cymbidium > Cymbidium sinense. The sequence continues at coordinate 167,974,091 of CM038215.1, forward strand.
TTAATCATATCTTCAATCATCTTCACAACTATAAACAAAATCTACACTCAAATCATCAAAATTAAATCAACCCCCCTTCTATGCCCTTTGAACCTACCTTCATGAGCTTAGCCAACTTTGCCTTCAAATCACTTCAAACTCAATTGACTTTCTTATAAATCAATTGTTCCTTTAATTATCTTCTCAAATATAAATGAAACCTACATTCAAATGCCCAAAACCAAATACAAAATCAAATCAAAACTCAATCTAAGCCCTTTGAACCAATTCTTTGGACTTAGTCAAATCCTATCCAAATCAAGTCAAAAACTGGTGGATTTTCTCTTGAATCAATCACTCCTTCGATCACCTATCTAAATATAAATGAAACCTACAATCATCCAACCAAATTCAAGTCAACCCAAGCCAAGCCCAACTTAGCCATTTTGACTTAAAAATTTCAAATGAACCAAAATTCATTTGGCTCCAAACTGATTATAGTTGAATTTATTTTTCAATCCTAGGCTCATATATAAGTTCACCTAAACTTAAATCAAGTCAAAACCAAGCTAATTGACTTACTTAGGCTTACCTGACCCAAAGTGACCTAAAGTACCCTTTTGACCCAAGTTTTAATCCAACCCAAATTAGATTTAACCAAGCCCATCCAAGTCTCATACCATGGTCATTGATCACCCTAGGATGACCAATTTCCATAAATTAGGTCAAGCCAAGTCAACTTGGTCATTTGACCAAGTCAACTTTTTAGCCCAAATGAACCAAAACTAGCCAAAACTCACCTTACACCAAATTGGTTAAAACTATTAATTCACATCAATCTATGATCAATGTTTGAACATGACTTGACTATCAATTCAACCAGACCTAACCCAACCTAGCCCAATTGATCCACTTAGCACAAATTGACCTAAAGGGTCAATTTGGCCTAAATCCAAATTAAATCCAAAATTGATTCAAACCAAAGACTACATTGATCTTCAATTAGCCAATTGAACATGAATCAACCCATAACCCAAGACAATTTGGCAAATTTTATTCAAGTTGGTCAACTTGACTAATTTAACCCATTTGATTCCAAATGAGCCAAAATCAATTTTAGGCCAAATTAAATCAAATTGATCATACCAAAACACTTTAAATTATCCTTTGAACCTAACCTAAATTTTGGTTTGATCTAATTTGACCAATTGGTCAACCTAACCCAACATGACCCAATGTGAGCCAAATCCTTTGAAATAAACCCATGGCATCTTGGGAGCTGATCAAGCCCAACCAAAACCCACTTAAAATCAACCAAAATCAGCCCAACCCAATTAAATCCCTCATGGATCCTCTCCCATATAGGATTTCAATCGATCTCATTCAATCCTCCCCATCGCTTGCATTCAATGAGGACTGACTCCATGGCCTCAAAGGAAGACTTTGGAGCTAAATCGAAAGTCCCCCAATCAAGCCATCACCTCTCAACCATCTCCCCATCACCTATAATGGTGATTTTTGGCCATCCCAAAAAGTTAAGAAATTGAAGCCTCCAAGTTTTTCCTCCTGCCATTATTCAACTCCAAAGAGCTTCTCCAAGCAAAGGACATCCCTTCCCCACTTCCTTTGAGCCATTTGGACTGAAGAATATCAAGTTAAGTGAATTTTGCCGAGGGTAGGATGAAGGTTAGTGATCACAATGTTCCAAAGTAAAGCAAAGGTTTAAAACTTATTCCAATGCTTCCTTTCACACCCAGGAGCTCACTTGGATCTTGGCCACCGTCGAAAATCATCCCCGACAAGATAATTTCATCAAACTTTAGCTAGCCTTAAGAAGCTTTGTTTGTGGTAATGTATGCACAATGTTATGAATTTCTCTTAGATTACCTTTACAATTTTTTTTACATCATTCCCACGCAAATTGGGAAGTTTTTTGGCGAAGCTAACCGTGAAAACAAGCCCATTCAAACAAGATTTTGTTTAGATTTCACAAAAATCCCACTTTTTCATTTGGTGATTGTTCATCTACTCGATGTTCTCATCGCCTGGGAATCGCATGCAGCAACAGCCGTCCAATCTTCCGTTCAGGGAAACGAACGGCTGAGATTAATGGTAGATCAGCCCATTTTGGCTCGTCAGATCGGACAAATCGATATGGACTGTTCAATTCACGATCAAACGGTCCAATCCAATCAACGCATCATGATCTCTGTTCCCCCGCGCATTCCCACTCGTGTGCTGACGCGACACCGCATTAGCCAACCGTGGGGTGACACATGGCACCACGTGCCACGCAGAACCACGCAATCTAATCACGCAGCACCGCATTTCCACATCAACATAGCACGGTGCTAACTGTGTTAATTAGGAAATTCTAGATTTTCTGATTTTAAAAACTATTTAAATCACCTGGAGCTTCAAAAATTCATAAAAAGTAAAATACTTAACTAACAATTACAAACATTAGCTCATTGGATTCGTCTTTTGGAGAGGAATCCAATAAATCCAAAATCTCCAAATTTTATTGAATATTTTAAGCTTAATTTGAGTTTTAGTGAAAATCATTTTTTTTTAAATAAACTAAAAACTACACATCATATTGATTTGAAATTTCAGGGGTTAAAATTAAAGTTAAAATACACATACCACAAAAATTTCAAGTCAGAAAGATTTCTGGATTGGGAGATATTGCATTCTAAAGCTCAAATAGTCTATTTTAACAAAAATAAATTAATAGACTTTACAAAAATTTTGAAAAATCAATTAAATTAGCTAAAACTTTTGAAAATCATAACAAATCATAGAAAAATCATAAAAATGTAAATAAATATTAATTTTGAAGGTATTTTAGAGGAGAATTTAATAAAAATATTCACACTTAATTTTGAATAGTAATTAAAGCTTAATTTGAGTTTAATTGAAAACTTAATTAGCTTAATTACTCCCTAATTACTTAAGTAATTAATTCCAAACTTTTTGAGATTGATTAATGGGATGACCCCTACCATCCATAATTTTCTTATGATTTATTACATAGTTAATTAGGAAAATTGGTTATATTAGCTTAATTACTTTCTTAATTAATTAGGTGATTAATTAACATGCTAATCAGTAAGGAAACCATTAATTAAACTTATCAATCATTGCATAACAGTGAATGAGCATGGGGAATGAGATTGGGACTTCTTTCCTAATCTCTTACTCTAAGTTCATTTCATTTGAGTGGAAATTAATTAATTTGGGATTAATTAATGATTTAATTCATTAATTAAAATAGCATAATTAATCAAATTGAAATCATAATTATTCTAGAACTCGTCTGATTAAGTTTCTTGGGTAGACTCTTAGGTGTTCAATAACCTAAGAAAATCTTAAGGAAATTATAATTAGCTCACATGTGTGGGAGAATTATATGGGTACTTAACCAAATTCTTTAACTTAATTAACTATTAATTATGAGCCAATTACATTAGGCCTTTTATTTCTTAGGGTCATTACTAATTTAAATTCCAATTCATGTGCATATCATGTTGGCTCATAATTAATTGGTTAATTACTTTAAGATAACATAGGTAAGTTTTAATTAATAGACTTTAACCTCATAAACCTACAACCAATTAAATCCAAACATAAAATTACAAGCTTTGGTTTCCTTTAAATGCTTTTATTTAATATAATTATCCTTAAGAATAAGTTTGATTGAATGAGATTATATGCTTATATTTAGTATTTCCTTTTCAATCATGTTAAATGTTGTATGTCACTTTATTCCATGCATCCATCTCTTTTCAAAATTAATTGAATAAAATAAAATTTCTTTTATGTTAAGCTTGTATGTGTTGACTTAACTTAATATATGTGTGGCTATTATCACTAAAAAATTCAAATTATTTTTCCAAATTTTATAAACCAATTACATTGATTAGAGTGCTGGTAGTTATGATTACATATAGGTTTGTATGTGCTTATAGCTTATGTATGTGAATTAAAGCTTTATTTTCCTTAATTCATGTGTAATTTTATATGTATTTGAATGTTAATAAGCATATAGTCTGGACATCCCGGGAATATAAGGCCTTAGCTAGCCCCAAGGAAGTCACCTCACTTTCCTGGTTAATAATGACATGTACTTATTTGATTTCATTTACATGTATTTTTACATTAGAATTTGGATGAGACTTTGTTTCATATACATAAAAGTTTTAATCAAATAAAAATGCAATTTTTTGCATAATTTTCTTCCTCTTGTTTACATATACATTCATATATAGCGAGATAGCAAAGTATATAGTCTGAACATTCTGGGAATACGAGGCTTTAGCTAGCCCCAAGGAGATCATTTGATTTCCTCACTTCCCTAGTTAACAAAGGCACATACTTTCTCATTTCCCTTTACATATGTGTGCATATGTGGCTAAAAGATGAAAATCTTTCTTTTCTACTAAAATTACACGCATTCATTATTGACTAAATGATTGAATTAACTAGTCATATAGTTGGAAGCTTCCTTTCTTACATTCATATATATATATATATATACATATGTTTGAATGCAAATGGGTATATAGTCTGGACTTCCTGGGAATACGAGGCTTTAGCCAGCCCCAAGGAGGTCATTTGATTACCTCACTTCCCTAGTTTAACATTGGAATGTACCCATTTAATTTCATCCTTATGTATTTGTGTATAAGAATTTGGATAGAGCTTTAAATTAATATGATGAAATAATTCAATCAAATGAAAATATAAACATCAAATGTGCATGTTTACATCCATCATTTAAGTGTCCTAAAATATATTGTATGTGTAGGTATTCTTAAGATTTAATCATATGCATGTTACATGTGATGGAAAGAAATGATTAAATAGATATCATGTGATAGTACTTCAATCAAATTAATCTTAAGATGCCTTTTATATTTAATAGAATCATTTAAAGTGAACCTAAACTTAGGATCAATTTAAAATGTGTAATAAGTCATTGACTAAAAAGAACAAATTAAATTAACATACTTTAGAAAGTGTCTTAGGGTAGGGATGAAAGAGAGCAATTCTTTTTCCTCTTTTTATAATACTTAGTTGCTAAGTCTAAAGCATATGAAACAAAAGAAAACACTAAGTAAAATTCTCAAATCAATTAAACCACTTAAAGTGAAATCAACCTCTTATGACTAAACATCCTTTCACACTTAGAAGATCTTAACCTTAATGCCTATTTAGAACATACCAGACAAGCCTTAATACACACACATTATATTAAGTGATCACTTCTAGTTTTATGTTAGGGCGGTGCATGGTGTGATGTATATTTTATTTTGTGATGTATGATTTTAGACTGAATATTAGGGTGTATATTTTGTAGACTGGATGGTAGGTCGTGATTAGCCTAACCATATTTTCTGCAGGGGATTATATTTAAGGGGCTGCTAAAAAATAACTATAAATGCTCTCTTTACAGATTGCTTAAGCCCCTAAGCATAATCCAAGTTAGGACAGGTGGGCTTGGCTACCCATGTACAGGGTGTTAAGTCCAAATTATAAATATAACTGCTTGGGTTGTATATGTGTTTAGCTAACACTTATTTTATAGATGTAGTTAGATTTACTTTTCTTATTTTTAATGTAATTTTGTATTAAGAATTAGGATTAGTGCTATGGGGGTTTAGGATGAGCATTGGCCAAAAGAGTTAGTCCTAGGGTGCCATGTGATACCTTGAAGCCTACCAAATCAAAAGAAGCAAACACATGAAAAATGAAGACTTGAAGACCCCACCCCCCCCTAGTATTTATTATTTGTAGTTGTAATTATTCTTTTCTATATCGGGTTGTATAAGGGTAGAGCTCGACTACCCATCTTTTCTTATTTTTAGGGTGTACTTCGAAACCCGACCGCACTAGCCTTTTATTCTTTTATGTAATTTATACATGTTTAATTAATGTTGTGTTTAGATTGTGCATTGGAACAGCATACTTTTCATAATTAAATTTTAATCAACTCACAACATCATCATAAAGCCTAGGCTATAAACAAGATAATTAAAATATTTAGTAACCTCTTAACTGTATGATTATATGTCTCACATCATGCATGCATATTATTTCACTCTTGCTAAGAGAGGGTTTCCATCCTTACACGATAGGAGAAGACTTGACCTTTGAGGGTCTCTTCTATGGTAGAAAACACCTCTTTCTCTCTAATTTAGCCCATAATTTCATTTAAACATGCATTTAGGCATAATAAATCCCAAAGCCTTTGTCAAAATGAAGTGTAAAAAATTAAATAAAATTTAAAAAAATTTACATTTATAGATTAAGTCATTACTCATACCACTAATGCTATGGTCTCTTAGGGAGTGGATTTAAGGACTTTAGTCTCTTTCTAAATTAAATAATAGTCTAACTAATCTTGCAAGATCATATGACTTTCCTATATAGTTTTAAAGCGTAGAAGGAGTTAGCTGGCTGCCATTCCAAGATATTATAAGCCCAACAGTCGGGTGGTCTATTCTCTCTTATAGAGGTAAACCATATATATCCATCTTCTCTTAGAATTAGGTCACACTTTGGTTCATGCTAAAACTCCCTAGATTTAGGGTCTGAGGTAGCTGTTTCCTTCAGGCTACTAGCATAAATCCTCACATCTTATGCATTTTCACAATTTTGTGTTGTGGGATTATAAGTCCTAGCTTTCTAATAAAATATCAACCCCAACTAAATCGATCCTCTCAATTTCAAACATATAAAGCCCAACCATAGGATAAATTGAAATGATCACTAGGCTTCCTAGTATCATGAGCATTTCCTACTCATCTCCTTTGACTTTAATAATAAGTCTTCTCCTTGAGTTTTCTCACTTGAATTTTTGAATACAACCAATCCTTTGATAGTGTAGCCTTAAAATCTTTAGAGACTTTAATTTCTACATTAACCAAGAGTATTTTTAAGGAACTCATCTTTCTTAGAATGTAATTAACTATGATGGCTTGCCTCCATAGGAAACTTAACGAACCCGGCTAAAAATAAATCCTACTTTACTTTTTCATGTAAAGTAGGAAAAATCTATGGTATATTCGAAGACCCATCATGCCTTAGGAGTCCTTATTGAGTGATTAGTACCAATTATAGGGTGGTGATTTCTATCTTTATAGATAGTGCACCATTCCTTAATATAGTGTCCAATCACTTCAATAAGTACCCCCCCCCCCACAAGATCTGTGTGGTGTCCCACATCTCAAAAATAAACACCATAATTTCAATGAACCTGATTAATTAACAAACATTGGGAATGGGTTAGGATCAGCAAACCTTTTCTCACACCCTTAAATCAAATCAAAACATGAAATTAAAAATGGTATTAAAAAAGCTTTGGTTTACTTTAAATGGTTTTATTTAATATGATTGTCCTTAGAAAATAATTTGATTGAATGAAACCATATGTTTACATTTATTTATTTCTTTTCAATCATGTTAAATATTGTATGTCCTTTGATTTCACACATTCATATTTTCAAACTTAAATAAAATCAAATGAATTTTCTTTATGAAAGCTTACATGTGTTAGCTTAATTAAATATATGTGTGGCTATTATCACTAATAAATTCAAAACTATTTTTCAAAGCTTATAAATTAGTTATAGTACCTTTACATGATTCTCATCTTTATAGTTGTGTATACATTCATATGTATTTAAGATAGCAAGTATTTAGTTTGGACATCCCAGGAATATAAGGCTTTAGTTAGCCCCAAGGAGGTCATTTGATTACCTCACTTCTCTAGTTTAACAATGACACGTACTTGCTTACATCTTTAATACATGTGTAGGTATGCTTAATTAAAGGATGAAGATCCCTTTAATACATGTGTTGGTATATGATATGTATAAATTAGTGCTCTCTTTTTCTTATTCATATATAGATTTGCATAGATTTGGAATAAAAATAAGTATATAAAAATAAGTATATAGTATGGACATCCCATGAATATGAGGCTTTAGTTAGCCCAAAGGAGGTCATTTGATTACCTCGCTTCCCTGGTTAACAATGACACATACTTATGTGATTCCATCCTTATGTATTTTGGTATTAGAATTTGGATAGAGCTTTAATTTATATGTTTATATAATTCAACCAAAATAAAAATATAATTTTCAAACCATACATATTCATCATCATTTAAGTGTGTCAAAACATAATGTGTCTATAGATATGTTAAGTATTAATTCATATGCATGATACATGTTATGGAAAGGAATGATTCAATATATATCATGTGGTAGTAATCCAATTAGATTAATCTTAAGAAGCCTTTCATATTGAATAAGGTCATTTAAAGTTAACCTAAACTTAGAATTAATTAAAAATATTTTAATAAGCTATCCACTAAAGAGAACTAAATCAAATCAATATACTTTAGAAAGTGGCTTAAGATAGGGATGGAAGAGGGTAATCATCGTCCTTCTCTTTATAACACTTAGATGTTAAGTGTAAATCACATGAAATAAAAATAAATTATAAATTAAAATTCATAAATTTATTAAACAACTTCAAATGAAACCCACAATTATATTAACTTGAACAATTTATGAACTTAAAAAAATATAACTCTATTGCTTAGTTAAGGCATATTGCACAAGAACTTAACACACACATTAGAATTAAGTCATCACTTCAAGCTCTATGTTAGGACTGTGTATGATGTGATGAATATTTTATTTTATGATGCATTATTTTAGACTGGATGTTAGGGTGTATACCTCATAGACTGGATGTTACGCCGTTCCTAGCCTAATTATATTTTTTGTAAGGGATTATACTTAAGGGGGTGCTTGAAAATAAATATAAATACTCTCTTTGCAGATTACTTAAACCTCTAAGCATAGTCCAAGTTAGGACATGTGAGCTTGGTTACCCATGTGCAGGGTGCTTAGTCCAAATTATGATATAACTGCTTAGGATTGTATGTATATTTAATTAACCTCTGTCTTCCAGGTGTAGTTAGATTTACTTTTCCTATATAAATATAATTTTACAAATAGGAATTAAGATTAGTGTTATGGGATATTAGGATGAGCAGTGGCTAGAAGGCTTTGTCCTAGGGTATCTTGTGATGCCTTTGAGGCAAGCACATCCAAATCAAGAGAAGGAAGAAAGAAGATATGAAGAAATGAAGGAAAGAAGACCCCCCATAGCATGTATTTAGATTCAAATTCTACTTATTCTTTCATATTTCGAGTTGTATAAGGATAGATCCTGACTACCCATCTTTTATTTTCAGGTTGTGTGGAGAAGCCTGATCGCATTAACCTTTTATTCTTTTATGATACTTTATAAAATTGATTGATGTTATGTTTAAATTATGCATTAGGATGGCATGCTCTTCATAGTTTCTTAATGATTGATGCTTTAATGTGTGGCCTAGATATGGTAGGCTCTTAGGATAAAAATAAATTTTATATCCAACTAATCACTCATAACTAATTTTAAATAACTCATAATCTTATCATAAAGCCTATGATATCATCAAGATAATTAAAAGATTTAGCAACCTCTTAATTGTTTGGTTGTATGTCCCACATCATGCATATCATCATGACTCACTTTTGCAAAAATGAGGGCCTCCATCCTTACACGCATAGGGATCGCTTAACACATGAGGGTAACCCCTTCTAACATAGTTTCACCCTCTCTCTTTTGATTTGGATAATAATCTACTTCATCATGCATTTAGGCATATAAAAATTTCAAAGCCTTTGTCTAAATAATGTGTCAAAAAATGAAATAAAATTTGAAAAAATTTTGTATTTATAGATTAAGTCATATGTTCATATCACTCATGCTCTAGTCTCTTAGAGAGTGGGTTTAGGGCTTTAGTCATTTTTCAATTAAACAACTACCCTAGCTATCTTGCAATTTATAAGACCGAACTACATGCTTTTAAAATCATAGGATGAGTTAGCTGGCGGCCACTCCGGGTGATTATAAATCCAGAAGTCAGACGATTTATCCTCTTTTGTGGAGGTAAACCTTTATGTCCACCTGTTGCTTAGATTTAGGTCGCGCTTTAGCTCGTACTAAAGCTCCCTAGATTTAGGATCTAAGGTAACAATTTTCCTCGAGTTACAAGCATGCATCTTCACCTCTTAGGCACCTCTACAACTATGTGTTGATGGATTATAAGCCCTAGCAGTCTAATAAAGATTCAACTCAAATAAATAAATCTCTTTACTTTCAAATATATAAAGATCAATTATATTATAGATTGGAATGCTCACTAGGCTTCCTAATATTATGAGCATTTCCTACTTCCTCCTTTTTGGATTCCAAAAGTAAGTCTCCTCCTTGAACTTTCCCAATTGATTTTCTAAAAATAACCAATCCTTTGATAGTCTAACTTTAAAATCTTTGAAGATGATAATTGTCTACTTTAATTGAGAGTATTCTTAGAATTGCATTCCCTAGGATATAATTAACTATGGAGGCTTACCTCCACAAGGAACTTAAGAAAATAATTTAATATAAATCCTGTTTTATTCATTCATGTAAACCAGGGAAAAAATCTCTGGTATATTTGAAGACTCATCATGCCTTAGGAGTCCTTATTAAGTAATTAAGTCCATTGAAGGGTGATCTCTCTATCTTTCCAGATAGTACATCATACCTTAATGTCGTACCCGATCACCTCAATGAGTACACCCTACGATCTGCATGGCGTCCTATCCCCCACATCCAAAAATAAACACCACAAATGTGTAGTGGTCATCCTATAATAATCTAGTTATTAGTAGTCGGGCAATATAAAAATAGAGAATTTTGATCAAATACAAAGGATTTTTAGTTGTATAGGAGCCGAGTATTATTTGTTATACATAATAGGTCCACAATTTGTTAAATTAATGATCACAAAGCAAAAGTGAAGAATGAGCATTGGTAAGGTAGGTAGAAATATAATCACAATAATAGCAATTAATGATGTATTGATGATGACATATCAAAATTTAATATGATTGTAGTATAACGTTGATAGTCCAATCATGACCCAATTATGAGAGTAAATATATTATACTCAATTTATGTTAAGAAAGGCAAAGGTATGCCTAAAAAGAATTGGTAAGAAAGTATAACAAATGATCTTGTTTTATTAAAATTAAATGAGATTATGACACTTAATAGAACACAATAGAAAAAAACATGTAGCTGACCCACGTAAGAGTATAAAGACTTATTATTGTTATTATTATTGTTGTTGTTATTGTACAACTTTTACACTAAGAAAATATCGTAATAACCTAAAATTCTTGATATAGCATTATTGGGCATGAAGAGTGACAAAGAATTTTATAATAGCGCCAAAGTTATCTATGATAATAATGCCATCAATATAAACTATATTTTACTAGCATTAAGAACAAAAATATATATATTCCATATTGATGAAGCATAGAAGTTGTACCATGAAGTTGTTCGCAAAGATATGTCATTAGAGAAAGGCGTTGCTAACATTAAGTTCAACTAATAGTTCATTTGGTCTGGAGGTTATGAATTATCATAGCTTATGATTGTTTTTCCTTGAGTGCTTCGGTAAGTGTTGTCAGGTGGGAGAGTGATTGTTGTTAATTATTATTATGAAAGTGCATCCTTAGTTTATTCTGAAGGGAAGTGAGGTTCTTAAATTAGTTCATTTGGTGTGGAGGTTACGTGCGCTGACATTTCAAAAGAAGATACTATGGATGGCATGTATAAAGAGAGTCTTGGAGATAGATAAAGGGACATGCCTATGGATGGAATGTATAAACAATATGCTTTTCGATGCGGATATGTTGAGGTTGAGATAGGCACATTAAATGAGAGAAAAATATAATATATTTTTTTCTTTTTACTGCAGTGGATAGTCCCAAATAATTTATTTTGTATGTATGATGATTGACAAAAATAGCAGAGTATTAAAACAATCCATGTTAAAGGAGTTAGCGATGGAGTCAGTGGGAGGCTAGGAGGAAGAGGTAGAAGAAGAAGAGGGGTATTGTGATCAGGAGGGATCGGAGAGGTCTATGATGTCAATTAGGAGATTTGCTCTCTTTTTTTTCATTTGAGTTTACATTTTTTTTTTCTTATAAAAAATAGCTTATTAATGATATTACGTACAATCTCTTATTTTAATTTTTGTTACTAGTTTGTTATGTATAATCTCGTATTTCAATGTCATATCAATATCAATAATATACATATATATATATATATATATATATATATATATATATATATATATATATATAGAGAGAGAGAGAGAGAGAGAGAGAGAGAGAGAGAGATTATAGTTTTTTTTTATTGGATTATATGTGACTGGTATTAGGTTCTATAATAACGAATATTTTGTTTAATTCATTAATAAACTTAAAATCTCATTCACACCTGAGGTTTAGTCTCAGCGCTCGGCCGGCTCAAGCACAACAGAGCGCAGTGCAAAACAGTTGGAGTTGTCTCCAACATAGATGATTATTTCTCCCATGGCTCACAATATTATTCTAATTACGACAAGAGAAAGTATACCCGTCTCACTCACTTCTAACCAATCTTCCCCATTCGGCAGATATCAACTTCTCAAGCTGGAGACAGTTCTACTTCCCATAGAAAAATCATATTTAAATATAACATCTGTGAAAGAAAAGGAGATCTCTACTGGCCGGCAAAATCTCTCTCTCTCTCTCTCTCTCTCTCTCTCTCTCTTTTCTTCATATATATATGCTACACATAGTCACCTTCTACGATGTAATAATTCCATGGAAAGGAAAGATAACGAGCTCAGGGCATCAGGCAATGAGGGTGGGTCTCCAGAGCCGGTTATCGCCGGAGGTGATAGTGCCGGCACTTCCTCCGCACCCGCCGGCCGGTACTATGAGTGCATCTTCTGCCGTCGAGGCTTCTCGACCGCGCAGGCGCTCGGCGGCCACATGAACATACACCGGAGAGATCGGCCGAGGATTCGGCCTGCAGCAGTGCCGCCGCTGATGAGAAGAGAAGAGGGATACCATCCGTACTCGAGAGAGCAATGGTATTCTCCTACGCCAGCGGTAGAGAACTACGTCGTCTATTTCCCGGAATCGCCATCTTCAATGGATTCGCAGAGTCCGAGACAACGACCGGGAGCGGAGAAGGAGAGGACGGGAGAGGAGAACGAAGTGGAGGATATGGATTTGGAGCTTCGGCTTGGTCATCGTAGAAGACATCAGAAACCATGACCATTATCATCACCAATCTTATTATTATTATTATTTGTGATCCATTTTGAGAGATTATATTTTTGATTTATGAGTTATGTGAGATGTTAAATTTATCTTTCAAAATAATTTCTATAAATATTATCATAGATTTATTTTTTTCTTGTTATGTATTGTCATCTAGTTAATCTGCTTAATAAATATTTTGGAAGTTGTTATTAATAATTCTTTTTTTCATTATAATAAACTCTCATTTTGTGGATTCTCTACTGAGTTAAAGAATAAAAAAAATTAATTTCAAAACTAAATATATTAATTATTTAAATAATAATATTATCTTATGTATTAATTTTACAGCAGTACTATAACATAATAATAGGAAGCAAAATATTGATCACATGCAATAAAAAAAATTCAATTTTTTATTTGCATGCATAAGAGAACAATTGACTGATTTGGAGCATTAATGTTATAGAAATTTCGTAAAAAATTAGATTGTTTATAATGTGTTGTCTTATATATATATATATATATATATATAAAGTAATAATTATGTAATTTTAAACAGTTATTGTTACGCATATATATTTTTATGTATATCCAATAAAAAAAATTCATATCTGTACATTCAAATGGCGCAAATACTTAAATTCTTTGTAAAATTATATAAATTTAAACTTAAAAGATTCTTCCTAAAATTAATGATATCAAATCAAAATCAAACTCAAATAAAAATCTCCAATATTAACTCAATAAAAAAAAACGATTAACTTCTTTGACTGTCCTTATTTCTGACATCAAATCATCTCTAACCAAAATTAAATAAAAAATTTCCTATAAATTTATTTATTTTTATTTCAACTTGGATATAAGAAACCCAAAATAAACATATATTATATTTACCGATGACCACTAAGTACATAAGTCATTGTCTTACAACTATGCCCAGCAAGAATTTATGTAATATTGACAAATGTTCTCTTTATAGATTGATATTTGATTCTTGGAATGAAATTAAAGAAACATTCAAAATAGAAATTTTTATTATTAATAAATATTTTTTTCAAGAATAAGCAATTACTTCAGTCAATTTATGTTTCTTACTTTTTCTTCAGAGTTAAAAATCGACAAATGGTTTTGTTGTTGGGTTAGATTCAATCAATTGTGTGCAAGAGAGGCAAACCTACAAATGGAAGTGTTACAGAGGTGATGCGTATAAACGTTTCACTAATGTGATTTTGTTTTAACTATCACTATATATATATATATATATATATATATATATATATATATATATATATATATATATATATATATATATATATATATATATATATATATATATATATATATATATTATTATATGCATATGTATATATACATACATACATACATACATGCATACATATATACAATATATGCATGTATGTATATACAAATATGTGTGTGTGCATATGTGTGTATATACATAAGAGGAATGTGAATGTGCCATGTGGCATTTGAAAGTTAGAGCATATGGTTGTCATGTATGAGTTGCTTACCTGTCATGAGATTAGGACTAGTCTTTTGACTATGTGCTTTGGAATTCACGGGTGGTGCTTATTTGTTGCCTTTTGGTAACAAAAGACTGATAAATTTTGTGTCCATTTGTCATGAGGTATTTCTTTAATTATCTTGATGGCACAATGGCACATGACTAAGGTCATTTGTACCCACTCATGAAGAATATTTGAATGCTTTGCTTAGCTTCCATATAATTATTGTTAAGGGAAGCTCATTTAGGTGCAAGTCATCTCTTTTTTTTTTCTTTTTTCTTTTTTAGAGTTTTATAATCTTTGCATAGATCATTCCAAGAGCAGTTTATAGAAAATAGTTATTCTAGAAAAGATAATTTTTTTTATATAAGAATATTCTATGGGTCCAATTTAAGTAATAAATTATCTTATAATTATTCTGATCAGTCTCTTTATTAGAATTTTGATTCGTCATATCATTTGAACTCATATTATTGAGATTTACAAGGTGATAAATTTATTTGCTAATCATATGTTATTAATAGTGAGATTGTTATTGGGACATCGTGGCTAGTCACTAAGTTTCCCATGGGTTGAGTTTAGTTATAATGCTAGCATAGATGAAGAAGTGTAGTCGCTATTTGATCATGGGAGGAAGTGTTCTACTTCATTTATAATTAATAAGTATGATAAATATATATATTGACATATTTCTAATAAGAACCAAAATAATACGTAAAAAACTTATAAATGCGCCTCAATTTAGTTTATTTGGGACATCATAATGATTCTAAACATTTTAATTATAGGATACTTTTGATGCTTTGATGACCACTTAAAATTTCAGTAACTCTAACATACCTCCTTTTATCTTCTTACATCATTGCATTTATTACTTTTAGGTTGTGCCACCATTATTTTCACAAGAGACTACTCCATCACTAATAATTATGCATATGGACTTCCAATGTTGCCCAAAGTCATGTTGTCTCCATCTTCAAGCTAGTGATCAAAGTCATTCTCAATTGCGTATGTGCCTCTTCTAAACTACTTTGTCCATAATTCGAGAGTTAAGCCTCCATAGACATCTCTCATAGTTGGACTATTTAACCATCATTAGTGATCTTCTTGACCTTCTTACATCACTTAGTGTATCATTATAAGGTCTTGTGATCTTTGCATTCAATGAAAAGATTGTCACAATATTATTCAATGGCCTCCACAATATTTATTTATTGTCAGAAGGTTGTGCTACTTTCCCTAAAAAGAAGCATAATCCCAACAATCCTAAGTGACATATTTGACTTTTAAACACTGCTTCATTAAGCTCATTTAGGTCATACCACTTTCATCTCTTAGAGGAGGGCTATCACATTGCTCAACCTTATTGTTTAGTCTATGTGAAGAATACTTGCAATAACTAATCTGATCTGTATTGATGTATTCTTTGAGTTTAGGGAAGAACTTTGTAACTCATGCTTGAATAAGCTATTTCAACTAAGGCCTATATTATGCATTTGTCATATTTCTATGACATCAACTTTATAATATATATTTTTCTTTCAAAATATTTTGTAAAAGAATCTATATGTCTTCTCTGAAATACACACAATTGTGTGGTTTATATATTTAATTGACAGAACTTTTGATGCCATGGAAATATAAGTAAAATATTATTTTATTTGTAAACTTAATCAGGGTATAAAACTATTCAATAATTACTAGAAATTTAACTTTTGAGTTATCATAAATCTCACATAAAATAATTTTGTTTTTCTAAATTTGTATTAATCTGAATGTAATCTAAATTTAACCTAAATTAATTATGAAACTAAGAAAATCATCTATAATCCAAAATTTTGCACTTCTCAAACAAATTAAGAAAAAAATAATTTACATACATATCATACAATTAGGGCTGCAAATGAACTGAGTATTCGACAAGCTATTCGTGGCTCGGCTCGATTAAAGCTCGTTCAGGTTCTTTTGATTAACTAATCAAACGAGCTTGAACACTTTTGAAATACTCAATTATTAAATGAACAAGTTTGAGCAGTTTGTCGTTCGGTTCATTTATGTTCATGAACATTATCATTTAAAGCTTATGAACAAGCTTGCTAAGGAGCTCGATTATGGCTCGATTACGGCTCAATTAAGGCTTGTTTGTGAATAGTATTGTTCAAATTATTATTTTGTTAGGCTTAATAAGCTTTAATTGATACAGCTCATGTATATTTCTCAGCAAGCTACTCATGAACAACCTCGATTTAGGATTAATTAAAGCTCATTTATTTTATCAAACGAGCTACTCATTAATAAGCTCGATAATCCAATTTGAACCGAGCATGTGAACAAACTCGAATCGAGCTCGAACTCGATAATATTAAACAAGCTCAAGCTTGAACACATACATGCTCGGCTCGACTCTATTAATTTGCTTACTTAACCTTTAATATTTACTTATATATAAGACTTCAGTGTCACAATCAAATTAAAACTAAAAAGGTGTATATCACTTTTAAAAAAATTTAAATATTAGTAATATTTTTATGTGATATTATAAATAAAGTTAAGATATATATTAGATAAATATACATATAAAAATTGTTTGATATATATGTTTGTTGCGTGCTAGGAAACCAGTTGCGGTAGAGTGAACGTTTATGCCTTAGCTTTGTTGTGAAATCCAGCACCACACAGGTATTTAAAGAGTGAACAAGAAAACTCCAGAATTTTTACGTGGCTGACGATGAAGGTCGTCATGATGGAGATCGGCAGAGGTTGACGACAGCAGGATCGGCAACCGGCCACAGACGGCGGCTGGTTGACGTCCGAAAGTGGTGGCACGATTGTGCTTGGAGGATCTTCAAGCTTTAGGGCTCTCTCTCCTCTCTTGCTTGGGCTCCCCTCATATGAGGAATGAGGGCTATTTATAGATTGAAGGAGTGACGTCTCTTTAAATACATGCAAAATCCGAACCACTCCACTTTATCGGACGGCTCAGAATGATTCCTTTGATCATTTGATGTATTTTAAGTATTTGAATGCTCAAACGAAGTCAGAATTATAAAATCTTGGGCTTGTTAGATTCGGCTTGTCAAGACACTCGATTTGACTATAAACACTCCATGCTTAAGAGCTATTTATGGATTTAACTGATATCCCAAAGTTTCCAAGGATATTTTAAGTGCTTAATCTCGACTTTCAACCGAGGATCAACTTGCTTTTGACATCAAGATTCTGCGACTAGAATTTTCAATGTCATATCGTCTATTTTTTTTGGATGACATTATCTCAACCATCCAAAAATATTTATGCCACATACTTGAAAATAGCAAATTCTTCAATGAAATTTGTGGGTCCATTAACCATACATTTTGAGAGAGCAGATCTTCATGTGAGCACAAGATTATGATCGTGGAAGCAGATGCAAGGCCGCGGATGTGTGCGAGTATGCGAGGATAAAAGATTTTGGGGTTATGGACCCATCCACTTACGTTCTCACTGACGCTGACCATGGGCGGGCTATGAGCCACGAATCATCTGCTGGAGGGAGGCTGGGCTGGCCGGGCATCGTCAGATCTAGGCTACGCGCTGGGATACGGCATGAGGGAAGTACGAATGAGGTCAGGGCGAGGGCTGAGCAATCGCGAAAGCAGGGTTAGCCAGCAAGCAGCTGGCTGCCAGGCTGAATAAGCAGCAAGGCAGTGGCCACTTATAGGCGAAATGAATGATTTGACGAATGGCAAGCGAAATTTGGCCGAGCACGGGCAAGCCGCAAGCGCAAGTAAGAGCTGGCTGAAATGAGGGGAAAGAGTGCGAATGACGAAAGCGGCGTCAGGCGGGGATGCACGTATTTATTCCATGGCTGGTCTACGCACGGCTCACCATGAGGGTATTTTCATCCATTTTTGTCCGTTTTCCGTGATTTACCGTGGTTTTCCGCAATTTTGAGCGGTTTTAAGTCGTTTTTCTTAGATTTTTGATATTTTTGCCCCTATAGGGGGTCTATAAAAACCCCCCTTGGGCCAAGGGAGAAGGCACACTTCTCATGTGCTCTAGTGCTTCTTCTTGAGTGAAGGTCGGGCGATCAAGACCAGATTCATACCAGGCTCAGCCCCTCGAAAGAGGTGTCAACTGACCTCATTGGACCGACCGGGTTCGAAGGCGATCAAGACCCGTAGTTCATACGGCAAGGCCCCGTGATTTTTCCCCTCTTTTCGAGGTTTTCCACGTAAAAATTCTGGAGTTTTATTGTTTACTCTTTAAATACCTGTGTATGTGCTGAATTTCACAACAAAGCTAAGGCGTAAAATTTCACTCTACCGCAACTAATTTTCTAGCATGCAACAATATTAATCCCCTAAAGGAAACAACTATAATATAAAAAGAATATATGATTAAATATGCTTATCGCACCCAACTTAAAAATTTTTAAAGATGCATTTGTCAGAATAAATGCAAAACCAAATCACTAATTTCTACATAATGCCATGCAAACAAAATATCAAATGATTTAACTGCTATTTAAAATCCATAATTTTGTAACTATTTCTGTGCCGTCCCATTTGTAACTATTTCTGTGCCGTCCCATGTATCAGTCGCAATATTTAACTGTATTATTTTCTGTAATCTATATAACACTGCCAATATATTATTTAATCATTTAGTGTGTGTCATTCCTTACTGTCTTCCATAACGTAATCTGTCAAACTAGTTTAGCATATAATGCGTATTTCTTTACTCTGCAATCTTAAATAATATATTATTAGTCGGTCATATGGAGAAAATATGGACCTTCTATTTTCTCTGATCATGTATAGTATAGTGAATGATTTATTATTGGAGTGCCTGCACAATAATTTATTATTCTGTGAGTACAATTTGAGAATAGGTGTGTCTGTATACATATATTATGATTATAATTGACAAGCATCATCCTTTACACACAATAACTCTAATATGATTCCAAAGAAATTCTTTAAAATGGAGAAAGAATGACAAATGGCAAGATAACTCCTTTAAAATATGGACTAATACAACGAGCTGAATGGATTTTGTGGTAAAAAAAAAATGAAATCATAATATTCTCATATTTTTTATATGAAGATAAAATAATAAAATATACTTTGAAGATAAATACTTAAAATTATAGACGTTTAAGTATTATCCCATCATGCTCTTCTTGCTCATTTTAAGCATTTATCTTCTATGTTTTATTATTTTATCTTTTATTCCGATATAAACTGTTTAAAAATATGCTGATATTTAAAAAAAATTTCAATGTGACATGACGTTGATTAGAATTGCTAATTAGGATAGAAAAACTGGTCATATGTTGATCTTGATCTTTTGTTTACTACTGCGTTGCATGGTCATGAACGTTGCAGATTTGCAGAAACTACTGACTGAAGATCCTCCATATCATGATAAATCTGTCTCGTATCAGCAGGAGACTCTTCTTCCACGCTGAAAGAAATGGTCTCATCTTGGAAAGATTGGGTGAAATAATTTAAATTTGAATCCATGGATTCAAATGATTCACAGTTCATCATAGGGTTTGAGAATGATGACTGATTCACTTGTTCTAAGTTAGCAGGATCAAACATCAATCTATTCCAATCACTGATCTGATTGACTGCAAAACTGTTATAGTTCTCCCCTTCTATATCTGAGGCAGCATAATTATCAAGTTCTCCTAGCGCTGATTGAGCTCTTAAACATGCCAGTTGTGCTTGCAAACTTACAACCTTCACATAAAGAGATTATATATATATATATATATATATATATATATATGTTGACCTCCACTGTGTCATAACGAAGTCTCACAAGTCAATTGACGGACTTTGGAAGTGACAGTGTGCAAATCGGGAGCTTAAAATGCACTGAACATCACCAATAATAATCGAAACGACCTCCGATCGATGAACGGACTTTGTCATCGCGTTTAGAACGTCAAAATTGGTCAAAATATAAATATTACATAACCTAAAGAGCAACCGATCAAGCGATCAAGCTATTAATATGTCAACTCGCATATCAGAGTCGGGAAGCTACAACGATGTCCGAACGACCCCCGTTCATGAAATTGATTGTGTCGTTAGCTTCAAAACATCGAAAACTATCAAATGAGATTATTCACGCTCAATTCAGACAAATCTATGCAAATGTCAAATGATTGGAAGTGACAGCGCACAAATCGATGATGAAATATACGGGACGTCACCAAAATCAACCCAAATGACCTCCAATCGACGAACGGACTTTTCTATTGCATTCAGAACGTTGAAATTGATCAAAATATAAATATTGCACAACTTGATGATCAACCGATCAAGCGATCAAGTCATCAACGCGCTTGTACGCGTATCAAGGTCAGGAGGCGCCGAAGCAAACCAAACGATCTTCATTCGCGAAATTGATTGTGTCATTGGCTTTGAAATGCCGAAATATATCAAGTAAGATCATTCGCACTTAATTCGGATAAGTCTGCATGAATGTCGAGCGGTCGAAAGCGACGATGCGTATTTTGAGTTAAAATTGACTCAATTTGACGCCGACTCGAACCAAACGACCTCTGATTACGAACAGACAGCGCTGTTGCGTTCGGAACATCAAAAAAAGCTAAGATTTATATATATATATATATTGACCATGTGATTTTTTTGGCATAAAATTCACATTAAAGTTGATTAATTAATTTAAAAATCTATTTAAAGTTCCTAATATAATCCTAATGCCCTACATCCACTCTAATAAACCCGGCCTACCCTATTTCTCAACCGCCCGACCGGTTCTCCTTCACGCGAATGACCCGAATCCTCGGCTTTCCCATATTCACGCACGCTCCACGGCTCGAATCGCTCGTCCGTCTCCTTTGTGCGCACGAGCTCCCCCATTCGAACGCTCGGATCTCCCTCTTCCATGCAACCGTTCGCACCCTCCTCGATCCAAACCACAAGAAATGGCTGTCAGGGCTCCTTAAAGAAGTACCGCAAGCAATGAGGCCAGTTTTTTCCCTCTCTGATTCCTCTCCCTCCAAAACCGAAAAAAAGGTCTCTCTCGTTTCTTCCCTTTCCTCCAAACCGAAAAGGTAATTTCTTCTTCCTTCTCCTTCTTCTTTCTCCTCCTTCTTCTTTTTTTTTTCTATTTCCCTCTCCCTCCTCAAGCAAACCGCAAGAGAATCCAATACCAAGTTGTTGTTCCTGTTCTTGGAGATGCTTTGCCATTCAAAACCCATTTACCTTTGGTGAAGGAACGGAATGGAATTCCCTTTTCTAGTCAACGAAATACCATCCATAATGATGACTTCTGCACACAGAAATGATATTCAGCTAACAAGGATCAAGAATATGAAGATATAGAACTATTGTTCCAATATTTCGGAGATCAAAACAGATAGTTCAAGGAGCTTCTGCATGGATACTGCTCAATGGCCTCAACTGGGAATGTGAGTGGTGAAGGGATCAGTGGACAGCAACCAAAGGCAAACACAAATCCAAGTGGATAGATCAAGAGTAAGGCCTCACAAGGAGCAAGCCTTGAACTGTCCAAGATGCAATTCTACTCCACCGAACTCGCTCTTGGCCGAACCTCCTAGCCAAACCATCCTTTCTAAATCCGTTTTGCCGCAATTGGAGAAGAACACCGTCATTAGGCGGGTTCTTTCTTTCGATTTCCGGCATCGCTCCTTTCCACCGCCTTTTCCAATTCCGTTTCGCCGCAACCGGAGAGGAACATCATCATTAGGCGGGCTCCTCTCCTGGTTTCCGGCATTACCTATTTCTACCTCTCTTTCCGATCTTTCCTTCGTGAAGAGGAACACATTAAAGAACTCTCTCTTGGTTTCCAGATACCCATTTCATTCCCATTGACCTTTCCTCTTTCAAAGAGGAACAACATCATTAGGTGGGTTCCCCTCTTGGTTTTCGGTATATCCAACCCCATCCATTTGCCGATTATTGCAACGCACAAAAAAAAGAGTATAAAGGCCTGCTTCGCTCATTATACGACGAGATAAAAATTATGTCGAAGACATGCTACGCATTAGTCAGTAAGCCAACATCCGTTAGATTCGCTCCCCTAGATGAAATGCTGCTGAAATTTTTAGAAAATTCTAGACTTAGAAAAAAATGAGAAAAAAATGAATATATATATTACATTGCATTTCCCTTTATGCAGATTTCAAGACCCTTAATAGGGGGCGAGAAAAATTAGAAGACACTGCACACGCTTCATTAGTACCAAAGAA
Source organism: Cymbidium sinense (assembly GCA_021442155.1). Classification (NCBI taxonomy): domain Eukaryota; kingdom Viridiplantae; phylum Streptophyta; class Magnoliopsida; order Asparagales; family Orchidaceae; genus Cymbidium; species Cymbidium sinense. The sequence continues at coordinate 167,997,052 of CM038215.1, forward strand.
AGCCAAAATACTCTCATAATACCTATGGGATAACGCCAGAGGTTCAAATTTTATTAAATTTTAAGACTTCAATTAAAATTAATTGGATATTAAACTAATGGTGAAGCATAAAGTCTTAAAGCAAAATAAAATGAAAAGGGAATGTGGAGTTCACATGTAACTTAAAGTAATAATAAAGGGTGGTGTGCTTAATAAATATTATTACCCTACGAAAATGTACTAAGTGAAGGCGAATATAGTCACTTAATTTATTGCTAATTCAGTGCTTGATTCATTGCTTAATATGTTCAAACAAATGAGAATACTCAAGTCAAATGCAAGTGAAACTTAAAGAAATTAATACTAGACTTATAACAAACTAGCAATAAATTTGAAGTTTAATTTTCAAATAAATAGGGAATTTGATATGAAGTTAAAAAATGAATCTAAATTGGGTCGAACAACTCTTGTTGTAAAAAATGTGAAGAGTCCTTAAATGGTAAAATTAAAGAGTCTTGAAGCTTTCCTTTACGTGAACTTCGTATATATAAACTTATATGAATCAGAGTATGCCTCATACGTATCTTATAGCGGTCACTCCTTTGGGTCAAATATTCCAAAATACATGCAAATGCTTGAATAAAAATAAATGCATTGCACATATCTAAAATGAATGTATTCTTATTCAAACTTTGTACAAACTTTTAAATAAACATCACCGGATCTGTAATTCTTTGTACAAGCAGACAAAATGCGACACTAAACTAAATGCTGCACGAATGAAGGAACTTTCCTTTAATATAAAAATTAAGGAACTTCATTCTAAATTATGATTTTTAAAATCAATGAAATCACTAATTAAGTGAAATTATTTAAGCTATAAACACCTACATGTGCTCGAACATAGAGATTTAAAGTATAAATTTTAATGTCTAAAAAGGCTACGCAGGCTAAGTTGAGATTAAATACATACAAAATTAATTTCAGAATTCAAACATAAAATTATCTGAATTATTAAATACACCCGCATGGGCCCCGACACTATGTTGAATGTTTAGATTCAAGTGTCTGAGGATGTTGTGTGGGTTGCTTCCCAGTTTAGTCTTAGAACCGAGTCCGGGTTAACAAAACCTAAAAATCTATTATAAGAATTTCAACTTATTTAAATATCTGAGAAGCTAATTTTGTTATATGATAGTAGATCTGATCTTCTGTTATGAGCTAACCAGAGTTGATAGGATCTAAAGTTCTCAAATATATTCGAGTCAATCAATTAACTAACCAGTGATGGCTGTGTTGAATGGTGATTTCAACCGGAGGGGATATTTCCATCAAAATGTGATTCTATTTTCAAATTAAATATTAATCTAAAATGCTTAAATAAAATTCTATCATTAAATGCTAAAAGCAAAAAAATCAATCAATTCACCTTCCACAACTATTTGTCGGAGGTGACAATTTAAGAAAACTCTAGCTCACAAAGGAGCCAATGTCAAATCAAGTGTTCTGCTATGTTCACTCTCAATCAATCTCTTGCTAGTAAGGATGTGGCCTGTGTTCTCTAACTGTGTGGTTTGGCCAATAGGCTCCACCGATGCGATTCGAGTCCTCGATCGATGGTTTGGCCAGCAGAATCCATTATATTACGATCTACGTGGCAGGTATGCTCCCAATGGCTCTGCCCTTTGAGTTATGAATCATAGGGTATACTTGATATGGCAAACAACCCTTGTCAGCTAAGGTAGACTTAAGCATGTCTCCTTAGATAAACACCACCCCAAGTCTACAAAGATTTCTTGGGCGACGTAACCCATGTGTTGCTGATAAGAATCCTTCGGTTAAGTTAGGTCGACTACCTCCTCTAACTAAATAGACTAGAGACCATGATGGCCTGGGATGACAAAACCATGGGATCTAGATCGGGCACATCATCATTCCCCCAACCATCTGGTTTAAGCTAAAATGATGAATTTCATAATCTTAAATTCTAAAACTCCATATGCTGCTACTATACACTACACATTAAGCGACCTAATGACTAGCCTTAGTCGAAAGTTCTCTTTCACTTATTGAGAGGGGTAATTAACTATAGGGGCTTGTGCCTATAGGAAACCTAGAACCAGATCTAAAGTTCTCACCAAATGAGGATGAAATCTCTAGATAGTGTCTTATCTACTATCTCATCTGCCTTCTGAAAATTACACCAGACACTTTAAATCACACTCTATTCAATTCATATTATCGAGAGGTTGGTGGTAAATTTTCGGAGCCCACAGATTTCTGGCGACTCTACTGGGGATAAGATTCTCTTTCCATCTTTTGCCAGTCATATATGTGCTATAGTAGCAATAAAATTTTTGAAAATTCAAAATAAAAAATGGTGATTTAAATGTGTGACAAATTCAAATTACTAATGTATGAGGCTCCATATAGAATGAATCATTCTATAAAGTATATATTTATTACACTATTATTTTGTCCTGTAGTGCCTCTGCATTTTGAAAATATGGGGTAAAAAATAATTGATAATTACTAATTCCCATCTTTCACTTTTGCAGAATGGATCTACAGAGCACTCCTTTCACCATTCGGTGCGTGAACATCTGCCTCCCATCAACACAGAGATGTGGCTACCATTCAATTTGGTAGCTTGAATTTCCATATCATGCTATAACTCCGGTACCCACATGGTACATTCGTCAGAGATCATCTTTGGAAGGCCTCAAGTTCTTGAAGTTCCTACTAGCCATGTTAAAGTTCACAACCATTGTCAAGGAGTTCTCCGACATAGAACTTGATTTTCAAAATGCTAGGTCAATCCCATGATGACAAAAGAATCATCGATTAGCGTGTCTTTAATGCCTTGTGATACAACTGCTCCACCGATTGAACTTTTTATATTTGGAAAGCATGATCATGAAGTTTCCTCATTATGAAGTAAATTAACTAGAATGTAGAGAAGAAGAAATCGGTGAGCTAACAGATTCCTTCAAACGACCTAGTGAAATGATCTTGTCTGAAGTTCTACCCACAATAACTTGAAAATCTAAAGTGGGTAAAGAGGAATAGCTCTAGTGAAAAATAAAGCATCCTTCTGAACCAACCATGTCAAGCTCCACCACCACGAGGAGACAACCAAAACACTCTAGATACATAAAGTTCTCAAAGTAGACAAGGACAGAGGCTTAATGAAAAGAAGATTTTAGAGGTCTGTGGTGATGAAAAATACTGAAGCTCCATTAAGAAAGTTGTCATCTCTTCTAGTAACTAGCCATCGAGCCCAATACGCTTCACATGGTGAGCATCAGAGTGTGACACTTGGACCGTGTATCCAAGAATCTGCTGTTGAAAGGTCTTAGCGAAAGGGTAAACAGATATAAAGGCCAAGGCCCTATAATGAATCTTTGAAAGATGGAAGAAGTGTGACATCTGAAATATATACTCAAAAATCTACCTCAAAAATAACTCATCAGAAGTGGATACCCAAAAGAAGGGATATTATCGATAAAAGACCTGATGGTCGACACCCTGGAGAATCCTCAAGGGGATTCCATCATCGATCAGATTCACCCCAATAAGAAGAGGTTGACTTTGATCGCAGTCATTTGGTGGAAGAAGTATTTGTTACGCACATTAAACCAGAGATCCACTGGAAATGTCGATCAGAAATTCATGTACAAAAAGAAGGTGATGAAGAGGACACTATGAAAGTGCAAGTTGTTTATATGATTAGAAATATAGATGAACTCTCTGCTCAGCACCATCAGCAATAACATGAACTCAGGGAACCTGAACCTAAATTTGATATTTATGAAGAAGAGTCATCACAGAAGCAAATAGAAAATGGATCTTCAGTCTTTGTTGAAGAAGAAGAAGAAGAAGAAGAAGAAGACCATAATGAAAAAGAGATCATGGGTGTTGAAGCTATTTATATGGTTGAACCAAGAAATTATCAACCCGGTACATGCTTTTATAATCAGCATCGTCGTTCAGCCCTATCAATGGTTACCCCTGCGAATGCATAAGGAGAAGGGAAGTCAAGCTCTTCCCCTAAAGATGAACAAGGAGCAGAACAATAACAAGAAATAGGAGAAGAAGAAGAAGAAGAGCATGTACTGATTAATGTCATGGCACTAGCTAGAGAGCAAAGAAAAATGCAACATCAAATGAAAGTCAAAGATAAAGAAATCACACAGCTCGGTACCAAGATGAATGACATGATGGTACAAATAAATATCATGATGGAGATATTACAGAAGAATATCACATCAAGTGCAGCATATGTTTTATCTGATAAGCAACAGGTAGCTAATAATACAACCTATATACCACCAATCACACTGGTACCTCAAGCTCCTACAGTACATGCCACAACTTATGCTAGGAATGAAGTTAACCAATTATCTCTTCAGCCGATAATTCAAAATATGGTTAGCACACCAAGAATGGTAATAGCTGCTCAACTATAAATGATAATCAATGAAAAGATAAAGGCAGTCATAGCCTAGAAGCTGGCTGAAAAGTTTGTGAGTAAGGGTCGCCCTTACCCAGCTGAATATGTTCAAGTGTCATACCCAAAAAGTTACTCAGTACTGAAATTTAATCCTTTCAGTGCGCTTGGTAATATGAAGTAACATCTAGCCCAATATAAGGCTACTTGTGGTAACATAAGAGGGAATGATGCACTATTCAGTCATTGACCTCCTACCGCTGAGTGGTATGTAGAATGCCAAATGATTCGATTAAAACTTTTGTTGAGGATATTCATGAAGAGGTTCACCAAGTAACCGAGAAAATAATAATCGACCTTTTGCTAAAAAAGGAGAAAATATGAGTTAGTGATGAAATTCATAAGTCGTTGGCGCAACCTAAGTATGAAGTGAGGACAAAAATTGGAAGAAGAATATGCGATTCAATTGTTAATGGGCAATATGGATGATAAAATGGCATCATTTCTATGCATGGCGTCAATTGCAACATTCCAGGACTTGCTCGATAGGGTGGCTAAATTTGAAAAGCTGAATTGTTCTAAGTCTGAAGTCTATGCAGATAAAGCAAAGAGAAACAAACCTTCAGACTCAAGAAGAAACGAAATCCATGCCACTTCCTATAGCTCAAATGGTGAAAAGCTGGTGATATATAATGTGGATAAAAGAAAATAGCTAATGTACAATATGATGAAAAAAAGAAGATATTCTAATCGCCAAAATTGGTATTAGGAGGCAATGATAAACCTCAGACTTTTCTAAGTGTTGGAGAGCATCTGAAACAAGCAGCAAGAGATGATGAGCGAATACAGCTATCTCTTAAGGAAAAGATGAACAAAGATTATTCCTTTAGAAGGGACGGTGTGATCAATTTATTTCGGCAAGCAGTAAAAGTTGGTTTATAATTACCAGAAATTAAAAGGCCTGAAGAAGCTGATCAAGTCAGTGATCCAAATTGCTGTCACTATCATCAGATGATCAGTCATCCCATTGAAGATTATTATGTCTTCAAAGATTGGCTAGAAAGAAAGTATTAATGAGGTGAATTTACACTATCTGACAGTATTATAGTCAACCCAAAAAGAGAGTCTACAAGGATGATTACGTCCTCTTTCGTAGCATCCATCAAAGATAAAAAGAAGAGAAAGTGGACTAAAGAGGGAAACAAGTCTCCAAAAGATCGTGAAAATGCAAGAGGCGCCCCTAGTGTTAAGTGGAAATCACCACTTGAACCTATATTGGACTTAAGAGATACCCTAAACTAAGTATTTGGACTTCTGGCATCGATAAGGCTATTTCATCACAACAAAGCATCTACTAAATGCGCCTCATAAATCAAAGTGAAGAAAAAAGAAGATCAAGAAGAGAACTACATCTCAAAAGATCATTAACAATTTAGAAGAGTATCTCCAGCCCGCGAGATAACCATTTAAGCTTGCAGACTTTATGCCTAAACTTTGCATTAATGAATCAGATGAAGAAGATAATGGTGAATCTTATCCAGTAAAGACATGCCAAATCATTTATGTGATATCAGATATTCTTCAGCATTAGTTACTCCAAAATGACAAGGGTAGTCAGACAGACTCGACCAACCCATCAAAATTCTTATCAGGAAAGCAAGAAGATCCTAAAGAGTTAACATCTGAATTTTATTTAATGACTCAACAAGACGATAACAGTTCAGATGAAGATCAATAATTTTTCTACGGAGAAGAGTTAGACTCATCGATATCATCACACATGAAACGTATGAAGTTGAAAAATGAGTGTAGCCCTTCTGGCCAATCCTTCAGAATAAGAAGGGAATTAGAAGAAATTATCTCTTCAGAAGAATTTGAGCAAGACAAAGTTATTCAAGTTCAGTTGAGAAGCGGTAAAGTCTTACCACCTTCATCAAATAAGAGAAATACAAATAAAGACAAAGGCAAACAAATTGAAGTCAACAAAGATATCATTCCCAAAAATCCTAGAATGAAGCCTAAATTGAGTAAGAAGATAGATTATAATATTCTATCACATCTGAGAAAGATCCCTACATAACTAAGTGTGTACGAGGCTCTCTTAATGTCAAAAGACCTTTGAGAAACTTTGATACATGCTCTCAAAGATCTGAAAAGTTATGAAGCTTATTTTACTGAAAAATACATGACTAAAGCAATGCAAACTCAAGATCTCCCAGTAATCACATTTTTTGAAGAAGATCTTATATTGGGAATAGCAGATCACAACCGTCCTCTATATGTTACTACAGAGAGTGATGGCATCTTGGTCAGTTGAATATTAATTGATCCAGGTTCTTTGATCAATCTTATGAGTCTAAAAGTATTAAGAGGATTATCACTTGATATCCAACATCTTGGGAGAGACAAGTTGATGGTTCATGATTTCAATGAGAAAGAGCAGAAAACTCTAGGTTCTTTTATTCTCCTGCTCAAGTTTCAGGATTCATATACAGAGCCAAGTTTCATGTAATCGATGTCGATACATTATTTAGAGCTCTCTTGGGCCAGCCATGGCTGCATGAGTATAACATTGTCCCATCAACTATGCATCAGTGTATGAAGTACCTAAAAGAAGAAGAAGAATTCAGAATTATTAGTAACCTACAACCATTCTCAGTCAATGAAGCAAAGATCTATAAAGATGCAAAATATTTTATCCCTAAAGAGCCTAAGCTAACAGAGCCTCTTGAAGTGGTAACATCCACTTTAGAAACTAAAAAGTAATTTTAGAAAGTGAAAGAGTAGAAGCAAAGAGAAAGAAAGAAGGCAATGCTGACTCTCCCTAAAGCACTTGATTCTGCACCTAAGTCAAGAAAATCAGTTCCTCATTTGGAAAGTGACATAGAAGAAGGAGAAGATATTTCAGTCAAACCTAAGGGAACTTATAAGCTTTCAAGAAAGGCATAGTATGAAATAAGTGATTCTGATTCAGACTATGATTTTGAATCTACTTATAGAAATAGAGTTTAGAGGGTCACATCAAGAAGGATAGCTCACTTAGCAGAACCAGATGACTCCTTCAAAATTATACTCATCCCTCAACAGTACTTCAAGAAAATCACTCCACTGGAGGTCCATAATATTGAAGAGTTCATAACATTCTATGTGCCACCGTTGAGTAAGAGTGGCAGAACAGGAACTTTATTTTACAAATCTGAAGAGTCCTAGAGCCTCATAATTTTAATCGGCCTACTCAACATGAAAATTATGAAGAGATAGTACCAACAAGAATATCAATATATATTCACAGAAATTATGAAGAATGATGCATAAGCTTGGAATTCATATTGGGACTACTAAAAATAGAACTCAAATCTTTAACGGGATGTGGAGCCAAAGAAGTCCTCAAGCATCACAAAGAAGTGATAAGTTTATCACTAAATGTCTTGGGTTTATCTGCAAATCTCATCAAAATAAAGCTTGTTATAATATAATAGAAGCTGAGGTCGAAATTAATAATAACAAAAAAGATGATCTCCATGAAATTCTTCTCACAAATGATGAAGAGGTAGAAGCCAAGCCCGCACCTGAAGAACTCAAAAATGGTTGATAAATAACTACTATGGATGAACTCAAAGAAATCAACCTAAGAGTCAAGGATGATCCCCGTCCAACTTTCGTCAGTGCCCTTTTACCTTATGAGAAAGTTGAAGAGTTAAAAGTGCTACTTTGTGAATTCAGGGATTACTTTGCCTGGACATATTCTAAAATGTCAGGCTTATCCCCTAATGTAGTAGTTCATAAACTTTCTATTAAACTAAATGTGACATTTGTTAAGCAAGCTCCTAAGCGAATGAGATTGAAGATCAAAGAACAGGTAATTGCATAAACTAAGAAGCTGATCGAAGTAAGCTTCATCCGGGAGGAGAGGTATGCGATTGATATAACATTATCAAGAAGAAGAATCCAAATCCTGCATTGACTTAGGACCTAAATAAGGCATGCCCAAAAGATGATTTATCACTTCCAATATTAGAACTACTAGTGGACAATACTTCCAATTACAATATATTCTCATTTATGGATGGATCGGATAATCAAATCAAGAATGGTTCAAGATGAAAGAGATACATTTAAAACATGCATCTATGCTATGATCATACCCTTCTTTGAAAATGCCGGCTACATACCAAAGAGCCATGATGCATATTTTTGATGAGTTGATTCACCAAAAAGTGGAGTGTTATGTTGATGATTTGGTGGTGAAGAGCTTAAACTATGAAAATCACTTCAAAGACTTGAGAATTGTATTGGAGAGAATCAGAAAATATGATCTCAAGATAATTTTCTCTAAAATGTACATTCGGTGAATCCTCTGAAAAATTTCTCGGGTACATTATATGTCATAGAGGAATTGAAATTGATCCCGCTAAAATCAAGGTTATTGTGGAGATGCCTCCACCAAAGAGTTTGCGTCAGCTTCGTTCTTTACAAGGACAGCTCGTGTTCATCCATCGATTATTTCAAACCTAACAGAATGTTGTAACCATTTGCAAGGTTGATGAAGAAGGATGCTCCGTTCAAGTGGGATAGGGAGTGCCAAGAAGTATTCAATAACATTAAAGGTATCTATTAAATCCATCAATCTTTGCAGCGCCTACTCCCGGGAATCCCCTTATTCTATACACAACTGCATTAGAAGAGTTCCTTAGAGCATTATTGGCACAACACAATGAAGAAAATAAAGAAAATACTCTTTATTATATCAGTCGAAGAATAATAGGAGTAAAAATGAGATACTCTCTGATAGAGAAGCACTATTTGGCATTGATCTTTACAGTCCAAAAGCTTCATCATTATATGTTATCTCACATGATTATCCTTATCTCAAGGATTGATCTGTTAAAGTACTTGATGACAAGACCAGCATTATTAGGTCACTTGGCAAGATGGGCAGTATTTCTTTTACAATTTGATATCATATATGTTTCACAGAAAGCAATGAAGGGATAAGTCTTAGTAGATTTTCTTATTACACATCCCATCCCTGTGGACTCTTCTCTTAATAATGATTTGCCTGATGAGAAAATTATGCTCATTCATTAAAGAAAAAAATCACAAATTTGAGAAATGTACTTTAATGGAGCATCATCGATCAAACAAGTCAAACCTCTAAATTTCCCAAGGGCAAGAGCAGGAATCGGCATCGTCTTCAAAACACCATAATGAGGGATAATGAGATGATCATATGGATTGACCAATCCAAGAACTAATAATGAAGTTGAATATGAAGCATTAGTGGCAGGTCTTGAAGAAGATATTTTCATAGGCATTCAAAACTTGTATATTTTTGGTGATTCTCAGCTTATTATAAATCAAGTAATTGGCATCTATAGAATCAACAAGCTTGAGTTAGCTTTCTATCACAAGCGAGTTCTTGAGCTTATGAAGCAAATACCAAACATAACACTAACTCGAGTCTCTCGATCCGAGAATAGCAAAGTCGACTGCTTAGCAAAATTAGCTAAGAAAATGGTAAGTATGAATGGTGATTATGTCATGATTGACATATTGACTAAACGAGTTCTAGAGCCAATAAAGTATCAATCCCTGCAGGTAGAGGGCTTATCAAATCTGACCTAATACAACTCAGGTTGCTCCTCATACTCCTCAAAATCAACAAGAAGTTATACTAAGAAGAGCTAAGAATGACATTGCTTCAGAAAAGCAATGTGAAACATTTATTGTAAAAGAGCCACATGATTGGAGACAAACCCTTCATTGACTACTTTAAAGAAGGCAAATTACCAAATAATAAATCACTGGCAGCTCAAATCAAAAAGAGATTGTTGTGCTACGATTTTGTCAATAGTACTCTATATCGTAGATCCTTTGAACAAATATGGCTACGATGCCTAAATGCAAATGAAGTTAGCAAAGTGATGGTTGAAGTTCATGAAGGACTTTGTAGTGCACATCAATCAGGTCCCAAGATGGCAGTAAAAATTAAAATGATGGGTTATTATTGGTTATCTATGGTGAGAGATTGTATCAATCATGTTAAGAAGTGTCATGAGTGTCAAGTACAGGGGGCATTTTTTTTAGTATATCTATTTAGGTCGACATCATGATTCATGCCGAGATCCCTAAATAAATATACTCACTCAAGATGATGAAAAAACTTTTTATGAAAAATCTCCTATTATACAGGGGGCATTTTTAGATTTCTATACATAGATGAAAGTAATGTTACATGTTAAAACCCTCTTAAGAGCATAATAATTCAAATTAATATATTTGTGTAATTTCATCTTGAAAGTTCTTCCAAATATGCTTTAGAATTTCCCCTGCAAGATAGGGGCATTTTTTTTTAGTTTATGTTAAATTTATTTGAGTTGACGTCGTGTTATAAGATGAGTTCCTCAAATATATTCTGATTCAGGTTGACATCGAGCTCTATACCAAAATCCCTGAATATATCCATAATTGTTACTGTTAAGTGGCATATTCTTACAGGAACAAAAAGAATCTATTTCTACACATGAAAAGATAACCCTAAATGTCAAAAGTTTATCTCTCATATTTGTCAAATTTTGGAGATCAAGTCAGAAGAACTCTCGATTTCAGAAGCTTCAATCACTTAAGTTAGAGAAACATCAACCTCTACATCCTGAAGTCTAGGACACAGATGGGTTCTAAAGGTCAGACTCAACAATCCCATAAATGGTCGAGTTGCTGACGCTCTCCTCACTCAACAAGCCACAAGAAAAGGCTGTAGTGAAAGAGTCCTTGTTCGTCAGTCTGATGACAAAATCACCAACCCACTACACCTTAAGTCGAAGACTCGAGTAGGTTCTAAAGGTTGAACTCAATAAGCCCAATTGTGGCTGAGTTACTAACGCTCTCCTCACTCAACAAGTCATAAGAAAAGCCCACAGTGAAAGAGCCCTTGCTCGTCAGTCCAATGATGATAGTTGTTCAATCTTAAACCAGATCCAGCTTAGTGATTACAAGCAACCAGGATCCAAGAGATATTTCTACTTGATCGATATATTAAGACAATCTGAGGAAACTCTCAATTCAGGTTGTCTCAAATCAATCTTTATATTACCTACAGGGTGATATTTCAATTTATTCTCAAATGATCTGATCAAGCTCAAAGCACATATCAAAGCCAATCTTCTCATCAAGTCCGTCAAAGCAAAAAGCATAGAACCGAGGAAACAATTTTATAGTTCATACAAAGCCGATGGCTGAACTAAAAGAATTGTGTGGTTATTCAGTCTATTAAAGCACACCTCGCTGGACTGATAACTCAACATATACCCTATATAAGTCGGAAGGCTGGGTCATCTGTATGCACCCTTCAATGAATCCATCAAAATAGCAAGCACAAGATTCATGGTATAAATACACTTCCTGACAAGTCAATATGGATAAATCAGGTCATTCCTTCATCAAGTTCATCAAACTTAAAGCTATGACAGAAGGAATTTCGAATCTGACCAAGCACGGACAAGCCAACTCCCTTGCAGAGTCCTTCATCAAAATAAATAAACTAATTCCTTCATCAAACCCAATTAAGCATGAAGCTAGAGTTGAAGAAACTCAAATCTGCAATTATATAGAAGAAAGAGATCTTCAGTAAAGCCATTGAAGTAGATAGTAGATGGTGTAAGAACTCTTATCTATCTAACAAGTTGAGTCTGACAAATCGGTCAAGCCCGTCATTTAGCATGTTCTAAATAAGGCATCATACTAATGATAAATGTTATCAAAGCTCCTTAAGCTATTGCAATCGAAGCTAAAATAATCCAAGTTCTATGGCCAGCCCAAAGGGTCAACCAATTTTCCACAAATGCGACTCACTCCATACACGAATCATATTTGTTGGGGGGCATATACTGATCTTCACATATGTGTCATAAGTCGAGTCAAACCCATAAGTCGAATTCGACGGACTTTGGAAGTGACAGTGTGCAAATCGGGGGCTAAAAATACACTGGACGTCATCGATAATGGTCAAAATGCCTTCGATCAATGAACGGACTTCGCTATCACGTTCAGAACATTGAAATTCGTAAAAATATAAATATTGCATAATCTAAAGAGCAACCGATCAAGCGATGAAGCTATCAATGTGTCAACACGTATATCAGAGTCGGGAAGCTGCTACAATATCCGAAGGACCTCCATTCATAAAATTAATCATGTCATAGCTTTGAAACATCGAAAACTATCAAATGAGGCTATCCACACTTAATTCAGATGAGTATGTACAAATGTCAAATGATTAGAAGTGACAGTGCGCAAATCAAGGCTGAAATAGACTGGACGTCACCAAAATTAACCCAAATGATCTCCGATCGACGAACGGACTTCGTCATCACATTCATAACATTGAAATTGATTAAAATATAAATATTTTACAACTTGATGATCAACCTATCAAGTGATCAGATCGTCAATGCGCTTGTATGCATATCGAAGTCAGGAGGCGCCAACGTAAATCAAACGATCTTCGTTCATGAAATTGGTTGTGTCATTGGCTTTGAAACGTCAAAATCTATCAAGTAAGATCATTCACACTTAATTCAAATAAGTCTTCATAAATGTCAAGCAGTCGAAAGCGGCAATCCTCATTTTGAGTTGAAATTGACTCAATTTGACTGACCAACCAAACAAATTCAGTGAAACGATCGCTACGCTCGTAATATCGAAAAAAGCTAATATTGATATATATATTGACCATGTGATTTTATCGGTGTAAAATTCACATTAAAGTTGATTAATCAATTTAAAAATCTATTTAAAATCCCTAATATAATCCTAATGCCCTAAATCCACTCTAATAAACTCGGCTTGCCTTATTCCTCAACCGCACGACCGATTCTCCTTCACGTGAATGACCCGAATCCTCGGCTTTCCCATATTCACGCACGCTCCACGGCTCGAATCGCTCGTCCGTCTCCTTTGTGCGCACGAGCTCCCCCATTCGAACGCTCGGATCTCCCTCTTCCATGCAACCGTTCGCACCCCTCCTCGATCCAAACCACAAGAAATGGCTGTCAGGGCTCCTTAAAGAAGTACCGCAAGCAATGAGGCCAGTTTTTTCCCTCTCTGATTCCTCTCACTCCAAAACCGAAAAAAGGTCTCTCTCGTTTCTTCCCCTTTCCTCCAAACTGAAAAGGTAATTTCTTCTTTCTCCTCCTTCTTCTTTTTTTCTTTTTTTTCTATTTCCCTCTCCCTCCTCAAGCAAACTGCAAGAGAATCCAATACCAAGTTGTCATTCCTGTTCTTAGAGATGCTTTGCCATTCAAAATCCATTTACCTTTGGTGAAGGAATGGAACGGAATCCCCTTTTCTAGTCAACAGAATACCATCAATAATGATGGCTTCTACACACAGAAATAATATTCACCTAGCAAGGATCAAGAATAAGAAGATATAGAACTATTGTTCCAATATTTTGAAGATCAAAATAGATAGTTCAATAAGCTTCTGCATGGATACTGCTCAATGGCCTCAACAGGGAATGTGAGTGGTGAAGGGATCAGTGGACAACAACTAAGGGCAAACACAAATCCAAGTGGATAGATCATGAGTAAGGCCTCACAAGGAACAAGCCTTGAACTATCCAAGATGTAATTCTACTCCACTGAACTCTCTCTTGGCCAAACCTCCTAGCCAAACCTTCCTTTCCAAATCCGCTTTACCGCAATTGGAGAAGAACACCATTATTAGGCGGGTTCTTCTTTCGATTTTCGGCATCGCCCCTTTTCACTGCCTTTTCCAATTCCATTTTACCGCAACCGAAGAGGAACGCCATCATTAGGCGGGCTCCTCTCCTGATTTCCAGCATTACCCATTTCTATCTCTCTTCGACCTTTCCTTCGCAGAATCGGGAGAGGAACCATCATTAGGGCTCCTCTTGGTTTCCTGCATTACTCATTTTCGTCCCCTTTCGACCTTTCCTCTTACTGCAGCCAAAGAGGAACATCGTCTTTAGGCGGGTTCCTCTCTTGGTTTTCAACATATCCAACCCCGTCCATTTTCCGATCATTGCAATGCGCAGAAAAAATGAGTCAAAACATGTGGGATCAATGTGTGGATATATATAATATATATATATATATATATATATATATATATATATATATATCTTGTATTTCTTCATTTGGAAGGCCTGTCGCTATTGCATGATGAAAAATCAAATTGTCACAAGAAATCGATATGCTCATTAGTAGCATCCAGTAAGCCAACGTTCATTAGATGTCGCTCCCCTAGTTGAAATGCTACCAAAATTTTAACAAATTTTTAGACTTAGAAAAAGAAATGAGAAAAAGAAATGAATATATATATATATATATATATTACATTGCATTTCCATTTATGCAGATTTCAAGACCACGCTAATGCCCCATAGAGCATAGCGGGTGCGAGAAGAAGGTTGTGGAAAAGACACCACTGCACTCATTGGGCATACCAAGAAAGCCACTGATGCAACGCGTGATGGAGAGAGACGCCGAATTTCATCAAATTTTAAGACTTCAATTTCAAATTAATTGGATATTAAACTAATGGTGAAGCATAAAGTCTTAAAGAAAAATAAAATGAAAAGGGAATGTGGAGTTCACATGTAACTTAAAGTAATAATAGAATGTGGCGTGCTCAATAAATATTATTACCCTACGAAAATGTACTAAGTGAAGGCGAATTTAGTCACTTAATTTATTGCTAAATGAGTGCTTGATTCATTGTTTAATATGTTCAAATAAATGAGGATACTAAAGTCAAATGCAAGTGAAACTTAAGGAAGTTAATACTATACTCATAACAAACTTGCAATAAATTTGAAGTTTTATTTTCAAATAAATAGGGAATTTGATATGAAGTTAAAAAATGAATCTAAATTGGGTCTAACAACTTTTGTTGTAGAAAATATGAAGAGTCCTTAAATGGTAAAATTAAAGAGGCTTGAAACTTTTCTTTGGGTGAACTTCGTATATATAAACTTGTATGAATACAACTGCATGAAGTATGCCCTCACGCATATCTTATAGCGGTCAATTCTTTGAGTCAAATATTCTAAAATACATGCAAATGCTTGAGTGAAAATAAATTCATTTCACATATCTAAAATGAATATATTCTTATTCAAAGCTTGTGCAAACTTTCAAATAAACGTCATCGGATCTACAATTCTTTGTACAAGCAGACAAAAGGTGACATTAAACTAAATGCTGGACGAATGAAGGAGCTTTCATTTAATACAAAAATTAAGGAACTTCAATCTAAATTATGATTTTTAAAATCAACGAAATCACTAAGGGGCTGTTTGGTTGCAGGTAAAGTGAGTGCATTGCATTCACTTTACCTGCATTCTAATAATTTTTTTTGCAAGCAAACCAAAGTGTATTTATTTGAGGTATTTCAAACATACATCGAAGATTTATTTATGTATTTGAATTCCATTTTGGTAATTCCAAATACATAATGTAAGTGAGCGGTTCACTGGCGCCCTCACGGGCCGGCCACTGCCACCGCTGGCCGCCTCATTGGCCAGCCGCCGGGCTTCAGCCGGGCCGGCCATCGGCCACTACACGTAGGCCGGCAACGACCCATTGACGTCCAAACCTATAATTTACTTTACATTACATTTTATCAACCAAACAAAAAAATGCAAAGTCGTGTATTTGAAAAGCTCTGAACCAAACAACTATAAAGTAATCCTTTTACATGAATTCACTTTTACATCAGATTCAGATTCTAAATGCAAACCAAACAATTAGGTGAAATTATCTAATCAATAAACACCTGCATATGCTCAGACTTAGAGATTTAAAGTATAAATTTTAATGTCTAAAAAGGCTGCACAGGTTAAGTTGAGATTAAATAAATACAAAATTAATCTCATAATTTAAACATAAAATTATTTGAATTATTAAATACACCCGTATGGGCCTCGATACTATGTTGAATGTTTAGATTCAAGTATCTGAGGATACTGCGCGGATTGCTTCCCAGTTTAGTCTTAAGACTGGGTCCGGGATAGCAAAATCTAAAAATCTATTATAAGAATTTTAACTTATTAAAATATCTGAGAAGCTAATTCTGTCATGTGACAGTAGATCTGATCTTTTATTATGAGCTAAACAGAGTTGACATGATCTAAAGTTCTCAAATATATTTGAGTCAATCAATTAACTACCCCATTGATGACTGTGTTGAATGGTGATTTCAATTGGAGGGGATATTTTTATCAAAATATGATTCTATTTTCAAACCAAATTAACTCAAATTAAATATCAATCTAAAAATACTTAAATGAAATTCTATCATTAAAAGCTTAAAGCAAAAATCAATCAATCCACCTTCCGTAACTGTTTGTCGGATGTGATAAATTAAGAAAATGCTAGCTCACAAAAGAGACAATATCAAATCAAGTGTTTTGCTATGTTCACTCTCAATCAATCTCTTACTAGTAAGGATGTGGCCCGTGTCCTCTAACTGTGTGACTTGGTCAATAGACTCCATAGATGATATAGTTACGACCAGAGTCCTCTGATTGGGTGGTTTGGCCAGTAAGGCTCCATTATATTACGATCATGACCGTAGCTTGTATACTCCCTAATGGCTCTGTCATTTGAGTTGTGAATCATAGGGTATACTTGATAGGAAAAATAATCTTATGTCAGCTAAGGTAGACTTAAGCCTATCTTCTTAGACAAACAATGCCCCAGGTCTACAAGGATTTCTTGGACGACGTAATCCATGTGTTTCTGATAAGGATCATTTGGTCAGGTTGGGTCGACTACCTCCTTTGACTAAGTAGACTAGGGACCCCGATGATCTGGGATGACAGAACTATGAGATCTAGATCGGGCACGTCATCATTCCCCCAACCATCTGGTTTAAGCTAAAATGATGAATTTCATAATTTAAAATTCTTAAAATTCCATATGCTGCTACTATACACTACACATTTAGCGATGTAATGACTAGCCTTAATTTAAAATTCTCTCTCACTTATTGAGAGAGGTAATTAACTATAGGGGCTTACACCTATAGGAATCCTAAAATAAGATCTAAAGTCCTTGCAAAATGAGAGCAAAATCTCTGGGTAGTGTCTTATCTACTATCCCATCTATCTTCTGAAAGTTACACTGACACATTTAAATCATACTCTCTTCAATTCAAATATTGTGGAGAGGTCGATGGTGAATTTTTGAAACCCATAGATTTATGGCGACTCCGTTGGGGATAATATTCTCTTTCCATCTTTGGCTTGTCGAATTTGAGCTATAGTAGCAGTAAAGCTTGATAAATTAAAATGTAAAATCAATTATCAAGGAAACGAAATCTAAACTAATTATATCATTATGACTAATCTAATTGTTCTTTATATCGATGGATCTTCAGAACACACCGTTCATCATGCAGCTTGGTCACGGAGCCAACATCCGTCAAGCTAGCGTTATTATCAATACTGGAAATGTTGGAGCTACTATTCAATTTGGTAGTGTAGACTTCCCATCCATCAGAGGACTCTGGTCATGATCATAATATAATGGAGCCTGACTGGCCAAACCACCCGATCAGAGGACTTTGGTCGTAAATGCATCATCTGGAGTCATTGGCCAAGTCGGAGGACACGCCGCCATCCTTACTAAAAAATTGATTAAGAGTGAACATAGTATAACACTTGATTTGACATTGGATCCTTTGTGAGCTAGAGTTTTCTTAATTTGTCACATCTGACAAATAATTGTGGAAGGTTGATAGATTAAATTTTGCTTTAAGCTTTTAATGATTGAGTTTCATTTAAATATTTTTAGATTGATATTTAATTTGAGTTAATTTGAGTTAAAAATAGAATCATATTTTGATAGAAGTATCCCCTCCGGTTGAAATCACCATTCAACGCAGCCATCATCGAGGTAGTTAATTGATTGACTCAAAAATATTTAAGAACTTTAGATTTTATCGACTTTATTTTAGCTCAACCAGAGGATCTACTATCATGACGTAATTAACTTCATATATTTTACTAAGTTGAAATTTTTATAATATATTTTAGGTTTTGTTAACTGGACCCAATCTAAGACTAAACTAAGCAACCCGCAACATCCTCGTGACACTTGAATTTAAACATTCGATAGTGTAGCCCATGCGTGTTAGTAATTTAGGTAATTTTTATTTATGAATTATGAGATTGATTTTGTATTTTCATTTAATTTCAATTTAGCCTGCGTAGTCTTTTCAGACATTAAAATTTACACTTTAAATCTTTATCTCCGAGCACATACAGGTATTTATAGCTTAAATAATTTCAACTAATTAATGACATCATTAACATTAAAAATCATAATTAGAATGAATTTTTTTTATTTTTGGATTGAAAAAAAAGTTCATTCATTCGTGCAGCATTTAATTTAGTGTCTCCTTCTATCTGCTTGTACAAAAAATAATAGATCCGGTGACGATCATTTGAATGTTTGTACGAGCTTTGAATAAGAATATATTCATTTTAGATATGTGTAATGAATTTATTTTCATTCAAGCATTTGCATGTATTTTGGGATATTTGACCCAAATGAGTGACCACTATAAGATATGTGCGAGGACATGCTTCATGCAATTATATTCATACATGTTTATATGTATGAAGTTCACCCAAAAGAAATATTCAAGCCTCCCTACTTTTATCATTTAAGGACTTTTTACATTTTCTATAACAAGAGTTGTTAGACCCAATTTAAATTCATTTTTAACTTCATATCAAATTTCCTATTTATTTGAAAATTAAACTTCAAATTTATTACAAGTTTGTTATGAGTTTAGTATTAACTTAAGTTTCACTTGCGTTTGTTTTGATAACAAATATAGAACAAGGTTGTTATGATATGTTTTGCATACATTGTTAGTTTAATTATAAGTGGGTTCCACAAATATAGCTTTCCTTTCCTATAAATAAGGCTAGGGAGGTCTTACCTTTCACATCATTTGCTTGAAGAGAAAACTTCATAGCCTTTAAGGATTTTTTTGAAGAAAGGAAGGGAACTTGTTTGCGTTTAAAGTAAGTAGTTTACTTTAGTATTACATTTTCTTTTTGTTTGGTTTAATTTTCTTTAAGCATTCTCCTCTTTGTTTTAATGTTTATCTTCATGTTTATCGTGCATTTTTTATATAATTTGAGTTTAGGCGATTTCCATTTGAATTTGTTTAAGTCCCGAATTTCAGTCAAAATTTTGGCAGCCTCCCGACGTCATGTTTCAGCGTAGATCGTTTTGCTTTCTCTATGCCTCTAATGAAGATAAGCGAGTGGTGTCTTGCAACACCACATCTTCACACCCGCCATGCTCATGGCATTACAGGTCTTGAAACCTACATAAAGAAATGCATATATGTATTTTTCACATTCATTTTCGCGACCGCTACACCTAGGCATTAGGGGTCAAAACCGCAGAAATACAAGCATATATGTATTTTCACATTCATATTTTCTCACACCCGCTATGCCCTATAAGATATTAGCGAAGTTTTGAAACCTACAGAAAGAAATCAAGTATATATATTCCTTATACACATAATATTTTTTTTCGCCATGCTCGAGGCGAATGGTCGCATTTTAAACTCACTAATTTCATCTCGTCACGCCCTAATGAGCGTGATGAGCCCTTCAAACCATATTAAAACTTATCAAGGATGTCATTTGTCATGTACTCATAAACAAGAAAAAGCTCTTCGCATATGGAAGAGCAGCCAAGCAATCTAAGCAAATTCTGATGATGAATGTTGCTTATAAGCTTCACTTCACTCAGAAAACTTGCTTTCACATTATTTGATTGAGTCATTGCCAACTTCTTCACAGTAATTATTTTGCCATTTTTAAGTGTGCCCTTGTACACTTGACCAAATCCTCTTTCTCTACATTTTCTGTTGATAAGAAATGTCAAGAGACTTCATGAGCGGAACTACAATCATCAGCTTTTGACTCTTCAACTACAGCTTTTTCATGTTTTAAAGGAAGAATTTCATCAAGATTTACTGCAATAGTAATGTTATTGTAGGAATAAACAGTAAGAAGAATGACGCTCATGACAATGAGACCAACAGAAAGAAGTGGCGATGCTTTTGATTTCTGATTCAAAGAACCAAACAAAGGCAGGCTATTACTTTTTGTTGAGTGTCGGGATGGAACTCTTCTTGACATAACTTCCGGTTTATGATAGATCAAACAAATGACCTTGTAATGCAAAGGAGATCTGAGGTTTGGTGAGGGTTCACGTCAAGGATGCAAGAGAGAGGGGATCAATCGCTTGGCCATCTGCAATGGCGAGAAGGATCGAGAGAACGGCAAATAATTTCTATTTTGCTCCAATTCAGAGAGAGTCGATTTTTTCGGCCGAGGAGAAGGGAGCAGAAGCACACCACGCTCTTCTAAGACTTGACAGAGCCTTTGAGGTGATAAAATTGAAGTATCTAAGATGGTAAAAAAAATACCATATTGGTTTCCACGGACTCTATATCAACACAAATTGTTCAATTTGACTTAGTCCATCTGCCATCATTTTCGTCTTTCGATGATCATCCTCAAGCTCGCTAATATTCTCCGTCAAAGCAACATAAGCAGCCACACAAAGCACTCCAACTTGCCTCATGCATCCACCTAAGGCTTTCCTAAGCCTGCTAGCCTTTGCAATAAAGTTTTTTTTTTTTTGAACCTACAAGGACAGATCTAGTGGATGTGCAGCTCTGTAGGACCCACAATAGACGAACGGCCCCACAGCCAACGACGGTTCATTATAGTTCCAGCGAGTGAAGGCCTCTCCATGATCCGGCCTAGTCGAGTAGGGAGACCATAACCAAGCCGTGAAGAGATGATCTGAACGCTGTGAGCCTCCAGATACCCTAGAATCGTCAATCAATAGGGAGTGATGGGATGAAACCCTATATGATGGCGGACGGAAACGGAGCTCGTGAAGAAAGCAAGAGCGAGGTTGGAGTTCTCTTCGTAGGATATCAATGGCGATGGCATAGAGTTTCCATCTACTCGACATTGCGCTCGGAGAGAGAGAGAGTCCGTCGAAGATAATGCTCTTGCGATTTTCAGGAGAAATAAGGAAGAAGCAAGAGTGTGTGTGGTTTTGAAATCCAGAGGGAACGGTTTCTAGGAATCGAACAAGCCTACGGTTGAGGGAAAAACTGAACCAGTGGAACGAGCAATTCACAGGCTTTTTAGGGCTTAATTTGGGTTATTAAGATTAAATTGGAAATTTAAATTAATTTCTTATGCATTTAATTAAGATTGATATGAATTTTATGCCAACATTAATATAAGATCAATATATATGTTGATTCAAGGTTATTCCGATGTTCCGAACACAACGGCGCAGTCTGTTTCACGATCGGAGGCCGTTTGGTTCAAGTTGGCGTCAAATTGGGTCAATTTCAATTCAAAATGCGCATCACCGCTTTCGACCGCTCGACATTCATGCAGACTCATCCAAATTGAGTGTGGATTATTTCACTTGATAAATTTCAATGTTTCAAAGCTAACAGAGCAATCAATTTCACGAACGGAGGTCATTTGGTTTAAGTCGGCGCCTCCAGACCTCGATATACGTGCAAACACGTTGACGACTTGATTGCTTGATCAGTTGATCATCGAGTCATGCAATATTTATATTCTAACTATTTTTGACATTCTGAACGCGATGACTAAGTCCGTTCATCGATCAGAGGTCATTTTGGTTTAAGTCAGCGTCAAATTGAGTCAATTTTAATTCAAAATGCACGTCGCCACTTTCAACCGCTCGATATTCATGCAGACACATCCTAATTGAGTGTGAACAGTCTCACTTGATAGATTCTGATATTTCAAAACTAATGGAGCAATCAATTTCATGAACGGATGTCATTTGATTTATATGAGTGCCTCCTGACCTTGATATGCGTGCAGACGCGTTGACGGCTCGATTGTTTGATCGATTGATCATCAAGTTATGCAATATTTATATTCAGATCAGTTTTGATGTTCTAAACGCGATGGCAAAGTCCGTTCGTCGATCGGAGGTCATTTTGGCTGATTTTGGTGATGTTCAGTGTACTTTAGCTTTGATTTGCACGCTGTCATTTTTGATCATTCAACATTTGCACATACTTATATGAATTGAGCGTGGACAGTCTCATTTGGTAGTTTTCAATGTTTTGAAGCTAACGATGTGATCAATTTCATAAACAGAGATCATTCGGACATTGTCGTAGCTTTCCGACTTTGATATGCGCATTAGCACATTGATGGCTCGATCGCTTGATCAGTTGATCTTTAGATTATGCAATAATATTAATATTTCGATCAATTTTGACGTTATGAATGCGACGGCAAAGTCCGTTCGTCAATCGGAGGTCGTTTCGACCATTTTCGGTGACGTCCAATGCATTTTGAGCCCCGATTTGCGTACTGTCACTTCCGAAGTCCGTCAAATTCGACTTGTAGGCTTGACTCGACTTATGACACATATATAGAGGTCAATAAATGCCCCCCAACAAATATGATTCGCGCATGGAGCGAGCCACATTTATTGAAAATTGGTTGATCCTTTGGACTGGTCATAGAATTTGGATCATTTCAGCTTCGATTGCAATAACTTACTGAACTTTGATAGAATTTGTCATTAGTATAATGCTTTTATTTTGGACATGCTAAGTGACGGGATTAAGCAATTTGTCAGAATCGACTTGTCAGATAGATAAGTGTTCTTAGATCATCTACTCACTGCTTCAATGGCTTTGCTGAGGATCTCTTTCTCTTATGTCCTTACAGATTTGAATTTCCTCCAATCCTAGCTTCATGCTTGATTGAGTTTGTTGGGGGAATTGATTTATTTATTTTGATGGAGGACTTCACTGGGGAATTGGGTTATTCGTGCTTTGTCAGATTTGAAATTCCTTCTGTCCTAACTTTAAGCTTGACGGACTTTATAAAGGACTGACCTTATTGGTTTATATTGACTTG
Organism: Cymbidium sinense; assembly: GCA_021442155.1. Classification (NCBI taxonomy): domain Eukaryota; kingdom Viridiplantae; phylum Streptophyta; class Magnoliopsida; order Asparagales; family Orchidaceae; genus Cymbidium; species Cymbidium sinense. Next base: position 168,020,484 of record CM038215.1, read on the forward strand.
TCAAGAAGTGTATATACGCCATGAATCATGTGCTTGTTTCTTTGATGGATTCATTGAATGGTACATATAGATGACCTAGCTTTTCAATTTTTATTAGGTCTATGTTGAGTTATCAGTCAAGCAATGTGTGCTTTAACATACTGCATAACCATGAAATTCCTTTAGTTCGGCCATCAGCTTTATATGAACTATAGAATTGCTTCCTCGTCGCTGCTCAATTTTGTGATGAGATTGGCTTTGATCTGTGCTTTGAACTTGATCAGATCATTTGAGAATAAATTAAAATATCACTCTGCAGGCAATATAAAGATTGATTTGAGACAGTCCTGAATTGAGAGTTTTCTCATATTGTCTTGATCTATTGATCAAGTAGAAAAATCTCTTGGATCCTAGTTTCTTGTAATCACTAAGCTGAATTTGGTTTGAGATTGAACAGCTATCATCATTAGACTGATAAGTAGAGGCTCTTTCACTGCGCCATTTTCTTACGGCTTGTTGAGTGAGGAGAGCGTTAGCAACTCGGCCACATTTGGGCTTGTTGAGTTTGACCTTTAAGACCTACTCGAGTCTTTGACTTAAGCTGTAGTGGGTTGGTGGTTTTGTCATTGGACTAACGAACGGGGGCTCTTTCACTACAGCTTTTTTCTTGCAGCTTGTTGAGTGAGGAGAGCGTCAGCAACTTGGTCATTTATGGGCTTGTTGAGTTCGAACTTTAGAAACCATCCGTGTCCTAGACTTCGGGATGTAGAAGTAGATGTTTCTCTAACTTAATTGATTGAAACTTCAAAAATTAGGAGTTCTTCTTACTTGATCTCCAGAATTTAGCAAATCTCAGGGGTAAATTTCTTGACATTTAGGATTGTCTTTTCATGGATATATATATATATATATATATATATATATATATATATATATATATATATATATATATATATATATATATATATATATATATATATATATATATATATATATATATATATATATATATATATATATATATTCCTTTTGTTCCTTGCAAGAACCTACAACTTAACAGTAATAATTATGGGTATATTCAGATATTTCAGCTTAAAGCTCAATGTCAACCTGAATCAGAATATATTCGAAGATCTCGTCTTATAGCATGACGTCAACTCAAATAAACTTAACATAAATTAAAAAAAAAATGCCCTTGTCTTGTAGGGGGAATTCTAAAGCACATTTAGAAGAACTTTCAAGGTGAAATTATGTGAATACATCAATATTTGAATTGATATGCTCTTAAGAGAGTTTTAACATGTAACATTGATTACATCTATGTATATAAATCTTAAAAAAATGCCCCATGTGTAACAAGGGAATTTTCACAAAAAAAATTTTCATCTGAAGTGAGTATATTTATTTAGGGATGTCGGCATGAAGCACGATATCGACCTAAGTAGATATACTAAAAAAATGTTCTATCTTACAAGAGAATTTTTATTGTACCTCGAGAATGTATTTGTCATGTATAATACTTTTTCAGGTAACGACCATTGATTGGCGGCATTAGTCTTTCATCATTTAGGTCAATGAATTGGTATGCCCCTCCTTGGTACACTTTCTCAATGACAAAATGGTCTTCCCAATTAGGCTCAAATTTGCCACCAAATTTTTTATTATGAATAATTGATCTTCTCAGAACCAAGACCAATTCTCTTTTTTGGAATGTTCGAGGCCGCACCGTATGGTCAAAAGCCCTGGACATCTTTGCTCGATAAACTTCTAAAGTTTGATGAGCTTGGAGCTTGACCTCACCAAGCGCATCAAGCTCTTCCATCCGTAAATAGACATTCTCATCTTAGGTAATATCATGTTGAATGGCTACTCTGATTGAATCTAGTTCAACTTCAAGTGGCAAGACTGCTTCAACTCCAAATACTAGTGCATATGGAGTGGATTTTGTCGGAGTACATTACAAATGTCACATCATTGCCTTTCTTTAAGGCAGTTTCACATCGAGGCTTTGGCCTCCAAATTTGCTTGTCATTTTGCCGAAACCTTTTGACAGTAGATTCTTGGGCTTGTAATCCAAGTGTCACACTCGATGCTCATCGTGCGAGACTTGAATTAGTTGACATCTTGTCGGGGTTGTAGGAGGAGATCTCTTTGGAGGAGCAACTCTAGCCTTCCTAACGATATGACTTTGATATTTTTTTTCATCAGTTCTTTCTCCTTAGTAACTTTAAGGACCCGATGCACTCTTGCATATACAATTTCAAGTTTCCTCTCTAGAGAAGCTGAAATCTGACATTGTCAGGTCTAAAAGAGCTATTTGATTTGACTAGTAGAGCTATTCCATTTTGCCCATCTTAGGCTGTCAAATCGATTATATATTGGAATACTCACTTCTGGTTCCACAGTTGATTGTACAATTTTTTACTTGAACCATGGCTATTGAGCACGCAATTTTCTTTCTGTCGTGACTTTTCAGTAGCAGGTTCCTGAATATGCGGTCTAGATGTCACGCCTCGATGCTCACCGTGTAGGAATTGCTCAGAATTGTCTTGAGCATTACTCATTGAGAGTAGAATTTTTGGTGAATCTTTTTCATTTTCTCTTATAATCAAGCATTGATACTTTTTCTTCATAAGACCCTTCTCCTTGACAACTTTTAACACTGTATGCACTCTAGAGGATAGAGTCTTAGGATGCCTCCTTTGTAGGGTTATAGTTTGGTGTCGTTGCTCCCAAAATGATTGTTTAATATCACCAGTAGAGCTATTTCTTTTTCACTCACTTGAGATTTTCAAGCTGATTGTAAGTAGGAACACTCACTTATGATATCAAGTCTGGTCGCATGGCTAGTGATTCAGACAGTAACAGCTGAGCTTGCAGTTCAACATTTCTCCTCCTCTGATTTCTAATTAGTTTTCCTCCGTATGAGAAAGCTTCAGCATCAAAAGTTTCAACTGTCCAGGTGGTCACATTCACAGGCATGATTGAAACTTTCTACCAGTGACGATTCTTTTCATGATTAGCGCTTCGGAATGACCCAATCCTTTGAATATAAAGGCTTTCTTTTGACGAACCTCGGTAGTAGTAGTGGCCATTTCGGTTGTGCTCCTCCCCTGCACAGGTTGGTATGTATAATATGCAGATGCTTCAGACAGAGGATTATTTATAACAGTAATGACTGGGAAGTCTATACTACCAAATTGAACGGTGGCTCCAACATCTCCAATATTGATAACAGCTTTAGCTAGACGAATATGGGCTATGTGACCTAACTTTATGATGAACAGATTAGACATGAGGAGAAGACTGATTTAAATTTACTTTCAATGATAATTGATTTTAAATTCAAATTTTTATCATGCTCAACTGCTACTATAGCTCAAATTTGACTAGCCAAAGATGGAAAGATAATCATGTCCCCAACGGAGTCGCTAGAAATTTGTGGGCTCCAAAAATTCGCCACCGACCTCTCGATGAAGAGAGTGATTTAAAGTGTCGATGTAATTTTCAGAAGGCAGGTGGAATAGTAGATAAGATACTACCCAGAGATTTTGTCCTCATTTTGTGAGAACTTTAGATCTGGTTCCAAGTTTCCTATAGGCGCAAGCCTCTATAGTTAATTACCCTCTCAATATAGAGAGAGAACTTTCGATTAAGGCTAGTCGTTAGGTCGCTTAATGTGTAGCATATAATAGCAACATATGGAGTTTAAAGTTTGAGATTATGAAATTCATCATTTCAGCTTAAAACGGATGGTTGGGGAATGATGATGTGCCTGATCTAGATCCCATGGTTCCGTCATCCCAGGTTGTTGTGGTCCCTAGTCTACTTACTCAGAGGAGGTAGTCGACGCAACTTGACTGAAGGATCCTTATCAACAACACAAGGGTTACGTCATCTAAGAAATTCTTGTAGACTTGAGGGGGTGTTTCTTTAAGGATACAAGTTTAAGTCTACCTTAGCTGACAGAGGGTTGTTTGCCCTATCAAGTATACCCTATGATTCACAACTCAAAGGGCAAAGCCATTGGAGAGCATATAAGTTACAGTCATGATCATAATATAATGGAGTCTGACTAGCCAAACCACCCGATCAGAGGACTTTGGTCGTAACTACATTATTTGTGGAGCCTACTGGCCAAGCCACGCAGTTAGAGAACATAAGTCACGTCCTTACTAGCAAGAAATTGATTAAGAGTGAACATAGTAGAACACTTGATTTGACATTGACTTCTTTGTGAGCTAGAGTTTTCTTAATTTGTCACCTCCGAAAAATAATTGCAGAAGGTGGATAGATTGAGTTTTGCTTTAAGCTTTTAATGATTGAGTTTTATTTAAACATTTTTAGATTGATATTTAATTTGAGTTATTTTAATTTAAAAATATAATCGTATTTTGATGGAAGTATCCTCTCCGGTTGAAATCACTATTCAACGCAGCCATCATCAGGGTTGTTAATTGATTAACACAAAAATATTTGAGAACTTTAGATTCTATCGACTCTGTTTAGCTCTTAATAAAGGATCAGATCTACTATTATATGACATAATTAATTTCTCAGATATTTTACTAAGTTGAAATTCTTATAATAGATTTTTAGGTTTTGTTAAACCACTAGTCACAAGACTAAAGCGGGAACCTGCGCATCCAGACACTTAAATTTAAATATTGAGCATAGATTTTTAGGTTTTGTTAAGCGGGATCACAAGACTAGCAGGAAGCAACCGGCATCCTCAGACACTTAAATTTAAACATTGAGCATAGTGTCAGAGCTCATGCGGGTGTTTAGTAATTTAGATAATTTTTATTTCTGAATCATGAGATTGATTTTGTATTTTCATTTAATTCAGATTTAACCTGCACAGCTTTTTTAGATATTAAAATTTGTATTTTAAATCTTTATATCTGAGCACATGCAAATATTTATAGTTTAGATAATTTTATCTAATTAATGAAATTATTGACATTAAAAATCATAATTAGAATAAAATTTCTTTTATTTTGGATTGAAAAAAAGTTCCTTCATTCGTGTATCATTTAATTTAGTGTCGCTTTTTGTTTGCTTGTATAAAGAATTGCAGATCCAGTGACGATCATTTGAAAGTTTGTACGAGCTTTGAATAAGAATATATTCATTTTAATTATGTGTAATGAATTTATTTTCATTCAAGCATTTACATGTATTTTAGAATATTTGACCCAAAGGAGTGACCGCTATAAGATATATGCGAGGGCATACTTCATGCAGTTATATTCATACAAGTTTATATATACGAAGTTCACCCAAAAGAAAGTTTCAAGCCTCCCTACTTTTATCATTTAAGGACTTTTCATATTTTCTATAACAAAAGTTGTTATACCCAATTTAAATTTATTGTTAACTTCATATCAAATTCCCTATTTATTTGAAAATTAAATTTCAAATTTATTACAAGTTTGTTATGAGTTTAATATTAACTTCTTTTGTATTTATTTTAATAACAAATATAGAACAAGGTTGTTATGGTATGTTTTGCATATGTTGTTAATTTAATTATAAGTGGGTCCCACAAAGATAGCTTTCCTTTTATAAATAAGGCCTGGTGGGGGTCTTACCTTTCACATCATTTGCTTGAAGAGAAAACTTCATAGCCTTTTAAAGATTTATTTGAAGAAAGGAAGGGAACTTGCTTACGTTTAAAATAAGTAGTTTACTTTAGTATTACATTTCCTCTTTGTTTTGTTTAGTTTCTTTTAAACATTCTTCTCTTTATTTTAATGTTTATCTTCATGTTTATCGTGCATTTTTTTATTTAATTTGAGTTTAGGCGATTTCCATTTGAATTTGTTTAAGTCCCAAAATTCAGTCAAAATTTCGACAGCCTCCCAACGTAATCCCCATGTAGGGGGCTGCATCAGTAGTGTTTTGGCTTTCTCGGTACGCCCTAATGAGCGTAGCGAGTGGTGTCTTGCAACACCACAACCGTCTTCACATCCGCTACGCTCTATAGGGCATTAGTGAGGCCTTGATACCTGCATAAAGAAATGCAAGCATATATGTATTTTCACATTTACATTTCTCAAGATCATGGGCATTAAGAGTCTTGAAACTTGCGTAAAGAAATGCAAGCATATGTATTTTCACATTCACATTTCTTTACTATTATCTGGAGCATTAAGTCTTGAAACCAGCGAAATGCATATATGTATTTTCACATTCACATTTCCTCGCACCGACTACACCCTATAGGGCATTAGCGGAATCTTGAAACCTGCAAAAAGAAATGCAAGCATATATATTCCGTATACACATAATTTTTTTTTTCCCCACCCCTGATGAGCGTGACAGTCGATGTTTTGAAATACCTCGGCCAATTTCATCTCGTCACGTCCTGATAAATGTGACGAGCCCTTCAAATAATATTAAAACTTACCAAGCAATCTAAGCAAATTCGAATGATGAACGTTGCTTATAAGCTTCACTTCACTCAGAAAGTTTGCTTTCACATTCTTTGATTGAGTCATTGCCAACTTCTTCACAGTAATTATTTTGCCATTTTTAAGTGTGCCCTTGTACACTTGACCAATTCCTCTTTCTCTATATTTTCTGTTGATAAGAAATGTTAAGAGACTTCAAGAGCGGAACTACAGTCATCAGCTTCTTCATGTTTTAAAGGAAGAATTTCATCACTATTTACTGCAATAGTAATGTTATTGTAGGAATAAACAATAAGAAGAATGGCGCTCAGGACAATGAGACCAGCAGAAAGAAGTGGCGATGCTTTTGATTTTTTATTCAAAGAACCAAACAAAGGCAGGCTATTACTTTCTGCTGAGCGTCGGGATGGAATTCTTCTTGACATAACTTCCGGCTTATGACAGATCAAACAAACGACCTTGTAATGCGAAGGAGATATGCGGTTTGGTGAGGGTTCACGTCAAGACTGCAAGAGAGAGGGGATCAATCGCTTGGCCATCTGCAGTGGAGAGAAGGATCGAGAGAACGGCAAAGAATTTCTGTTTTGCTCCAAGTTAGAGAGAAAGTCGATTTGTTCGGCCAAGGGGAAGGGAGCAGAAGCACACCACGCTCTCCCAAGACATGACAGTGCCTTTTAGGTGATAAAATTGAAGTATCTAAGATGGTTAAAAAAATACCATATTGGTTTCCACGGACTCTGTATCAACACTAAATTGTTCAATTTGACTTAGTCCATCTGCCATCATTTTCGTCTTTCGATGATCATCCTCAAGCTTGCTAACATTCTCCATCAAAGGAACATAAGCAGCCGCACAAAGCACTCCAACTTGCCGCATGCATCCACCTAAGGCTTTCCTAAGCCTTCTAGCCTTTGCAATAAAGTTTTTTTTTGTTGAACCTACAAAGACAGATCCAGCGGCTGTGCAGCTCTGCAGGACCCGCAATAGAGGAACGGCCCCACACCCGGCGACGGTTTATTACAGTTCCAACAAGCGAAGGCCGCTCCATGATTCGGCCTAGTCGAGTAGGGAGACCATAACCAAGCCGTGAAGAGATGATCTGAACGCTGCGAGCCTCCAGATACCCTAGAATCGTCAATCAATAGGGAGTGATGGGAGGAAACCCTATATGATGGTGGACGGAAACGGAGCTCGTGAAGAAAGCAAGGGCGAGGTCGGAGTTCTCTTCGTAGGATATCAATGGCGATGGCATAGAGCTTCCCTCTACTCGACATTGCGTTCGGAGAGAGAGAGAGTCCATCAAAGATAATGCGCTTGCGGTTTTCTGGAGAAATGAGGAAGAAGCAAGAGTGCGTGCGGTTCTGGAATCGAGAGGAAACGATTTCTAGGAATCTAACAAGCTACCGAACCCATGGAACGAGCAGTTCACAGACTTTTTAGAGCTTAATTTGGGTTATTAAGATTAAATAGAAATTTTAAATTAATTTCTTAAATAATTAATTAAGTTTGATATGAATTTTATATCGACATTAATATAGAGTTAATATATATGTTGATTCAAGATTATTCCGATGTTTCAAACACACATAGCGGTTCGTTTTCGTCGGAGGCCGTTTGTTTCGGCCAATGGGTCAATTTTAATTCAAAATGTGCATCCGTTTTCTTGCCTGACATGCATTCACGAATTCGAGCAGTCTCACTTGATAGATTTTGACATTTCAAAGCTAACGACATAATCAATTTTGCGAACAAAGGTTGTTTGGTTTACGTTAGTGACTCCTGACCTCGATATATGTGCAGATGCGTTGACGACTCGATCGCTTGATCAGTTGATTATCGAGTTGTGCAATATTTATATTTTGATTAATTTCGACGTTATGAACATGATGGCAAAGTACGTTCATCGATCGGACGTCATTTTGGTTCAAGTTGGCATCAAATTGAGTCAATTTCAATTCAAAATGTGTGTAGCTTTCAACCATCGATTAAATGCGAGCTGTCTGAGTCAGCGATCTCACGATAGTTTCGGCGTTTGAAACTAATGGCACAATGAATTTCACGAACGGAGATCGTTTGGTTTGTAGGCGTCTCCTGACCTCAATATGCATGCAGGCGCGTTGACGGCTTGATCGGTTAATCATCAATGTTCTAAAAGCGATGACGAAGTTCATTCGTCGATCAGAGGTCATTTGAGCTGATTTTGGTGATGTTCAATATATTTCGCCTGTTATCGTTGATCATTCGACATTTCGAGCATGCGTGGCGTGAACGATCGCGTTGATAATTTTCGACGTTTCAAAGCTAACGGCATGATCAATTTCATGAACGGAGATCGTTCGGACATCGTCGCAGCTTCCCGACTTCGATATGCGCGTTAGCACATTGACGTCTCTATCGCTTAATTGGTTGACCTGCAATATTTATATTATGATCAATTTCAAGTTAAATGCGACAAAGTGGTTCGTCATCGAGGTTATTTCACTATTTTCTGGCGTTGATACATTTTGAGCTCCGATTGTGTTTGTCGGCAAATTCAATTCGTTTAACTCGACTTATGACACATATATGAAGATCAACAGAGCGATGCATTCTAATTGTATTTTTCAATCTAACCTGAGTACCTGTGATGATAATCAGAAAATTATGATTTAATTTTTATAAATAAAAAAAGTTATATAAGCATAATAATTTTTTCGAATAACAACTTCTTATGCAAACCTACTACTATTATATTTTTATACAGCTTTATCTTTCTCAATTAGACTCAAGTCTGTTGAAAGATCATCCTTAGAAAAGTAAATTCCTTTCAATGCGCTTTGAACAAAGGATAGGATAAATTCTTTGATTATGGCATTCTGCTACAAATCAGATTTTGTAGTTCAAATTATTTCTCGAAGGACCTGACATGGTTTCATGCATAATGGACACGTGCTCTTTTTTTTCTTTTCTATCATCCGCACTATTTGCATCCAGAACTCTACACAGAATTTTAACGCTTGAGATCTGCCTAAGAAATCCTACTAAATGCATGAAACAGATCAAACAGGTGATCAATGGATCACATTCAGATTTGATGTAGTCGATCGGCATGCGTAGAATAGGTCGGTAGGATTTAGGAACCGACGCAGACCCGCTACATCGTCAGCGAGCGATGGTTCAGGGTTTTGCATAAACCCTATTCTATGTTCCTGAATTTACTCAAGATTCACCATGAAACGAGTGTCTTGTTCTTCTCATCTCCTTCTATCGACTCTCCTCAAATCCGCGTCCAGAAGTAAGTTTCTACCAAGATGCTTCTTCTTTGGTTCTCCTTCGCGGATTCGATCTATCATCTCTTGTCCAGTGTCTTCTCCAATTCCTAAACCCAGTACTCATCACCAGCTTACACTAATGAAATTCCATTCTCGCTGTTTCCAAACCTTTCCCCACCCTAGCCCACTCCTTCCGCCTCCGCAGCGCAGCCTCCAGGAGAAGTCCGACCTCGAGGAGTCCTTTGAGTCTGCCACAACTACGGACGAGATTCTGACCTCCTTCGAAGCGTTCGCGGCCACGTTGGACGAGAACGATAAGAAGCTTGGTCTTGCTTGCTTAAAGGTTGGCCAGCATCTGGACTCCATTGGCTCTGACGATCATGAGAAAATTCTAAGCTTTGGATTGAGGGCTCTGAAGATCCTTGATGGCAGCGGAGAAGCGTCTGTTTCAGTTGCCATGGCTCTTCATTTGGTGGGTTCCGCCAGTTACGATCTGAAGCGGTTCAATGATAGTTTAGGGTTCTTGAACAGGGCCAATCGGATTCTGGGCGTCTTAGAAAAAGAGAATTCGGAAGAATTTGATGTACGGCCAGTGATCCATGCCGTCCAGCTGCAGCTTGCGAACACCAAAACCGCGATGGGAGGAGAGAGGAGGCTTTGCTTAATCTAAAAAGGTGCTTAGAGCTTAAGGAGTCCATTTTGGAGCCTAATAGCCGAGAATTGGGCGTTGCCTATAGGGATTTAGCAGAAGCGTATGCTGCAGTTCTGAACTTCAAAGAAGCATTGTCACTGTGCGAGAAAGCACTAGAGATTCATCTCTCTCAGCTCGGGCAAAATTCTGTGGAAGTGGCTCATGATCGTCGGCTACTTGGAGTTATATATACTGGATTAGAAGACAATGAAAAAGCATTGGAGCAGAACCGGCTGTCACAGAAGGTCTTAAAGAGCTGGGGAATGAGTTCTGATTTGATCCTTGCAGAGATTGATGCAGCCAATATACAGATTGCTTTGGGTAAGTATGATGAGGCTGTCAAGACTCTTAAACGAGTTGCTCAGCAGAAGAACCAGGACAGTGAGATCCGGGCATTGGTGTACATTTCAATGGCAAAGGCACTCTGCAACCAAGAAAAGTTTTCTGAGGCAAAGAGATGTTTGGAGATCTCCTGTGATATTCTAGAAAAGAAAGAAACGCAATTGCCTTCAAAGGTGGCGGAAGCATACTTGGAGATATCATCTCTCTACGAGACAATGAATGAATTCACAACTGCGATATCCTTGCTGAAGAAGAACCTTGAAATGATTGAAAAGCTTCCACAGGAGCAGCACATGGAAGGAAATGTCTTAGGAAGGATTGGATGGCTGTTTCTCTTGACTGGGAAGGTTGAACAGGGCATTCCATATCTGGAAAGTGCAGCTGAAAGGTTGAAGGAAAGCTTTGGACCTAAGCATTTTGCAGTTGGATATATCTACAACAATTTGGGAGCAGCATACATGGAATTGGAACGGCCACAAACAGCTGCACAGATGTTTGCCTTTGCAAAAGATATCATGGATGTTTCATTGGGACCTCATCATGCGGATTCTATACAGACATGCCAGAGTCTTGCTAATGCATACAATGCCATGCAAAGGTAATAATTGCAATTTTTTAACTCTTTTTATCTGGTGGTTTACATTATCTTTTTTCAACATAGGACCTATTTTGCCACATGATAAAACCTCTGGCTAGTGTTGGACATTTTTAATCTTGCTAATTTTTCTCTTTAGCTTATTTATATGTTAGTTTCAATTAGTAAATTAAGTTCTGGCTTCTATTAAGGTTGGCATTTCAACTTACCAAATCCTGGACTTTGTGATATCTAATGGTTCCCTTTTCCTGCAATGCCTTTTTATGTCTCTAATTTGTTCATTTTATGTTCCATTGATTACAGTCGCTAATCATTTTGGTTCTGACTTTTTGGGGAATGTTTTGTAGCATTAAACTGCAATATTTGAGATTGGTTTTTTAGTTTTGTAGTGTGGATACTTATAGCTGCGCCATGGCCCATTTTCAGCACTTAAGTTGATGCTAAAGACCATTCAATGTATGGGATATTTACAAATCAACCACCTAATACATGCGTATTTACAATTTAACCACCCTCCCTATTTTTTTGAACTACCGGACTCATGTATTGGCATGTGCCACGATCAAATTGTTGGGAATTTTACAAAAATGGAAAACATGAGTTGGGCTTTTGTTATGAATTTCAATATTTAGTCAATTTGAAAAATTAAGACCGGAGGTAATTAATTTGTAAATATAGAAGAATAGTGTGAATGTGTATGTAAAAGCCCCAATTAAATTTTGTTTGACAAATTTAATGTATGTTGGATAATAAACCATTCATTCAAGTGATATGAAGTGTTTATCAATATTGAATAGTTGAACACATTTGAGGTATATTTAAAAGAGCTTTGATATTGTATTTTATCTTGGATTCTTTTGCAAACTAATTACTGTTGACTATTTTTTTAAAATGATTTGCCCAAATGTCCACATATGCATTACATGTATGCAACTATAGAAGGAGGATGTGTTATTTTGGTTGTCTGATTGCATGTGTTTGCTAGGATGGTTGATAGTTACTCATCCACGTGAATATACATATGCACAAATATTTTTGTCTGTAATTATATTCAGGTGCATACAACTTTTTGTATTTCTCGCCTTCTTCTCTCAGTCCTATTCTCTTTCAAGACTTATCTTGTCCACATGCCATTACTATATTTGTAGGTTCGCAGTTTCAAAATTATTTTCGAATGTATCATTTCATTGTAACATGTGCTTTTTTTCTTTCTAATGCAAGCTGCAAATATCATTACAAAGGCTTTAAAGTTCTAACTTTAGGGAAATCACTTTGTAATTTGAAACAATCTTTGAAAAATGTGAAAGATATAAATGATCAAGTGTTAAACTGAAAGAATGATTAGTTAAAACTTGAACTTTTAAAATAAAAGTAGTATCATTGTCCACCTACTTGATAAGCTTTACATGGTTTATAAACCAAGGCTTCAACATCAATTCATCTAATTAAGATATTTGATAACTTTCTTTGGTTAAAACTTCATGGAGTTTACCAATCATTTTAAATCATATTAAGTACTGAAATCTGATGCTTAGAAAAAGTTAAATAATGTTGCAAATAGATTCTGATAGAAAATGTAGCAAAGAGCTGCAAATATAGAATGATAATGTTAATATTCTTACATGCTCAAAGTAGAAAAGTTATATTCAACGTATATTGAATGTGAGATCTATTAAATATATGATAGTGGAATATAAAATTAGATATTTTTGATTTGTTTAAAGGAGCGCAATGTTGAGTAAGGCATGAAAGAGGAGAGGGAAAGGAAGGGTGAACTGGGCATGCATTGAGATACTTTGATCTTCTTTCAGAATTCATCAATTCCAACCCTAAAAAGCAACATTAACATAAGTAGTTAATGCAGCGACTAAAACACAGCAATAGAAATATATATCAATTGTAGGAGAAATAATCTACGTAATTGGGGTAAACTAATACGAGTGTTAGTATATGACTACAATCTTTAAGATGACACATAAGTCTATTAGAGATTGTACACTTGAAAGTAATCAATTTAATCCTACAAGAGGTACTATAAAAGTGAACTTATTGTGTTGATAGAGAATTAAACATTATAATTTACCATTAAGTACAATAGTAATGATAAACTCAACTTTACTAACTATTCCACTTAATTTACTCTAATCAAATCACAAGTGTAGTCGCAAATCTATATGTCCAAACACTCAAAATATTATGAACAAAAGATATTATGCTAAAAAGAGATTACTTATTAATTTGGCTCAATTATATAAGTTCTATTCTATGACACATCATAATAAGCAATTTTAAAATGATTCTCCTAGTTTACATTCAAAGCTAAAATAATTGAAATAAATAAATGAAAATACAAGTAAAAATATATAATAAAATAAATCCAAGCTATAAGGATTTAGACACTTTAATATATGCATGGTTTGACCACTCAACCAACCAATGTCCGTTGATTTAAGATTTTCACTATCCTGAACTTTACATTACAAATTTAAATTTTTGCACTCTTTTGAGTGTGGGGAAATTCTTGTAACCTATGCACAATTAATTCTGTATGAAAGTGCACGCCTAAACTCCTATCCTTAGGAGCTAAGCTACCCACTTTCTCTAAATACAAGAGAAATCTACTAAGCAAAAGTCCTCTTGAACTTTGGAGGAGACCAAATGGCTATCTTCTATAGTTATAATTCAATTTCTATTAAATGGATATAAAAATAAACAAATGAAATTCTCATATAATAGCCTAAAAAAATGATAGAAATGTTACCACATGAAGGGTTAAGAGAATTTTAGAGAGGATGAATACTTGGTATTTCCTTAAAGTCTTTTTTTTTCTTTCCAAAGGATATTACATGAAAAAGGTTTGTAATAGATTTTCATTAGCTTGAAAACCTTCCAATATGTGTAGTGTTTATAGCCTTAGTTTCCTTTTAAATAATCCACAAAAGTAATTCAAAATAATTTTAAAAGGTCACAAAGAAGATCCTCCAAATGAATATCCCAAAACCTCTTCTAACAGAGAGCCAAACTAGCAGTTATTAAGATTGAATGAGGTACATTTGGTCCTCTATTGGTATACACTAAATTGGCTTTGATATATAAGGGTTTAGCCAGGTTTGAGAGAAAAGATCTAATATTTTAAAAAAATCTTACTAAATTTCTTTGCAATTAAAAGTATATGTTATAGTATTTGAAATCATATTTAAATAGATTATTGGATCTAATGAAATATGAATTAAGTGCAAATTCATTAAGTATAGCATAGTTTCTTTATTAACCTCAATGATTGGTGTAAAAGCACTAGTTAAGCTTGAATTATTCTTTAATTTGAGCTGAGCTTGAGATTGACATTTTAAGGCCCTAACCCTAATTATTAAATAATCATCATGAATTTATAAACTTGTCAAATGAGTTCCAAAGAAATTAAAATATTTTGTGTAGAAACATAGATGAGTTTGCAAGTTATCATAAAAAAAATTAGATAAAAATAAAAATTATAACCTATCAAAAAAATTCATAAGATATAAGCTAGTTATCTTTAATTGACATACTTTAGCATGATAGCATGTGAATAAAAAATTTAATGTTATATTTAAGAAACTTACTCAAACTAATTTTGTAATAGTATTATTAATCAATTCTCTGGTGAAATAAATCTTTAACACACTATTATTGGTTATTTTATGTAAATAAGAAATTTCAATAAACTAGATCTATGAAAAATAAATTAAAATAAATTCTCAAAAATGATAGATAAATTTAGAATAACATATAAAATGTAAATTGATTTTAGTTATGTGATCTTTATTCTCGTTATCTTTGGCAAAACTAACTCAACTAAATAGATTTAAACTGTACTCAACACCTTAGACACCTTGAATCTTCATTTGTGTTTTCTTACCTCAAACACTTCAGCTCTCCTCTAAGTGATAAATCCTCCTAATAGCTTGGTGGAAAGTATACTCATTTTTATGGTTATTATAAAATGATTAACTTTTAATGAAATATCTATTAAATTATTAGATTACATCATGCATGATTTGTTATTCTCCGAGTAATAGTAAACCATAGATGAGTCACATGGCTCATGGGTCATTGTGCAAATGATGCACTACTATGACAAATATGTAAAGGTGGAAGGTTCAGGAAGGAAGATAGTTAGATATAGAATAATATAGCTTGAAGTTGTAAAAAAAATAACTTTGTAAAATAATTTTGTCCTTTGTCTAGGGGTTTATCAGTGGAACCTCAATCTAAAGAGTTATCCTATCACTTCAGGACCTAATTTCTAGTTACACCATGGTTTAATATGGGCTTATCCTATATAATAAGTCTAGTAACTCTGAGGCTTCAAACCATAACATGGGGAATTAGGGGATGTGGAGCATGACTATTTTTTATATATTTCATTTTTTTTATCTTTTATATATTTATTCAAGATAAGCTAGCCCCAAATAGTCGGGATAGTTAATGATGATTATAATGGTGATTTATTCACTCAAGGTGTAGATCATCATGTTTTATTGCATTGAAAAGAATATTCTCATATTTCTAGTGCATGATGCCACTGTACTCCTATTAGAGTGGGGGCAGTTCCTTGGCATATTTATTTGTCCAATATAAAGTGGATTCCATAGTGAACAAGGTTGTCATTAAGTATCAAACCAAGTCCATAGGGCCTATTGGGGATTAAACAAGATCAATTTGCTTTGAGATCATTGCAACTTTGCCTTTTGTTGTGTTTTCTTGGGTTATATTGGGGTTATTGGCATGTTGGCTTGCAAAGAAAGCAGTAAGTGCTTGTGCTGGTTGGAACTTTGTATGGGAAAGATTGAGATCTTGGCATAATCAACCATTTTAATTATGTCGATGGATTGATGGAACCAAGTTAGAATGATAATATTTGTGGTCATTTGGCATTGAAATTGGTCAAGATGTTGTGTGGAGCATGAGATAGTTGATTTAAATGTTGCAAATTTTTTATTATTCTTGCTCACTTTCATTTTTCTTTTGGTACTTTTAAATAGCTTTGTCAGTGAGAAAATTGGGATTTTGTATTTAACTGTATTGAAGAGCATCTAAATATTCTAAAGGAGGCTTTCATAATTTTCTAAAATTTATATCATCTTAATGGTCATTTCTAAGAATTCTTAAGATTTTTCTTTCTTTTTGGATTTTAAAACAAGCTCAGAAAACTTTTTGTAATCTCTTGGGTCATTGGGTTATTTGAACAATTTCTTTTGATTGTTCTATGTCAGGTTTGCAATTTTAAAATTGATTTAGGTTAGATTTGCAATTTTAAAATTTTTAGGACATTGGCCATTAATGTGGCTTTGATTGATCTCATCTATTGACGCAGCGGACCCAAGGAGTGTTACATGGCATTAATATGGTATCTTTTTTTATGGAGCTAAAGCAGAGAGGGTTAATGTATATATGAACCTTGGAGATCTTATTTATAGTTTCTTGAGAAAACGTTTGCATTTGGTAAAGACTATTAATATGCTATCCGTAATCACAGACTCCAGAATGCAGATAAGAAACCTATGTTATCATTTTTCCATTTTTATACATAGAGAATACATTCACATTTATATAGGGGCTAGCTGAATAAAGAAAAAAATAATGCAATAGTCAGGATGGGCCGAGTAGTTAGAGATTAGTGGATGAGATTATAATATAATCAACTATATAATGCAAGTGGCAGACTATAGTAACCAATTGTTTGTTTGCTATCTGATTTGATTCCCTTAACACCTCCCCGCAGGTTGATGATTCGGGATGAATTGTGAGATTGTCACGAAGATAGAGAAAGCGAGATTGTGGCAAAACTTTAGTAAAAATATCAGTAATCTGATCTTGAGAAGTAACATGATGAACAATGATTTCCTTTGATTTGATGCAATCTCTAATAAAATGATAGTCAACTTTAACATATTTTGTACAAGCATAAAAAAATGGGGTTATTAGCCAAGGCAATAGCTGAAACAGGGTCACAGTATAAAGGAGTTGCAGTATCCATGAAGAGACCAAAATTGTTTAATAGTCTTTGAAGCCAAATGGCACTAGTTGTTGCAGTGGTTAACGCTCTATATTCGGCCTCAGTGGAAGACCGAGCAACCGTAGGTTGTTTCTTAACACTATTGACCTCCATACATACGTCATAGGTCGAGTCGAGCTCACGAGCCGAACTCGACGAACTTCGATGCAACAGTGCGCAAATCGAAGCTAAAATGCACTAGACATCCCCGAAATCAACTGAAATGACCTCCGATCGACGGACTTGTCGCATTTAGAACGTCGAAATTAATTGGAATATACATATTGAATAATTTGACGATCAACCGATCAAGAAAGAAGCGCCAACGCGCCACGACGATATGGAGTTGGAGGCGAAATGCCCAAATGACCTCCGTTTATAAATTGATCGCGTCATTAGCCAAACGTCGAAATCTATCAGATCGCTCAATTCCGTGACGAATATCGAAATGACGGAATGCAATTTTAAGAAATTGATCCATTTGACACCTTCAACTAAACGGCCCGACATGTAACAACGGCGCGGCTGAACATCTAATAACTTAAAATCAACATATATATTATATAATGGCCATCGCAAAATCAAAATTTGGTTTATTTTCACTCAAATAAGCATAGACCTTATATATACCTCTAATACCTAACTTTATCTATTAATAGCCTCCACTAATTATAGAAAGAACGACCAACCTCCGTTCTCTCGTTGTTTGTGCACCCGACGAACTACCACGAGAACAACGCAGCTGAACGGCTCGTCTCCTGTTCTCTCACTGCCGTGCGACCCGTCGCCCGTTTTCATCCGTCCGACCCGAGCATCGCACGATCGACACTTGACTCCCGATCAGCCAGCCGGTCATCTGACCCTGTAAAGACCGAACCGAAGCCCTCCTTCCCTCTCGAGCTCCCTATTGCCTATCCATCTCCTCTGCAGCGGCCAAGTAAGCTACTCCGGCAACTCATAGGCACAAATCTATTGCTGATTGCAGCGACATTAACAGCCCTCATTGCAATCCTTTAATCTTCCATAATCAAATTTCAGTCAAGGAGGTATGAGATAATATGGTTTGAATTGTTGTAGGGTTTTGTGTTGTTGTCTCCATGCTATATGTGATTGCAAATTCGCTATGTTCCATTGCTAAATGCGTATTTCATGCGGTGAAATTGGGAAAGTGATGTTGGTTTGTCCTTTGGCATGAGGTGGATGGAAGAGATTTGGAAACATTTAGAATGTGTGTTTGTCATTATTATTTGGCAAATCCAAGATGTAGAAGATGATCAAAATGTTTGGATGATTTCACGTGTATCTTAATCTTGCTTGTATTTCACTATTAAATTATTGTTGTATTTATCAAACTTAGGAAGTGTGATAGCTTCTAGATGTTTGGTATGAAGAGAGGGAAATGGAAATCTGATCTATTAATAATTTGGTTCTCATTACTATCTAATGTTTAAAAAAAAAAGGGGTAAAGCGATGATAGAAGTGAGGGTTTAGTAGAGTAGTTTTATTTATGTCCTATCATCTCGGCTCAATGTATATGTAAAAACTTATGATGAATGTTGTAATTTTAAGTACCCACTTGTGATTATTTTAACACAACGAGAAAATCTGCTAGATATAAGTAGCAGTACGCCGTGGCATGAGAAAATCGTGACGGTTTTATACAAGTTTGACGCTATTTCATAAGCGGTAGAGAAAAAATCACTGATCGCGATCGCAAAGACACATCATGCACGCTTTTCATAAGCGTGGGAAGGAGAGATTCGATGATCCCACACGGGATGACATCGAGCACCGAATTTCATTTCAAATGTCTCTTACGCAGATATTGAAGGCCTATGCACGCTTTCTTAAGCGTGGTAGATTTAAAGACTTGCGAGGTCTCAAGATATTGACTATGCGCTTTCTTATATATGGCGCTAAGACTTCCCAAAGCACCTTATATCGAGGATGACGTCGGGAGATTGCCGAATTTCATTTCAAATACCTATTCATATGCTTGCTTAGTATATTAAATTCATGTACCTACTGCTTTAATACAAGCTAGACATAAGTACTCGTGCATGCTGCTTTAGCATGGCAAAGAAACCAGGATCCCTTTTATGCAAGTATTGAAAGTCTATGCACTCTTTCTTAACCGTGGTGGATTTAGAAGATTCTCTAAGCCGCAGTGTCGCAAGACACTAACTATTCATGCTTTCTTAAGAGAAGGAAAGATCACCAGAGTTACGGACGACTACGGAGAGTCGAAATTTGGATTGACAGAGGACTTAATTAATTTAATGCAAATGAACTCTAAGCTCAAAATTAAAATCTGAATTAAAATTATAGGTATTGAGGGTCTATGCACGCTTTCTTAAGCGTGATGGGTTTAGAAGACTCTCTAAGTCAGTGTCGCAAGACATTGACTATGCATGCTTTCTTAAGCATGGTAGGGTGCACTCGAAGTAGCCTACGCAGTGACGTCGGAGAGGGAAAATTTCCAAGAACATGCTCGCGAATGCATTTATTCTTAACATAATAACATGATAAAAATGATGATGCAAGACTTAAAATGAAAAAAATTATTTGCATATAAAAAAATGAATTGAACTTTTGCATGCGACACATTGTATCAATTGGATTGCAATAGTTTAAAATTGATATATAATCAAGTACAAAACTTAATGACAGGGGACTTTGTGGCTCATTAATGAGCATGAGTAGAACTTGGAGTGGACTTAAGAGCAAGTCTTCTAATAGGTATAAAGCTCTCACAAACTCAGTGAATTTAATGGTTGTTTACGAGCATGAATTGATTTTTCAAAGAAACACTTGGATTATTATTATTATTTTTTTTTGAAGCACATGAAATTTGAAGTATATTAGAATGCTTGCTTTCAAACTAAAACATAACTTAAGATGGAATTCACAAAGGATCCACATTAAGGCTAAGTAACTTGGTAGTGAGCATAATGCAGAGCATCTTAATGAATGATTGGATTATAATAATAATATTATAAGAATCTCAATTTAGTAAAATATCTGAGAAACTAATTACGTTATGACGAGAATGATCTATTATTAAATTAATAGAAATACGCGATCGGAACAAAAAATAATACATCTACCTTGATGATGACTGTGTTTAATGGAGATGTCAATGGGGATAACATATGTTTAAAATCTCAAATCAAATTAATATAAATTACTATCAATTCAAATGTGAAATCTAATAAGTTATTAAACTATAAATGATTAAATGAAATTCAATCTTTAAAAACTTAAAGTAAACTTCACTCTACCCACCTTCCGCAATTGTTTGTTATAGGTAATAAATTAAAAAAAATTTAGCTCACAAATAAATAAGTCGTCAAGACACAATTATGTTACTCAAAACAATCTCAATTAAGGACGCGTATTCCTCTCGTCTGCATTTGCCAATAATGCCCATATATGATGCGCATGTAGTCCTTCGATCTTGCCATCAACGATGATATCATTATATTACGCACGATACAGATGCTTCCAATGTCATTCGATTTGGAACCATGTACACTTGATAGAAGAAAAGCCTCTGTTGTTAAGGGACTTGAAGTTGTCCCCACAAATATCACCCCAAGTCTATAAGGTTTTTTTGACGCAACTACGAGCCGACAAGAATCCTTCTGACGGTCGATTACTTCATCTAAATAAGTAGACTGGGACGCATAGGACGAAAATCATGGGATCTTGATTGGCCATCGTCTCCCAACCATCTTCAAGTTAAAGAATGATGAATTTCATAAACCTAAATTCTATAACTCCATATACTGCTACTATATGCTATGCATTTAGCAATCTAATAGTAGCTTTAATCGAAAGTTCTCTCTCAATATTGAGAGGGGTAATTAACTATAGCTACTTGCGCCTATAGGAAACCTAGAACTGGATCTAAAGTCCTCACAAAATGAGGGCGAAATCTCTGGGTAAATTCTTATCTACTATTTCATCTGCCTTCTGAAAATTTAACCGGCACTTAATCTATCGAGAGGTCGATGACAAATTTTCGGAGCCCACAAACACTGGAAGAAATAAGAGTAGAACCTAGGAAAGCACAATATCCACCGGTAGATTTCCGGTTCAAAGGATCAGAAGCCCAATCTGAATCAGAGAAGATATAGAGATGACACAAACCTGAGTTACAGAAAGACCATATTGAAGAGTTCCCTTGATGTTGAGCAGCAGATGTTTAAGGTATTGATTATGAGAAGTTAATGGTTGATGCATGAATTGACATAATCTGTTTATAGCAATGTGATTGTGAGATACTGTAGGGAGCCCACCATATGACGGTATAATGTCAGATTATCAAAGGGGGAATTTGAAGCTGGCATTGAGATGGTTTTGGAGACATTGATAGCTTAACTACCTTGCAGTCAAGCATCCCAAATCTAGTTAGTATGCCAGTGGCATAGGAGGTTTGCTGTAAATGAATTCCAGTAGATGTGTGGATAACAATAATATCGAGAAAAGTTGAAATTGTACCCAGGTTTCTTGTCTTAAAGTTCTATTGAAGACTTGTTAAAAGATGAGAAATGGATGCTTGATCATTGCCAGTTATGAGTATATCATCAACGTAGATTAAAAGAAAAGCAAACAATTGTCATGATTGTAAATAAATAGAGAAGAATCAGCAGAAATTTGAGTGAAATTCAGGTGTTGTAAATGAGAGGTTGGTTTGGCAAACCACTGGCGAGGTGTTTGCTTTAGACCGTAAAGAGCCTTTTTAAGATGACAAACATAGTGAGGATATTGAGCAACAAACTCTTATGGTTGATACATATAAACGGGCTCAAGTAGATCCCCATGCAGAAAAATATTTGAAATATCAAGTTGAAGAATAGGGCAATTGTATGTGAGAGCCACTACAAAAAGAATTCGAATGGTAGGAGCTTAGCGATGGGGCTAAACGTCTCAGTGTAATCAATAACAAATTCTTGTATATAATCTTCTGCAACTAAGCGAGCCTTGTATCAAGCAAGCTCACCATTAGTTGTTTTTATTTAGTAAAGCCATTTACACTCTAGAATTGTAGCATTTGGAGGAGGAGGGACCATAACACGTGCTTGGGATTGTAATGTTTGAAATTCTGTAGACACAGCAGCCATCTAGTGAACATGTTGAACTGCTTTAGAGTAGCAGGTTGGATCAGGAGGATTAGCAACTTGGGTATGCAAGGTGAAGATTGTTTTGGGTTTGAGATGTTCAGTTTTAGACCGAGTGAGCATATGATGGGAAGATTTGGGAGGAGCTATGGAATGGGGGATAATAGGGGACACATTAATAGTAGATGATAGTGGAGGGTCTTCAAGCAAAGAGGATGGATGAGCTGATGTGCGAACAGAAGTTGAGGAGGTGGATGTTGTGGTTGGAGGATGCTAAGGAAGACACAATGGACATAGTCCAACATGCGAAGGACCCAATAGTAGAATTTGATTTGTCTTCAAATCCTTGATGTGATAACCAGTGGCATCAAATGAAATAGAACAGGAATTGTTAGTGGCAAGTCAATGAACTAAAAGAAGATTATGAGATATTTTTGAGACATGAAGAAGTGAGGATAGGTAAAGCTTATGATTGGGCGTGGGAAGAATCCCTTTTCCTGTGCTGGAGATTGGAATTGTTTGACCATTGCCAACTGTGGCTTGCTGATTTCCTTGATATTCCTGTGGTTGAATGAGCTGATTGGAATCATACGTGAGATGGGATGAAACTCCAGAGTTAAGGTACAGAGGATGCAGTAGAGGTATCAACAATGAACGCTTGAGATGAAGATGTTGAAGATTGTTTGCTATTGTAATTTAAGTTTGTACGATGCCAATATTTTAGTCCAATATGACTTTTTTGTTGCAGATTTGACACTGAACACACTGCAAATTGGTACGACCTCCTTTTGATTTACGAAACGAGGAGCAAGTTGTAGGATCACGAGTCGATTGATCAAAGGGTTGTTTGTTGGTTGAATTGCATCAAGACGTTGTAAGAGCCATTGGTGTTTCAGAGAGATGACTGTTCTGCAGTTCCCTAGCAAACTCATTTGTAATATTAGTTTCTTCACTACGAAGTAGAGAGTAGAAATAATCTAAGGCTTAGACGTTCTAATAGTAGTCTTGAAGGCTTGATAGGTTAATGGAAGACCACTTAGTGTATAAAGTATAATATCTTCAGGATCAATGGTAGAACCTACAACTGTGATAGTATCAACTTTGGATTTGATTTCAGATAGATATTGCTGCATTGATTGATTCTTCTTAGAGATGCGATGAGGCTCATTTTTCAATTGAATCACACATGAACGGTTTGTTGGCTACAACCATTTTTGTATCGTGTGCCAAATTTCAGCACAAGAGTTAAGATTCAGGATGTATAGTGTGGGCTCCAAAAATTCGCCACCGTTCTCTCTACAAATATATTTTGGATTTTGAAGAGAGTATGATTTAAAGTAATTTTGGTAATTTCGATGGAATAGTAGATAAGACACTACCAGATTGCCCTCATTTCATAGACTTTAGATCTGCTTCAGTTTTCTATAAAGCAGCTTATAGTTACTCCTCCCAATAAGTGAGAGAACTTTCGACAAGCCGTTAGATCGCTAAACGAACGTATAAGAAGAAAGATATGTAATTTTAGAATTTAGATTATGAATTTATCATTTCACCTTAAACCTGGTTGGAGAATGATGATCTAGATCCCATGTCATCCCAATCAAATTCCTGGCCTACTTAGTAGGAGAACCCAACCTCGACAGGAGATCTCATCGAACACAGTTATTGCCCAAGAAATCCTCAGATCCGCATGGTGTTTGTCTAAGGAGACAATCTTAAGTTTACCTAATGACAAAGGGTTGTTTATCAGTATCCCATGATTCAAAACCAAAGGAGCATACGCCACGGGATCAGATAATGGAGCCGACCGGCAAACGATCAGGACTCACGGTTAAGCATTTCTGGATTTTATGGCCATTTCACGCTGGGAGACGGTCAGCCCCACTTGGCGAGAGATTGATTGAGAACATAATGGAACACTTGATTTGATATCTCCTGTGAAATTTTCTTAATTTGTCATCCCGACAAATGGCGGGTGGATGATTGAAGATTTTAGTGATAGAGTTTTATTTAAGTAGCTAATTCTTAATTTGATTTGAAAAAATTGAATACGTTGTTTTAAATCACACTCTAGTTGCTAACAGAGGATTAGACCAATAATTTTTCGAGATATTTCATCGATTTAAAATTCTTATTATAAATTTTAGATTTTGTTAACCCGGACCCAATCCTAAGACTAAATCGGGAAGCAACCCGCGTAGCATCCTCAGACACTTGAATTTAAGCATTCAGCGTAGTGTCGGGGCCCATGCGAGTGTATAGTAATTTTAGGTAATTTAATGTTTGAATTATGAGATTGATTTTGTATTTTCATTTTTTTTATTCTAGTTTAGCCTTTTCAGATATTAAAATTTGACCAAATCTCGCGTTACACGCAGGTGTTTAACTAATTTAATTTAATGAAATCATTGATTTTGAAAATCATAATTAGAATGAAATTCTTAATTTTGATTGAATGAAGCCCCATGATTTTATAAATTTTGATTTAAGATCTTTACAAAGAAGCATACGATTCGATGCGTTTAGTTT
This sequence comes from Cymbidium sinense, assembly GCA_021442155.1. Taxonomy (NCBI): domain Eukaryota; kingdom Viridiplantae; phylum Streptophyta; class Magnoliopsida; order Asparagales; family Orchidaceae; genus Cymbidium; species Cymbidium sinense. Next base: position 168,045,444 of record CM038215.1, read on the forward strand.
ATATAAGTTCAAAGGATAATTTAATTTATTATTTTAAGAAGAAGATTTACTCAATTAATTCTCATTTTCTTCTTCTTTATTCAAACTCTCCTACATTTCTCTTTTCAACTCTCTACATTCTTTTTTTCTTATTCGAACTCTCTACATTCGTTTTCCCTCTTTTATTCAACTCTCCTACATTCGTTTTCCCCTTTTTTTTTTGAAAGCAACCCACTCACCCTTCTAATTTCTATAAATAATGTCAGAGGAGTCTCATTCTATTTCATTTCTTTGAAAGGTTGGAGTTAGGACATTTGAAAGGAATGCTAAACTTTAGTGGCTTTTAACTCTGTTTAAATTTTGTAAGTGTTTTCACCTTTTTTTTATTTTGTTTTACTTTTATGTTTGTGATGTCATTTTACTTTTTCCCTTTTTTGTTTGACGCTTTTAGTTTAAAATTATCAGTTTTTTGTGTGCTTAGTTCATTTCATTCCTCCCTTTTTTCTAAGTCAAAAGATTTGACGCATTTTGGCCCTCCGTCATCCCCTGCGGTTGAGGATGATGTGTTTATTCATACGCCTCGGCGTGAAGCAGGTCTCATGACACACAATCGCTTTTCATCATCTCATACCTTTTTTTATCTAAGTAGAATTTGACAAAATTTCTAGAGATTTCGTATGAGTTTATGATCTAACGAGTGTTACTACTCTTGGTGACGCTTCGAAGGAGAAGCTGTCTATGACAACCATTTTCATCTCGTCGCCCTCTCAGCACAACGGCGCCTTCAAACCCGCAAAGAAACACAAGCATTATTCACATTCACAAATCACATGTCGACGCATTTTTCGCGCAATGCTCAAAAGGAACGGTTAGATACGAATGGGAATGTAAGGGAGTCACGCCGAAAATCGAAAAGAATTCCGCTTTAATTCTTCCGTGAAACGAAAATGGAAGGTTAAAGGAGTGGAAATCGAAAGAAGAATTAGGCTCTTCCTCCGATTGTGGCGCAAACCGACGGGTTTTGTGCGGCGTCGAAATCGAAGAATGCGATGTTCTTCCTGTTATGCGGTTTAAAATTGACGGCCAGCGAGGAATCGACGAAATCGAAAGAATCCTTCACGATATTCTTCCGTTGAAGCGAAAAAATTTGGATGCTAGTCATGAAGGGGAAGGAGCATGGGGATAATTTAGAATTTTAAATAAAATTTAAATTAATTAAATGATTTTAATTTGAATTTTATGGTGAATTCACATCAAATATATATATATATCAATGTAGGTAATTTGTTTGCTCAACGAAAGCATTCATTTCAGATCTGAGTCATTCGGTGAGCCTGTCAATTTAGTCCATTTCATTCAAAAACGCGTCGCTTTTTATCCTCTCGATTTTCAAGGCGACTCATTCAAATTGAGTGAGCTTTACTGATAGATTGACGCTTTTGAAGCCAACGATATATCAATATATCGATGCTTGATTCCTCGCCGGCGAATTGATCGCAGACATCGCCAAATTGAAAGATTGATTACTGAATTAAATAGAATATTTATATCCAACCAATTTCGACGTCAACGCTGATGGGGAGTCGTCGTGACGGAGGTTTTGATTTTGATTTCGATGCCCGTACGCTTTCGATTTGTTGCCACTTCAAATCATTAGATTTACTGCATCCCGAATTAGGACGGTCTCATTTGATAGTTTTGACGTTCGCTAACGCGATCAATTTACGAACGGCGTCATTCGGACATCGTCGTTACTCGAGCGCTGGCATATCGATACCGAATGTTTAATTGATTGATCGTTAGATTTTGCAATATTTATATTTCGATCAATTTCGAACGCAATACAAGTTCGTTCAGACGGTCGTTGACCATTTTGCAATATTTATATTTCGATCAATTTTGAGCCCCGATTTACGTACTGTCACCTCCGAAGTCTGTTGAATTCGATTTGTAGGCTTGACTTTGATTTATGACACAAATGTGGAAGTCAACATATGGTAACAAGATACCCTTCAAAACCATTGCTCAAAAAAAATTTAGAATTTGAGAACTCTAGGTCTGAAACTTTTTGGAATTAGATGAATAGTTATGACATTTTTTTTATATTGACCAGCAAAATCTTGAGTTGAGGAGGAATAGAGGAGCTACTAACCAACGGCATAGAGACTTCTTCACTATTTGTTGAAGTTGCAAGGGTCATATCAAAAGAAAACTTCACAACAAAGAAATTAAATCGAAAGAGTGGAAAAGGAAGTGGCACGAGACAAATCGGGCTCTGATACCATGACAGAATGCAGAATGCAGAGAAGAAACCTATGTTATCATTTTTTAATTTTTATACATAGAGAATACACTCACATTTATATAAAGACTAGCTGAATAAAGACAAATATAATGCAACGTTTAGGATGGGTCAAGCAGTTAGAGATCAGTGGATGAGATTATAATGTAACCAATTATATGATGCAAGTGACAAATCATAGTAACCAATTATTTGTTTGCTATCTGATTTGATTCTCTTAACATGTAATTGGGGCAAATTCTCTTCAGTGTTTATATATGACTGCCTAATTGAATATGCAATCAACTCAATTTTTTCATGCCTATCTTTTCTAGTTGCTGGTTTTGAATAGATCATAGTTTTCTAGAAATAATAATTATTGTTATTTATTTTTATGTTTAGTCCGTTTGAACCCAATTAATGGGGAGAAGACGGAGGAGCTTTTGCTTTGTTTCATGCTCGGCTTTGAGACCTTTTGGAGTCTCCAAAAAGAACGAGGAGGTTTTGGTGGCTAGCATGGTGTTATTTATTTATTTTACCACACTTTTTTCTGTACGTATGCAAGCGACAAAGATTGTTAAGCGGTGAATTTCGGAAATTTTGATAGTGTTTCATCATAGCTTCAATGATGTTGATGATAAATTGAATAAATCCTAGATTTGTGGAGAAATTTCAATATTTCGTGCAACTTAATGTTGGGGAGGCGTTGGAGAATGCATATTAGCCTCCTTCCCATGCCAAGAATGAAGGGCATGAATAAAGCTACCAATGGTGGCCCTTTGATGATTTGAATCTCCTAGTCTACACCAATAAAGGCAGGCACAGGTGATGCTACCACCCTGAACTCTATGGAGGTCATTTTGACATTGGTGAACTCTTAGTAGGTGATGTTGAGGCAAAGACTAGCAGCAGTACTGCGAAGAGAAGCTATACTTAGTTTGATAGAGAAGGCCTAGGTTTATTTGGTGTTGTTTCTGAGGGGAGTATTATAGGGGAAGAAAGAATATGCTCCCTCTCCTTTTGGCAATGTCGAATCTTGAAGGGGAATAGGAGGGGATCAGTGACAAAAGCTGGGCAAGGAATAGCTTGGTTTTGTTATAAGGTTATCATATTTTAGCCTGTATACACTTTTGATACAGGGAGGATGCTGCTACATTGTGATATATAAATATTTTCACTGGAAAGTAAATTAAAATTTTAGCTGTCTTGTTAGAAGAACTGGAATTCACATTGCTTTATGTCCCTCTGTGGAAAGTGGAAACACAGTGGAGGATAATAATAGTACGTTTACCTCAGAAAATAAAGCTTTATTGGCTTTAAGATCACTTGTAATTGTTTGATTATGTTAAAATGAGATGCATTTGATTTGCCTGGTAGCCAATAAGACTAATAGATTTTACAAAGATTTACATAAAAATTGTATTTACATATCTAACACTTAAAATTTGATATTTTGATTTCTAACACTTAGGTTTGAAAATGTGTATTCACTTCTAAAAAGTTAATTATAGTGGTATATTTGATGTGATGTTAAAAATTTGAGTATTATATGTAAATATCAATGATTAGGTATCAGATACATAAATATATAAGAATAACACGAAGTGTCTGTAAATACCCCTACATTTTACATAACATGCTAATAATACTCTAAATATTTTCATGTCATTAATCTAATTTTAATCTAATTTATGAATTTCTAAATAACATTGTGATAATGCTACTAAATAATATGTAATCCTTTTGCTTTTCACGCAGCTACACCCTTGCATTGGAATTCCAACAAAAAGTTGTAGATGCTTGGGCAAGCCATGGTGCGAGTGCCAGAGATGAACTTGAAGAGGCAAGCCAAGTACTTGAGGACCTAAAGAAGAAGTCTTTTGAATGGATACCCGATTTAATTGTTGAACATGCAAAATCACTAGCCAAAGGCAGTGACACTGCTCCTACCAAGTTTGTGCGGCAATGATATGGAGGTACTTGTGTTAGGCTCATTTGCAATGAACTTATCATTTGATTATCCAGGCAAATTTCATGTTTTTAGCTTTTCATTTTAATTGACATGGTCTGGTCTCTACTTGTGTGTCCTCTTTTTATTGTGATCAAGTTGCTCATACTCTTAGTTTCAAACAACAAGGAAATCGGGAGGGCATCAAATCATATTTACCTCAAAAGGATGTGACACTCGCCACTTTAGATTCCGATTTTGGGGCTCCCTCAGTTAAAGAACTGGCTTTACTAGAGAAATTTGGGGAATAGGATACCTTGATTTAAATGTGGTCATGATGAATCTTTTTAACTATTTAATTTATTTTGAGATGAGTTTAATAAATCATTAATTAATAAACTCTTATATTATAGGAAGATTTACTTAAATAGCACACAATTCTTATGCATCTACATATCTAACTATTGAAGTTTGATATTTATAAATATAGTATTTTTTCTATTCATGAAAAGGTGTATTTCACTTAAAAAGTTAATGATTATGCTATTTTTATGTAATATTAAAGATTTGAGTTATTTATGTAAATATTAAAATAAAAAATTTATAAATCAACCGCCCAATTCTTTTATATTTACAATTTAACCACATTTCTTTTTTTTTAAATTGTTGAACCCGTATATTTGTGTGTGTCACGGTCAAATTGTTGAGAATTTTATAAAACTGAAAAATATGGATTAGCCTTTGTTTATGAATTTCAATTTGGATTTTATTTGAAAATTAAGATAGGAAGGTTGTTAAATTATAAAAATATAAGAATTGGGTGCTATGTATATAAAAGTCTACTAACAATTAGGTTTTAGATGTATAAATATATAAAATCACGTAAATGTCCCTTTATTATATTCATCTTAAAATACTTTAATGGCTAAAAAAAATTCTTTCATTACCCAACTTTTTTTCCACTTAACACAAACAATTAGGTCTTACTCATCTATTCACCAAAAAAGAAAAAAAGAAAAATCACTCTTACATTCCAAGTATGTTTCAAATGTGGGATTAAAAACATTCCATGTTTCCTCATCCATTCTTTCTCTCTTCCTCATCTAAATGTCCCCAAACAAGAAAAGAAAAAAAAAAACAAACCAAAAAGACAACAAAATAGTAGATTATACAAAGCATATTTTCACCAATTCCTTTATATATATATATATATATCCAAGAACACGGATTCCTCTATTCACCATCTTCATAAATCTAGCAGCTGTCACATTTGCGTTCATAGCACTCCATTGATTGATGACTAGTGCAAACCACCTGATACTCAACTGGTGACTGACTGGTTAAGTGGCGTCCAGGCTTTTGGCCTATCGAACTACCAAATATTTTCGTACTTAGATGCTGCTTGCTTTTAGTACTTAGCCTTGCAGCCTATTCATGGCACCTTTTTCTATCTGAATAGCATTATAATCACTTTACCCGCTTCGCCATGCTCCAGTTCATGTCTTACAGGCAGCAACTCCTACTTCCTATGCGTTTAAATATTTCTGAGCGAGATATTGGTCAAAGTTTGAAAGGTCCCTTGAGCAGAGAGCCTAAGTTTTTTTTTACAAATGTTTTCAGGTCCAATAATTTATGTAAGAGAAACTAAGTGTGGTTCATTTGTCAAAAATGCTTTATTTTTCGTGCTTCCATGTTTGCAGCAGGCCATGGATAGTGTCCCATATGAAAAATTATGGTATGTTATAAGAAAGTATTGTTTTTATTCAATTTTGAGTTTCATGAAGATTGCAGCATGTAAAAATGAAAGTTTGATGTTTAGTGTTTATAAATTTCATTATACATGTTTTATTTTACAGAACCTTTTTTTAATGTTTGTAATTGTTATATATTTACATATTTAACCTTAAAATTTAATATTTACATAAATAATACTTAAATATAGGTGCTAATTAGTCAAAGTGACTTAAAAGTTATTGTCAAGATTTTAGATTTAAATATCACATAAGTCATAATAAAGTCTCATCTCAATATATATATATATATATATATATGTGGGTTAGATATGTAATTGGAGAATTGTTTTATAAATATTTTGTTTTACAGAAGTTTAAAATTGTGTGTGCATTTTTATGATCGAATGTTAGTAAAAGTGTGAAATTATATTTTGATATAATGGTGTCAAATGCGAAACATGCAGGTCGTTGTCGTCTCCAGCTACCGCTCGAGAGTTCCTCTCATGATTTGTCAGCACTTTCGACCCCACGCGCGTTACCACACGCCGTGTGCCTGTAAGACTACTGGACAGCATAGCATTTTGATGCAGCTAATTCTTAACTTTTTATTTATTGGCATAAAAAGATGTGTAAATTTAATTATTTTGGTTTAAATGTTTTATTTTTGATAAAATATTTTTTAATAATAAATGAATTTTTTTTATTTGATAAAATTTTATGCTGGGCTCTAACAATTTTTATTTAATTATGTGTTCAAGGGTTTTGTATCTAATAAACTATAGTTGAACCAATGATTCGATTTTGAGAAAAAAAATCATGTTATATTTTTTCTAGCTCAATAAATTTTATTTGATAAAAGAAGAAAATTAATATTAAATTGGATTTACGTGCACACCTCACACTTTTTAAGTATTTATATTTTGAAAATTTAAAATTATATATATATATATAATTAATATTTTTAAAGAGGGAAATATAATTTTCTAGGAGAGTGTTATACATGTAATTATGAAATTATAAATAATAGATATGCAATTGGATATGAATTAGATAGCATGTATGTAATTTGTTAGTATTAATTAATGTTAATTTTTCCTATTTTGTCGGTGCATTTATTTGAAATAATTGTCATTCTTTATAAAGTTGTTGTGAAAAAATAATTTTAAAAAAAATTATTATGAGTGTTATAATTTTTTTTAATATCAAATAACATTTTTTTTTTTTTTTGACACTCATCATATTCTAAAAGTGGTCTCTCAAAATATTTTTTCATAATAAATTTTTTTGAAAATTAATCAAAAAATTAATAGTTAAATGTAAGGCTGTGATTATTTTTTAAAAGATAAAAGCTGACAGAAAATTATAAACGCATTCTAAGAAATAAAAAATTATAACTTATAAGTGAGGAAGTGTATTTATTTATAAATGCTAGACGAACTATGTAAATTTAGTACAATTTCTTCAACAAAGGTGCTGAGCAAATATTTATAATATTTAGATTAATCCCCTAAAGTTCTATACTTTATTATTAATTTAAATAGTCAAGTCTATAATATACTTAGGAGTTATTTGGTTGTCCTGTATTCAGAGTGTAGTAAATTAAATATAGTATATTTGGATTATTTTAAATTATTTAATTGAAAACTCTACAATACAGAATTTCTTTTTTCTTGTTTGATAAAATAAATACAATGTAAAGTATTTTTGAGATTATCGATGACATTGTTAATGGCAAGCGGTGGCGGGGTGATTGAGGCGGTGGCTCTGATCAAACGGTGAGCATTTTCATTGGTGGTGTATTTGAAATTAAATAAATCGTGAATTTTAAAATCTTCAATAATCTAATTTATTTAATCTTATAAATCGTTGAAATTTTATTTTTGCATATATACTCAAAAACTAAATTCTTTATATTTTGTTTACTTTATACTGTAAATAGGGGCAATCAAACAGCCTCTTAGTATATCAGAATGTAACACATTTCTGCTTGGGGATACAGTAAGATAGTACTGCATGCCATTAAATGGTAACTTGTCATTGGAAGGTTTTTATAATTATACTTAGTGGGCCTTTGGAGACTAATTATAGGAGAAATTTTGTTTGTTTTTATATCTTAAAATTAAAACGATAGAGTGGTTACTTAAATCCAAAGTAGTTGCACTCTTGATTGCTTAAAATATTATGAAATCATAAAAAATATTTATAATCATTATTAAACATTATTTTTTTTTATTTATCAATTGTGTCGAGCAAGACATAAAAATAAATAGATTTCAAATCAAATAAAATATTTTAATAATTTCTAAAAAATATTTATTTCACATGTTTTTCTATTATTAATAATTAATGCTTATTAATCCCATTGAGAACAAAACTGTGACATAGTGACCACTTTACTTCATTGCATGTGTTATGATGGTTTGAAGTTATGGTCAATGAAATTATTTTACTTTATAATTGCATTTCACTGCTTCGAAATTAAAAAGTGATCGAATTTATCAAATATGTTTATATTTATTTATTTATTTATTTTATTTTATTTTTGCTTTAACTGACCAATGCTTTTCCTTCTCTTTAATTCCCTTTCATCTTTTTTTTTCTTTTTTTTCTTTTTTTTCATTCTTGTTTCTACGGTCCCCTCTTTTAGTGTTGCTTTCATGACATTGAAAACTCGAGATACACCACATGACTTGTCCAAAGTCCTCCCTAAATTCTTTTAAATCAAAAATATTTAGTGGTTAACCCTCATATATATATATATATATATATATATATATATATATATATATATATATATATATATATATATATATATATATATATATATAATTACAACAGTTTTCAAAAATTTACTTTTTGCTGACAATAATTCTGTGATAACATTTATAAACAACTGCGACTGCCCGAACTCGGATGTTGAAGATTAAAGTTTTGAGTTATAGTCTACTCTAAGAAAAGAAGGAATTTTGTGAAAGAAAAGCAAACCCTTCACTAATTTAGAGCAACAGTTTTCTCTCGCAGATGCAATGAGTGAAGAACAAACTAATTTTGGATTGGAAGAACGGCGCTCTTTGAGCTTCTAGCATGGCTGAATGAGAAGAAGGATCTTCTGACCTTACCAGAATTGCCATTGCTGCTTCCCTCGCCATTGCTTAAAACTTGTAAATTTCTGTTATTTTGCAGTATCTCCTGAACCGCAATGCAGAGCAGCCTATCGTTAGAAGAGTCCAAGGAGAAGGATCTTCTCATTGGCTGAATTTCAAACTCTCCCCTTTCACCTCGCATACTGCTAATACACTCGTCTCCCATACTCATGACATGAGTCGTCTTCCTCACACTCCTCCCCTCAAAGCTCAGCTCTGTTCTCCTTCCTTCATCCTCTCTCACTTCGGCCACTGAACTCTCCCTCTCATCAGAAAAATTCTGGCTCAAATTTTGCTCTGCGATTTCACTTGTGAGTATTGGTGATGTGGTTGTGATTTCTAACCTGCAGACTGGGCAGTTCTTATGCGTCTGAAGCCATGTATCGATGCAATCTATATGGAACACATGAAAGCAATTGGGAAGCATTCTTATCCTTTCTTCTTCCTGGAATTCATTCAGGCAGACTGAACATTCGTGGAAGGAGCACTGAACTCGACCTCTTTGATATCGAAAATTCGGTATGGACTGAATTGCGCATTCGTCAAGCCCGTGGACGTCGATGATTGCGGAGTAGAAAGCTAAGAGGTCCTCGCCACTGCCCCCGCGATCGCGGTGGCGGCGACCGGAGCGAGAGATGTCGGCCATGAGTCTGAAGTGCTGCCAATTTAAACAGCACTTGGTTACAAAGACATAGTAGCTAAGGAGGATTATAGATGTTGCAATAATTCCTATAATTGAGATAACCAGTATAGGAAAGCTGGACTCTGAGGTGTCTGATGGTATTTCTTGAGTCATTGAAGATGGAAAAACGTTTTTAGCATAAGAATTTGATTGGTTGGGATTTGGAGAAGAAGATATAATGGTAAGGAAATTGATGAGGAATGATCTGAGATCAAGTGATCTTAGTGGAAGAAAGGGAAGAGAAGATAGTTATGAGTAGAGAGCGAGAGCGAGAGAGAGAGAGAGAGATGGGTCAGGTTTTGAAATGAGAGCGCATGTGGGAGCAATAGAAGATAGCTGAAGAAAAAAAAAAGGGCACTGAAGCCATTGGCAGTGGAAGTCAGGAGGAAAGAAGAAGAGGTTAGAAGATTGGAAATGGATACTTCAGTCAATATAAAAACAGATTCCTTATTCTTATCTTCATCACCTGAGGACATGAGAAGGTGACTCATTAATGTGTGATTCAAACTTTTGTTGTTTTTTTTTATTTTTATTTTTTATTATTATTATTTTTTTTATGATTTGTGTGTGGCTAAGCAGTAAGGTGGCATGTAATATATGTTGGTGTTGGAATGTTGTTTTTGTTATACTGTTTATGGAATTATGGGTTGGGTAATTAATTATTCAATGGGTGTTATATATAACATATTTTTTTAGAGTGCAATATAAGGGAATGGAAGGAGATTAAAGATCTGTTTAAAGCACTTGTAGCTGCTTAAAAATGCATTGAGGGAGCTACTGCAGAAGAAGTTGCAACTCAAAAAAGCTACAGTGAGTGTTATGAATTTTTATTATTTTTATAAAGTGAGATTACAACTTTTTAGTAGCCATCACATTTTGTTAGATCAGGTTGGAAAATCTGATTCTTAAATTTTTATATTAAACTAAAAACTTTAATTATTAGCTAAATAAACGAAAAAATTAAAATAAAAGTCAGCGTTGAGCGGCTTGACGCATCGGCGTTAGTCGCCAGCTCAACGTGAAACTAGGCCCGAGCTATATTTTTTAAAAAAATTTGGCACGTCGATTTTGCGTGATCGGACTCATTACGATTGGCCGGAAGCTTGGTATTATTAAAGCATAACAAAATTCACACGATTTTTATTGATAAAATCTGCGATTACAATAAGCCCGAATTTGTCGTATCGATTTCGTAGATGTAATTGAAGCGGTTTGATATCGTTGGAAGCGTGTGAAATTCATGACTTTTTTTGTTGATAAAAGCTGCGATTACGGCGAGCGTAGTTTTCAAAACCGTTTGCAAAATTGCGCTTTCTCGGCAATCGTTTCAACATGAAAGAAGATCGTTTTCAATCGCTTCATCGAGCGGATGAGTCCAAATATAGAAAATCTCTGATATTATAAATTTTTTTTAAATTCTTGGTTTAGTCTTTTGAGCAGGTGGTCTATTTTAAAATTTTTTTTCATGTTTAGTTAGCTAATTAAAGTTTTAATTAGGTTTAATATAAAATTTTAGCTTATGTATTTTTCCATCACAGTTTCTTCGAAATACAGTCAAAACATAATTTTTCAAACACCGCATGTGATGTGATTCAAACCATGCCATAGGCCAAAAGCTACCTTAGATATAATCATAATCTCATTTTCTCCTCATATTCAGCAACCTCTACTTTTTTATGCGATTAACATATTTTGTGTTTGTTTGCATATAGCTTTCTCATAATTTTATTTTTACAAATAATAACTACATTTGTACTTGTTTATATTTTCTTATAATTTCTGATAATAGAGGATGACAACTCTAAAAAAACTGTTTGATTTTCATTTTTTTTTTTGAAAAGTTCAGAACTTTATTATACTAGCAATAACTTTTAAAAATTTTGATTTTTTAACAAAAATTCTGCATTAGTATCTATAAAAACTTGCATGTATATATATATAGAAAGAGAGAGAGAGAGAGAACAAATTAAAATTTTAGAAAGCGATTAAAATCTTTGAATGGCGTATTTTTAAAAAAAATTTGAGGCAGTCGGTGCTGACTGTGTTTGCACAGTCAGCGCCAGTCGCACTGGCCACCGGCAAAAATCACTTTTTTTTTAAAGAGAAAAATTTACATACAGATCACACAATTCTTATATATTTACATATCTATCCTAAAATGTCACGTCCTCTCTCTCTCTCTCTCTCTCTCTCTCTCTCTCTCTCTCTCTCTCTCTCTCTCTCTCTCTCTCTCTCTCTCTCTCTTCGTTATTTTCTCCTCAACTTTTGTTAATATATAATTTAAAATTATTTAAAATATATAAATAAATAATTTATAATAAATAAATAAATTATATAAATAAAGTATATATATATATATATATATTTATTTATTTATTTAGTTATTTATATATTTAAATTATATAAATATTTTTAAGTTATATAAATAAGTTAAAAATATTTAAAATATATAAATAAATAAATAGTTATTTATATATATATTTAATTAGTTATTTATTTATTTAAAATATATAATTAGTTAAATAAATAAATAAAAATTTTTAAATTATATAAATATTTAATTATTTATATATTTAGAAAATATTTAGTTATTTATATATATATATATTTATTATATATTTATTCCTTTCTTTATTTATTTATTAAAAATTATTTATTATTTATTTTTTTATATTTTTATATTTTATAAATTTTTTGTTATTATTATTATTATAGACTTATATAAATAAATAAATATATATATATATAATTAAAATATTTTATATAAATTATTTTTTAAATTATATTTTTAAATATTTTTAACTTAACTTAAAATATTTATATAATTTAAATATATAAATAACTAAATAAATTTATATATTTATATAATTTATATTTAAATAATTTTTTTTAAATAAAATAAATTATATTTTATAAATTATATAAATAAAGTATATATATATATATATATATATATTTATTTATTTATTTATTTATTTAGTTATTTATATATTTAAATTATATAAATATTTTTTTATATAAATAAGTTAAAAATATTTAAAATATATAAATAAATAATTAGTTATTTATATATATATATATATATATATTTAATTAGCTATCTATGTATTTAAAAATATTTATTTATTTAAAATATATAATTAGTTAAATAAATAAATAATAAATTATATAAATATTTAGTTATTTATATATTTAAATTATATAAATATTTTAAAGTTATATAAATAATTTAAAATATTTAAAAATATAATTTAAAAATAATTTATATAAAATATTTTAATTTTATATATATATATATATATATATATATATATTTATTTATTTATTTATATAAGTCTATAATAATAATAATAACAAAAATATAAAAATATAAAAATATAAAAAAAAATAAAATAAATAATTTTTAAATAAATAAATAAAAAGGAATAAATATATAATAAATAAATATATATATATATATATATAAATAACTAAATATTTTCTAAATATATAAATAACTAAATATTTATATAATTTAAAATTTTTTATTTATTTATTTAACTAATTATATATTTTAAATAAATAAATAACTAATTAAAAATTATATATTAATAAAAATTGAGGAGAAAATAACAACGAGAGAGAGAGAGAGAGAGAGAGAGAGAGAGAGAGAGAGATAGACGTGCCATTCTGATATATATAAAAAAGTTATTTAAAGTAAAGTTCGCCGTTTAAGGGCGACTACAACTGTATACAGTCATAGGTCCCGTTAAGCAGCGTATTTTATTTTTTTTTAAAAACGTGATTCTTCTATTAATTAAGATTTTAATCATGCTTAGTTTAAAAATTTTGCCAACAAATTACTACTAAAAGGGCAGTGAAATGAGGGTAAAAGTTAGGTTGGTGTGTCTTTTGATATAAATAGGGGGTGGTTCAGATGAGGCCAAGTGATATGATGGGTTAGGATCAATTGGCAGACATGGACTGTGACTCAGAGATGGATACACTTGAGTCTCATCAATGAACATTGAAAGCCTTTGGAGAAAGAATCTAAAGCCTACGCTCTTAGACAATTGCAAGAATCGTACCCTTTCCACTGCCTTCTTCTAACCTTTTTAGTTTAAATCAATGGTTTTTTTTTTACTCATTCTAGGCACATTGGGTTTTTGCCTCTTTTTAATTTTTATTTTTTTTCTTATTTGCTTGGGACCGATATGGTTCTCATTTATATAAAATAAATAAAATAAATAAAATATGTTTATCATCAATATATGATAAAATTTTTGTTGCTAGTTTAATTAGTAAATATTTTTAAAATTATTGATAAAGTTTCATTTGTATTAAATATATGATTTAGCATTTAATATTATAAAAAAGAAAAAGAAGAAGAAGAAGTTGCTTTTTTATGACTAGGTTAACTTGTATGAAGCTTGATGCTATGCCTAGGTGTAGCTGATGAGCTATTATGTGTAGGGGTGGGGGGATTAAAGTTTGGTCTTATGAAAAGGCAATATTGAGTTGAGTTAAAGTGAGATTGGTTAACTTTAAATTTTAGTTTTTAACTCAACTAAGAGTTAAATCTTTTGAGCTAAAGAAAAAAAATTATTTTTTACTTAATTTCATTTGTCCGTGTGTATATTACACGTATTTAAAATTTTATATATTGTAAATATGTTGTAAATGCTCATTTCAAGTTCTATTATGAATAAAGTAGATTTGTATCGAAGAGAGTCGAGATAAATTTGAAATTGACTTTGAATTTGGAATATAAGTCAAAATTAACTCAAGATCAAATGAAGTCATGTCAATTTAGAAATAAATTTTCTATTTGAGTTTTTTAATAGCCATGGAACTAAGAAAATCTACATATGAACTCATAGTTTTTGTCGGTGAAGCAAATATCATATATTTTAAGTTCAGAGAATTGCTTTGATCAACTTATTAGTGGAAGTGATATTACATGAGAAAAAATATTATAATTCACTTTAATTGATGAGCCCTAATTTTTATTAGCTAAATTGATTTTATTTTCTATTTTGCAGAAGGGTGATATTTCTTTTCTAAAACACTTCTTTGTTCTTTTCTTTTTGAAGTTGTTTTACTATCTTTCTTGAACCTACTTAGTTTCTAAACATTTAGAAGACCCTCTCATTTGACAGAGCTCTCATTCGCACTCTTTTTTTTGGACTAAGTGCATTCACCGACAATTTTTTAGGTTGCACGATAAAAAAGTGTTTATTTCATAGTCACTAAGACCACTCTAGCTATGCCATGTACTCACTAGGCACATGAATTATGAGTTTGTCCTTCTTGTCATCTTCTCAATATAATGTCAATAGACTTATGTCATGGTCACATCCAACAATCAATAAATCTCACTTCTATTTTTATTAATTTTTATTAGAGACATGAATTTTATGGAAAGGATTTGGCTGTTCTTTGCCCTTGTATGCATGTGATTATTGAATGTTGTAAATAGCAAAGTTTAGGAGTTAAAGCTTGCAAATTGTAAGTACTTTTTTTGGTTGTTTTTTTTGTAGTGAAAGTGTAATTTAGGCTCACAATGACAATCTTATTATTCATGATAAGGTTGCTAAAAAATAAAATGTTTAATAGTTTAATGAAAATAATATAACTTTATATATATATATATATATATATATATATATATATATATATATATATATATATATATATATATATTACCCTAAAATTCTAGTCGAGCACAAATCTTAATGTTAAAAGCAAGTCAGAAGTTGGCGATCAAGCCTTAAATATCATTGAAAATTTTAAGATATCAGTTAAATCTTTAAATAGCTCTCAAATATGGAGTGTTTATAGTCAAATCAAGCGTCTCGACGAGCCGGATCTAACAAGCCCAAGATCTCACAATTCTGACTTCATTTGAGCATCCAAATACTTAAAATAAATCAAATGATCAAAAGAAATCATTTGGCGTCAGATGGAGAAGTGGTTCATTTTATGTATTTAGAGATGTCACTCCTCCAATCTAAATAGCCTCATTCTTCATATGAGGAGCGCAAGAGAGAGAGAGAGAGAGAGGAGAGCTAAAAACTTGAAGATCCTCCAAAGCATTGTCAACCACGGTCGTTAATACCGCACCACTCGGTATCGATCCGATCTTTGGGTCTCCATGGCGACCTTCATTATTATTTTGTTCACCATTGTTCATCTGCTTTACCACGAGCGTGACTACATGTTGTTCTTCTCATATACAATTCTGTAATCCGTTATCGGAAGATTTTGTACTCAAGCAGATACATAGTCGAAGATTTTTTATTGTTAGGCCAGTAGTTTTTTCTCTTTTTAGGTTTTCCACCATTTGAGTTCTCTTGTTCACTCTTTAAATATTGTGTGTCTTTGGATTTCATAACAAGGCGTAAACTTTCACTCCTGGTGGTTCTCTAGCATTTGGCGTCGTTGGAAAGCTGATTCTCATTATTTCATCTTGTATGGACCAAGTTTAAAAGATCAAAACCATCATCCGTGGTGCATTTCAAGCTTTTAAGTAAAATGAAGATTCATCAAACTTCATTCTTTCAGATTTTGTCGGAAACTGGGGGGCAATTTTTAATCTCAAAAGATTATCGAAATCAATATTCTAAATATCTAATTGATTATCAGTTAGAGAAGCAAGTTAGCAATACCAATGAAAAAGACCAAGGTTAAGGAGCAACTTTGACCACAACCACAAACTGATGTTTTGATTCGACATCTTCCATACAGGTTAACGTCATCAAGTAATACTTTGACAAACAACCTCGGATGGGTCAAAAATCGTCAGCAGATTTAATTCGATTTCTTCCATGCAGGTTAACGTCATCGAGCAAAGACTCTGATAAACAACCCTAGATAGATCAAAACTTCGCACCTACTCCATGCAGGTTAACGTCATCGAGCAAAAACTCTGACAAACAACCCAGATAAAGGTCGTCCCGTGAACTTCCCACCATTCATCCATACAAAGTTAACGCCATCAAGTAATACTTTGACAAACAACCTGATGGATCAAAATCCTCGGATTCTAATTGATCTCTTCCATACGTGTTAACTTCATTGAGCAAAAGACTATGACAAACAACCCTGATAGATCAAAACTGCACCTACTTATGTAGTTAACGCCATCGAAAGCAAAGACTCAACAAACAACCTAAGATAGGTCAAAAGTCCTTGGACTCACGCCTCATCCATACATGCAATGTCATCAGGTAACACTCTGACAAACAACCTCAGACAGTCAAAATCTCGGATTCAATTCCTTCCATAGGTGTTAACGCCATCTGCAACACTGATAAACAATCTCGATAGTTAAAATCCTTAATAATTCAATTCGACCTCTTCCATACAAAGTTAATGTCATCTGTAACACCTCGACAAACAACCCTGGATAGGTCAAAAATCCGAGATTCAATTCAACATCTTCCACATAAAGCACGTCATCGTAACACCGACAAATAACCCCTGATAGGTCAAAAATCCGGTTCAAATTCGACCTCTTTCATATAAGTTAATGTCATCGTGTAACATCGACAAACAACCTCGATAGGTCAAAATCCTTACGATTCAATTTGACCTCTTCCATACAAAGTTAACATCATCTGCAACACCGACAAACAACCTCGATAGTCAAAAATTCTTAGGATTCAATTCAACCTCTTCCACACAAAGTTAACGCCATCGAAAAGACTCGACAAACAACTTAGATAGGTCGAAAGGTCTTGGTGGACTTCCTATGGCTCTTCCACACAAAGTGTTAACGCCATCGGGTAATATTCTCGACAAACGGCCCTGATAGGTAAAAAATCTTCGGATTCAATTGACCTTTTCCATACGTTAATGTCATCGTAACACCGACAATAACCCTGATATGTCAAAATCCTCACGGATTCAATTCAACCTCTTCCGCAGTTAACGCCATCGAGCAAAGACTTTGACAAACAACCTAGATAGTCAAAAGGTCCCGGTGGACTTCCCATGGCCTCTTCCAGATAGTTAACGCCATCGTAACACTCGACAAACAATCTCGATGGGTCAAAATCCTCAATGGATTTAATTCAACCTCTTCCACACAGGTTAATGTCATCGGGTAACACTCTAATAAACAACCTCGGATAGGTCAAAAATCCTCAACGGATTCAATTCGACCTCTTCCATCAAGTTAACGTCATCGAGATACATTCTGACAAACAACCTCAGATAGGTCAAAAATTCTCAGTGGATTTAATTCAACCTCTATCATACATGTTAACATCATCGAGCAAAGACTCTGACAAATAACCTAGGATAGGTCAAAAGGTCCTTGGTGGACTTCCCACGACCTCTTCCATACGTTCCGGGTAGACCATAAACAACCGGATAGTCAAAATTCCGATCATAATTCACCTCATCTATCGAACCGCCATCGTACACTCTTGATAAAAAATCTCAACGGATTCAATTCGACCTCTTCCATACAGTTAACGCCATCGTAATAACACTCGATAAACAACCTCGATAGGTCAAAATCCTCAACGATTCAATTCAACCTCTTCCACGTTAACATCATCGAGCAAAGACTCGACAAATAAACTAGATAAGTCAAAATCATCACCGTCTCCGGCCATCGCCAGTCTCGCCCACTGCCGATCATCGCCATCTTCTCCTGCCACCATCGCTGGGTTATCTCACAGACTACACGCAGCCGCCATTGCCGACTACTATCGCTTGCCGCTACCACCCGTCGGCTATCATCACTCGGCCATCACCGACCATCGTGCTGATCACCGCTGACCATTTTCGAGCCGAGGCACAAGACTATTTGCCGGCCACCGCCGACCATCTCCGGCCATCCGGTAATCACCATCGCTCTCGGTTATCTCCCACTATCGATGCTGGCCGATGCCGCTGCTGACCGTCGCCAGATGAACTATGAGTCTTGATCGCCTCCAAACCCGGTCGGTCCGACAAGGGCAATCAACACCTCTTTTGAGGGAAAATCGGAGCCTCGCCATATGAACTACGGGTCTTGATCGCCTCCAAACCCGGTCGGTCCGATAAGAGTAGTCAACGCCTCTTTCGAGGGAAAACCAAAGCCTCGCCGTATGAATTATAGGCCTTGATCGCCTCCAAACCCGGTCGGTTCGACAAGGGCAATCGACGCCTCTTTCGAGGGAAAATCGGAGCCTCGCAGTACGAACTACGGGCCTTGATCGCCTCTAAAACCCGCCATTAATGGCGCTTAACTTCTTCGAGGGAAACCGAGCTCGGCCAGATGAACTACGGACATTGATTGCCTTCGAACGACCTCCTCTTAAAAAGAAGAGGGACACTCAAATATATGAAGAGTGTGCCTTCTCACTTGGCCCTGGGGTTTTATAGACTCCCAGAGGGGCAAAAGGTCAAAAACCGCCAAAAAATCACAAAAATTTGCTCAAAACCTCCCAAACCGGGCGAAAATGGGCAAAAACGGACAAAAAACCCTCATGGGCTGGTTCACCAGACTCATGACATTGCTACAAGCGGCCCGCTCGCCTCAGCTCAGCGAACCCGCACTCCGACCTGAACAAACCACGCTGACGCGACGATGATCGTGATCGCATGCAGGCGCCGCTTCGCTCAACCCAGGCCCATATTCGCTCGTTCCGCACACCCGAACCCACCAAGGCCGCAGAGCGCGCGCCCATGGGGCAGAACGCCTGTAATTGCGAATGGGTCCATAACTCAAAATCTTCGATATCCACATACATCCGCCTGCCGCTTCAGATCATAATCTTGTACTTCTATGAAGATCTGTTTTCTCAAAATGTATGGTTGATGGACCTGCAAATTTCATTGAAGAATGTGTTATTTTCAAGTATTTGACATAAATATTTTTGGATTATTGAGATAATGTCATCCAAAAATATAGGGACAACTGATATGACTATGAAAATTCTACTAGTCAAAGCACAAATCTTGATGTTAAAAGCAAGCTGATCCGAAGTTGAAACTGGTAGAGATCAAGCACTTAAAATATCATTGGAAATTTTGGGATACTAGTTAAATCTCTAAATAGCTCTCAAGTATGGAGTGTTTATAGTCAAATCGAGCGTCTCAACGAGCCGGATCTAACAAGCCTAAGATCTCACAATTCTGACTTCATTTGAGCATTCAAATACTTAAAATACATCAAATAATCAAAGGAATCATTTTGAGCCGTCCGATGGAGAGGAGTGCTTCGGATTTTTCATATATTTACAGATATGCCACTCCTCCAATCTATAAATAGCCCCTCATTCTTCATATGAGGGGAGCCCGAAGCAAGAGAGAGAGAGAGAGAGAGAGGAGAGAGCTCTAAAGCTTGAAGATCCTCCAAGCACAATTGTGCCACCACTGACGGCTAACCACGCACACCTCCTGCCAACCGCCGCATCGATCCGTCAATCTTTGTTTGGTCAAAATCCCGTTCACTGAATTTCATACAGGTTAATGTCATCGTAACACTCGACAAACAACCTCGGATAGGTCAAAATCTCATTGATTTGACCTCTTCCATACAGGTTAACATCATCGGGTAACACCCTGACAAACAACCTCAGATAGGTCAAAAATTCTTAGCGGATTCAATTCAACCTCTTCCACACAAGTTAACGTCATCGAGCAAAGACTCTGACAAACAACTTAGGATAGGTCGAAAGGTCTTTGGTGGACTTCCTATGGCCTCTTCCACACAGGTTAACGTCATCGGGTAATATTCTGACAAACGGCCTCGGATAGGTAAAAAATCTTCAGCGGATTCAATTCGACCTTTTCCATACAGGTTAATGTCATCGGGTAACACCCTGACAAATAACCTCGGATATGTCAAAAATCCTCAGCGGATTCAATTCAACCTCTTCCGCACAGGTTAACGTCATCGAGCAAAGACTTTGACAAACAACCTAGGATAGGTCAAAAGGTCCTTGGTGGACTTCCCATGGCCTCTTCCATATAGGTTAACGTCATCGAGTAACACTCTGACAAACAATCTCGGATGGGTCAAAATCCTCAATGGATTCAATTCAACCTCTTCCACACAGGTTAATGTCATCGGGTAACACTCTAATAAACAACCTCGGATAGGTCAAAAATCCTCAACGGATTCAATTCGACCTTCCATACAGGTTAACGTCATCGATACATCGACAAACAACCTCGATAGGTCAATAAGATTTTAATTCAACCTCTATCATACATGTTAACATCATCGAAAAGACTCGACAAATAACCTAGAGTCAAAGGTCCTTGGTGGACTTCGACCTCTTCCATACGTTAACGCCATTGTAGCACTCGACAAACAACCTCTGGATAGGTCAAAATTCCGGATTCAACCCGACTCATCTATATGGTCATGGTAACACTCGACAAACAATCTGGATAGGTCAAAATCTCAACGGAATTCAATTTCTTCCATACAGTTAACGTCGCCATCGTAACACTCGATAAACAACCTCGATAGGTCAAAAATCCTCCGGATTCTAATTCAACCTCTTCCACAGTTAACATCATCGAGCAAAGACTCACAAACAACCTAGATAAGTCAAAAAATCAGTCTCCGCCATCGCCGCTCCGCTGGCTACCACCGTCGATCATCGCCGGCCATCTCCTCCGGTCGCCACCATCGTTGTTATCTCAGACTACGAGTCGCACTGCCGTCGCATCGCTGGTTGCTGCCACCACTTCGTTATCACTGACCGTTACCGCATCTTACTATTGCCGATCACCGCTGCTGACTATCGACCATCTTCGAGCAAGACTATCGTTGCCCACCGCCGCCATCTCCGACCATCTTTGGTAATCACCATCGTATCGGTCATCCTCGCTGACTATCGATGCGTTGCGTTGCTGATCTTGCTGCCAGATGAACCATGAGTCTTGATCGCTTCCAAACCCGGTTTCCGACAAGGGCAATCAACACCTTTTGAGGGAAAATCGATACGCCATCGCCTCCAAACCCGGTCGGTCCGATAAGAGTAGTCAACGCCTCTTTCGAGGGAAAACCAAAGCCTAGAATTATAATTATAGCCTTGATCGCCCAAACCCTGCTCAAGGGCAATCGACGCCTCTTTCGAGGGAAAATCTGAGCCTCAGCGAACCACTGGGCCTGATCGCTTCTAAACCCGGTCGGTTCGACAATGGCTTCTTCGAGGGAAAACCGACGCATGAACTACATTACGATTGCCTTCAACGACCTCCTTAAAAGAAGAGGGACACTCAAATATATGAAGAGTGTGCCTTCTGGCTGGGAGGTTTTATAGACTCAGAGGGGCAAAAGGTCAAACAAAAATCACAAAATTTGCTCAAAACCTCCCAAACCGAAAATGGGCAAAACGGACAAACCCTCATGGGTTGCCAACGCGTGCCACACGCATCGCCGTGCCGTCGCCGTTCCGCGCAACCCGAACTCCCGGCCCACGAACAAGAACCACGCGACACGCCGACGCATGATCGCAGAATCAGGCGATGCGGCGCCGCTGCTCAACTCGCCCACCCCATTCATGCCGTTGCGCGAATTCAACCCCCACCCGGCGCCAAGACATGGACGGGCGCCGCGAACGCCTGTAATTGCGAATGGGTCCATAACTCAAAATCGCCAAGATATCCACATACATCCGCCGCCCTGTTCCCGCTTCTGTGATCATAATCTTGTACTTCTATGAAGATCTGTTTTCTCAAAATGTATGGTTGATGGACCTGCAAATTTCATTGAAGAATGTGTTATTTTCAAGACATAAATATTTTTGGATTATTGAGATAATGTCATCCAAAATATAGGGACAACCGACATATGACTATGAAAATTCTACAACCAAAAGACAAATCTTGATGTCGATCCAAGTAAAACCGGTAGAGATCAAGCACTTAAAATATCATTGGAAATTTTGGGATACTAGTTAAATCTCTAAATAGCTCTCAAGTATGGAGTGTTTATATCAAATCGGCGTCAACGTGGATCTAACAAGCCTAAGATCTCACACTTCATTTGAGCATTCAAATACTTAAAATACATCAAATAATCAAAGGAATCATTTTGCCAGATGGAGAGGAGTGCGGATTTTCATATATTTGATACGCCACCTCCAATCATATAAATTTCATTCTATGGGGAGCAAGAAGAGAGAGAGAGAGAGAGAGGAGAGAGCTCTAAAGCTTGAAGATCCTCCAAGCACAATTGTGCCACCACTCGACGGTCATTAACCACCGCCGCCGACCTCGCCAACCCGCCAGTTGTCAATCTGTTTCCTCCATCATGACCTTCATCGTGGCCGCAGTTCTCGCGTTTCACCATCATCTCTGCTACTATGCTACCACCATACTACATAGTTGTTCTCATCTCATATACAATTTTATAATATCGGAAGATTTTGTACTCAAATGGATAGTGGAAGATTTTACTGGCGTCGATTTTTCCTCTTTCAGATTTTCCACGTAAAAATCTCGGAGTTCTTTGTCACTCTTTAAATACACTGTGTGTGAATTTCATATAATGGCGGTAAACTTTCACTCTACCACAACTAGTTCTTTAGTATGCAACCAATATATATATAAAATAAACCCAAGTTGATTTGTTCTAGAGAGTTTATGATTGTACTAGATCGTCTCATAATTAATTTAAAATGCAGAAAAATATCATTTTTAGGTGAAATTAAAAAAAAAAAATTTTGGGTTTACATTATTCTTCAAATATGAGCACATTTGATCACTATTTATAGGTAGAGGGGTAAAAAGTGCCGAGTTTGAATATGATAAGATTCTGTCTATATTAGGCTCATTTATATTGACTCTTCTTCAAAATTGACTCGTAAAAATTTTGTTGGTGTTCGATTTGATTTGCCAATAGAATACAACCCAAACGAACCTTAAAGTTATACGTTCAAAATCTTTTCAACTTTGAATGAGATATTTATACATACATTCACTATATATATATATATATATATATATATATATAAAAGAAAGGCAGAATCAGAATATAAAGAGAGATGTGACTAAATAAAAAGATAATATTAAAAGATTATTGAGAATTTAAGTTTAAGGAGGGTTAAATATTTAGTATACTACACAATATAAATTTAGGAGTGACAACTGCCACTCTATTCCACCACTATATATATATATATATTATTTCGAGCTAAATGAGCTGAACATAATTAAATAAAGAGTTGTTCGTGTTCGGCTTATTAATAAATCTAGGTTTAAATATATGTTGTCTCATTTACTTAATAAATAATTTAAACAAGCTGTTTAATGAGCCGTTAAAAATAATCAGCATTTTTTATCATTCTATTTATAAACCAAAAACAATTTTATTTTGAAAAGCAAGTACGTAGGGGGTGCAAATAAAGAAATAAAGAATACCTAAAAGTGTTATTCCTTTGGGAATCTATCAATTTCAATTTATAAAAGCTGTGCACGTGATGTTAAAGCAAGGAAATATGAGTAAAGGCAATGGATTACAGGGAGAAGTAGGAGAGAGCTCACTTTCTTGGCCATTTAAGGGCCAGGATAAGCATATACACACAACAACTGTCTTTGTGGAAAGAAGACAGCTGCAGTGTTCAACTTGTGAGGTTTATAAGCTATTGGGTTAGGCATCAATATGTTTTTTTTTGTTAAAATATAAAATTTATTTTGTTATGCATTTTTTTGCTTAGTTTGTCGCATCAAAATATTATTTTAAAATGATTTTTAAGATCATTTATTATTATTATTTTTTTGTTAAAAAGGAAGCCTAACCTCTTTCCAATTTTGTGGGAGGTTCAAGGTGGCCATCAATACTACCTGCCTTAGAGCTGTGAAGCATTGTAGGATGAAGAGGAGAAATTTGACTTCTTTGAGCTTGCATTTGTTGGCTTTTGATAGGTGAAAGCCCTCAAATCTTTTCATTTAATAATTTATTATGTATTTTCTTTCACCTTAAGTATTTTATGATAGTATTGGTGATGATGTTATCCAATAGACTGACTTAGAGCTTTAGTCACATATAAATGGTCTTAATAAAAAGTGAAATCACGAAGACTCATTGTAAAGTAAAGATGCATGTTTTTGATGGTCTAGTGAGTGTGTTCATGATATTATTCAATATAAATTTATTGACTAGAAATTATTAGTCTTGATATGTCATTGAAAATTCTACTAGTTGAAGCACGAATCTTGATGTCGAAAGCAATCTGATTCTGAGTCGAGACTAGCCCAGATCAAACACTTAAAATATTATTAAAAACATTGTGATATCAGCCGGATCTCCAAATGACTCATAAATATGGAGTGTTTATAGTTAAATCGAGCGTCTTGACGAGCTGGATCTAACAAGCCTAATATATCTTAATTCTGATTTCATTTGAGCACTCAAATACTTAAAATACATTAGATGATCGAATGATTCATTTTGAGCCGTCCGATAGAGTTATTTGGATTTTGTCTGTATTTACAGAAATGTCACTCCCATAATCTATAAATAGCCCATCATTCTTCACATGAGGGGAAGCCGATCGTCACCTGATCATCACCGACCATCGTCGGTGTCGTTACCACCCAGGTCGACCACCATCGGGTCATCGCGTCGCCATTAGTCATGCCGACCACCGCCGCCATCACCACCGGTCGCTCGCTATCGGACGATTCCGGATCACCAGTCAATCTTTGGCCGCCCGCCGGTCTCGCCATCGGCTACCGCCGTAGTAGCCATTAGCGGTATGTTGTGATCGCCGCGCCGTTCATCACCGCACCATACCGTCGGCCTACCACTCGCCACTCACGGAGAGTCTGGATCCGCTCGATCAACGCGCGCCAACGCCACCATCGGCCACTTGGTCCGTGGTACCGGTCTGCTAGTTGCCACCGCGTCGTTGAATCGTTCGGCGTCGCCGTTCGGCTGCCAGCTTCTACCCACAGCGGAATATTTCGATAGTTTTTTCGGATCGTGGCTACTCATACAAGGCCCGTCGCTAATCCATTAAGCTTGTCACAAAACTTATTATTGTAAGTTAACCTTCTCAAACTTTGGAGAACAAATAATAATTATAACAGAAGGTGATATAATAAAAATATTTTAAGTGGGCTAAGCCCCGTGGTTTTCCCTTTTTGGATTTTTCACGTAAAAATCCTGAGGTCTCTCAAACTCTTTTGTTGTGTGTGGCTTTTGTGCGCCAAGACATCGAATTCTTCACCATATTCACGTATGCAACAAGTCTCTCAAAGATGATTGATAAAAAAAAGAATATTTTAATTATGATCATTCCAAATGTATTTTATAATCATTATGTAGTTTTTTATATTTGTAGGAATTTATTTGAAGTGATTCAAATTACTTATTTTATTCTCTATTTATTAACTATGTAAAAATATTTAATTATTTTATTATCTTCGATTATGTGCATAAATTGTTCATATTCATATTATCGGTCACTTAGTGCTTTAAGAAAGTTATGTTATTTAAATATTCTAATTATATTAAATAAATTCATTAATTGAAAATTAGGATGTTATTTTATTATTAATCTCTTGATTAAGAAAAATGAGCTTAAAGATAGTTTGATCAATATCCCTTAATTGTATGCTTCTATTTTGGTGAGTTAAATTGATTCCATTTGCTCATACATGCCATTTAATTTGCATAATTTTACTTCATAAGTTAATTAGATCTTAAGCATGTTTAATGATATAATTAAATTAGACTTGATGAAATTGAATTTAATTCTTATTTCATTATATTTGTTTATTTGTTTGCTTAAATTTTCATATATAATATGTTATATTTTGTATTACAATAAATTTTTTTTCAATATATTTTAATATAATTTATTTTAAGATGATTTTAAAAATTGTTAGATCCGATAATTTTTTAAATTCACTCGAAGATAATTTATATGAGAATATATTCTGAAACAACCTTTTTTTTTCAGCGATCAAAGCAGGTCGCTGCAAAGTGAAAGAAGGCAAAACGTACGTACCATTCATTCATGTTGGGCTATTAAATTTACATTCCGCATAAGAGAATTCACCCCTCTTATCTCAGTATCTTGCCATTTATATGAGAAGTCAATAGCACGTCGCACTTCTGCGAGAGAGAGAGAGAGAGAGAGGGAGAGAATCTCCTTTCCCTATCGGTGAGCAGGTGAAGCCGCCGCGATTGAGAGGAAACACGGTGAGAGAGAGAGAGAGAGAGAGAGAGGAGAGAGGCTGAGAGGGATGTTATTTCAAGAGATCGTAGTCTTTGCTAGGTCAAGAATACTCGGGCACCTAAGTTTTCGTCTTTTACCTTGCAATCCTCGCTTTTCTCCCCGCAGGGGACTTGGTACTTGAGTCTGATTGATTTTACTGGAAGAGAAGAAAAGGGCCTTTTTTATTTTGGTTTGTTTCCTGTTTTTAGGGTTTATAGAGGGGTGGATAGTAATTGATGGATAGTAGTCTTCTGGATGATATCATCCGGCGGTTGCTGGAGGTGAGAGGGAGGCCGGGAAAGCAGGTACAGCTCTCAGAAGCGGAGATTCGCCAGCTCTGTGTTGTGTCTCGTGACATCTTTCTGCAGCAACCCAATCTACTCGAGCTTGAGGCTCCCATTAAAATTTGCGGTATAATTTACTCTCTTATTTTGGAAATTTGTGATTGGATGTTCTTTAATCTTACTTTCTGTGAAATTGTGTGCTTAGATTTCAGCTTTGGTAAGCGACTGTGTTGGTAATGTGGGCATTGCATGCTAAACATCATTTTGGTCTATTTCTTTCTCTAGGACTGGTGATATTCTATTGGAAGAAATATAGGTTTTTTTAATATTTGCTGTTTGTTAATTTACCAAAATGTTTGTGCATTGTTAATAGAGTATGGAGGAAATGCTTTTTTTTCCCGTAAACTAATTGTTCATTGTTACTTTTGTGTGTTTTATAAACACACGATGCATTGGAAAGCACAAGAGTTTGCTTGCTTTATACTTTGTTTCTCTAGGAGTAAAGCCTCCTTATGCTTTGATATGGCACTATATGTATCAACAGTATCACAACTTATAATTGTTCGTATGTTGTGTTAATTGAAGATGCTAATGATTGAGCTCAACACATTTTATCAGCTGTTTGGTTGTTTCAAACAGGAATGGCTTGCAGACAGTCATGGTTTAGTTGTTTCAATCCTGTTTGAGTCTATAGGCATTTATTTACATGACAGCCAAGTAGTTAAATGAGTAGTGCATTCATGTTCTTTTGGGATTTGAATTTTGTTTCAAGAGGTTATTTATATTATTCACAAGTGCTAACTTTTCTGCGTGTAACTATTTTACATTAGAATTTGCAGGACATGGGTAGATTTACTTTTCTATTCAATGTCATCTACTTAAGCTCATATCAATTTTTTTGTTGTCATGAACTTAACATTCATGCAAATCTTGTCTTTTGGCCATCTCGATCATTGAAATGTTCATGAATCTATGTGTTTTATTTCCATCGATGGTGATATTTATATTTTATAGTGCTATGAGTGGTGCATTTATGTTCGTTTGGTTAGTGTTTTATATTTATATTTATAGTGCAATGAGTGGTGCATTTGTGTTCTTTTGGGATTTGAATATGGTTTGAAGAGGTTATTTATATTATTCACAAGTACTAACTTATCTGGGTGTATTTTACATTAGAATTTTCAGGACATGAACATATTTACCTTTCTATTCATTGTTTTATCTAGATTAAATTATCCATTATTTTAGTTGATTCAATGTCATCTGCTTAAGCTCATTTCAATTTTTTGTCATCTTGGACTTAACATTCATGGGGATCTTGTCTTTTGGCCATTTCTAGAGAGGGAGTTAAAGAAAAACTTGAATTATGGAGGTCAACTTTAGTTTTTAAAGGATTTTGTTTGAGTATATCTAAAAAATCGAATACATGGTGTGTAATTTTAGCTGTAGAAGATCTAGTGGCGGAGTGGTGACAATGGGTGATCAAGTTATTAAAAAGAGTGAATGTTTTACATATCTTGAGTCTATTGTTCATAGTGATGGTGATATGGATGGGGATGTTATTATACTTCAAGTTGGATGGTTGAAGTGGGGAATGCATCGACCCTATTGTGTGATAGAAAAGTATCGCTTAGACTCATGGGAAAATTTTTTAAGATGGTGGTGAGACTTGCAATACTTTATTGTGCAAAATGTTGGCCAGTGAAAGAGAAGCATAAATTAAATTTTGCAGAAATGAGGATGGTTAGGTGGATGAGTTGCTTTACACTTGTAGAAAAAATGAGAAACAAATAAATATATGATAAGGTTAGAGTAGCTCTAGAGAGAGTTGTCTTAGATGGTTTGGTTACATAAAATAGCCATTCAATAATCAAGTTAGGAGAGTAGATGTATGAGATTCAACCTATGTTAAGAAAGGTAGAGGTTGACCAAAAAGACTTGTTTAGAAGTATAAAAAATGACCTTAATTTGTTAGGATTAAATGAGACTATAACACTTAATATGACACATTGGAGAAAAAGATTCATGTAGTTGGCCCCACGTTGTGGGATAAAGGCTTGTTGTTGTTGTTGGTGGTGGTGGTGGTGGTGATATTTATATTTTATATAAGCTCTTCTGAGCTAAATGTCTAGTAGTGTGTTAATTTAACCTTAGATGGGAGATAGTGTACTCATAGAAGAAATTATGGCACTAAGAAGTTTCTACTAACATCACTAGGCTTTGGCAAATCTATCAAGAACCCATAGTGGGATAAAGACTTCTTTTTGTTGGATTAAGGCAGAAAATTTACATTGTGTTTTGTAGGCACAACAGAGTTAAAGTAATATTGTTTTGGGTCTAAGGGGTTAAATTGGGTTATATAAATTATTTTTTTTTGGAAGATAAGTAGGAAAATTTCCCTAATCGGAATGTTAAATCTGAAAGAACTTGTTTCTTTTTTGTTGCTTAATCTCTCCTTTTATTTCTTACTACCTTCAATGCATTCTTTATACCTCTTTATACTGGAGGAGGAGAATGCAGGTTACAAGAAAGGCAACAAAATGTATTACGAGAATCCAAGATTTCTTTTGCAGACATTTTAGGGTTAATTATGGGAAAGGTAATGATGACTTAGATAGTTAGTGGTATGTTGGCATGTGAGTTACTCAACTACACACCACCTAGTGATAGTTTGTGGCCCTCAATAAAAGAACTCTCCTAGGAATTTTGATTACTCTTGGTCTCCACCGATGTATTCAGCTTTATGGAATCCTCTCGAAATATACACCACTGTTGGATATATCTTGGTTATCCTTCTTTGCATCCTCTCAATATTCTGATCCATTGATCGCTAGTGACCAAAGTGAAAGATTCTTTTTTTATAATTTATGTATTAAGTTTGGTATTAAGAAAGAAGAATGTGCATGTAATGACACACATGCACACAAAATAACTAGATGAAGAAATTAGAGATTTAGAAATTTCGGTCAAGTTAGATGCAGTAGAAGTGATAAGAAGATTTTAACTAAAGTTAAGACAATAAGTAAAGATATGCTATTGAGGAATTATTTAATGAAAATCTTGAGAAAAAATCTTTTTGGAAATCTTAATGAGAAGAATAATGAAGTGTGTCATAGATTGATAAAAAAACTGGATTTATCTCTGAAGAAGATGCATAAAGGTAAATTTTTGAGTGTATATGAGATATTTATTTGGATTTAGTAAATTATGTGTGATATCATAGTATTTTTAATTAAAATCATCATCATTAATCTATAGTTTAGATGAAAAAATTTAAGTGCTAAAAGCTTGTTCCAAAATTAATGAAATGAATCCAAATTTAAATTTTGTAGTATTACTTCATTCCTAGAAATGATATGTACTACCAAAGGTCCAAAACTAATTATGATAAGAAGTAGGCAAGAGTTCACGTGCCATAATTTAACTTGATTGTAAGAAAAAGCAAGAAAGGGTAAATTAGAACATCACCCATAAGTGACACAACTAACCTTATTATGGTGAAAAGTATCCGAACATTGGCTAGGACATCACCTGCAAGTGCTCGTCACTACTCAAGCTAATTATTGTGAAAAGTGTGCAAGAGTTGGCTAGATCTACAATAAAGATTATATTTTCTACATGATATTTGGGGATTTTAAATTAAAAGATAAGATAAGTGTTAGACATAACGAATAAAAAAAGAATAAATATTATTTTGTTTGGCAAGAACTAAATGGAAAATGGAGAAATGCAATGACTTAAGGGAAAGTTTTAAGTTATCGTATATAGGAAATTTTAATAATAAAAGTGCAAGTGGGATAGTAGAGAATAAATGATTGAAACTTGAGCTATTAAATATTTGAGTTGAATGGAATTTATGATAAAGTGTTGTTATCACATCAATTATCAATGAGAATATTACAAAAGTGATTAGTGATTATGCTTCTAAAGTTGGATTATAAGGTAGTTAAAAGCTAATTTTTGAGAAGAGATGGATAAATTATTACAATAAAAACTTGAGGGAGAAAGGATAATTGTTGTGGTTCTCGCTTAAATGGGCATATTTATTCTTCAAGGATGTTATATGAGAGAATTCACGCTAGGTATGAATTATGGGATAGAAATGCAATGTGAGAAGCTTACTTGATTTTACAATAGCATATGGTATTGCAATATGCTTATTTCTTAAAAGTGCACCTCAAAGTTGAGAGTCAGTGAATAAAAGAATAAAATAGATGTTTGAGATTATGGCAAATAGAGGAATAATAAAATAACATCATGAGAGAGTAATGGAAGATTAACTTAGAAAAATTACATCAACTTTATAAAATAACATTGTGAGAGTAATATCCTAAAAATTTTCTCGTTGATCTTATATGACTCTCTCTTCTTGTGTGGCCTTATTTTGTTCTTTGATTTATTGCGAAACATATTTAAAAGAGTAAATATAATCACGATGATATAGATAAATTATGTCATCTTTTTCAAAGATTAGCACATATTGTGTTCATTTTTAATTTAATATGAACTTAACATTTATCCATCCATTTCATTTATTTTTAAACTATATCCATGATTTACCTTATTGTTGTCTACTTGTCATTTGTTATTGAAGTTGAATTCCTGAATGTGTTAACCAAGTGGTTGGATGAATGATGAATCTTAATGCTTTTGTTGTGGACTTTGATGCAATATTGACATGATGTTAATTAATTTATTTAGTACATGAATTGATATTTTCTCATGTCTATATCAAATTGATCAGATTATTTTTTACTCTTGTTGTTTGACATCTTTGTTCCCCAACTCATTGGCCTTCGACTATACAATGTCTTGAACTCTTATGATACAATTGTGAAATTTATTTGATACTATTAAATTTGTACAAGCCCTTGGTGCATGCATTTAATATGTAAAATTACTATTATGCTCTAGTGCCTTTTATATTAAGATATTTCTCTCATGTCAGTGAATTTTATGAAATTATTAATGATTTTTTTAATATTTACACCTTTTTTTTAAAATTGTGTCATGCTATGATTTATGTGCAATGTCGCTATAAGATCTTTGCACTTTTGTGTGTTATTCTCTATTGATGTGTGATGGATTGTCTGAAAGCCATTCTAGCTTTCTCTTCACCAACATCTCTCATTCCTCAATTTCTCGGTCGCTGCATGCGACTCTTTCTATGATCTGGGACTTTACTTTGGCTATAGTTTGTGTTGAATGGAAGGAATTAAGTTTGGGGCATTTAGTTCTTTTTTTTTCCTTTTCTAGAAGGTAGAATGTTCATGGTTGTGCACGAATGTGAAATCCTTCATGCAACTGATTTTTAGAGGGATCTGAAGAAAATATTTAGGGGGTGAAATTTAAAAATGAAAGTTTAGCGGAGCAGAAATCATAAGAGCGTGACTATGGACAAATTTATGGGGGATGAAAATGTTTTCATTGAAGGCATCTTCATAGTCCTGCGTGATGTACACGCAAGACAAGAAAACCTTATGATCCATGTAGGCCGAAAGCATCCTTTAAGAGGGCTTTTTCTGTCTACTCAGCACAACATGTCACCGTATATTCCTTAAATTTTTTTTAAAAGGATTCCTTAAACTTTTGACTATTAAAAAATGATAATACACACTGAGAAAAAGCAGTTTGATTAAATATTATGTTATAAACTATTTATTTTTTATTATTAGTTTAATTGATTTATATTAAATATATATGTTAAGGTAAGTAAATATTTTTAAAGTTCTAATTATATATAATACTCATTCCATCAAATTTTTTAGTATAATTTTATGATTATAAAATTCATTTGATTAAATTTATTACTCTAATTAAATATTTAAAAAAATTTTTATTTTAAAAAAAAAGAGTTATTAGTAAAGGAGTAGCATGATTTGAGATCATTTAAAAGGCCAAGTTTTAAAATTAAGCTTAATTAAGCATGAATTAGTAGCAGGAGAAGCATTATTTGAATTAAATTGATTTGAGAAAGAAAATGTTTGCACTTATTTTTTAAATTTAATATTCTTTAAAAATAAAATAAAATGTTGTTTTAAAAATTTCCATTTCAATAACATATGTTTTCTTTTTCTAAAATTTGAACTATTTCTTCTTAAGATTATAAACTAAAATCTTTTGAAAAGCATATCGCCTACTTAATGTCACAGGTATTAAAATGAACAATTTTTTGTTGATATTAAGTCAAATATTGAACTAGGTCGAGATTAAATAGTTAGTAGTTATATAATTTTAAGAATTATAGAATTACATACAATAATCTCCATCTTGGTGAGATTTTTTTTTCTTAAAGAAATGCCCTTAATGTTGATAGTAAGAGCTAAAAACTCCAAGGATATTAATGGTTCTCTCACCTCAAAGTTTTTTATTTAATTATTGAAATGAATTTAAAAATTCCAATAAAAATTGTTAATTAAGCAATAGAACAAATTTTGGATGAATATTGTTATAACCAATATTGAAAGTTTATAGGCATATAACTGTGTAATTTTGAAATTGTAAATTCTATTGGTAGATATATATTTGCTGATGTTTACTTTGTTCTGACAAAGTATAAGCTAATATTTATTTCTCATATTTTTTGAAATTTTATACTCAAGAATCATACAACTAAAAGAGGTGGCTCAAACTAAAATTTTCTCTACAAATGATATACTTTAATGGTCTTTAGACTCCATATATTTAGGGTTAAAATGAGTTCGATTACAATAATTTTATGTGATTGCTAACTTATATAAATTTTTTCTTATAAGCAACTGATGCTTACGAGACTGATATTAAGTTTGTGTGGGGTAACTATGCATGTAAATCTCAAATTTTTGTTGCATCGATTGTCAATCCGCTATAGACAATTTCTTCTTTCCTTTTTGAAGTGGTACATTCATAAGATCATATAAATTCAATACTAACTCATCTTTTGGCGTACTCCATTACCGATATAATGTCATATTCAAAGCAACTTTATCATTACTAAAGCCATTTCGTTGTGTTTTAAAGTTCAACCATATTGGAGGAAATCGAGCCCAACAATATGATGATCCACTTCTGTAAATCTTTTATTGCACAAAGTTCCAACTTGATGCTATAAGAAATTCTCTTGTAGGATTGCTATAGTTGCCATTGTTTCTGCATGTAATCTCTATTACAATTTATCTTAATTAGAGTCCAACTATGTATGCAGCAGCTATATGCTTCATTTGACTACGCCTGCTATTCTAATGATGGGCTGATTGATTCTTTAATCGCTTGTCAAATATGGAGGCTGGCCATTGTTAACAAAACACTTAAACACTCTTCACCATTTTCTTATTAGTATGCCTTGCCATATCTGCAGACTATAAAATTGATGATTTGGTAATAATCAGTTATGATTGGTTGTATCATCTTAAAATTTACTGACCTCATTTTTTGGAATGAGATAAATCTAGCCTAAACAAATTTAAACTTCCTCCTAAGCTTACTGGCTAGTTTAAGAAGATTAATATGACCAAAATGATCAAAATTTTTTAAAATTATCATAATTTTCTTCAAACTCAGATTCTCTTTTAATGGCTACATTGCACTAGTGCTTATAATAATTAAAATACTTGTAAATATATAAATTTAATCAATCTACCTTTAAATTACCTCACTAATTATCCAATTCATAAGTAAGAATTCATACAATTCGAAATGAAATTAATTTAAAGAAATCAAATTTTGTTAAATTTCTTCTAGGGATCTAAACTAATCACTCAAGTATTTACTTGGGTTAGGTCGATCGATTTCCTTAGATATAAATCCCTCGTAAGTTTAGATGTAGGTGATTTATTTCTGAAAGCTTTAAGAAAAACACTAATTTATGAAGCAATAGATTAAACATATTAATTCAGATTAAATAAATTTTAATTATGACAAAACTTAATAGAGCATAATGACCTTGACTTTATCCATTTAAATTATGATAAATGTCTTTAAATTAATCCTATAACTTATTAATAATTTTTTTAATAAGAAATTTATGGTATAAAGTAAACCATTACAAAGATTGCTCCAAACTATTATATATATAATGTATGTATATGCGTGTGTGTGTGTGTGTGTGTGTGTGAATACAATAGATTATGCCACATTATTTAAGATCATTATATTAATTGTATATGTGCTTAAAGCAAGCATATATTTTTCACTCGAGAGTATTACCTAATCAAATTGTAATTATCAGCCTTCTGCAACAGTGCATAATGGCATCAAAACTTGCTGTGTATCTACTGGTATTTGCATTAGGCGATTTTGCAGTTGTTTTCATCTCTTCATGCTCTTTTGGTGTCATGCTAAATAAATAAGTTATAGCATTATATATTGTTGCTTATGAGGCTTTGACAATGGCATCCAATATAGGCCTTGGATATATGAAATTAGCATCTTAGTTGGAGACATCGAGGTGCTAAGGCATGAGTGTGAGGATGTGCATATGATCCACCCTCAAGGGTACTCCATCCTGAACTAAATGCTAACTATTGATAGCCTGATCGGTTTGCGCCAGGTGTTCTTGTCTCTGACATAGTTGACAACCATGGATCAACATGTGCAGATGAAATTATTGTGCTTGAAATTGATGTTGCATGCTTAATTTTGTGAGGCAAGTTTGAAGCAAATCTTTTATGACTGATACTCTGAGAAACTTAATGATTTCCTTTTATGAAATAGAAGTTCTAAATCTTGATTTCTCCACTCTCATCGATTGAGTGCATTTAAGTCAATATGCATAGATTGCTCTACTCAATTTGAGAGTCCCGCTATCTCATCGAGAGCCAGCTGCATTAAGCTTACATTCTCTCCCTATTGTCACTAAAAAATTGTGCAATCCCTCTTGTTCGTATAAAATAGTTGACCTACATAACAAAAAAAAATCATTATCATTGTAATATAGTTGCTCTAATTGATGTTAGTTTAAATTTTGAAGCACATAACACGAGTTTTTTATCAGAAAATCAAGAGTAATATGTATCAGGTGTGTTCTATAGGTATAAGGCTGGCTATCTAAGAATTTTACCAGCATAAATACTTGACAAGCTCTTCTTGGCCATCACTTAATGGTGGAATGTCAAGATTTATATAATCTCTCATTATTCCACCAAATAACACTCTAACAATGGTAATGCATCAGATTCACATCTACCCTACCTCGATCGTCAACTCATGTAATTGTACTTGAAATGGGTAAGATGTCCATGGATTAAGCACCCACCCTCAAATTAGCACATAACTCTATATGAGAGATGTCATTTGACACTTCCAATTAAGAAGTGGAACATGTGTTGCCATACTTCAAAATTTATTGCAGTCATATCATTAGCTATGGAGAGTGTAATTTTCAAATATACTATGGGCGGTTGAACAAGATAATTACATCAAGCAAAATTAATTATTATAACTTCAAGAATCTTGTAAACTAATAAGAGTGTATTTGGCTCTGCCAGAGTCCATCGATTTCATTCCTATATATGGCCATATTTTCAATTGGCATTTCTCTAACTCTTTCTCTTTTCTTATCCCACTTTTAATGAATAATATAATGTTAAATTAAGACATTGAGAATTAAAAATATATGTAATTACATAAATTTTGTAGACATTATACTTGTATCCATGCAGCTTTTGAGTTGTCCTGAGGAAATGAAATATGAAGTGTTGGCCTACTCGTATGCAATCTCCTTCAACACCACACTTGAAGCAGATGGAGGTACTCGACTATAATTACACATTCGAGTTTTATGGATAGGTTGAGCTCTCTATACAACTGTGCAAGGACAAACCCACCAAGAGAATACTCTATTCAATTCTTTAATCCTCTAGCTAAGATAAATGCTATTGGTATAAATTAGATCTTGAAGTATCCGACAATAAAAATGACTAGGTATGTACAAAATATATGCTTATACATATCTAATAAGAATTGTGGTGGTTAGTCATCATAAGACTCGAGTTGAAATGTCTATCGACGCTTTCCCAATGGTATGATTGAATTAGTCTGTGAATGGGTTATATAAGAACTAGAAAAAAAATATTTTTTTTTCATTTTGGTTTTGACACATTTTTGTTCTTGTTCCGGGTGACTCTAATAATTCATCACAACAATCACGCTAATTTTCTATCTTTGATTAGGACCAATAATGAGAGACTTGACTAAAACATGTCAATCAGTCTTAAGATTGATGATGGTTTATATATTCTGTTAAGTGATTGAGAACTCACATATAGACAAATGAAAGGTGTCTGTTTAAGGGTGCCAATGCTTGACCAATGTTTTATAAGTTAATAGTCAAGTTTTATACATTGTAAGTATCAGATAGTCTCAGGGCTTGCTTGCCTTAATGCATGTATGAGACTTAGACAATTAATTGGCCACTCTCTGACCATTCGAAGATGATTGTCAATTTATAATATTGCACCATCAAAAAGCAAAAGAGCATCTTATTTTAAAACTTAAGTATAGGAAATATAATAATAATAATAATAATAATAATAATAATAATAACAAAAAATGGTTGTCAATTTTGGCTTGTTACATCAGTCATACCTACATGAATATTAACTTTGTTACGTAAAAATTAATAAATTAGATTAAATAGTGTTATAGTAGTTCGCATGTTGATACATATTTTTTGGCAAGTGGATCGTATTGATAAGTTATATTATTATGATCATCAATTTTACAAAATCCATAAAGCCTATCACTCCTACTTCTACTAATAATGAAGGTAATGATAATGTTTATTAAACTAATAATAATAACAATAGGAATAATAGTGTGAACAACAATAAAAATGACAAACATAGTAATAATTATAGTGACTGGAATAATACTAGTTGAAGTGATAGGCTTTATAAATTTTATAAAACTTCTAGCCTTAGTACAACTTATCAATATAATTTACATAACAAAAGGTATATGTCATTGAGTTTACTATTTATAATACTATTTAATATAATTTATTTATTTTTATGTAACAAAGTTAATATTCTTACATGTATGATCAATGCACCAGCCAAAGCAAACTATCATAGGGCGAGGCGATGTGCAATGATTGAGAAATGTAGCTTATAGCTATGATTGAGGAAATGCAACCCAACTTTTCATTCGTTCGTAGATAGCACATAATAGCACACACAAATCAGGTAACACAAAATAAGATAAATTTGCTTAATAATATTATTATTTTTTTATATTTAAGTTTTAAAATAGAGAGCCCTTTTACTTGATTAAGGTACAATATTAGAAGTTGACATCCATCTTAGATTGGCTAAAGAGTGGTTTATTAGCTATCTTAGATTGGCTAAAGAGTGGTCTATTAACTATCTATGTCTCATACAAGCATTAGAGCAAGCGGGATTTAAGACAATCAGACACTTACAATTTATAAAACTTGATCATTATCTTATAACAACATTACTGAAGTGTTGATGTTCTCAAACAATCACTTTTCATCCATTGCATGTGAGATGTTTATCATCTTACTGGATGTGCAAATCATCCTTAATCTTAAGATTGATAGACATATTTTAGTCAGGTCTCTTGTTGTTGATCTTGGTCGTAGATGTGAAAGTTGATTTGATTGTTGTGATGAGTTATTTGTGAGTCACCCAGAACAAGAAGAAATGTATCAAAATCCAAATAAAGAAAATATTTTTTTCTAGTTTTTATATGAGACATTCACAGGTAATTCAATTATACCATTGAGTTGTCTTCAAATGACATTTCAACTCCAGTCGTACCTATGATTTTTATTAAATATGTTCGAGTAACAATTTTTTTAAATATAGAAAAAAAATTAAATATTTCTTTAGAGCATGGTTTTGAAAATCGGACAATCGGTTGTTCGACGTACAACGCCTTTCTCGTTCACTTCAAGCCCAAAGCCACCTCTACACAGAACCGACTAGAATCGGGGTTTGAATCGACAAATTGGACCTATTTCAAAGAAAGCGTTTAAAATTAATCAAAATTTAGCTTTTTTTTATTGGATGAATAAAAATAAGAGATTTTTAGTATAAATAAATAAAATAATCAAAATAATATCTCTAAAATTTTAATGTAGAAGTACATTAATATTATATTTTGAATTGATACAAATATCATTATTATATCAATATTGCATTATTTAAATTATATTAAATTTTTTTTATTTAATACGTCATCCATTTCAAGCCCCGGTCGAACCATTAAATCTTAAACCTCTCATTCCTCCGATTCGATACCTGGTTCGGTTTTCATAACATTGTTTTAGAGTAACAAATTTTAAATCAAATGAATTTTATAATCATGAAGTTGCACCAAAAGATTTGTTCAAATGAGTATTATATATAATTAAGACTTTAAAAATAGATTTACTTATCTTAACCAATTAAACTAACATGAAAAATAAACAATTTTTAGCATTTGATTTAATCAAATTGATTTTTTTCAATTTCTATTTTCATTTTTAACCGTCAAAATTTATAGAAATTCTTTTAAAAAATTATAAGGAATAAATGGTGACGTAACATCGGGCCTATGCTCAAAATGATCTTATATGTTTGTGGATGTCAATGTTCTTTTTTTTTTCAGTAAAATGAGCAACTAAATTATCGCTTCAATTTATATTAATTTTGTATTGATTGTTGTATACTAAAATTGATGTGAATAATATATAAGAAAATTATTTGTGCTTTCAATGTTTATATCATTTTGTTTTTCTCTGTGTTTTATTTGCTTGTCTTTTAGTCAATTGTAAAATTAAAATTAAGTGTGATCTAAAGATATTAGAAGAGTCCTATTATAACAATTAGGAAAAACAAATGGATTTATTAAATATACATGAGCATATGATATTTTGAGTCTACAATCATTTAAGAGAGATGAATGTAATGAAATCACTTATTTTAATTAGATTATAAGAATATAACTAATTAATTGTAGTGATTTGATTGTATTGATCTAGGCATAGACGATATGACATTTAAGGTGCTAGTTGACAACTATAATTTAAAAAAAATTCACATTAATTTAGTGCATAATATTAACTAAGATTTTCATAAATTTAGAGTACATTTTTCAAAATTTAGAAAAACTATATTTTCTATAAAAAATATTTTTATAATTTTAATCTTTTAAATTTTTGTAATTTGATTTGATTGGATAAAAATTAGGTTAGTAAGAGATCAATAATTAACTTAATTGAAAATTGTGCCATAGATCCTCGTGGGAACGATACTCACACTCATCACTTTATTACTTTGACGGCACGTGTACTTGTGTACACCGTTTTAAGCCGGTCACTAACACTCTGTTTTCCCTTGACTCATAGAGTTGGCTTATTTTTAGGCTATTAGTTGTTTCTCAGCTTGTATAATCCAGTAATTGTCATTGTTAATAGGTCATTCATTATATTCTTTTTGGAAACTGGTGCAGCTGGAAAAATTGCTGTCCCAACGATACAGGAGGTTGTAGATCTGCTACTTCCTAACTTTAATATCTTTGAAAAGTAGTGAGAAAAAAATATGATCAGCTAAACATTCCTATGGCTGCATTCCTAAGTCAGCTCTCATAGATATTGTGGAAAACATTTTCTGAGGAAAGCATTTTCTGATGAAAGCATTTCAGAGAGCAAAGCACTCATTGAAGTAATGCATTTGTATTAAAATTTTCTATAATTTAATATCAATGCTTGCTTCTAATTGTATTTGTCTGTTTTCAGTGAATGTGTGGTTAAAAAGAGTTGATAAAGCTCTAATTGGAAAAATTATAGTTTTCTTTATTTCATTGACGTTCTACTCTGAAGAAACTTTATAATATTTCTTTTCCCATGTTCCTTTTTTTTATCCCAGAAATGTCTTAAAATTGGTCAAGAATTTGATCGATCGAATTTCATTGCCACCATGTTATTACATGTTTAAGTGACACGGATTCTTTGAAGTACTGTTAGGCCCATTACTTATCTGTATTTTGATCATACTTGCAATTCTACTCATCTTTGGTATTATGTTGGTAGTTGTGTCGGGGAGCACAAACTCCCTCTTACCATGTCCTTTATGTTTTGTTTGTTTATTTATTTATTTTCTGCTTGTTTACTTTACAGAATTTTGTGGAAACTTTAGTTGGATAAATGATGTGTGAACCTATAAAATTATACAATATATTTTCACTTGTTTTTGTTCAACTTTCCTCCGGGTAATTTAGTGTAAGTATCTTCTTTGCAAAGTAACTATTTGTAGTGTTACACTGTTGAGTATTCTGCTTGGGATATGTTTCCAGTTAGTTTTCAGAATTAGTTCAAGATCAGACAAGTGAGATTATATTTGTTTGGTGCTATTGCATGATGAGGTTTTTTCATTAAATTTCGTTGGGATCTCATGCTCATCTTCAACACGTGCATGTTCTTTGCACTGTTTATGATGGTTTCTTGTTGTTAACAGGTGACATTCATGGCCAGTATTCTGATCTGTTACGGCTCTTTGAGTATGGTGGTCTTCCTCCATCAGCTAATTATCTCTTCTTGGGGGATTATGTAGACCGAGGGAAGCAGAGTCTCGAAACAATATGCCTTCTTTTAGCCTACAAAATCAAGTACCCTGAAAATTTTTTCCTTTTGAGAGGAAACCATGAATGTGCTTCAATAAACCGCATTTATGGGTTTTATGATGAATGCAAACGTAGATTCAATGTGAGGATTTGGAAAGTATTCACAGATTGTTTTAACTGCCTTCCTGTGGCAGCTCTTATTGATGAAAAGATTCTCTGTATGCATGGAGGTCTATCTCCGGACTTGCATAGTTTGGATCAAATAAGAAACCAAATGCGGCCAACTGATGTTCCTGATACTGGTTTACTTTGTGATCTTCTGTGGTCTGATCCTAGTAAAGATATTCAAGGTTGGGGAATGAATGATAGGGGTTTCCTATACCTTTGGTGCTGACAAGGTGTCTGAGTTTCTTCAAAAGCATGATCTAGACCTTATATGTCGTGCTCACCAGGTTAGGAGTCATCTTGGCCCAGTTGTTTTTTTTTGTGTTGGTGTTAATAGATCCTTATTTTAGTTTTCAGGTTGTTGAAGATGGCTATGAGTTCTTTGCTGATAGGCAACTAGTTATTCTCGGCACCAAATTACTGTGGTGAATTTGACAATGCTGGTGCTATGATGAGCGTGGATGACACTCTAATGTGTTCCTTTCAGATAAAGCCCGCAGACAAGAAGAAGCTAAACATTGGAAGTACAACTACTAGTAAATTGGGGACACCTCAACCAGGAGTTAAGGTTGGTACAACTCTCAGATTTGTTGTTGAACATTAATTTAATTAAACTCTCAGTTTACACCTGAATGGAGAATGACATTCATAAAGCCCACCCTTAAAAAGTAAGGATAAGGCAGATGATGAACTTATTTTCAAATCCAAAGAATTTATGTCTCCATTGTTGTTAGTGGATTTATAATTTTCTCTTCATGAACTAAATGAACAGAAGGGTATCCCCTTACAAATCAGTTTCAATTTTTTTTTCTTTTGTTTTGGTAGGCTTGGCCTTGGAAAAAATAAGACTGATTTAGAAAAAATTATGTTTGTGATTAATTAGTGATACACATTGTTACTTTTGAATCTTCTTTAACTTTACCTTTTATGGATGATGAATTATGAATGTCACCTTTGTTCTTTCATTCTTTTGGAGGTATTTAATGTTATTTAATGTTTTTTCATTGCGGAAAGCTAGACTTAATACTGTCTTCACAGTAGAAAAGTAGACTGTGCAACTATGTGCCTAGATGGTGCTAAGATATATATATTTTCATTTCTATAACATTTTCAATGAAGTCATAGAGAATAAAACTTATTAGTCATTTACAAACGTTTTGTGAGAGGGCTATTGAATTTAGACTAAAAAATTATATTGGTACTAGAGAATTAATTTGATTTTATGTCAAGAAAATCCATTATGAATGCAATTTTATTTTTGCAAGAAAATAAAAAAATTTAGAGAACAATGAAATAGATTTCTATAAAATTGTTATTGATCTTGAGAAAACATGTGATATAGTCAATGCAATTTAATTTGATTTGTATTAAGGAGAAAATGTGTATATAAATGCATATTTGTATATGGAAGTTGTTAAACATATGTATGATGCAACATTGATTAGTATTATAAATAGTTGTGAATTGACGAAGAAGTTGTTCATCATGGTAGGTTTACATCAAGGATCTTTTTGCTAATTTTGTATCTTTGTTTATTATTGGTTATGAGCATGATATTCAAATGATATACCTCGATGTATTCTTTTTCTCTTAGCTTTGTTGTAATCACTGAGGCCTCTACTAGATAAGTGAAAAGTTAAATAATGCAGAAAATGCTTAAGGATTAATGGATTAAAATTAATAGAACAACTAAATTTATAGAACATACAATTTTAGCTATGCGATATGTTAATTCTTAATATATATTTCTCGAAAATAAAGTGTTTGTTTTGGTTGGGCTGAAGGGGAGTTCAAGCCCTTTTAGCCTCCTCCCACTATCTAAGGGGTTGTTTGGTTGGAAGAATTTTGAGTGCAAAGAAAAGTAAATGTAAGGATTTTAACTTTTTTGGTATTTGGCTTGAAGCAAAGTAAATTTCCAGGGTAATTATGTAATGCATTCCAAATACATTAAATAATTTTGGTTTTTTCAATTTGAATTCCAAATACACCGCCTAACGAAATTGTTTGCCGATGCCATCGCTACCGCCGCCAGCCGCCTCCATCACAACCGTCCATCAAACTTTCAAAATATTTTACATTACATTTTTTTAACCAAACAGAAAAAAATAAAGTTATGAATTTGTAAAACTCTCAACCAAACAACTGTAAAGTAATCCTTTTACATTGTATTCATTTTATACTACATTCTTTTTATATTGCATTCCTTTTTCAGCAAACTAAACAGTCCCTAAACAATTTTTAAGGTCACTTAATTTAATTGGAAAATGTAATAGGGACTTCATCTGTTTTTGAGGCTTTCATTACTTAGGAGACTTGACCTGCTTATCTCATTTAACTTGTCTAGGTTTGCATTGGTTGCCAACCACCAAGCATTGCATGCTGCTAATTGTCATTGGTAAGATGATCACCTACTGATACCGGGGTTGTTACTGATAGGCACATTCAGGAATAGAGTGTTGGTGGTAGCACCTCCTGTTCATCTGTCTTCACATCAAGATTTATGTATTTTGATTAAGGAACCCAACGAAACTTAAAACTACTCCCAAATAGTTTTTGGAGTTATATCTGCTTTTTTTTAACCAACCAAACAACTTTGCTATTCTTAATGCTTATTTCTCTCTTTTTGTCATTTGCTAACCAAGCTGTAGAAATAAGTGGGAATGACATAGGCTCAATTGCTGAAAGTGATAACTAAATGTGATAAATCTAAGAATCTTAAGTATAGCATACATTAGAGTGAATATAATGTTTAGAGTTAATGTTAAGTGGTTAAAATGAAGAAGCGTCTTAC
The DNA here is from genome assembly GCA_021442155.1 of Cymbidium sinense. Classification (NCBI taxonomy): domain Eukaryota; kingdom Viridiplantae; phylum Streptophyta; class Magnoliopsida; order Asparagales; family Orchidaceae; genus Cymbidium; species Cymbidium sinense. The sequence goes on from CM038215.1 coordinate 168,090,153, forward strand.
GAGCATTGTGCGATAATAAAATATTAAAGAGATATAATGGTTAATATTATAAAATTGTAATTAGGTCAACTATGTTATATGGATCTTAGTGTTAAACAATAGTAATTGATAGATGTGCTTAGTGTCACATAAGTGAGAATAAGATGAGTGTGTTGCTAAACTAAGAATGATAAATTAATAAGATTATATTAAAAGGAAGGTGGTAGTAGCATCTAGTGAAGATAATTATAACAAAAAATAGACTTCAGTGATTGGAGAATATATAATAAAGAGTAGAAAGTACACAAATAAGATGAGTGGGTAAAATTATTATTGAAGGATTAAGAAGAAAAATGATAGAATAAAGATAACTAGCATAGGTTTTGTGCAAAATAGGCTTTATAACTCATGCAATATGAACATAGATGAATGGAAATTAGTTTCATAAGGCTGGCCCAAATAGTTAGGATAAAACTAATGATGATAATACTGCCATTTTCATTGAACAACAAAGTTGGGTTTAGGCTAAGGGAGATCCGAGAGGACTTTAGTGGAAGATTGTTTTGAGATCTGTGCGTTTTTCTCAGAGGACTTTTGTGGAAGAGGGAATTATTTTCCTACCCGCATCTCATCTACCAAATCAGCTCCATTCATTACATGAACAGTTAATTGCCACCAACTAGGATGTTTTGGTGCAATCTTTGTTTCATAGGACAGGGAAAACTTAATTAGAAATGATAGCATGGCCATCACATGAATATCCATATTGTTCAAAATCCTTTCTACTTGTGAACCTTTTCTCCGGTTTGACCTTCCGCTTCACTATCATGATTGGAGTTGAGAACGATTTGATTTTGAGCCGAACTACGGCCGGCGGCTTGAAATTGGCTCAAAATCGGTTTGTGGCTCGATGAATTAAATTTTGAGCTAACTCGGATTGAAATTGAATCGCGATCGAGTTAAAACAAGCTAGCTCGTTTCAACATTTCCACTTTTGTTTTAGCTCAGCTCATTTGTTTCGAGCCAATCTTGATTAGAGTCATAATATGAGTTGATTTTCGAGCGATCAATGATCTTCGAGTTAATTCTTATCCCTAGCCATGATGGCACAACACTTGAAAAAAAAAAAAGCGCACTGCACTTCATGGCATTATTTGTTTATGGAAATTTCACAAAATGCAACTTCTAAGGCCAAGCGCAGGGCAGGCCTCCGGAAACCACAAAAGGTAGGTCCGCCATTAGCTGCCCGAAGGATCACTCTCTTCTTCAACTTGACTAGTGGAAACATTTGTAACCTTTCACAAAATGCTCCATGCCGTTGTAACTTGAAATTCGTCTGTTCTTTTTAGTTTTATTTCAGTGTCATCAGTATTATAGCTTTCACTCCCAGAGTAACCTGTACGAGGGAGAGGAGCTTGCTCAAAAAGTCTTTGTTCAACTCATATTCTGTTTTGTTGAAAAGTCAGATAGATTCTTAATTCATCTTTTGTGATGTTTTCTTGATCTTGCCGAATTTACTTTTTTTCCCCTTATCATGCAGTATAATTGCGCAGCTTTCTGAATACTCCTTCAATCCTGACCATTTTGGTTGCAGTCTTTTCTTGGAGCAAAAGTCTGAGGACTGTTCCAGAGACCAATACTCAAAAGATTCAGCTCATCATCTATATTGCATTATTTCATCCAAAGGAGATTTCATATTTTTTGGGTGCGGTATGCAATTTCATATACATTACTTCATATGATTACAGGACAATTGAGAGAGATTAAATGATTGATCCTTAAAAAACATCTGAAAGATCACGAGCTGATGCTTCTTCAGAATTAAATTACTGGAAATGTTACTGCTCCAATTCTCAGTGTAATAATAAGCAACCCTTCCACTTTCAGTTTCAGTAGATTTAGCCATGGATGATTGCTGATACTCAATAGTAGTAGCTATGTGAATTGCTTCTTTTTTGCCATACTGCTATAGTTGTATTCTGTTTTATGGGTCTTTTGTGGGTTAAGTATAACACCTCTTAGACTATTCTGCCTAATGATTGACAAAATCTTCTGAATTGCCTCTTTTCTTAGCTTCTGCAGAGTATAGCATAACTGGTTTTATGACACTATCGATTCTAAATTTTATACTAACCTCCTCATGAAATCTATATGTATAATGTTGGTTGAAATTTCTTCGAAATGTTATTACAAAACTAAAGCTTAGAAAACAAGTCAAAGTTGACTTATCGTATGCAATTTATCTTGACCATCGAAGTCAATGGTCCCACTTGTAAGCATGTCGTTGGGGTTGGTTTTATAAAACCTGCTTGGTTCATTCCAGAATCCAAACGTGTTGTGTGGTGATTAATATAATTTGTATAATTTTTGTATAATTTTTGTATAATTTTTTGTGTTTTTTAACTAATTTATTTTATTTGTCTTATTGATGCTTTCATTTTTTTTTGAATATATATATATATATATATACACACACGTTAGCGTGCACATGTGCGCACATGTGCACCTGTGTGTAAAAAGAGTTAGAATAGTCCATATATTTATTTTGTTGTATCATGAAATTTAAATGTATGATCAAGATTGCAGTTGTTGGTCTATAACCTAAAAATAAATTGTTGAAAGGCTTGATCATTAATAAATTTGATGAAAAAGTTCTTTGATGTCCATTAAAATTACTATTGTCATTAGATGTATGAAAATTTGGATGATTTAATAAAATTAATGAATATTTTTTCTATATAGATTGATGATGTTTTTGAAAAATATTTTATTTTACGTTTATTTTAACCGAAATTAAAATAGGAGATGCCATTAGAATTGGAGACATTACAGCTTGGGTGAATCGCCTGCATCTCATAAAGTATCAAATACTTATACTTTATTACGGCCTCTTTGACTCTCTTTCAAATATACAAATGTAACATATTTTTTTCAATTCAAATATTTATAGATAGGGGTGTAAACAAGTTGAGTCGAGTCAAGTTTATTTAAATCTGTTAAGGATGAGTTGGACTCAATTTAAAGAAGGACAAACTTGAGCTCTTTTTAAAAGCTCGAGTTTATTTAAAAAATTTGATAAGTGATTAAATTGATAATATAAAATATGATAATTATAGTTTTTAATTATATAAATAAATCGGTTCGATAAATTATTGAGTCGTGTCAGTCTGAATTTGAGCTCGAAATTTTTTTGAGTTTAGTTTATGAGCTCTTAACTTGATAAGTTTGGATCATGAATTGATTTCACTCACTTATACTCATACTTATATACCATCAAATAATTTTTTTTAATTCATATATATATATATATATATATATATATATAACAAAAAGAATAATAAACAGAATAGTCGGAACAATTCTAACTAAAAAATAGGAAAACAAAACAGATGTCCCTCCCTCCCCTCATTTCTCACCGCTATTAATCCCACACCCTCCGTCGAATAACAGAAAAATATGACGCGGCAAAACCTGGTCCCACGGCTCTAAAAAAGGCATCACCTTTGATTCGACAAACAATCGAATATTCCCACATGAGATTCTCTTCCAAGCCTCCTATTTAACCCTTCTCCATCTTCCGCAAAAGTTAAGAGCTTTATCCTTTCTCAACAGAGGAATTCAAAACCCAACCTTTTTTCTCGCTCGCTGATCCTTCACCACCAATCAGGTTAGAAGTAGGAGGAAGAAGATCAGAGCAATGGCGAAAGAACAGCTCCAGGTTCTCTCCGCCCTCGACGCCGCCAAGACCCAATGGTACCATTTCACCGCCATTGTCGTCGCCGGCATGGGCTTCTTCACCGACGCCTACGATCTCTTCTGTATCTCCCTTGTCACAAAGCTCCTCGGCCGCATCTATTACCATGTCGAAGGTTCCCCAACCCCCGGTTCTCTCCCTCCTCATGTCTCTGCTGCCGTCAATGGCGTCGCGTTCTGCGGAACGCTCTCCGGCCAACTGTTCTTCGGTTGGTTAGGAGATAAGCTTGGCCGAAAGAAGGTATATGGGTTGACTCTCCTGCTTATGGTTATCTGTTCTATTGGATCTGGACTGTCGTTCGGCCATAAGTCGAGTTCTGTGATTGGAACTCTCTGTTTCTTTCGGTTTTGGCTTGGCTTTGGGATAGGCGGCGATTACCCTCTCTCCGCCACAATTATGTCGGAGTACGCGAACAGGAAGACTCGCGGCGCTTTTATTGCAGCCGTGTTTGCGATGCAGGTAATGTTCTTTATCGACACGAACACGGACATGAACTATTATTGTTATAATTCAATATTTAATCAAAACCTAATTAGTTATGAAATTCGTGATTTTAATATATAATTTAATTATTAGATGTAATTTTAATCAAAATTATCATAATTTATTAGGTATTTTTTTAATTATTTGATATAGTTGAATTATTAATAAGAAAAAACTTAAATCCATATGCCTAGCTATTTATTTGAGATTTTTATTATATTTGTAATGATACAAATAAATTTTGAAATGCAAAATGTATAGTAAATTAATATTAAATCATAAAAATAATTAAAATAATCATTAATGAGATTGCGTGCACAAACCATCGGTATTTCAACTTGGTATGTAGAGATAATAGATAGAGAATTCATGAGCGTGGATATAAATGGCAGGGCTTTGGCATTCTGGCCGGCGGCATGGTCGCCATCATCATCGCCACAGCATTCAAAAGCCGATTCCCCGCTCCGACATACGCCGTCAACCCCGCCGCCTCCACCGTCCCTGAAGCCGACTATGTCTGGCGAATAATCCTCATGGTCGGCGCTCTCCCCGCAGCTGTCACATACTACTGGCGAATGAAGATGCCGGAAACCGCCCGTTACACCGCCCTCGTCGCCAAAAACGCGAAGCAAGCAGCTTCCGACATGTCCAAAGTCCTTCAAGTCGAGATCGAAGCAGAACAGGCCAAAATCGAACGCTTTGCCGCCGCTAAAAATAACACCTTTGGCCTTTTCTCCAAAGACTTTCTTCGCCGCCATGGCATGCATCTCCTCGGCACCGCAACCAGCTGGTTCCTCCTTGACATCGCATTCTACAGCCAAAACCTCTTCCAAAAAGACATCTTTAGCGCCATAGGATGGATTCCGAAAGGCGCCACCATGAACGCGCTTGAGGAACTGTTCAGGATCGCTAGAGCTCAGACTCTGATCGCGCTGTGCGGCACGGTTCCAGGGTACTGGTTCACCGTCGCGCTTATCGACGTGATCGGCCGGTTCACGATTCAGTTGCTCGGTTTCTTTATGATGACTGTTTTTATGCTTGGACTTGCGATTCCCTACAAGTATTGGACGACGCCGGGCCATCATATTGGTTTTGTTGTGATGTATGGGTTTACCTTCTTCTTCGCGAATTTCGGGCCGAACAGCACGACTTTTATTGTGCCGGCGGAGATTTTTCCGGCGCGGTTGAGGTCGACGTGCCATGGAATATCGGCGGCGGCGGGGAAATTGGGGGCGATTATCGGGTCATTCGGGTTCTTGTATCTTGCGCAGAATCAGAATCCGAAGCTGGCCGATCATGGATATCCGGCGGGGATCGGAGTGAGGAATTCTCTCTTCTTGCCGGATGTAATGTGATCGGGTTCTTGTGCACTTTTCTGGTGCCGGAGTCGAAGGGGAGGTCGCTGGAAGAGATTTCAGGCGAAGCGGAGGAGGAGGGCCAAATGGTGGTTTGAGACGATTTCTGATACCAGTGGAAACCTTATTTATTGTTTTTTTTTTCGGTTGATTTTATGCGTTGATTCTCATTCTCCATTTTTAATCTTGTTCTTGAACAAAACTCAAATTTTTTTTATTTTTTTGGTTGTAAATTAGAGAAATGCGGGATCTCATCGTTGAATTATAAAGTTGAAGTTAGTTGCTTTATCTCAGTTTCTGTTTTCGCCTAATGCTGAATGGTCTTGTTGGGGGATTTACAAACATAAGAATAACATATTATCTATTTTTTATGTATTTATATAGCTACATTTTAAATATTTATATTTATTTATCTAAAATGAAATACACGTTTTCAATAATTTGATGTTATTTAATTTATATTTAAGAGTATATATATATATATATATATATATATATACTTAGATTCAAAATTATATTTCAATTATAATTTCCATTATTTATTTTGTAAAATTTTAAAAAATAATATTGAATATCTATAAGATAACAAACTTTATCTCATTGATAATCAAATGTGAGCCATCTAGTTTAATTGGTAATAAATTTAAACATTATTATCTAAATTTTGAATTCAAATTTCTTGTGCTTAAAATTATTATTTAGTGATTAACATTTAAAAATGTATTCAAAGTTATAATACATGTAAAAATAAGGAAACCTTAGAGTTAAAATGTTAATATTATTTTAAGAAATCTTATTATGTTCATAGTCTGAATCTAGTTTCACTTCTGAACTCTAATAATAAGTGTCATATAACACTCAATCAATATTGATATGACTATGAAAATTCTACTAGTTAAAAGCGAATGCGTCGAAGTTAATTTGATCAATCAAAACTAACCAGATCAAACGCGTTTATTATCAATCGACTCTTAAACATGGAGTGTTTATAGTCAAATTGAGCGCCTCTTGACGGATAACAAAGCCAAGATCTCATAATTTCGACTTCATTTGAGCATTCAAATACACAAAATACATCATATGATCAAAGAAATCATTTTGTGCAGGTGTTTGAAGACCTCATATGCTCGAGAGTAGAAGATGATTAGAAGGTCGCGTTAAGATCGCTATTCGTAGAGACGAATCATAGGCCTCCACCTTGGGACAACGCCAGGAGGTTGCCGAAATTTGGAGTTTTGGGAGACTTAAACAAAATCAAATAAAATTATTGACGAGCATAAATTGAACTTATTTGAAAATAATAAATTAAAGAATAAATCTACATATATGCTCTTTTCATATAGGTGTTTGAAAATCTATGCTTAGAACCGACAAGATCATCACCAGAGGTCAAAGACACCATGTCGAGAATGACGGAAGGTCGAATAGTCCCCGATGCAGCCCCCCATGCGGGGAAGACGTCGGGAGGCTACCAAATTTTGGACTGACAGGAGACCTAAACAAGAACAAATAAAAGTGTTGATGTGCTTAAATTGAGCAGTTTGAGAATGATAAATTAAAAAATAAATTTGTATATATGCTTTTCTTATGCAGGTGTTTGAAGACCCTGTTATGCTCAGAGTTAGAAATAAGACTGACCATAGTCGAGACATTGACAGTTATGCTCAAAGAAGGTCGAATAGCCCTCGATGCAACTCGCTGGGACTATGGAGGTCAAATTTGGATTAACACAGAGCTTAAATATGATTAAATAAGAGTATTAATAAGCTTAAATTAAATTTAGATGAAAAATGATGAATCAAAGCTAAACTTACTCACAAAAAAAATTCTAAATGTCTTTAAATAAGAATGAGTCTATAAGCTTCTTAGCGATCATGAGCTAAGTTTTATTAAACCTTAGAGAGCTCAATAAGCTATGAACTATATGCAAATAAATAAATATTAATCTAAATAATTTGATAAGAGTTGAAACTTACAATATACGCCACCAGATTCGCAACATATCATACAAGTGAACAGAAGACGTTAATTAAGGAATTCATAGATACACCTGCATGTGCTCGGACATAAAGATTTAAAGTATAAATTTTAATGTCTGAAAAGTCTACGCAGGCTAAATTGGAATAAATTAAATATTGATATGAAAAATCTAATAAGATATTAGATCAGTCTATAACATCTTCTACGCCACCGGATTTGCAACATATCATACAAGCGAACATAAGACGTTAATTAAGACATTCTTAGATACACCTGCATGGGCCTCGATACTATGTTTAAATTCTAGTGAAGGATCGGTTATTTCGGTGGATAGTTTTAACAAAAAACCTAATGATGTTGTTATAACTTTCTCACCGAGAAAATCTCGAAGTTACTATTCAAGATAACAACTATCTCCTAACTCCCAATGATAGCTAAGTTGATTGAAGTTATCAACTGGAGGGGTAATTATTTTCAAAATATTTAAGATATTATATCCAATATTCTCAAATTCAAAATCCTCATAAATATAAATCTAGGACTGATCCTCTATTATTAACTTAATAGAGTTGACAAGATATAAAATAATAAATTAAATGATTTAAATACTTGCATGGGCCCTACCATTATGTTGAATGCTTAAATTTAGTGTATGGATGCCGAGTTGATTCTAGTTTTCTAGATTAGATCCGAAGTTAACAAAACCTAAAAAATCTATTATAAGAATTTCAACTTAGTAAAATATGTGAGAATCAATGTGTGACAAGATCTGATCCTCTGTTAGGACCTAAACAGAGTTGACAGGATCTAAAGTTCTCAAATATTTTTGATTCAATCAATTAAGCACCCCAATGATGGCTAAGTTGAATGAAGATTTCAACCGGAGGGGATAATTACCATCAAAATATGCTTGCAGGCTCAAATCAAATTAATCAAATCCAAATATCAATACAAACATGAAATCACGTAAATCACTAAGTTCTAAATGTCAAAATGAAATTCAATCTAAAAACTTAAAGTTAAAAAAATTCAATTCACCATTCGCAATTGTTTGTCGAATGTGACAAATTAAGAAAACTCTAGCTCACAAAGGAGCCAAAGTCAAATCAAACAACTATATTTACTTTCAAATAATCTCATGCCAGTAAGGACATGACCCGTGTCCTCTAACTGTGTGGTTTGGCCAATAGGCTCCACACATGATGCAGTTACAACTAGAGTCCTCTAACCGGGTGGTTATCGCTAATGACACCATTATATTACGGTCACGACTGTAGCTCGTATGGTCCCCAATGGCTTTGCCCTTTGAGTTGTGAACCATAGGGTATACTTGATTGGGCAAAAAGCCCTCTGTTAGCTAAGGTATACTTAAACTTATCTCCTTAAATAAACACCACCCCAGGTCTACAAGGATTTCTTGGATGACGTAACCCATGTGTTACTGATAAGGATCCTTCGGTCAGGTTGGGTCGACTACCTCCTCTTACTAAGTAAACTAAGGATCGCGACAGCCCGGGATGACGGAACCATGAGATCTAGATCGGGCGCGTCATCGTTTCCCCAATCATCCGCTTTAAGTTAAACACAATGAATTTCATAAATCTAAATTTCAAAACTCCACATGCTACTATTATACGCTACACATTTTACGATCTAACGACTACCCTTAATCGAAAGTTCTCTCTCACTTACTGGGAGGGGTAATTAACTATATTGCTTTATAGGAAACCCGAACTGATCTAAAGTCCTCACAAAATGAGGGTGAAATCTCTGTAGTGTCTTATATACTATTCCATCTCCTCAAAAATATCACAACACTTTAAATCACTCTCTCATGAGGTCTGGTGAATTTTGAGCTCACATATTCTGGCGACTACTGGGGACAAGTTTCTATTTCCATCTTTGCAATAATCTAAGCTAAGTGGAGTATAAAAAATTAAAAAAATCAATTATCAATGAAACTAAATCTAAGTGATCATATCCTTATGGCTAATGTTGCTCTTATATTAATGGATCTTTAGCTCCTCATCATGAAGCTAGGTGGCCAAAATCCATCTAGCTAATGTTATCAATATTGGGAATGTTGGAGTTACTTTATTGATAGTGTAAACTTCCCCTATCAATAAATAATTCTAGAAGCATCGCATATTGTACACCAACCCATGCAAGGAGAAAGAAAGCATTTGTACCGAAAAGATTAGGCTATTTTAAGGCGTGGACATGAAAAGAACCCATCACGTAAAGTTTCATATCTATGAATGTGATTACTTTGTAAGTTGAATCTTTCGCACAAGGAAGACATAATGTTGAAGTCTCATATTCTAGAGAAAAGTTTAGTGGAAGGCAAAGAAGGAGAAGAAATGCTGAACTATGAGCTCAAGTTGTCCAATCACTAACCATGATCGACTTGATACTAAGCGAGTGTTCTCACTCAACGAGTTTAAAAAATCTAAAATGGGTGAAAAGGAATAATCATGATGTTAAGTTTTTTTGGGATCAACAACAGTGAGCTCCAACTCTTCAGAAGAAACAACTTAAAACTTTATCTGCTTGAGTACACAGAGTCGTGAAGGTTGTCAAGGAAAAATGCCTTATGAAGAAGAGATATCAAAGACCAATTATCAGAGAAGCCAAGAATGCTCCACTACAGAAACTACCATCAGTGGTAGTAAGAACTCCATTCTAAGATTTTGCAGTGAGCATCAAGTTCTGAATGTTCAGAATTCACCAAAGGTCCCAGAGAAAGAAAAATAAACTGAGAGCAAGCCTCGAGGAAGTCACGGTGAACATCGGACACGAACCGCATGTTGGAATCCACCAAAGGTCTCTAGAAAGAAAATAAATCTGGAGGGAAGCCTCGAGAAGAAGTCCTGCACGGTGAAGATCGATGCGTGACACCTTAATCGCGTGTTCGGGGATCCGCTACCAAAAAGTCCCGATACGAAGAAAAAATAAATATGGAGGCCGAAGCTTCAAGAAGTTGTGGCAACGCAAAAGCTTCCTCATTTGGAAACAAGCTAACCCAAAGGTAATAGATAAAGAGAAATACTGAATTGCATGCTCAATAGCCATTGTTCAAACAAAAAAAATGTACAACCAACTGTGGAACCAAAAGTGAGTGTTCCAACCCATAATATGTTTGATACCTAAGATGGGTAAAGCAACTCTCGGTCAAATTAAACAAATTCCTTCGACGATAACATTAGTTTTAATTTCTCCGTAAGGAAACTCAAACTATATATGCAATAGGACAGTCCTCAAAGTTGAAGAAAGGACTAATGAAAGAAAATATCAAAGTCATTATCGTGGAGGCTAGAGTTGCTTCTCCAAGGAGACCTTCTCCTACAACCCCGCCAAAATGTCAACCAATTCAAGTCCCACACGGTGAGCATCGAGGCGTGACACTTGGACCACAAGTCTAAGAATCCGCTGTCGAAAGGTCCCAGCAAAATGGTAAGCAAATTTGGAGGCTAAAGTCTCAAAGTGAAACTGCTTTAAAGAAGGATAGCGATGTGACATCTGGACTGTACTCCTAGAGATCCACCACAAATGAAACTCATTAAGAATGTGTACCTAAGAAAAATATCCTATGTGATGAGATTTCTGACGGTCGACACCTTGGAGCTTGTTGCCAACCATCTCCATATCTTCAAGAAGAGGTCAGGTTCGATCGTAGTCCTCCAGCTAAAATTTATTGGAGGCATCGATCGAGTTTCCGCTCCCAAGAGGAAGAAGTCGATGTAAAAGGATACTCTTTCAATAGACAAAAAAATGTCGAGGGGCCTTTGACAGTATCAAGAAATATCTGTTAAATCTACCCATTTTTGCAATAGCAATCCCAGGAAAACCTCTCATCTTATACAACAAAGACTGGAAGAATCTACGTTGCTCAAACACAATGAAGAGGGAAAGGATAGCTCTATATTACATCACCAAGATTGATAGGAGCAAATACGCTATTCTACAATTGATAAATATTTGACATTAATTTTGCTTTTCAAAAGCTATGTCATTATATGCTATCTCATAAAATTATCATCTCAAGAATCGATCCGAAGTTCTTGATGACAAGACTAGCACAAGTCACTTGACATGGGCTATTATTCTACTATTTGACATCACATATGTTCCCGTAAAGCAATGAAGGAAAAATTGACAGACCTCCTTGTCGCACACCTATCCCAGATTCATCGCTTAATGACGATCTTCCTGACGACCAGGTCATGCATATATATAAAAAAAAGCAGTAAATATGGGGATTGTATTTTGATGGAGCTTCATCCATCAAATACATTAAGCTCTCAAATCTCCAAAAAGCTCAAGCTGGCATCAATCTCATCTTGATCACACTAGAAGGTGGTATAATGAGGCATCATACCTTTGATTGAGCCAAAGCATAATATGAAACGTTTGGTGTATGGATGAAGCCATCTTCATGGGAGCTCAAAATTTACAAATTTTTATGGTGATTCTCATATCATTAATCAAGTGTTGGGCCTTTATAAAATCAACAAGCTTAATTGACCCACTATCATCATAAGTTCTAGCTCATAAAGCAAATCCCAAATATCATTATGACTCGAAGTTTGAGCAAAAATAGATTGTAGCTAAGTTAGCTAAAGAAATGATGACTATGCTAATTAGTGTTTGCACTGTAAAAGCCAATAAATCAAAATCCCACCGGAAGAGGGGTCATCAAATGCAAGCGAGGATGCAACTCATTGCTCCTCACACTCCCTTACAAATTATTCATCAAAATCAACAAGATGAGGCTGACTATTCAGAGGCAAGACCTCAATCAAGAAACTCCAACACCACAAAGTGAAATCCTTATAAGAGAAGGAAGATTGGAGACAACACTTCATCAATTACTACTTTAAGGAAAGAAAAATCGGCATTAAGCCGATGGATGCACAACTTGAGAAAAGGCTTTGACTATATGCTTATATTGGCAATACCTTATATCATAGATCCTTTGAGCAGATGTGGCTACGATGTTTGGGAATAGAAGAAGTCAACAATATGTCAGACAATGACACAGCCTTCAAAAGCACTAAAATTTATAGATTTGTTGATCGACATAAGATTGATTGATGATATTCGTTGATTTATAATCAAAGAGCAAATGGCTTGGCCGAAGCTTTCAACAAAACACTAGTCAAGCTACTCAGAAAAATCCTTACAAGAAATAAAAGAGAGTGACATACCAAGCTTGTTGAAGCTTTATGGGCTTACCACACCACCTACAAGACTCTCACAAAATTCACTCCTTATGCAGTAGTATTTGGGGATGAAGAAGTTCTACCACTTCAAGTTGAACTACCTTCACTCTGAGCAGCCATTTAACACAATCTCACTTAAGATGAGAATATATGTCTACGGATAAAAGAGCTTGATGTGCTTGACAAAGCTAGGCTTCAAGCTCAATAAAATTTAAAAGTCTACCGAAGTGAGGACGCCCAAAGCAATCATACAAGACGCCCTCAAGCTTTTCAAGAAGGAGAATCGGTGAGAAGACTAATTATTCCTCACTCATTACATGTGTAAGTTTTGCTTGGAAATTCTCTTGTAATACAAGAATGCATTTAAATGAAGCAAAAATTCTCCTCGAGAGGCATTTTTAAATTTATAGAAATGTCGCTCTCCCCGGGGTCTTTCTATTGTATTTGGGTTGACATCGTGCCTAAGGCTGAGATTATCATATACATATTCAAATTATGTATTCAAAGTTGACAAGTCAAAAAGTCTTACCACCAAAAAAGAGAAATTTTCAAGCAAACTAATAAATCAAGTTGGAAACATATTCCATTCATACATCAAATCTAGCTTGCATAAGGTCGACTCAATAAAGCTAAATATTCGAAGTTGTTGAAGTTACTTACTCAACACACCACAAAGGCCGTAGTAAGAGATCCCCACCTCATTAGATGATAAAATCTTCCATCAATTGCTCAAGTCCAATACTCAAGTATGGTCGACTCAACAAGCCCAAATATGGTCGAGTGGCTGATAGGTTTGCTTACTCAATATTCCACAAAGGCCGTAGTAAGGGATCCCCCTACTTTGTTAGTTCAAAGATAAGAGCATCCAAATCCAAATCCCTCCAACTTGGTGAGTTCTCCCTGACAGATCATCCCTAATGGTCAAAGATCATTTTTTCAAAATCCAACAAAAGATCCTCACTGAAAGCTAAGCCGAAGTTTGGTATCAATATCAAATGAGAAATGTCAACTCCTTCAACAAGTCTTAAAGCGTAAGCAAAGATCAAGGAAACTCTTCCTCGAAGTCCAGCTAAGCAAAAGCAAAGGACCGAGAAGTCACCCCAATGTTCATACAAAGCCAAAGGTTGAACTAAGGATTGATGTCATCAACATGTCTCATATAAAGCATAGACTGATGACTATTTTCCATTGACCCAACACAAGCTCTAACAAGCCATCGTGACATCCTTCTATAAGCCCAAAAGCGAAAAGGGGAAAGATAATTTTGTATCACCGACAAGTTTTAAGATAATTGTGACTTTTCTCATCAAATCCATCAAGACACGGCCGGATAAAAGGAAATACAAGATACAATCTGAGATGAAGTCTTCAATAAGTCTGACAAAGCACAAAGCATGGGACCGAAGATGTTCTTATCTTGCCAACAAGTCATCAACTCCATCAAGTCCACTGAGGCACAAAGCCAGGACAGGAAGAAAATACAAACTTTAAATTTTGAGATTGAATCTTCAACAAGTCTGTCAAAGCACAAAGCATATGATCGAAGATGTTCTCATCTCGCCAACAAGTCATCAACTCCATTAAGTCCACCAAGGCACAAAGTCAGGATAGGAGAAAAATACAAATTTTAAATTCTCAAGAGGAAGTCTTCAATAAGTCCAAAAGCACAAAGCATATGACCAAAGATATTCTAAATTCTCTTAACAGTTACTACGAAAGCCTCCCTGTTAGACAAAGGTATTTTTATATATTTATCTAAGTCGATATCGTGCTTCAAGCCGAGATCCTTAGATAGCTACATATTAAGATTAAAAAAATATATCATACCTATTTTGCAGTAAAGGAAATCAAACTTCGTAATATATTTCTGAACTAGCCTGCAATCCCTCTGTTAGACAGGGGTCATTTTTTTAGTTTTTATAAATCAAGGATGTTCAATCCTTCCCTGTGAAACAAGAGAGCTTCTGTATATTGGACATAGAGCTTTATGCCGAAATCCCTGAATATATCCATAATTATTATTATTAAGCTACAGGTTCTTGCGGGAACAAAAAGAATCTTACGATATGCTTATGTCAATGACATATTGTATCGTAGATCCTTTGAGCAAATGTGGCTACGGTGCTTAAGGATGGATGAATCCAACAGAGTAATGTTTGGAATTCATGAAGGACTCTGTGGCGCACACCAGTCAGGTCCTAAAATGGTAACATAAATTAAGAGAATGGGGTACTATTGGCCTTCAATGGTGAAAGAATACATAAATTATGCTAGAAAATGTCATGAATGTCAAGTCCTCGGGGATCTCATTCATCAACCTCTGAATCCTCTACAGCCAATAATAGCGTCTTGGCAGTTCGAAAGTTGGGGCACAAATAAAATTAGACGATTGATCCTCCATCATCAGGACATCATTCATTCTATACCAACTTCTCCAAGTGGTCTCCATTTAAGGAAGTCACCGATCGGTTGACTACTTCACTAATAATATTGTCTATAGATTCGGGGTGCCATGACGAATCATTTTAGACAATGGCCCAGCTTTCAAGAGTGCAAAGATATACAGATTCATTGATCGGTACAAAATTGATTGGCGGTATTCATCAACCTACAATCCAAGGGTCAATGATTTAGCAGAGGCATTCAATAAGCCATTGGTAAAGCTGCTCAAAAAGATTCTCACGAAGAATAAAAGAGAGTGACACACTAAAATGATGGAAGCACTCTGAGCATACAGAATAACTTATAAAACACCAACCAAAGCCATTCCTTATGCTCTAACATTTGGAGTTTGCTCGCCACAAGTTGAGCTACCATCAAGTAGCCCAATTCAATCTTACTCAAGATGAGAATGCCATGAATGGAAGAATTGGATGCTTGACGGAGTTAGACTCTAAGCTCAACAAAGTCTAAGAGGATGTCTAAAGCATTCACTCACCTCTGACATTCCAAAAAAGGTGAATTGGTTTATGGTGTTAGAAGGCCAATCATCCCTCATCGTAAGATCGATGGTAAATTGGAAGCTAACTAGGAAGGTCCTTACGTGATAAAGAAGGTATACAAAGGAGGAGCCTACCAGCTTATTGACAAGAATGGTCAACGACCGATGCCACCAATCAACGGCCGATATCTCAAAAAATATCACAATTGACTTTGGATAAGTATATAAATACTTAAATGCATCTTGCACTAGCAAGACTTTCAACTACATATGTAATATCACTTGAAAATTCTCTCGTAAAATGGGAACACATTTTCAAGTTATTGTGAAAAGCCTCCCCCTGTTAGACAGGGGGCATTTTATATATTTAGCTAAGTTGACATCGTGCTTCAAGCCAAAATCTTTAGATAAATATATGTATAATAATCAGAACGAGCTCCATTTATTTGTATTAAAGGAGTTCAAACTTTATAATACATTTTTGAACTAGTCTGCAATCCTCGTTGAGGGCATTTTTTATATCAAAGTCATGTCCAATCATTCCTAAATAGAGAGCTTATATGCATTCAGTTGACATCAAGCTTTATGTCGAGATCCCCAATATATCTATAACTATTATTGTTAAAGTTGCAGTCTTACAAGAATAAAAGAATCGCTTCAATGCATGAAAAGAGATCCTAAATGTCAAAAGTTTTCCTCCAAGATTCATCAAATGTCGAAGATCAAGTTAGAAGAACTCCTAATTTTGGAAGCTTCAATCAATTAAGTTGGAAAAATATCAATCTCTATATTTTCAAGTTTAGGACACGGATGGGTTCTAAAGGTCGGACTCAACAAGCCCACAAATGGTCGTTGTCGACGCTCTCAACAAGCCATAAGAAAAGGCGCATGAAAGAGCTATCAGTCCGATGACCAAATCATCAATCCACCACGCCTTAAGTCAAGACTGTAGTTCTAAATGTCGACTCAACAAGCCCAAAATGGTCGAGTTGCCGACGCTCTCACTCAACAAGTCAAGAAAAGGCGTGTGAAAGAGCCTTCCTCCAATGATGATAATGCTCAATCTCAAGCAATATTCAGCTTAGTGACTACAAGCAACCAAAATTTAAGAGATCTTTTCGCTTGATCGATGGACCAAGATAATCTGAGGAAACTTTAAATTCAGAGCTACATTAAATCAATCTATATATTTCTTGCAATGTGATATTCCAATCTCTTTTCAAATGATCTAATCAAGCACAGAGCACAGATCAACGCCAATTCTCTCATCATGTCCACAAAATAAAAAACATAGACTAAGGAAAGATTCTATAGCGATCAATGGCCAACTAAAAGAATTTTGTGATTATTCTTAAAACACACATTGCTACATAACTCAACATTAACCTAATATGAGGGTCAATATACGCACCCTTCAACGAGTTCACAAAGTAGTAAAGCACGTGACTTAGGTATACATACACTTCGACAAGTCAATATAGACAAATCGTCAATCCTTCATCAAAGTCCATCGAGCTTAATGCTAGGACAGAAGGAATGTCAAATCTTAAAGCAAACAAACTAATTCCTCCATCCAATTTGATCAAGCACATAGCTAAGGTTAGAGGAAATCCAAATCTACAAAGACACAAAAGCAAAAGAAAGAGATCTTCAGCAAACCCATTGAAGCAGAGAGTAGATGGTGGAAGAAGCTCTTTAGTGAATCCAGGGAAGTTGAAAGCTGAAGTGATCCAAGACCCACTACCACCCCAAAGGGTCAACTAGTTTCCAACAGACGTGACTCACTTCATGCACGAATAACATTTGTTGGGGGGCGTTTATTGACCTCCATGTATGTGTCATATTTTGAGTCATGCCCATAAATCAAATTCGACTGAAGTCAAAATTAAAATGCTCAAAATGCACCTGACGCCATCAAAATGGTCAAATGACCTCGATAGCGAATAATTTCAGCTCCGTATCGAAATCAATCAATATAAATATTACAAAATCTAACAAGAATCGATTAAGCCGAAGCATCAAGCCGACATATCGAGCGGTGCTGACGATAACCAAACGACCTCCGTTCGTGAAACTGATCATGCCGTTAGCTTTGAAATATCGAAATCTATCGAATAAGATTATTCACACTTGGGATGAGTGAGAGCCGAGCGCCGTTGAGCACGTATTTTGAACCGAAAGCAATTCAATGCCGAGCCACTCAAACAACCTCGCTTAAATGAAAGATCATTCGAAAATGTCAAAATCACCTAGAATAGACATCTAATTTGACTGAGGTTGTTGAGCTTAAAATTTCATCAAAATTAGCACAAGATAAATACGTCTAATTATCTTCTAATTATACTTGGTCAATGTCTTGGCAGCCGCCCTTCCCCATATCTCCACCACCCAATGCAACCAATATCAAGCTGCCAGCTATGCCTGCCCATACCACTTCACGTGATTTAAAAAAAAAACATACACTGCAGCCGCCGCTCATTTGGGCCAATCAGAAAAAGAGTCGGAGTTCTCACGTCCGTCTCTGTCTCCGAGTCGAACTCCTCAAGACCACCTCTTCTCTCTCATCTTCTATGAATGTGGAATGAAGGATTGAGGCCTTGGCAGAGAGAACGGACTCTCTTCTCTCACTCTCTCTTCGTCTCTACTACAAGAGACACGCAAAGCCGAATGCATGATGGCTTTTCTTGCCGCCTGTAGCTCTACACCACCCTCCATATTGTCGATTAAGAGCTCCTGCCCGCTTTGTCACTACTGCAGGCCGAACGAGCAATTTTTCTCCTTCCCATTCTTTTTTTTCTTCTTGCTGTTTGAACGAGACCCGAACGGCTTCCTCTCTTCTCTCTCCTTCCTTTTCTCCCTCCACCGCCGAGAGGAGTCTATTGACGGGTCCGTCGACCTCGCCATCGCTCGTGTTGAAGAACTTCGCGCTGCTTCTTTATCTGATCTTTCCTCTGCCGATGCTGCTGACATCCCTGCCCGTGTCCGCGCCTTCTGCGTCAAGATGAACTCCGATGCTTTCTTCGACCTTATCATCTCCGATAGGAAAGAGTCAGATCTCCTACGTAAAGAGATACCTCTTGCGCTTAAAGAGCGCATAGATCCTGCAAAGTTTGTTATGGATGCGATTGGTGTTTTTTTTTACTGCAGATCGGCGGGCTGTTAGTCTGCGTCGGGAGATTTGGGGTGGGTCTGCGTGTTGTTACTGGATGGCTTGGTGTTTGCGTTACCTGATCCGGAGTTGGGGGCAGAGAGGTCATTGGTGACGATGATTATGAAAGAGAGAGCTGAGGAGATGGCGGATGCATGGAATGAAGAGGTGAAACAGCGTGGTGGTGTGAAAAATGCCAAGGCTCAGGATGTGCATGTTTTGCTGCAGCATTTGGTGACATTTGAGATTGGAGTGAAGGAGGAGAGAGAGTTTTATAGGAAGTTGGTCATGAGCATTTCATGGAGAAAACAAATGCCAAAGCTTGCTATTGCACTGGGTTGTAGAACAGGAGGATCGTTCATTACTTTCAAAGTGGACACCTCTTTCTGGGAAGTACAACGAAGGATGGGTTAGCCATAGTTGTCCTCAAGTGCGCAATTTCGTAGCACTGATGCTAGAATAGATTCCATAGACAAATGAAGATTGTTGTTCTACATCAGAAATATCCAAACTTCAATACACTCACCCAGGAGATGGTGAAGAAGGCAGAAGAGATAATATGATGGTTACTGCTTCTTTTAATGGGGCAAATGAGAATGCCATTTTGACTGCAATTGCAAATGGATTTGCAAAGAAAGATGATAAGGGCAGTGGTGTATAACTGCTATTGCCATGTCTTTGCTGAGGGTGAGCTTCAAAGGTTAGTTGCTGGCATAGATAGAAGCTATTGACCAGTCTATGATAAATTAAATTGGTGCATTATTCTTAAGAAGAGATGAAATGGTATTCTTTGAGAAAGAAGAATATTTTTGAATTTCAAAGCAGTTCATTCATAGTTATGTTTTAGAAATTCTTGTGCTAAATGCTAATCTCCTAGCTTTATCAAAATTGCAATGGCTGATCTAATTTGGTTCTTCAAATCAAAGCTGTTTCCTCTAAAAGCAAGAGCATCAAAAAGAAAAAAACAATGAAGCACGCCAGAGACTTGAAAACTCTGAGGCAACATTTAATGACGACGAAATTTATATGATTGCTTTTGTGCGTGTTTCAAGAGACCTATGTTCAGAGCTGCAGGTTAAGACCACTGAATGCAAGATACAATCGTTATGAGAAAGACGAGGAATAGACTCTCACGCATCACGCGGGACACGTCGGAGGTCGCCAAAATTTGGAGTTTTGGGAGACTTAAACAAAACCAAATAAAATTGTTGACGAGCATAAATTGAACTTATTTTAAAATGATAAATTAAAGAATAAACCTACATATATGCTCTTTTCATGCGTGTGTTTGAAAATCTTATGCTCAAGAAAGCCGACTTAGAAGACCATACAGAATATGTCGCAAAGACAACCGCTATGCTCGATGACGGAAGGTGAATATCTCGATGCGCCTCTATGCGGGCAAGACGTCGAGGTCAGAATTTTGACGACAGAGACCCAAGCAAGAACAAATAAAAGTATTGATGTGCTTAAATTGAGCAATTTGAGAATGATAAATTAAACAATAAATTTGCATATATGCTTTTCTTATGCTGTGTTGAAGACCTATTATGCTTGAAAGCTAGAGGTTAAGACTTCAGAAGGTCACAAGAGACAGCTATGGGAGTCAATGAAGGCCGAAACTGATGCGCCTCCATGGGACGACGTTGGGAGATTGCCGAAATTTGGATTAACACAGAGCTTAAATATGATTAAATAAGAGTATTAATAAGCTTAAATTAAACTTAGATAAAAAAATGATGAATCAAAGCCAAATACTCACAAAAAAATTCTAAATGTCTTAAATAAGAATGAGTTTATAAGCTTCTACGATCAAGCTAAGTTTCATTAAAACTTAGAGAGCTCAATAAGCTATGAACTATATGCAAATAAATAAATATTAATTTAAATAATTTGATAAGAGTTGAAACTTACAATATACCCAATTCGCAATATATCATGATGTTAATTGGTTCTTAGATACACCCATGCATGTATTACAAAAGGTTTAAAGTGTAAATTTTAATGTCTGAAAAGACTGCGCAGGTTAAATTGAAATCAATTAAATATTGATCTAAAAAATCTAATAAGATATTAGATCAATCTATAACATATTCTACGCCACCAGATTCGTAACTTATCGCATGCAACATAAGAGTTAATTAAGACATTCTGATACACTTGCATGGGATATAAAGATTTAAAGTGCAAATTTTAATTGTCGCAGAAAAGCTAAATGGAATCAATTAAATATTAATCTAAAATCTAATAAAATATTAGATCAATCTATAACATCTTCTACATGATTCACAACATATCATACAAAGCAAGGCGTTAATTAAAAATTCTAAATACACCTCCATGCCCCACACTATGAATGTTTAAATTCTAAGATGAGGATATGATGGTTTGTTTCTATTGAGTCTTGAGGTCCCGTTAACAAAATCTAATGGTGTTATATTTTCTCCTCAGAAAATCTTTGAGAAGCTAATTCCATTTGGCAAGATAACAATTATCTCCTAACACCCAATGATAGAGTTAATTGAAGATATCAACCTGAGTAAATCAAAATATTTAAGATATTATATCCAATATTCTCCCAAAATCCTCATAAATATAAATCAGGTATGATCCTCTATTATTAACTAAATAAATAAAGATCTAAAATAATAAATTAAATGATTTAAATACTCGCATGGGCCCCGACATTATATTGAATGCTTAAATTTAGTGTCTTAGGATACTATGGTTGATTCGCTAGTCTAGACTGGGTTAACAAAATCTAAAAATCTATTATAAAATTTCAACTTAGAAATATCTCGAGAAGCTAATTTCATGTGACAAGAGACTGATCCTCGTTGGGACCTAAACAGAGTTGATAGGATCTAAAATTCTTAAATATATTTAATTCAATCAATTAACCATCCCGATGATGACTGTGTTGAATGAAGATTTCAACCGGAGGGGCTAATTACCATCAAAATATGCTTGCAGGCCCAAATCAAATAATTAAATCCAAATATCAATACAAACATGAAATAACGTAAATCACTAAGTTCTAAATGTCAAAATGAAATTCAATCTAAAAACTTAAAGCTAAAAAAAAAATCCAATTCACCATTCGTAATTATTTGTCAAAGGTGACAAATTAAGAAAACTCTAGCTCACGAAGGAGCCAAAGTCAAATCAAGTATAACTAGTTTATTCTTAAACAATCTCATGCCGAAAGTGACGCGACTCGTGTCCTTCGATTGCCAGGCTCCACAATGATGCGTTAAACCAGTCCTGACTTAGTTGTCGCTAAATAACACAATTATATTACTTGCTAATGTATATATGTAATGGCTCGCCTTTGAGTTGTGAACCATGGTATACTTGATTGGACAAAAAGCCCTCTAGCTAAGGTAGACTTACACTTGTCTCTTGACAAACACCACCCCGTGTCTCAAGAAGATTTCTTGGATGACGTAACCCATGTGCTAGAGGATCGATCCTTCTGGTGAATTACCTCCTCGACCAAAGTAGACTGGAACGCGACGGATGACGGAACCATGGGATCTAGATCTGATCATCGCTCCCAACCATCCGCTTTAAGTTAAATGTAATGAATTTCATAAATCTAAATTTCAAAACTCCACATGCTACTATTATGCCACGATTTTGGATCTAACACTTAATCGAAGTTCTCTCACTTCGGGAGGGTAATTAACTATGGGGCTAATAGAAATGTAACATCTAAAGTCCTCACAAAATGAAGTAAATCTCCGGGTAGTATCTTATCTACTATTTCATCTCAAAATATCATCGACTATAAATCACTCTCTTCATCTATATTTGTGTGAATTTTTGGAGCCCACATTCAGCTTATGACTCACTATATTAGAGTTTGGTCAAATATCATTGTCTTTTATGTGAATTGGGGTATAGATGGCCTTTAAACTGAGACTATTTCAAAGATCTTTATCAACAGAACTAATTGTTACAAATTTATATTATAATATAAATTAATCCATAAGTTCATATAGAGGTTCATACAGATAAACAATTTTTTGTTGTTCCAAATCACACTAATAGTAATGTAAAATCTCCGACTCCAAATCTTTTTCCATGTAATGAAAACATGTCCATCTTAATGCACATTTCTACACTCTATCAAAGCCCAATGTATAGGGCGATCTTGGAGTATTGGTTAGATTGCTCCACCATAATTTGGAAATTCTACATTAGAAAATCCAATTAGTTTTAATTTTAACCAGATGCAAACTAAATGTCGTTTACCTTATTGGGACAATGAAAAAATCTGAAGTGTCACGCAAAGACCAAAACTTGGATGCACCTATTATATTCCAAAATTAAATGCAAGCTGGTATATATATATATATATATATATATATATATATAATCTTATTTCACTTAAAAATATTATCATTTTGCACTTTTAAAAAAAATGAAATGTTATTGTTATGCGCTAGAGAATTTTATTCTAGATGAGATCTTAGTCTCAAAATTATCCAACATGTTATGATACAAATGTTAATTTCAAAACCCGTTAAGGAAACCACGGCCTTGCCCACCCAGAACTTTCACTATGTGTTCAAAAGATCTCCTTTCCTCGTTAGTTGGAAAAGAAGGTGTTACATGAGCAAACAATATTATAAAAAATACAATATGGCCAACCCAACCGGAGAAGTTTCAAAAAGAGAACCCATCTTCGGGAGCAACCTCTTGATCTTGGAGAAAGGAGCAAGTTCTAGTTGCGATCTCCTATTCTCGATCTTCGAAATTCGTTTGGATAGATCACAACCCATCTATATTCTAAATTCTCTGGTTCAAATCAGATTTCGGCCCCTCGAGAATTTTTATTTATAGATTTTGAAATCACTCAGTAATTGGAAAACTCCAACCACTCCCATCTGACGAAAGCACCCCTGACCAGTGTGTATTTTGATGATGGGTGCCTTAATGATCCCAATTGGGTGATCTTGGATTGGATTCGCCTGACGATCGACCGACTATAAATATGTTTTGGTGACCATTTGGCGGATCGTGATCCATTTCATGCACAACTGATCCGAGTCGATTCATTCTGACAATTATGCTGATGTATAGTATCGAGACGGTATTTGATTGTAAGCTTTGAAATCATTAGAAAGATTTCAAAAATCATTAAATCATTAATTGGATGTATGTTATAATCTTATTTCATTGATGAGAGAACATTTTGTTGAGCTGATTATTTTAACCACTGAGTGGTAGAAGAAATGAGTTTCATCTGAAAAATGCGTTTTTTTGTTGTCTACCTCCCATGGTTGAGCTTATGGATTCTGGTCTCTAGAATCATACTTTTGTTAATTTTCAATATTTGTCTGTAAGAATTCTGGTCTTTTGTACCTTTTCTGTTCTTCTAGATTTTACGTGACCAGTTGGTTTCGACAGATTTGATCTGCTTAGATTACGTGGTTTGAGCAAGACAACTTGTTAAGTGCTTAAACTAGTTATGTTCTCATGGAGGGTGAATGGATGAATGTTTATTTGATGGACCAAAGAATAAACGATGCTAGTTTGATAACGGGGAAGGAGAACAGCGGTATTTTGCTTCGAAGCATCTCTAGATTGTTAATCTTTGGTTGTGTTATTTTCCGTTGAAGGACTGGAATTTTTTTACTTGGCAGTCAACCAAGAAAAATGATACCGAAATACAGAAATAATTATATGTATATTTTATGTGGGAACTGATGCAGTTTGTTATTCTGAGCAATGATTGAGACATTGAATTTTTTATCAAGTGTATTCTTACTAGATCAAGCCTTGGAGGTTTATGATACATCATATGCTCATTCGAACAAGTGTTGGTCCTGTTTGATTCTTTCATGAAACACAACATTTTAGCTGACTTTTTATTCAGATTTTAGGTGCAAAAGAAATTATTGATTTTATTTAAATTTGTATTTTCTTTCTTTTTGTGAAAAAGGATGATGCTTTTCTAATTATCTGAATATGCTCTTCTAGACTTCTTATTTTTTCATAAACATGCCAACTAATATAGACCTCCCTTGAGAGTTAGAGAAGAGGATGAGAGCCCCTGTTAGCTATGTGTCATTGAGAACTTCTTATCATGGTGAAACAAACTCAGGGCATGAGCTTGCATTGCTGGATTCAGTCATTAGCTTGTGTTAACGGAGTAGTAAACATAATTACTGTTTAAATGTAGTTGTTCTTGTTTACAATGCAAAAGTTTGGGCATCAAGTTTGAAGCTTTTCGTAGCAAGATTGCGAGTATCTGGGGATCAGCCTGTAATTTATATATAATTGATGATTAATCAGATCGATCATTAATTGATAATATATAAATATTATTAAGGTGGTAGAGATAACCTTGGCATGTTCAGTGAGAGGAAGCATGCACACAACGGCATGCAAACAGTCTCTGGTTGATGATATTGCCGCCATGTGTTGTTTCTCCGAATTAACCCATCTCTCCATTTCTTTGTTCTCAAAAAAAATATAAAATGCCTAATTTTAATTAATCGGTTGATAAATAAATTAATAAAATGTCTGGCCTTCAATTCAATTCATTTCAAATCTGTTCTTTTTGGTTTAAAAAAAATATAAAAATATAAAAATCTAAGCTTAATTTGATTAATTTTAAGTAGCTTGACTTTAAACTCCATTCAAGATTATATATTGAGCTAAAAGACTGAATTTATTTCTATTCTAAAATGCCCTAATATCTAAATCATAAAGAAGTTTGTAATTTTAAAATAAATATATTGTAATCCTTTTTTAACTAAGTAGAAAATTTTTATTTATAATTTATCAATTTATTAATTTAATAATTCAATTAATTTTAAAAAAATTATAATTACTTTACAAATAACAGTATTTAGAATATATGTATTTTTATATATAATAGTATTCAGAATACATATATTTATTTTACTTTACATATATCTAACCAAATAAAATATAATTTTCATGTATTTACTTTATATACAACCAAACAACTATAAAGTAATCAGAATTCACTATATTCACTTTACACATTCTTTTTACACTGAATTTCTTTTTTAGCCAACCAAACAGCCCCATAATATTATGCAACACTTCATAGCTAAAATATAATGATGAGATAGAAGATCATCATGATGATATGTTATTAAAGTTCACACATAAAATTACATATGGGTTGCACGCATAATTAGGGTTGTTAGTTTTAATTAAAATTTGCTAAAAAATCAGCTCGATTTTTGATCGAATTGAGATCGATTCGAATTAATCAAGCTACGAGCCGAGTTCCTAAATTGGTTATTTAATCGAGCCGATTTCAAGCCCAACTAGTTCTCCTGAATCATCTGATCGAGCTATTAATTCGGTTTTAAACGATGAGGCGTTGATTTAATTTGGAGGAAATGATTTATCACAAACAATGTTATAAGATTCTTTTAGCAACTTGCAAGAATCTCACCCTACTCATGTCTTTTAGTTTCTCCTTATGTGGTCTATCCTAACCCTCGACTTTGAGACCTCGAGCCCTTGACTCTGACTTTCAAATTCTTTTCTTCTCTCGATCTTTTGATTCTCGATCGGCGTCTCTGTTTGTGATTTTTAAACAGTTAAGTTCTTTGTGTTGTGCCTTTGTTATATAATCGGGAAGTTAACTCTTCTGGAAGTCTTGCTAATCTTGGACAACAATCTCGTAAGATTTTATGTTTTCTCTGCATTTATTTACTATATTTCAAATTTTCGATGACGTAAAAAGTAAGCCGAGATTGAGGGTTTTTTCAATTGTTGCCTCTAGATCTAGTGTCATGTGATTCATGTTCTTTAGTGACATCGATCGATGACTATTGCATTATTGTCCTAAATGACTCATTTGTAACTGATTATTTCTATTATATACTTTTGCTCTCAATGTTGATCACATGGATTTTCTATTTTTACTAGCTTAGGTAGGGTTTTTTCGAAAATGATGAGGGTTTTATTTTTTGTTTTCATTTTTGGCCGGCTTTCTTGCATTGCCTCTACCTCCGATTATTTGCTGGTGGTTTCGTGGTTGGTGCAGTGGTGTTTCTTCTAGACTTGTAGTTGTATGTTATATTTTAGAGGTTTGTATTATTTTTTGCTAAGCTTGCCGAGGGGTTGTATTATTGTGCTTCAATAATTGCATTGTCAGTGGCCTCGTGCAATGGTGCATTGATACATCAATGTCCCGAATTAGGGAGGTAGTTTAGTTTGCCACTTATTATTATTTCTTTTGTGTGAAAATGAGAGTGTCCATAATATTGTTATCTTAAGCCAAAAATTGAAAAGATATATGTTGGTTATACTCTTAACGATGTTGTAACTATAATGATCATAATGATTTGTAATTTTATGCATTAGATTGAATGAATATTTTCAATTATTGTCACATCATTCAAATAAAATGAAAGCAAGCATTAATGTTAATTGCTGGTAAAATAAGATAAGACAGTGGCAATTGAAGCCATTGGTATACTCTTTGTTGGTTGTTAGTTTCTCATTGATACAATGCAGTGGTGCAGTGGTATTGCTTTCAGAGTTTCAGTCTTTCACACTCCAAAGTCCTAATCCGGGACATTGATACTTTGATATTTTGTGGCCTTGTGGGTATGTGGTTTTGCGGAGTGTGGACTGGGTCCAACAGTTTGTAGATAATTATATTTTTTTATTTCTCTGTTATCAAGTTAGGTCATTTGGCTATGTAAATGATATTATCACTTGCAATTTATTTTTTTCACACTATTATGTCTAGGAAAAAAAGGTGATTAATGTTGGACATATTCATTTTATTAACGTTATGGTTCTTATTTCATTTTATAGACAATGGGTACAAATTCTCAAAATCAATCCGTAAGTTCTAGTCAACCTCCAGTTCATAATATGAGTACTCGTAATGAAAGAATGGGAAAATTATTAGCATTAAGGACATCAAAGGCAAAAGATAGAGATAAAAAATTTGGCAACATTTACGAATTGCCTCGAAAGGTAACATGGTAGAGAAGTGAAAATGCAATTATTACTCAAAATCATATCTCAAACAGAAAGTAGGTACTACTCAGATGAATAGACATTTCAAACTTCATCATTACAGTAAAACAACTACGAAAGAGAAAAATAAATAAAAACTCTTTGATCCAATGACTGAAGATATAGGAGGTGATGATTTAATGTCTCTTTTGTGTGTCTCTTCTACTTATGACCATAGTAGAATTAAAAATATCATTGCAAAATTGATTATTGTTCATGAGTTTTCCTTCATGATGGTTGAGCATTTATGGTTCAATATTCTAATGAAATCAATAAATCCTAATTTTCAGAAATATCTAGGCATTCTATCAAAGAAGAGTGTATGAAAGTTTATGAGTTAGAGAAAAAAAAATTCAAAAAAAATCTTCAGTTGGTTGAGCATGTTTTCCTTACTTCAGATTGTTAAATATAAAGCCAAATTGTTATTATATATGTGTTACTGCACTTTATCAATTTTGATTGGAAGTTGCAAAGTAGAATAATAAGCTTTACTGATTTGGACCCTCCTCATAATGGTTATATTATCTCTAAGGCTATTTCTGAAATTTTATTGTAATGGGGTCTTCAAAATAAAATTTGTATGATCACATTAGATAATGCTTCTGCTAATGATGTTGCTACTAGAAACTTAAAAGTTATGTTTAGTAGAAGGTCTGGATTTCTTTTTATGGGAGATTTTTTTCATTTTAGATGTGTTGCTCGTATTTTGAACTTGATGGATCAAGATGGTTTGAAAGAAATTTGTCAGATCATTGAGAAAATGCAAGAATCTATCTTTTTTATAAAGAGGTCACCAAATAAATTGCATAAATTTGGTAAGATTGCTAGACAGATAGAATTATCAACTTCAAAATCACTTTGCTCAGATGTTCCAACTCGCTGGAACTCAACATATAAAATGCTTGAGTCTGCTTTTTATTACAGAACTGTGTTTCTTAAGTATGCGTTAAGGGATCACAATTATTTGTGGTTGCCTTCTGATGAGGAATGGGAACAGTTTGACAAAATTATACAACTTCTTTTTATTTTCAATCGTATTATTGAGGTCTTTTTTGGCTCAACTTATCCAACAGCTAATCGCTTTCTTCCAAATCTAATTATAATCAAAGAAACTTTAGATAGGGATTATGCTTCATACACTACATTTCTTTCAAATATGATAATTTCTATGAAGTCAAAGTTTGACAAATACTGGTCTAATTATTCTATGTTATTTTCAACTGCATGCATATTAGATACCAGGAAGAAAATGTTTGGGATCAATTACTATTACCCATAGATTTATGATTCTGATATTGTTACTGAGAAGATTGATGTTGTGAAATAAAATTTTTTGAGCTCTACGCATATTATGCAGTACATAAACAAAATATTTCAAATGAATATTCTAAGAATACATCCTGTCAACTCATTAGTAGTACAACTACTTCACAAAGAAGTACATGTGATGCTGATATTCTTGATAGCTTATATGATTTCATTGATTCGATTGGACTGCTACTTCCACAAAAAATTGATTTAGAACTTAGAAGAGTCTTGTGTGAAATGTCCAGATTTTGAATTTGATATTCTTGAGTGGTGAAAAATATCAGCATTGAAGTATAAAACTCTGTGCAAGATGACAAAAGATATTTTACATTTTAACAATTACTTTCAATCAACTTTTAGTCTGTGCTTAAAGATTATAAAAGTTCATTATCACCAAAAATACTTGATGCTTTAATTTGCACTCGTAGTTGGATTCATTTCTCATATTAGTCATTAAAAGAACCATTGGAATTTTAGATTATTCTATTATATTTATGTTGTCCTTCTTCTTATTATAATTTCATTATTTCTAACCGCATTAATTATTGTTGACATTCTTGTTGAGAAAAATTTATCAGTTGATATGTCAAAACACATGCCCAATAATTCCAACGTTTGAGGAAGCAAATCAAATAATCAATTGGTTTGATATGATATTATGTTAAGGATTTCGACATCTTTATTTAACAATTAGGATATGTTTGAACACTTAGAACTTAGTAATTAGGTTACTATGAAAGTTTTTAGGGTTTTTCAATTCTATTGCATTCATATTGTTATATTTTTTTAGAATTTGCTTGTTTAGGATATACCCAATGATGAAAATTGATTGAGATGCTTATAAGTTTGTGTGTGTGGGGGGGAACTGAAATATTATAATGGTGGATAATCGTTAAGTGATATTTTGGCCAATGATATAAATTTGAGGTCAAAATAATCTTGTTGTTCTATTTAAATATTTTGGTATTGTTGAATGCTGAATTGAACCTGAAATGTTGGTATTTTGTAATCTGTCTTGGCTCTTACGTATTTCCTCCTAGTGTGTCGCTTTGCCTTGTTTTCTTTGTTGTTGTCTTTCTCCTTATTATGACAATTCCGCGTTCTTACTAACTTTTTTATTGTTCTGCATACAAAATTTTAGTTTTGGTGGAAGGCTTTAGCTTAGCTCCTATGTTGTTCTTAACTTTTTTTTATTTTTGTGGGCTGTGCTGGCTGTTCTACTGTCATCTCTGGTATTGGATTTTTTGTTGTTATGCCTACCTCCTTTGGTTTAGGTGGAAGACTCGAGCTTAGCTCTTTTGCTGTTCTACTTAATGCTTATTGATTTTTGTTGTTTTGCCTTGCAGCCCGTGTTGATTGTACTGTTGTTAGTCTTTTTTTGTTCTCTTTTGCTATCATATTTAATAAAATGATAAGTGATAATGGATTTTTGTTGTTCAGAACAGTTCTTTATATTATTTTGCTTTTCTTCCTACTTTGTCATATTTTACTGTTATTTTTTTTTTTCTGGCTATTGGCTATTCTACTACCATATCTAGACTCTAGTATAGTTTTCATATGATGCAGCAAGGAGTATTCAATTGTTGTTCATATTTTTTTTCATTTATCTAATAATCATCTCAATTTTCTGAGGATAAAAGTCATGCATAATCTATTATATTCTACTTATTTATTTATATTCTATCGTTCTTTCTTTCTGTAAAATTCAATAATATCATCATTTATTCTTTAGATAGATTTAAATGAATTTTCATAAATTTTTTCTTGAGTTTTCATATGTTACAGCAAGGGTATTCGATATTTCGACGGCCTATTGAGGAATCAAAGATTCAAAATTATTTTTTTTATACTTTTTTTTTAAGTTGTAACTTGTAAGTTGTAGACTTGTGGTGTATAATGTATCCACATTAGTGCAAAGAATTGTAATTGGTAAAATTTTCTCTCTCTCTCTCTCTCTCTATCTATGTGTGTGTGTGTTTTTTAAAATATATATTTTAATGTAATTTGTATCATAATAGTTAAAAATTATATTGAAAAAAATACATAAAAGATAAAAAAGATTCGAGCTAGCTCGTTTTAGCTCGTTGAAAACAAGCCAGCTCGGATTTTAGTGCTGAAAAAAAAAAAATTGAGCCGGCTCAATAACAAATCGAGCTAGCTCATAATCATCAACAATTCGATTCGAGATGACTCGAATTTGAACGGATCGAGCCACGATCCGAGTTCAAGCCGGCTCAAATAATTTTGAGCTAATTATGAGCCCATTATCATCTCAAAATCAATTCGTTTACACCTCTATGTATAATAATCTCTCTAATTTTAATAGCTATCCAAAATTTAAGTGATATTTTAATAATCACATCATAAACCCTTCAACTTCGATTGGAAATATCGAGTCCTGCATAAAATAAAAATATTATCGACTTTTGATTGAAATTGAACCTTGAAGCACGAAAATCAAAAACTTTTAAATGACAGTTAAAAGCACACCATGTCATGGACTTTGCAGCCCATCAAGCACAAAAATTAAAAAAAAAAAAACCAAAAAAATTTACATACATAATTCTTATGCATTTACATATCTAATATTAATACTTTGATTTTTACAAATATAATATTTTTTTTATACTTATTGCATGCTAAAAAATCAGTTATAATCGAGTAAAAGTTTACATCTTTTTTTATTCTGAGTAGATATAGAATTAATAATAACTTCATAATTTTATATGAAAAAATCTTGAAAAGAGGAAAATCATCCCACTAATAAAAAATCTTTCACTATATATCTGTTGAGTACAAATTTTCCGATAACGGATTACAAAATTATATAGAAGATGAGAATGGAATAATCGAATAAACCACAACTATATAATCATAAGATGAATTGCTAGATGTAAGAACGATATAATCGAAAATGAACCCACGATGATATCGATGGTGGTAACCGCTGAGAGGCGGCGCAATATCATGGCCGAATAGTGATCGCCGGTCGCCGAATTCAATAACGGCAGTGGATACGGCGGTACCTAACAACGGCCGACAATGGTTGAATAATGAGATCGATATGACGACGGCGGCTGACAGATAGTAGCGGCAGAATGCGACGGCGACGGCGAATCAGCCGAATGGGATAACCGAACGGGTGAGAGATGGTCGACGATGGTCCGCGAGGACGGCGGTGACCACGATGGTGATGAGCTGGCCCGCGCTGCGGATATAGCGGTTGGCACCGATGGGGTGGTGACCGTGAGTGGTAACGATTTTGCTTGGAGGATTTTCGCTTTAGAACTCTCTCTTTAGCCCATTGAAGAATATGTGGAGGGAAGAGTGATTTCAGAATACATTTAAAACCCGAACCACTCCACTCCATCTGACGGCTCAAAAATTCTTTTGATCATTTGATTTTAAGTATTTGAATACTCAAATGAAATGAGATCTTGATTAGATCTTGGCCGGCTCGACCGATTATTATAAACACTCATGTTTAAGTACTATTTAGGATTTAATTGATATCAAAGTTTAATGATATTTTAATTTGATCTCACCGCCAACTTGATTAACTTGCTTTTCAAATTAAGATTTACTGGTATTTTATATCAATAATACTTAAAAAATTAACGTTAATTTTAAAATTTAATAAAAGTATTTTATATATATATATATATATATATATTTGGATATATATATATATATCAAAATAAAACAAATCTAGATTACCTTTCAATGACAATTTTCTTTAACAATAACTAGAAGAGATTTTAAGTGTCCTTTGGTCATTGTATTTCCAACTAATGTGTGATCCTCGTCATTAGAATCATAAATATTGTTTGATAAATTATGATTTGATTTTATTTTGAAAATTTATAATGAATAAATTGAGTTTTCAAATCTGATCGGATAGAATGCGGTGCTTATTAACAAATTATTATCTAATTTTTTAAAAATAAAATAAAAATTATAATACACAAAAATAGGTTTTTTAACAGTATTTTCTTCGAGAACAACTCTATCATTTCTTTTTTTTTACAAAAATAATTCAAATATTATGTGATAATTCAAACTCTTAGTGGCATATTATTTCATAAACAAAGAATAATTATTTTTTATATTGAGATCATTAAATCATGATTACTGTTTTTTTTTTTCTAAAAGTAAAATTTTAATGAAAAGAATATCAAGAATATCTGCTGAAAATAATATTTTTGAAAAAATTGAAAAAAAAGAAAATTTTAAAAAAGTAAATTAAATTGAAATTAATATAAATACATATTAATGAGAAAAGAGAGATAAATTTGTTGTCTCGTTTACTAAGGATGTTAGTTTAGTTCAAAAAATGAAGGATCACTCAAAATTGAATCAAAATTTGGATTAAATCGAGATAATCAATTTCAATGAGCCGAGCTATGAACCAAAAATTTGGATCAAACTTTTTTTTAGAGCCGATCTAGAGTCAGGCACAGATCGGATCGATCCAGCTTGAGATTAGATTGAATTTATCTATTATTACAAATATGTAAATTTATATATAATACTTTTATATTTATAACAATAAAATTATTCATAAAATTAAATAAATAGAACTATAACTTATAACCTTATAAAATAAATATAATATATTTATAAGTATAAATATTATTTTCTTGAAAATCATATTTTTTTAATTTCCACTTAATTCAATTTTTAAATTTTTTTAATAATTATTTTATTAAATTCTTTCGTCGATCAAATGAGTCAACCTCATTCAATTCGAAAAAAAAGTTGAAAATATCAATTCGAACCGGCTCTGAATCAAAACAAGCCATCTTGAAATTGATTGGAAAATGAAGCTCAAAATCATGGTCAAGTCGATCGAAGCTGCTTAAAAATATTTCGAGCCCATTTTAAGTCAATTTCGGATCGATTTGAAATCAGCTAGTTAACTGCCCTATCCTTGACTTAAACTGCATGAAAAAAATAGTTATAACAAAAGTTTCTCTTCTAACGAGCAAAAATACTTGTATTAACTGCTAATGCTAACTGCTAACCGCTATAGAATAACCGGAATCCATACTAGTCCTATATCTGGGCCTAATAAAAAGCCCCAAGCTGCCTGAATTTTAATTTGGCCCAACCAAACCTGGACAAGAATTTTGGAGCATTTGGCCCACTTAAAATAATTATATAATAAAATTGAAGAAATTTAAAATATATAATTGTCTCAAAGGCTATTATACATAATATTTTTTGGTCTTTTTATTAAACTTTATTTTGATTTACTAAATTTTACATAGATTTGCTTTTTGTTTAAAATCTTATAAAAGATAAATAAATGCAATACGTAATCATCAGGTCTAATTAACAGGCTCAAACAGTTAAAACCTTCTTCCCATACTAAAAACTATTTACAAATCTGTCAAATTATAAAAAAATAAATTACATTTATGCCGTTATGGGGAATCTCAATATGTGCAAAACACCCACCCATATGACTTTCAATAAATAAAAAAACGTAATGATCAATAAATTTATGATATGGACTAATCATTTCGCCAACCGGATATCAATAGCCTCTCACAGATCATTTCGCTGGGCCAATTAAGATACTCGACAGGCTAGATTTTTATTTATAAGGGCCTTTTATGTCTTTCAGATCTCATTATTGCCTTAGTATTCTTAATTCTGAAATAGGTGAGGCTAAATAAGGTTTTTTATTATTTTATTAAAAATTATTTTAAAAATAAAACTAATGATCATGAGATGTCGTAAAATCTGAGATCTTCTTTGAGATTCGTGTAATAGATTCAAAAAATTTTAGGCATATTTTGATTAAAAAATTAAAATTAAAATATTCTCACTTAAATAAATTTAAATATTACTAATTATCATAATTAAATTCTAATATAAATTCAGATACTCGCTATAAATATAGGTGATCAGGTGGTCCGGCAGAGGTTTCCGTTTAAACGGAGACCAGAGAACCATAAGCCGACAAAGAGACAAAAACAAAATGCATGCATGGCGTCCCATCACCCATCACTTGCCCATCTTCCATCACACCCGTCCCTCTCATTGCACCCGTTTAACTCCCACTGCTCCTTACTCCCACCTCACCACACATGCCTACTTCCCTTCACCCTAATTACTTTATGTCCCTTTTAATCCACCGTTCATTCATTCCCTTTCACCATCCAACGGTATCCGAAATCTCCGCATAATTTTGGATCGGTCGGGCCCGCTACGTGCCTATGATCCGCACCATCCAATCATGATTGGACAGCGGAAAGCCTCACTCTATCATGAGCAATACTACACTCAAGAAAGAAATCCATGTAAAATTTTTTTAGATTGCATTTAAATTTATATATATATATTGTTGCGTGCCCATGATGGTCCTATAATGATCGATGCTCAGAAGGCCAAGTAACTCCATCATAAGGTCAATGCTGGAAACTTCAGGAAAGCTTTACGCCTACTATTGACAACCGACACACAATACATTTAAAGAAATGGTGAACTCCTAAGTTTTAACGCAAAACCCTAAAAAAGAGTGAAAAAA